>HG991997.1:9997904-11241654 GCA_905220435.1 Amphipyra tragopoginis | reverse complement strand
CACTTACAAACAACTCGTAAAGTAAGCAGAGCAAAAGCGATGTGATACTCCACCCTCAGGTTAGTATAGTTATGTAACCGACCAAAGAGCGCGTGCCTGTGCTAAACAAACACCAACGCGTGTCCTCGTCGTCGTATTTGACAACGATACGCGTCGGAGATCGCTCTGCACTCACATCGCTTTTGACTACGTCACATCGTATGAAAATGTCTTACTGTAGGTACTTTGTTTAATTTTTGAACGGACTATAACAAGGACGCGCGAGTCGTCCGTGTTATAGAACCGTCTGCACTCCAGCGTGCTCGGCTATCTCACATCCTGTTACAGGTAGAGAGGTACGCGCACGCTTATAAGCGCAATGTGGCATTTGTGTTTTATACAGCCGGCCCTCAGACAGGAGTGGTCCTGGATGTGTTTCCACGGACCGCAATATGCGTTCGAAATGTCGATGTTCAAATGTGTCCTGCAGTTCACACTGTATCGCGCAGTTAACTGCGTTCTTCATCGACCCGCGAGCCAAGTGATCCACCGTTCAGGGTAATACTTTTACAGAATGGTAATTGTTACATAAATAAAAGGTAATTCGGTTTTTATTTTTTTGGTAATGACGCTCCCATCATTCCGGTTTGCACAAAGTAAATTGTGTTCACCTGAAAATAGGTGTTTTGCCAAAAGCCAGGTAGCATACTCGTATCAGTCTGAACAATGTATTGCCCCAAATACATTTAGACTGCTCGATGTTCTATGAAATCATTACTTTATGTGTATTTTTGATTAGAAAAGTCGTGTTCTAAATAGAACATTTTGCTCAGAACCCATGAGTCATTTCAGTTGGCATGCCCACTTCATGCAAACAATACTCTAGTCGATATCGCCACGCGCTAACGATTCGGCAGTCGACTGATTCACTGAGCTATTATATGTGAGGCATCAAGTCGGGGGCATCGGTGTTTTGTTGAACCAAAGTCACGAAAACAATCCACTAAGTACAACAAAAGATAAAAATTAACAACATAGACAACTGTTTGATAGCAAAACTCAATTTCGATGGTATTGCACAATAATTATGATGACGCATTCGCGATTTAACTTCTAAAAATAATAATGGACTTGAACATAATTAACATTTAACACCACAGATGTCTTCATACTCCTAGGTTCTCCTCTATTGTTTGTTTACATAAACTACAATATCTAAAATTGGATATAAATGTTTGTATTATTCGTTTCATTCACGTAGTGAATCATCACTTTATTTATCTTATCGGTCCGTCAAGCGTATATCTATTTATTCGTGTATTCGTTGAATCTGATTAGATACTGAAGGACTGCAAACAAATATTACTTAGATAATAAAGAATGAAAAAATGAATGAAATAAATATTTACATTCCCCGAAGGATTGTGCAGAGGTGTATAGTACGCGCAGCTACTCGTCAAGCTACACATTTCCAGTATGAGCTGATCTCGCATTGTATAGGCTTTCGGTGCAATGAGAGGTTAGTTTGTACTGGAAAAGAATACAATAATCTGTAGCCGTGTCTACACCCTCATTTCGCCACTATTTTTAATTCTCATGTAATTGGGAACGAGCCTAGTGCCATCAACTGGGCACAAATCCAGACTACAGGCCGTTACTGAAAAATTCCACACGGAAACACCCAATAACATTTTGCCCGACCTGGGGATTGAATGCAGGACCTCACGCTCGGCAGTTGCGCTTGCTACCACTAGCCCAACGAGGCAGTCATACACAAATAAGAGGTGACAAAAATATTTAAGATTTCACTCTAGCTCTATAAAATTTGGTCCTTTTAAAAAGTCAGTTTGTCAGTTCCCGAAAAGATCTGGTAGAGGGTTTGGATCGAAAGTGTGTTAACACTACTTCAAAAAACCTAATAACCTAATAATCGAAAACATTAGCGTCATTTAATGACGTTATAGTCCTATTATTCTATTGTTTTTATCATTAACTAATGACGTTGACGTTCATCAAAATAATTTATTTACATGTCATCGATTTTTTATGACATTAGTGATAAATATTTAATACCACATCGCTTTACGTATATATTCACTATTAGCTACGCTTAATAATAGGGGCAAATAAACTAAATTTTCCTATCTGCCACCACTGAAGGCAACTGGGAATGTAAAGAGTGGTCATTCACGCAACGCCACAACGGGAGCAGAAAGGGACATTTAAAAAAAACTCGTTTGCCACTAATGGTGGCGTTGATGGTGGGGGCAACTGGGAATAACCGGTTTGTTCTAAGCAATTTTTTTAAAATCGAATAAAAGTGAAATGTGACTGTCAAAGTCGTCTAAATATTAGGACCTGGGTCAAGGCCGTTCAGTTGTGATCTAGTTTGATTGAGCTAATAGTAAAACGAGTAAGTATAAAAATATAGACCGATTGTCCTGAGTATCATTCAGTGATTGAACACACAAGACAAAACAACAAAATGTTCTCTAAAGTAAGTGCATTAATACATTTAACTAGGTAATTTTTTTTGTTTTGTCATCATAATAAAGATTTCAAAACAAAGAAAAAAAGGAAAAAGTCCACAACTCCTTAGTTGTGGGACTCATAACATCATAACTTAGTAAGGATAAATGATAACATAGCTAATTTTCTTACAGATTGTAGCTCTGTGCGGTTTGGTGGCGGTGTGCCAGGCGGGTCTCCTGACCGCCCCCGTGCACTACTCCTCCGCTGCGGCTGTCTCCTCCCAGAACATCGTGCGTCACGACCAGCCTGCCAGATACGTAGCCGCCCCCGTCGCCTACCACGCTGCCCCCGCTGCCGTCGCCTACCACGCCGCTCCTGCCCCAGTCACCTACCACGCTGCCCCTGCTCCCGTCGCCTACCACGCTGCCCCTGCTGCCGTCGCCTACCACGCCGCTCCCGTCGTCGCTCACACTGAAGAGTTCGACGTAAGTTATCATTACGTCCCTTACAATAAATGTATCATTTTTTTTCTGTTACCTGTTTCTTATATTTTGTTCTTGTTTGGTTCCAGGCCCACCCCAAATACGAGTACAACTACTCCATTGCTGACGGCCAAACCGGCGACAACAAGTCCCAGCAGGAGTCCCGTGACGGCGACGTCGTCAAAGGCTCATACTCATTCCACGAGGCTGACGGCTCCGTCAGGACCGTGGAGTACTCCGCCGACGACCACAGCGGCTTCAACGCGGTGGTGCACAACAGCGCGCCCACAGCCGCGCCCGTTCACGTCAAGGCCGCGCCCGTTTACGCCGCCCCCGCTTACTACCACCACTGAAACACCTTCACTAGCTATATTTCGCGTTCACCAAAACAATGTTGATTATTTATTTAAAGCAATATACGAATAAGTTCGAATAAATTTGTTTTGTTACTTTGTCCATATACGCGAAGAAATAATTCACTCGAGAATGTTCACGATTAAATATTCATCTCTTCTGTCGACCACTACTTACAATCGTTCACGTCACCCATGCCACGCTTAGCATGCGAAAATGTGTATGTGTATAAAGCATAAAATCATTATCCTGTATTCCACGAAGTTGTACATCCACAGCTCGCAAAATTATGGTGTAGAGTCACAAATACAAAAGAGTGGACGTAATTTCAAACCCCGGTCTGATGAGACCATTACATTTTCATAATCGAACCTAGGTTCACTAGAGCAGCTTCGTAGTCTGGGGGAAAGTATTAGTACGACTTTAAGGGTAAATTCCGTTTCTAACTGCTTAATAATACCTTTAATGAGATAATTTCCTAACAATCAATAATCTCTAAAATTAGATGCTGTTACTGCCTATAAAATCCAAGTCTATCTACGGCAAGTTGAAGCTAGCTGCTGCAACACTAGCTGTTTTTATACTATGTACAAAAATCATGCTTAGAACAAATTCAGTAAACTCAGTTCTGACTTAGATGTTTTTTAAGCATCTGAATAAAACGTTAACAGACGTTCCTTCAATCAGACAACTTTTATCTATCTATTGTAAAATAGTTTGGTACCAGGTTGAGGAACTTTACAGAAAACAAAATGGTTTTGCTAAAGGATGCATTTTTTTTGTGGAAATCAGCTATTGCTTGGAAATGTTCCTCGATTTTACCAAACCCATTTACATAATCCCAACAGCCAAGCTAATCATTGGGCTTGTTTGTTCATTTATTGCCCTCGGATACATGGGTGAAGATTGAAACCAACTGAGAGCTTGATACAAGTCAGGATGTCCGAGGGGCTAATAACGTTTACTTGCAGTTATGATTACGAATATGAAACAAAATAAGATTCACCAAATGTGTCGTTACTAGCCCTCTAGGATGTTTCCACGTTACAGAGATAGCCATAAATACTAGCAGTTTGGAAGGAAATGGACCATTAATTAGACATTCGATTTTGATAAAACATGTTTAAGAACCACCGCTAAAAAACCTGCTTTTAAATAAAAAAAACCGCACTCAGATCGGTTCACCCGTTTAAGAGCTACGGTGCCACAGATAAACACACAGACACACATAGCGGTCAAAATTATAACACCCCTCTTTTTGCGTCGGGGGTTAAAAAACTTTATTAAAAACTTGTCGCAAATGTTAATAAAATAACTAGATCAGACACATCTGTTACATCTATAGCTAGTTGTAATGATGTATCTATATTTTGCAACTGTCGAAACTTGCTCCAATTTAAAAGAGTGCAATTTATTATTTTAGAGAGCTACCGTAATTCTTTATGACATGCCTAAACGATCAACGCAATGTTTCGCGGAATTAATTTACTATAGAAGGTCACAATGAGTCAATGTGGAACTATTAAGTAAATTAATAAAGATAAGTTTTTAGTTATCTTAATCTTAATCTTAGTAAGGAGCAAAGGGGGTGTGAAGACCTTTAAAACTGAAATCTTTTTTACTGGAAGCCTCGTGTATGAAATACATATTCTATTTACTTGAATTTTGTATTTTATATAACACCATTCTATGTACCCTA
The DNA here is from genome assembly GCA_905220435.1 of Amphipyra tragopoginis. Taxonomy (NCBI): domain Eukaryota; kingdom Metazoa; phylum Arthropoda; class Insecta; order Lepidoptera; family Noctuidae; genus Amphipyra; species Amphipyra tragopoginis. The sequence continues at coordinate 11,236,668 of HG991997.1, read as the reverse complement.
TTTATTGCAAATAAATGATTTGATTTGATTTGATTTGATTCTATCTCAAGCATGACCACTCTAGTTTTATTTACTTATATAATTTCAATATTTTGAAGAAGTAAATAAAATCTATACTAGAGTATCATTAGATTGACCAAACATAAAAGAAAATGCAACAAAATTTTAGCATTCAACTTATTTGTATTTAGCACGACGTTAACAACAATATACGACTTAAATCTATGACAATAGTGGCAGTCTAGTGGTGGTAGTATTGGATAGCAGGCGCGGCCTTCACCAGCACGGGTGCAGCTTTAACGTGCACGGGCGCGGCCGTTGGCGCAGTGTTGTGCACCACCGCGTTGAAACCATGGTGGTCATCAGCGGTATACTCCACGGTCCTGACGGAACCGTCAGCCTCGAGGAATGAGTAAGAGCCCTTCACAACATCTCCATCGCGGGACTCCTGCTGGGACTTGTTGTCGCCGCTGTGGCCATCAGCAACCGAGTATGTGTATTCATACTTGGGATAGGCGATTTCTTCCTGATGTGCGACAACTTTAGTAACAGGAGCCGCGTGGTATGCTACGGCAGCAGGGGAGGCGTGGTAGCTGACTGGGGCAGGAGCAGAGTGGTAGGCGACGGCAGCGGGGGCTGCGTGGTAGGCGACGGGGGCGGCGACGGCATAGTGTCCGGCAGGTTGGTTGTGACGCACGATGTTCTGGGAGGAGACAGCCGCAGCAGAGGAGTAGTGGGTAGGTGCAGCATGGTAGGCGACGGGAGCGGCGTGGTAGGCGACAGGGGCAGCGACGGCGAGCTTAGCCACGGAAGCGTGAGCCTGGTCGTGACGCACGATGCTCTGGGATGAGACCGCTTCAGAAGGTGAGTAGTGAGCGGGCGCAGCCAGGAGACCAGCCTGGGCCACCGCTACAAATGCGCATAGAGCCACCAACTGAAAGGTTAAGACAATAAAGTTAGTTTACAAACATTTAACCATAATAAACTTTTTTTTTTCCCTGCTCGTACTTACTTTGGAGAACATGTTGTTTCTTTTGTGATCAAAAGGTGAAATGATAATCCCAATATCGAAGCTAAACTATTTATAATACAAATCATTGCGTGCTAACAAAATTTAGCGTAAGTAGTGGAAGTTGTCAAACAAGCTCTGACCTTGCTTCGGGTTAAATATGGTTTCACTAATCAATCCATTCACTGAAGGTACACCGTGGATTGCAAGGAAATTTCACAAGTCGTGTGGGTTTAAGACAGATAGGTCTTTCATGTAGGGTTAGAAGATTCAGTGCGAGTTCCTAAGATTTTAAACGACAACAAATCTATATACATATAATAAAACAGTAAAAAAACTGTGTCTGTACATTGAATATATTAAAAAAACAATACTTGAGGGGGGTTTAGAAACAGTAATAGAGCACGAATCCAAAAAAAAAAGTCTGTCTGTTTGTCTGTTTGTCTGTGTGTCTGTTTGTTTGTACACGCTAATCTTCGGAACTACTGGACGAATTTGAATGATTTTTCTTTTGTTGTATAGGTATTAAGTCTAGGCAACATATAGGCTATAATTTATTTTGGAAACTTGAACACCTGATGCAGAATCGCAACAGACCAGCTAAACTATAAGAGATACAAAAATGGTACCATACCAAAAATTATTTCACGTGATAAGCATTTTCTGATGAGAGAATAAATTTGAAGATCTGGAACACCTGATGTGAAACTCCAAGAGCCCAGCTACACTATAACATATATCGGAATGACGTCTTAGCAAGAGTTGTTCAACCTGATGAGCACTCTCTATTGACGTATAAAAAATGAAGATCTGGAACACCTGTTGTGGAATTCCAAGCGCCCAGCTACACCATAACACATATAGGAATGATGTCTTAGCAAAAGTTGTTCGGTCTGATGGGCATGTCCTGTTGACTTATAAAAATCGAAGATCAGAAACATCTGATGTGGAAATCAAAGTTATCACTAATTTCACTGTATAATTATAAAATAACATAAGCTTGGAGTACCTCCACGCGATGAAGGCGGTAACAGTTTAGGACTGATTTTCGATGACGATGGTATATCATTGAAAACTTGACTCTACTGGCCAAAACTCCCATTATTTTTTTAATTTTATCGAATAAATATGCCTTCGGGCTTATGTTATTTGAGTGTTTAATTTCCTTTTCCATTTATCTTCGTGACACGGTAGCCTACCCGGTAACGCAGGGGAGCAGTCACTTAGATTATTAGAAAATTCATGGTTATGCGAACGCGCTATATTGACCCCAAAAAATGATCAAGCTGCAAAAATTAATCAAAAAATGTTGGCGGATATTGTAGGGGATGAAGTGGTTTACACTTCTTTCGACAGTGTTGTCGATCAGGAAGACGCCACTAATTACCCAGTTTAATTTCTCAATTCACTTACAGCGAGTGGTCTCCCTGCTCATAAAATAAGACTTAAAGTCGGTGTTCCCATAATGCTGATGCGAAATTTAACTCCGCCAAAACTGTGCAACGGAACCCGTCTTATTGTCAACGCTTTACAACGTAATATAATTGTTGCTACAATCCTCACTGGGTGTGGTGCCGGTGAGGCCGTGTTCATACCGCGCATGCAACTCATCCCCAACAATTTCCCCTTTCAATTTAAGCGCATACAGTTCCCTGTGACTACATACTTTGCCATGACAATAAACAAGTCAGAAGGGCAGACGCTTAAAGCCGCTGGTGTTGACCTGACAACCAGCTGTTTTTCTCATGGCCAACTTTATGTTGCTTTTTCAAGGGTCAGCAACGCTTCCGGTCTGTATATATTGCTCCTGTAGGAAAAACCCCAAATATAGTTTATAAAGATTTTTTTTAAAGTTATTTGCAATATTATTGTTAATTCAGTGTACCCTTGGGACCCGCTGCGGAATTACGGGAAGAAAAGTTTTTTTTTGTTGTAGGTATAGGTATTAAGTCTGGGCAACATATAGGCTATAATTTATTTTGGAAAATGGAACACCTGATGAAGAACCGCAACAGACCAGCTAAAGTATACGAGATATAAAAATGGTGCCATAGCAAAAATTATTCCACGTGAAGTGCATTTTCTGCTGTGAGAATAAATTTGAAGATCTGGAACACCTGTTGTGGAACTCCAAAGACCATCGATACTATAACATGTATAGGAATGACGTCTTAGCAAAAGTTGTTTGGTCTGATGGGCATTTCCTGTTAACTTACAAAAATGAAAGATCGGGAACGTCTCGAATCGTCTCGCGCATCCCGTTGTTTACCCGTTCCCAGGCTCTTAGAATTCGACATCAGACGTTTCAGATCTTCGATTTTGACGACTCCGTTGTCGCTGGCATAAGCAACAGGACCCGCGTACGAAGTCGCGGGCAGAAGCTAGTTATTAATAAAGAGCTGCAAGTAGCAAAAACAATTAGGGCGAAACTAGTTCCTCATTCTAGTAGCTAGTATAGGATACTATTTGATTCGAGCTGTGATAATAATGATATAAGTAAGAGAAAACTATTCACATTAATTTTAGGCTCTTGGTCGTAGCCGATCACAGAGCCGACATACGAGTATCGTCACGGGCAATCAGAAGCCACAATTCTAAACCAGGCTTTTTTGTCAGTAACTTTATAATCATTCACGTTATTGTTTTGTTTTTCTTGCCATATTGACATAGGCAGTGTCAACGCCTTGTCGTAAGCAAAAAAACCGGTTACGAAATGAATTGCAATCTAGATATTATGTAGACAACCTTTTTCTCTTTGGAACTTCTTAGAATCTCTTCATTGGTTACTTTTTCTGTCAATGACACTCGTTCCATCCGACGCCAGCACCTCAAAACCTTTCAGCCTTTCTAGTTCTCTTTGTCTAAAATTGTTATTTATTTAAAACGTAAAAGGGGAGTCGTTTTGTGAAATTGAACAAAAGAAAAAGAGAAAATTTTAGAACATACCTATAGAAACAAGAACGTAGCGATTGGCTACTTACTGCAACACTACAGCTTTATCATTATTATATACATCATAGAAGGTAAAGTAGAAGCATAGAGCAAACGAGGTAGACCAAGAAGATAGTACACAGACCAATATAATATAATTTATGGAGAATGGAGTTCATCTAATATAAGACCTAGGTTTACAATGCAATCTACTTTGTTGATGATACTGCGGCTACAGAAGAGATTGTAGCTGGCTTCGTAGTTGTGGACAGTTGTCGGATGAATGACGCTGGGGTCAAAGTTAAGGTAATATAAAAGACAAATATTTGCTATATTATTTAACATGAATAATGGAATGCGTTACTTTACGGAAATCCATGAAATACAAATATGCAGTTTCAATATTTAGTTTTAATTCCACCAAACTACTTAATTCATTAAGCTTGCGTCCGAGCGATCGAAGAGTGATCCTCCTGAGAGAAACATGTGTCGTATCGGTTTGGGTTGTATTATGTATTATATTAATCACACCTTCTGCATGTGCATATTTGCTAGCGAAACTTGATGAACTTGTTTGGCGGAAATAAAATTAAATATTTTAATTGCATATCGGTCCTGCACGATGGACCGACGATGAAGAAGGTGGCTGGCAGCGGATGGATGCGGGCTGCCCAAGACCGGGATGGTTGGCGATCTCTGGGGGAGGCCTACGTTCAGCAGTGAACGGCAATAGGCTGATATGATATGATGATGATGATTATTCAGTATTAAGAATCCTAAGTTCCGGCAAGAGACTACGTCAAGAATACGGGGAACAGTGTCCTCACATCTGGTAATAACAAGCTGCGGTAACCAATTGTTCTGACGTGTCCCGAAATTTAACAGCGTCTTAGGTACTAAAAGTTCTTAGACGTCGTTGATAAATCGGAGCTGGAACACTACCTTGTGAAAACCCAATGATATTCTTGAAATAGTCCCTGTGGTTAGCTTATTTAGTCTACTCTTATACACCGGCGATATTTTGTCAGGTAGCTGTAAACTAGACTAACGGTAGAATAGAATAGAATATACTTTATTGTACACCAAAATTGTAACATAGCTCATATACAATATCATTTAGTGAAGGGTACAAGGTAGGTACTTCTCCTATTGCTTACACTCCAGTTTACGCAAAAATATTATGTAAATGGGTTTGGTAAAATCAAGAAACATTTCCAAGCAATAGTTGCTGTTCACTCAAGAATTAAATAATGCATCCTTTACCAAAACAATCTTGTTTTCTGTAGATTTCCTCACCCTGATACCAAACTGTTTTACAATAGATAGATAAAAATTATCTGATTGAAGGAATGTTCTTTTCGAGAGACACGGTGATTCCCACACCCACATCCGTCCCGTCCTAATGTTCGGCAAACAGATCCTTTGGGAGATGAAAGCCAAATACCTGGGGGTTATCCTAGACCACCATCTGAGTTTCCGAGACCACATCAAAGCGGTGCGCGCTCGCGCCGCTTTCGCTGTCGGTCGCCTCCACCCCATCCTTAGAGCACGCAGTAAATTGTCACTTAGAAATAAGCTGAGAATCTACGTGACGTGCATCCGCCCCATCTTGACTTACGCTAGCGTCGTGTTCGCACACGTTAAACCTTGTCGTTTCAAATCCTTCCAAACCCTCCAGAATCGAGTGTTGCGCAGAGCCGCGGCTGCCCCGTGGTTCATGCGTAACGTCCAACTCCACCTCGATCTAAAAATGCCAACCATCAGGCAATACGTCAAACGCATTTCCAAGCGTTACTTCGACACTGCCCCTCTCCATCCGAACCCCCTAGTTGCCGCAGCGGCCGACTACAGTCCCTCTCTCATAAGTAAAGTTCGCCGCCCCAGGCACACACTTTTAGAACCCGATGACGAAATTACCCTCCTCCAGGAGGCGAGTAAATCGACCAGCACAATACACAACGTCCGCCGCCGTCCGGCATATCGTCCTCGCCGACGAGGCCCAACGCGACGTCCCACCGCCGCCGGTCACGATCCACCGAGCTCTCCCGTCGTAGAGCCGGTCGTCTCTTCAGACTCCGCAGTCACACCGATAATTCAGCCCTCATCAAGCTGTCTCCCCCCCTATGTCCACGCCAGCAACGCCCTAAGCCGAGGTCCGAGTCCCACTAGGGGTCGCCCTTAGTGCTGTTGTTGCAGGTAGTCATGATGTTAGTGTAGTACAAGTAGTTAGCTTAGGTTAAGTATTTTACTTCCCCCCCATTGGCTGGAGACCCTTTAGGTCACGCCAATAACTGCCCGGTTACGTAGAAACCGTCCCCTAGGACGACCTACAGCAGTCAAATAGAAAAAAAAAAAAAAAAAAAAAAATTGAAGGAATGTCTGTTGACGTTTTATTCAGATGCTTAAAAACATCTAAGTCAGAACTAAGTTTACTGAATTTGTTCTAAGCATGATCTTTGCACATAGTGTAAAAACAGCTAATGTTGCAGCAGCTAGTTTCAACTTGCCGCAGATAGACTAAGATTTTAATAGGCAGTAACAGCAAGTCAAGAATTTTCTTTGATCTCTTTACTTTATAGCACTCTATTTTTTGAGGTACCTATTTGATTGTTAGGGAATTATCTCATTAAAGCAATTAGAAACGGAATTTACCCTTAAAGTCATACTAATACTATCTCCCAGACCACAAAATAAATAGTACAAGCCAGAATAGGTAGCTGCTCTAGTGAACCTGGGTTCGATTGCCAGTTATTGTATTTTTCTCTTAAAAAATTTAATGGTCTCATTAGAGCGGGGTTTGGAATTACGTCCAGTCTTTTGTATTTATGACTCTACACCATCATTTTGCGAGCTGTGGATGCACAACTTGGTGGAATACAGGCATAATGATTTTATGCTTTATACACATACACATTTTCGTATACTAAGCGTGGCATAGGTAGCGTGAACGATTGTAAGTAAGTAGTGGTCGACAGGAGACATGAATATTAATTTTATCGTGAACATTCTCAAGTGAATTATTTAATTATGGACAAAATAACAAAACAAATTTATTCGAACGTATTCGTATATTGCTTTAAATAAATAATCAACATTGTTTTGGTGAACGCGAAATATAGCTAGTGAAGGTGTTTCAGTGGTGGTAGTAAGCGGGGGCGGCGTAAACGGGCGCGGCCTTGACGTGCACGGGCGCGGCTGTGGGCGCGCTGTTGTGCACCACCGCGTTGAAGCCGCTGTGGTCGTCGGCGGAGTACTCCACGGTCCTGACGGAGCCGTCAGCCTCGTGGAATGAGTAAGAGCCTTTGACGACGTCGCCGTCACGGGACTCCTGCTGGGACTTGTTGTCGCCGGTGTGGCCGTCAGCGACGGAGTAGTTGTACTCGTATTTGGGGTGGGCCTGGGACCAAACAAGAACAAAATATAAGAAAAAGATAACAGAAAAAAAATGATACATAAGGGACGTAATGATAACTTACGTCGAACTCTTCAGTGTGAGCGACGACGGGAGCAGCGTGGTAGGCGACGGCAGCGGGGGCAGCGTGGTAGGCGACGGGAGCAGGGGCAGCGTGGTATGTGACTGGGGCAGGAGCGGCGTGGTAGGCGACGGCAGCGGGGGCAGCGTGGTAGGCGACGGGAGCGGCTACGTATCTGGCAGGCTGGTCGTGACGCACGATGTTCTGGGAGGAGACAGCCGCAGCAGAGGAGTAGTGCACGGGGGCGGTCAGAAGACCCGCCTGGCACACCGCCACCAAACCGCATAGAGCTACAATCTATAAGGAAATTAGCTATGTTATCATTTATCCTTAATAAGTTACGATTTATCCTTATTAACCGACTTCAAAAAGGAGGAGGTTCTCAATTCGGTTGTATTTTTTTTTTATTTTATTTTTTATTTTTTATGTTTGTTACCTCATATCTCCGTCATTTATGAACCGATTTGAAAAATTCTTGTTTTTTTCGAAAGGGTATACTTCCCGATTGGTCCCATTTAAATTTTGTTATGATTAGACCATGAACTTCAGAGATATGGAACGGAACTCCTCATCGGATCAAAGCAAAATTCTCAAATTACTAATATTGCTTTGTTTATATTTGTTGTTGGGAACTGACTACTTGAAAAGAGGAGGGGGTGCTTGTCCCCCCCTCCCCCCCTTTGGAATGTTTTCGTTATATCGTGTAAGGTATCATTTGAAAGGACTTTTTATGCCCGACTACGTCAAAGCCAAAAAGAAGGGTTATGAAGGAGGGGGTTAAAATTATGACACTAAAACGTATTCAATAAAAAATAAACTTTAAAAAAAAGTAAAAACCGACTTCAAAGAAATACTAAAAGGAGTAAAATAATTACCATAATATAAAATTAACAGTTTCAGAAGTCGGTGCAACTCTACACTGAAGCAAATAGAAGCCACCGACTTCTGAAACTGTTAATTTTATATTATGGTAATTATTTTACTCCTTTTAGTATTTCTTTGAAGTCGGTTTTTACTTTTTTTTAAAGTTTATTTTTTATTTAGTTGTATGACACAGCTGTGGAAATTTTATATTTTTCTGTGTATTGTCAATTTTTTATTACTATAGAACAAAAAAAAAGATGTACCTAGTTAAATGTATGAATGCACTTACTTTAGAGAACATTTTGTTGTTTTGTCTTGTGTGTTCAATCACTGAATGATACTCAGGACAATCGGTCTATATTTTTATACTTACTCGTTTTACTATTAGCTCAATCAAACTAGATCACAACTGAACGGCCTTGCCCCAGGTCCTAATATTTAGACGACTTTGACAGTCACATTTCACTTTTATTCGATTATAAAAAAATAGCTTAGAAAAAACCGGTTATTCCCAGTTGCCCCCATCGTCCTCAACGCCACCATTAGTGGCAAACGAGTTTTTTTTTTAAATTTCCCTTTCTGCCACCGTTGTGGCGTTGCGTTGCGTGAATGACCACTCTTTCCGTTCCCAGTTGCCTTCAGTGGTGGCAGATGGGAAAATTGAGTTTATTTGCCCGGCCCCATTATTTAACGTAGCTAATAGTGAATATAGAGCGATGTGGTATCAAATATTTATCACTAATGTCGTAAAAAATTGATGACATCTTAATAAATTATTTTGACGAACGTCAACGTCATTAGTTAATGATTAAAACAATAGAATAATAGGATTATAACGTCATTAAATGACGCTAATGTTTTCAAATACTGAAACAAGATGATCATGTATGTATGATGATATTGATGATTAAGATGTTTTGTTAATTAATATGATCTAGAGGGCTATTAATATCACATTTTGTGAATCATATTTCATTCATCGATTCAAGTGGACTGCACATCTAGTCGCCAGTTGTCACGCAGTTGCTTTTATGCATGCCTCGTAATATTTAACACTCTCACTGCCATGTGATCCGCTGGCGGGCCCCAAGTTTTCGAGTGTAAAGGGCCGGTTTTATTTTAAAGAAATATTAACAGCAGGCCGTGGGGTCCGCTAGCGGCTAGTTAAGAATGCTTTGAGCGCAACGTGGAATCCGCTGTGACCCCCTAAATTCAAGCAGATTTTTGTATTACTGGCCTGCTAATTAGGAAAAAATATATCTAGTATTGGCGTGTGCAAACAGAGCAACATGTTGAAAAAAAAATCGAGTCAATTTAATTTTGAGTGATGGCCTACCGCAGCGAAATCGTTGGGACCCGCCGCGCCGGCGGACTCCATGGCTTGCTGAACTGGAACCATGCTATATATTGCTGGCAGTGTGAGTGTAAATGTAAGTAAGTAAGATGATGAATGAATTATACATTTTATACATTGCATATATATCGTTTATTACTAATTATATACATTATTGTTCATATTTACAATACAGGGCGAAAATGCCTCGTTTAAACCGGGCACATGTTGCGATACATGCGTCGCAACATTTTGCTAGGGCTTAAATTGCGATACATGACGAGCATCATGTTGCAATATTTACTCGGTGTCGACGAGGAAAGAGAAGTATTCGTTTACCTAAAAGTCAACTTTGCACCTTGATACAAAAAATATTGAAATGCTTATAAAGTTAAGCTCGCTTGTCACATAACATTGAGCACTCGCTGATTTTGTCGAACTAAACAATGTACGAATTTGGTTGTAATGTACTTAACATAGAAAACATCGCATGCACACCTGAGAGGGCTGTATGTGTGTGTGTGTGTATTCCGCCAGCACGCAACAGGCCAGCGTGGAGGAGGTCATTCTGAGAAGAGGCCCATTCCCAGCAGTGGGACAGTTCTGGGCTGATTATGTTTTATGTTATGTACTTAACATTCGCTAGAATACTCATTACAAGTGAATGTTTTGCTTGGTGGTAGGATCTATATACTATATCCGCCTGGCTAGCTACCACCCTCATATTAAAGTCCGGCGCTAAGCAGCTTACTGTGTTCCGTCGTGTGTATGTGAGAGCCAGAGGGGTATAGGGGAATCACTCTATATCTCTGTTACTTGGATTCGTGTGCTCCATTTTAGACCCTGAGGGCCAAACGCAACCAAGAAAAGAAAAAGAAAAAAGAATGTTCAGTGGCTTATTAGCGCCTTTACGGTCGGTAGAAGGCAAGGTAATCATTCAACTTTTCAGCTCAAATACCTAAGGTGGATATTTGACCCGCTCTGGGGCCAGTTATATAGGATAGCCGAGAAGATTTATCTACGATATTTCAATCTCGTTGTGTTATCCACAAATCTAGTAAACATAAATAAATTACATCTATGTATTTACAATTGTATGATCTATAACTCTATACGCATAACACTTTTTGTTTATTTATGGCAAACGGAAATTATATCTCATGTTGTCGTCCGTAATATGAAATGGCACCATTTTTTGGTTCGGCGGAGTTTGAACTATTGGCAGACTGTAAGCCTGCGAAAGTACTGATAACGTTTCTAAGTTCTTAGAGTATTGGTCTGCGAAGACTTGTGTCTTTGCGGGAAGCTGTCCTGGACTGTACACTCTCGCTATGTTCAGGTGCAATCTGTGAAACTTGGAGAGTGGCGAGTAGTGACGTTTCTGTTTTGCCAGCAAGGAACTCTCGCCTTTAACACTGCAATGACAAATTATTTTGTAAGCCAAGATATTTTAAACGAGGTATGGGTTTTTGAAAAAGTTAATTACAAAATAAATATTTTTCGATAAAATGTGACTTAAACATTTTGGGCAGCGACTGGACTTGAAAAATTAGTTAGTTACTGGACTGTACTGCGAATGAATTGTCAGAGCAAGACTGACTGCATTGCACCGTTTGTGATATGCCTTTATGAGCGTGTACGCCGTTCGGCATTTCATAAAAAATTTCAAGTCCTTATTTTTCGACATGACTGAACCGATTTAATGAAACTTCATACCCATCAGCAGGATACATAGGACTAAAAAGTTAGTAGAAAACATTTTCGAAAAATAGTGTTACAGTTAAATTAGACAGATTTTAAATTTTCTTTATATTAGATTATCTTTTTTTAAGTAAGACATTTCGAAAATGTCTTGAATATCCTGCTTAAGTTTGTGAAGGTTCATCAAAATCGGTTCAGTCATTACGAAAAACAAAGACTTGAAAACTGTATGAAATGATTTGTATGAAATGCCGTACAGCGTACACTCTCTTAAGGAAAAGAGGAAGTTGATGTTACAGTGAGAAATTTGATGAATTACTTACGCATTGGAGGTGATCTCAACGTAACCTTGTTTGGAAATACTGATAGGTCTGGCCAGTTTCTGATGAGGTAGTTGAAACGGCATATTTGTCGTAGCCACATGGTCCCGATTGTCGTGTATTCCATATGGCTCCATATAGTTTAGCTGAAAGTAAGTAAGTTTATAATAACATTATATACTAGTAAATGCAAATCTCTTAAAATGCGACGCAAGAAATCATTTCTCCAAAGTATACCCACATTTCGCAGTTATGTTAAAGTCCAATGAACTAGGGAGCGAGCCTATTGCCATCAGCCGGGTACAAATCCAGATTCCGGGCTGCTACTGAGAAATTCTTCACGGAAAAATCCAATAACACTTTGCCCGACCTGGGGATCGAACCCAAGACATCATGCTCAGCAGTCACGCTTGCGACCACTAGAGCAACGACGCAGTCATTTCTTTCATAATTTTTTTAGTCGGACATAAACGTATCCTCGTGGGCTTTGTTTGTGAATAAGTATTAACTAAAGTAGCTTTTACCAAAATCCCTACATGTCTTTTACATTACATTTTTTCACGACAGACCCACCGTACCCTTGGCCGTACCCCTGGTGGTACGGTGGGTATTTTAAAGCAAAACGATACCACCAGGTAATAGTGTTGTATCACTAGTTAAACCCACTTCTGACTACAACAATTTAATTTAACATTTTAATTGAATTAATCTAATATGCAAATCCACAATGTAACACGAAAATGATCATTTTTTTTTTCATTTTACCAATACTGTAGAGGACAACCAGTAAAACAATTGACTTGGTGAAAGGCACTTGCCGTATTTATTCAAACAAAACTTATGTTATTTACACTAAAAACTTTTGCACTCATTCTAATATGAATCGACTATACGTTCTTCTTTCTTCAGGGCTTCAGGGCTGCTGGGCTTCAGGGGTTCAGGGTTCAGTTCTTCGTACAGGTTCCTGGAGCGTAGAATGAGTGCCGACCAAAATGCCGGCGGATGCACCTGCTTACGTACCATTTAGGGTGGCACAAGTAGCGTATGGTGTAACCCCCCGGTAATGTTCATTTACCATTATATTTTCTCAAATTGTTCTATTTACTGTAGCTAGCTGTGGCTATATGGTCCACTGTCTATAGCTAGTAGTCATCTTGTTCTATACATTGTGACGTATTTCATGACCTTGTTTACGTCTTATTTGAAGTTAGGCTTGCCGTCCGCAACAGTCTCCCCCCAGCGTAGCCTCGCGAGCTTCTTCTTCTATATGGTCGAGGACGATAAGCCTTCTCACGGGCCTTCTAAATATGCCGCCCCGCGTCCGCACATCCGCACTCCGTACCACGCCATCAGGACCGAATATCGCGCGCACAACAAGGCCCCGCGGCCACACGTTCCGCGGTAGTAAGCCGTCAGCGATTATGACGACATCGCCTTCCGTTATTTGCTCTGCGCGACTATGTCTGACGTCACCGCGCGGTGTCAGTGTAGGTAAATATTCGTTCATCCATCTAGCCCAGAATCGATCTGCCAGCGCTTGTGCTGCTCGCCAAGCGCGCTTATCAGCTACGTCACACGTTCCAGTGACCGGTAGCCCCGATGCTGACCCCAGCAGGAAATGATTGGGGGTTAACGCTTCTGCTTCTTCTGGGTTTACAGACACGTGAGTGAGCGGTCGCGAGTTCAATATATTCTCTACTTCAGCCATAACGGTTGTCAAAGTTTCTTCCTTTGGCATGCGCTCCTTTAGTATTACCGCGAGCGCCGTTTTTACGCTACGTATGAGCCGCTCCCAGGCTCCCCCCTGGTTAGGTGCACCAGGGTCGATGAAACGCCACTCAATTCCTTTATTGAGCGCGTAATCTTTAAGTTCAGACGCCCATTCCTTGTAGGCGTTTTTTAACTCGACGTCAGCACCGCGAAAGTTCGTGCCGTTGTCTGACATTATTGTTTGTGGCCAACCGCGACGCGCGGCCATTCTTCTTAGTGCCATTATCGCACTATCCGTACTGAGGCTAGGCAGCAACTCTATGTGCACGGCTCTAGTCACCAAACACGTGAATAACATGCCCCAACGTTTTTCTCTACGTCTTCCTATGGTTATTGTCATGGGACCGAAACAATCGACACCGCAGCGCGTAAAAGGGCGAGCGTATGCATCAAGCCTTTCACTGGGTAAATTTCCTTTCACCGGTATAGGCGGTGATTTCCGTCGCATGCGACACATAATGCATTCATTCAGTACGATGCGCACGCTAGTTCGTAATCTTATTATCCAGTATCGCTGTCGCAGGTTGTTTACTACGTGATCTCGGCCAGCATGTCCATTTGTGACGTGTTCACGTTTTATAAGTAGGCGCGCAAGCGGATGCCTGCCGTCTAAGATCGGTGGCCTCTTTCTGTACTCTGGTACATTGGCTGCGTCAATTCGCCCGTTCAATCGAATTACTTTATCTTCATAAACCGGGTCTAGCTTGCTGAGCCGGCTTGACTTTTCTACGTTCTTCCCTGACGTTAATCTTTTGATTTCTTCAGAGAAACTGTCGCGTTGCGCCTCTCGTATAAGCGTTAGTTCGGCTTCATTGAGATGACGCACGTCCATTGTTGTCGCGCGTTTACGACATTTATCTATAAAGAGCAACACGTTCGCCATGGCACGCAACGCTCGATCAAATGAAGAGAATCGTTTTATGTTCATAACGTTCTCCTCTTCTTTAGTATGGGCTACTATTTCGTCTTCACATTGGTTCATTTCTTGTGGCCACTGTTCTTCCGGTTCGCGCAAGAAGGCCGGTCCATTGAACCATCGATCGTGTTGTAAGAGACTCGTTTTTCCGTGTCTAGTCGCGTCGTCAGCTACGTTCTGAGCGGTCGGTACCCAGCGCCATCGTTCAGCGGGGGTTATTTCACTAATTTCGCTCAGCCGATGCGCAACATACGGTGTATATCTCGCGGAGTCGTTCTTTATCCAGTGTAATGCCGTCTTAGAGTCACTCCAATAGGTCACTTCGGTTTCCCATCTATGTTCTTTACGTATCTCGGAGGATAGTCGAGCGCCTATCAGGCACGCTTGTAGTTCCATGCGTGGAATACTCTGAGCTTTCATTGGCGCTACTTTAGCTTTTCCCGCGACTAGCACGACGTCTATTGATCCGTCGGGCCGTGTCAATCGCCAATATGCTGCAGCGGCGTACCCTTGTTCACTAGCGTCTGTAAATACGTGCAACGATCGCTCCATGGTCATGTGATTCGCGTAGCATCGGGGGACTCGCAAGCCCGCCACGCTCGTCAGACCGTTTATCCACTCGAGAAACGCGATAGCTTCTTCGGCGGGTAGTTGCTCGTCCCAGCCGATCTTCTTTCGCCATAGCTCCTGTAGAGTGATCTTTGCCGTAATCGTGAAAGGGCTTAACAGGCCCAACGGGTCAAAGATTGACATTACTGCTCCCAACATTTCACGTTTAGTTGGTGTTCTCGTGCCTTCACGTACGTCGTTCGGTACGCGAGGCATAGCGGTGTTGAATGCAAGTTCATCGGTTTCTGGCAACCACATCATACCCAGCGTCTTGCCGTACGGGTGTGCATTCGCACCTAGTTCCTTCGGGGCGTTAGCCTTATCCTGTTCTAGGATATTCGCGAGCAAGTGTTGTCGATTAGAATTCCACCCGGCAAGTTCAAAGCCGGCTTGCTCGTGAATGCGCTGCACTTCTGCGATCGTGAGTGCAGCGATCTCTTCTGACTCGAAACTGTCGACCCAGTCATCCATATAATGGTTCTTTGTTATTGCATAGAGGGCGCGCGGGTGCGCATGTTTACATTTTTCAGCGTTTCTGTTCCTAACGCTGTGAGCTAGGAAAGGAGAACTACGAGCGCCAAATATCATTGAGTTCATTACGTATTTCTGTGGCGGGCCTTTTCGTTCGTCACCACGCCATAGAAATTGTTGCGCTGCTCTGTCCTCGGGTCGAATCTTGATTCTGAGGAACATTTCGCGTATGTCGGCCGCTATAGCAATCGGCTTTTCTCTGAATCGAAACAGTATACCGTAAAGCGTGTTTAACATGTCGGGTCCGGCAAGTAATTCGTCGTTCAGACATCTTCCGTTTGTAATTGCAGCTGCATCGAATACAAGGCGCACTTTTCCTGGCTTGTTCGGATTAGTCACTGCGAAGTGTGGCAGGTACCATGTTATTGCGCTGTCGTCTGTGTGTTCGACTGGAGCGGCGTATCCCTTTTGTAACAGGTTATCTATTTGCGCCGTATATGCTTGACGAAACTTCGTGTCTCGATCCATTTTTCGTTCCATGGTGCGCAACCTTCGCAGCGCCATATCAAAGCTAGGCGGTAGGCGAGTATCGTCCGTACGCCATGGCAAACCAACTTCGTAACGTCCGTCGGTTAGTCGCGCTGTTTCATTAAATATTTCCTTGGCGCGTTCGTCTTCCTTGACGGGTTTATTTTTACTCGAAATTCCTAGCGCATCTATTGCGAAATGCGTCGTGACTAAGTCATGTAGCTCTTCATCATTTCTTAATCGTTCTCTATGCTGAGGCGCACGTACGTGTAGCACTGTGGCGCCATCTATTGGGTCTTCCTTCGCCACTATCGTTCGTGGCACCGTACCGTGCACTACCCATCCTAGCTCTGTTAGTGATGCGGCCGGTTCGTTCCTTGCTCCGGTCAGGAGCTTTCGCGATACTATTAGGTGCCAATGATCTGCGCCTAATAGTATGCGCGGTCGTGCTTCTCCATAGCAGACCTCGTTCCGTGGTAGCTGTTGTAGGTGTTTATAGTTCAAACACTCAGCTGCGATCGCTTGACTGGTAATGTTGAGACTTTTGACGGTTCGCGCCTGTATCGGATGGAAGCTTGATCGTGCTCCCCTTATCTCCAATGCCACGCTCTGACTCTCTGGTTCCTGCCGCGTTGCCGTTAATCCGTGCAATCGCAGCGCGCATTTCGTTCCATGCGCGTTCACTTTTCTAGCGATTTCCTCGTCGATCAGAGTAATCGTAGATCCTTCATCGAGTAAGGCGTGAGTCTCCACTTCCAGTCCATCGGGCCCTCGAATTATCACGGGGCATATTTTCAATAGCACCGCGCCAGTTGACATTACGGCGTGAGCCGACGCGGTGATTACATTCTTTTGTTGTTCGCCTCCTAGCGCGGTTTGCTGCGTTCCGTGCAACAATACGTGATGTGGATGGCGACACTCGTTTACACCACACTTCTTGGCAGTGCAATTCATCCGACGATGACGGCTACCCAGGCAACGAAAGCATACGCGTGCTTCCTTTGCCCATTCCCATCTCTGTGGTACCGTCATCGCTTCCAACTTTCTACATTTTACTGTATCGTGTTCGGCCCCGCAACACAGACACATCTTCTCGTCTTTGTTTTCGGTTGCAGCGTAAGCAGCTGCGCCTCGCTTCCTGCCTTCTAGGCCTTTAGGCGATCCGTAGCTAGGTCTAGCTGCTGGCGGACTACGTGTTGGCTCCTTTGTTCCAGTTGCTGCAGACGAGTAGGAAAAACGTATGGCGCGATCAGCCTCTCTCATGAGGAAGCGAGACAGAGTGACAATCTCTGGCTCGCTCCTGCTTCCGTACTCTTCTGCGTAATCGCACCATCTCGCTCTAATATGCGGACTTAACTTCTCGGTCACTTGACGAGCCAACATAGGATTCTGTAGGTACCCTTTCTCATCTATACAAGTGAGTACGCTGACTATGTTTTGAAGTCGTATTGCAAACGTATTTAGTTCACTGGCCGTTGGTCCGGGTCGCTGTAACTTCTTTATATCGTTCAACGTTTTATCAATAATAATCTCTGGGCGGCCGTAATATTGTTCAAGTGTCTGCATTATGATTGCGGGGTCGGCAGCTGTATACAACAAGGCGGCTACTAATTCTCTTGCTTCGCCTCTTACACATGTTCGTAGACGCGCTAGGTTCTCGGCTTGTGTATAGCCATACATTTTGGTTGAGTCACGCATCGCTGCTCGGAATAGTAGCCACTCGTTCGGAGCACCGCTGAAGATGGGCAGTTCTTGCGCTTGTCTGGGCGGCGGGCGTTTAATAACCATTCGTTCTAACACCTCGGCTAATCTATCTATTCCTCGCTCTCGTGATCGTCCCGGCGTAGGTGATCTATCTCTGCGTCTCGGAGTCTCGATCGTAACTCCTCTTTGTTCTTGCCTCGGCGGCGGTGCATATTTATAAAAAGAGTGGTGTGATCGCTGCCCTTCGTTCTCGCGCTGATATCTTGCTCTATTGTCGTCATTTTCGCGATGCCGTTCGGTCTGCGGTGCGCGCTCGGTACGCTCCCCCCGTGGTTCGCACAGGGCCGAGGCGCGGACTGCAGATGACATCTCTTCATATGGCGTCATGTGGGGTAGTTCATCCCCTCTGGACTGAGCGTTCTTCAGCCAATCAGCGATTCGATTGTCCACTTCTATTGTCTCACGGGCGATGACGCTTTCACGGTCTGTCTCCTCCCGTATAGTGGCTACGTCCAAAGCTAGCCGCTTCTTGATAAGGGCCGCTTCCAATTGCAGCTCCTTCCTTTGAATTTCGGCTAGACGTTCCTGGGCTTCGAATTCTGCTTGTCGTATTCGGGCAACAGCGCTGGCAGTCGATCTCTGAGAGCGCACGGACGGCGCTCTCGATCTCCTCTCTTCTCTTGTGTCAGGCGCGGCGGCAGCGGCTGCGGCGGCGGCGGCGCGTGACGTCATTGCGGCTATGCTGGCGTCTATTCTTGTCTGTGCGGGTAACGCGGGCACGCGGGGGTTCGGTTCGGTTTGCGCGCGCGACGTGGTACCGGTCGGTGCGGACACGGATGCGGACGCGGATGCTTGTGCGGACGGGGACGCGGGGGGATCTTCGTACACTCTTGCTGTCTTGTCCTCGGCTGCTTGGCTCCTCGTGGTCGGCATCTTCGGCATTTGACGCCCCCTAACAGCCCTAACAGCCCTATCAGTCCTCTTGGAGGGTCCGGGGTTGACCGGGATACGCTCCGCCAGGGATGGATACGTGCAGGATTGGACAGGTAGGATCTACCCAGCAGAGGATCGTGCGTACTGTGGGGCGCTCGGGGACCGGTGGGAAATACCCAGCCCCTTCGGCAGTGCCTACAGTCCGGCCCCCACACCACACACGACCTTACCGGCGTAGTGTACTAGTTCGGTTCGCGCCTTGAAAAAGGCGTTCTTGACGAACCGGTGGTATCGCACAATACCACACCGCCTTGAACGGCGTTAACTCTGGCCTCTAACCGTTTGACACCGTTAGGTGGTTAGAGACACAGAGCCGCGGTCCACCCGCTTAAAGAAATAGGAATGTATCAACGACGACAGTCTTGAAACACCCGGCACCTCCACAGGAACAGTTCTGTACGCCCGGCACCTCCACAGGAACAATCTTGTACGCCCGGCACGTACACAGGAACAGTTCTTGTACGCCCGGCACCTCCAACAGGAACAATCTTGAACCCCTGGCACCCTGTTCTTGGATCTTCAAATCTTCTTAACTGATTCTTCGATCCGGCTTCGTAGGACCACAACGACTGGCTGTAGAGG
This sequence comes from Amphipyra tragopoginis, assembly GCA_905220435.1. Taxonomy (NCBI): domain Eukaryota; kingdom Metazoa; phylum Arthropoda; class Insecta; order Lepidoptera; family Noctuidae; genus Amphipyra; species Amphipyra tragopoginis. Next base: position 11,217,464 of record HG991997.1, on the reverse strand, counting down.
ACAACCAGTAAAACAATTGACTTGGTGAAAGGCACTTGCCGTATTTATTCAAACAAAACTTATGTTATTTACACTAAAAACTTTTGCACTCATTCTAATATGAATCGACTATACGTTCTTCTTTCTTCAGGGCTTCAGGGCTGCTGGGCTTCAGGGGTTCAGGGTTCAGTTCTTCGTACAGGTTCCTGGAGCGTAGAATGAGTGCCGACCAAAATGCCGGCGGATGCACCTGCTTACGTACCATTTAGGGTGGCACAAGTAGCGTATGGTGTAACCCCCCGGTAATGTTCATTTACCATTATATTTTCTCAAATTGTTCTATTTACTGTAGCTAGCTGTGGCTATATGGTCCACTGTCTATAGCTAGTAGTCATCTTGTTCTATACATTGTGACGTATTTTATGACCTTGTTTACGTCTTATTTGAAGTTAGGCTTGCCGTCCGCAACAAATACAGTACTACTGGAAAACATAGGTAGTAAACTAGAGTAAATAAATCAAAAAATAGGTCAAAAGCGCGGTTAGTATCATGACTTTCAAATACTAATAGTTACATAAGTAACTAATGAATGAGTCATTAATATGCGAGATACTTAACTGTTTATAAGTTTCTGTTCGTCTAGTATCTACATCAGCACAGCACTACGATCATTTAATAGAGTGGTATCGTTTTACTTTAAAATACCCACCGTACCACCAGGGGTACGGCCAGGGTTACGGTGGGTCTGCAGTGCATTTTTTACATTGGGGGTGCAGTAGAAGAGTCTCCACGAGTGACGACGATACTTAAGTATGTCCGGCGCTCGCTTTCTTTTTTATCGTTTGTAGTCATGGATACCCTTCACCCGGGGTAGGCGAAGGGCTATGCCGGACTCTTACGGGCTAAAAACCACGGTGTTCCTTCTCGTGACCCTTGGCCGGGATCGCGGGATTCGCAGCTGAATGCACCGCGACCCCGGCAGGCTTCGGTCCGCCAGTCCCTGGCAGACCTCTCCGACTGTGGGGCCTAGTTCCACGTTCTCCTGAGAGGCGCGCACGGAACACTGCGCGCTGCTTTCTCGGGCCTGTTACTATGTCCGGCGCTCCCTGGGCTGTCAGCCTCGCTACCAACCTTGCTGACTGGCTAATCTTTTCACCACGGCATGAGCTATTGTCATATAACTCGGGCGACACGAAAGAAGAAGATGTCTTTTACACATTTACAAGAGGAAACGCATAATATCGATGTTCAGTAAGCCTAGCATGAATTTTGTTACTTATAAAAGATGTAACATGAATAGCGCACAACCTCTTAAGGGGTCACTGTACTCATCAATATGAACAACTTTTACCATGGAACCAAACCTGAAATCGCAAAAAAAACTGCTATTCCCTACATATAAGTTCACATAACTCGTCAAAATGTAGGGAACAGCTGTTTTTTTTCAATATTTTCATTAGATAGTTCCTAAAATGAACAAAACTTTTAGGTATAGATTTCGTTAAAGATTATAACAGGTTATGGTAACAATCGTCATAATTAGAATGCCTAACTTCTTGTGTTCTAAACAAATAAATAATAAAAAATCTGCTGTTCCCTACATATAAGTTCGCATAAGTTGTTCATAACGATGAGTACAGAGGTTGTGCGTTATTTATGTTACACCTTGTAGTAATGTAAACGTAACGATAATGTGAGTGAATTTTGAATAAAAAATACTTGTTTCGCACAATTCCCAGATTCTGAAATATACAATAGTCCTTTTTCCAGATCTTGATCACCATTAACATCTAGATAATAAACCTGATATAGAAGAAAAAATCCCAGACAAAATGAATTTGAATGTAGTCAGTCATAGTCACTCTCGTAGATTTTAAGCCAGCAAACTGATAAAATGGTCACATTTTTGATGGTGCGTGTAGTTCGCTTTCTCATTCTGAGAAGAAGCCCGTGCTAAGCAGTGAGACAGTAATAGGCTGATTCGTATCGTAAACTTATGCAAAAATCTAGGGTATGCCAATGATAATACAAACTACTAACGTCATTGGGGTATGCACATCTCGCGGTGGTGTTTAATCAAGCAGCCTGCTTGCCAATAGTTGCCGATTGGTTTTTAGGGTTACGTACCCAAAGGGTAAAACGGGACCCTATTACTAAGGCTCTACTGTCCGTCTGTCTGTCCGTCTGTCACCAGGCTGTAACTCATGAACCGTGATATTTAGACAGTTGACATTTTCACAGATGATGTATTTCTGTTGCCGCTATAACAACAAATACTAAAACACAGAATAAAGTAAATATTTAAGGGGGTTCCCATACAACAAACGTGATTTTTTTGCCGTTTTTATGTAAAAAATTAACTATAGGTAACAAAGCCCAATTCAAACAATATTGATATTCAACAATGGCATTGTTTATGGTTCGTATTAAGGGCGTTATTATTTATTTGCTTAGAGCACAAGAAGTTAGGCATTCTTATTATGACGATTGTTCCCATAACCTGTAAAATTTTAAAATCTTTAAAGAAATCAATACCTAAAAGTTTTGTTCATTTTAGGAAGTATCTAATGAAAATACTGATAGTAATGCACAGTCAGATTAGACCATAAAAGTAATAAGTACTACGTATAAAGTCCTTGGATTAGACGTACTTAATAATATCTGTATAACGACGTATTTAAAAACACCAGCCGTGAGAATGATAATGTGACTATGGATAATAATACAATTCCCATCCGCTCTATTCATAGACATCTATCCGTTCGAACCATAAACAAATTTATATACTTAAATGATAGTACCTATTTTTCAGACAGTTTTCATCATAAGTCAAAAACTAAGCGGCAGAAATGAAAACAAAAGTAAATCTTATTCAGGGTGAAATTGTAAACACTCGACAAACCGAAATGGGAGATTGTACTCATCACTATGAACAACTTTTACTGTGAGAAAAAAGCTGAAATCGCGAAAAAAATCTGCTGTTCTCTACATTTTGACAAGTTATGCGAACATAAATGTAGAGAACAGCTGTCTTTTTTTCGCGATTTCTGGTTTGTTCACATAGTAAAAATTGTTCACAGTGATGAGTACAATCTCCCATTTCGGTTTGTCGAGTCTTTACAATTTCAACCTGTTTATCCAAATAAAGCCCTTTTATATGATACCACATTTGACCTAGTAACCCCGTTTTAGAATCTTTAACCAACCACTTCAGTTTCTATGGCAAGGAAAATAACAATATTTTTTTATGGACAAGCAGTGCTTAAAGCTATTCTAAATTTCAAGCCAATAGCATTATTAGCTCTTGAAATAAGCAGCTGTGACAGACAGACGAACGGACGGATGGACGAAGTCGCACCATGAGGGTTCCTTTTTTACCATTTTGGTATGTAATCCTAAAATATATAGATGAAATATTGAGGTTAAAGAGCAACGCCTTCGATGTGTGGACATGTGCTCCGCCGTCCAGAACATCACATAGTGCGAGTAGCCCGTAACCTACGCGATGGCAACGCAAAACCGCGAAATACCCCACGCCACCTGGTTGACGGTAGTCCAGAAGGACCTGAAAGAGACCGAAATAGACGCCACAACCGCCCTGGATCCAAATGAATGGAGAAGGGAGAGCCGACCACAGATAATGGGACAAGGCCAAGATGAAGAAGTGAGGCGTGTGTCACAAGATGTGGAAGAAGCAAAATGACCAGGTAGTTAAAGATCGTAGTACGCGGCGTTCTATAGTCGTCTTCTGCGTACCCTCATAAAAGAAAAAGTATGGAGTAAAATAACTTTATACAAGGGCGGTGCGGCACGGCGTCGTTGACATAGCTGGTTGATATATTATGTGTGAGTACCTACCTTAAATGGTTTATTTATCTGAACCGTTTCAACGAAGTTTCTGTACACAGCATTATGACCTGGGCTTCGACTAACCGAAGACAAATCCTCATTATTATCATGTCCCGGGCATTTAAGTATTTTATCTGAATCAGTTCCAATTGTTGGAATTCGGGGTTCCAAATGGTCCTTCCCGTATAATTTTTTGTTTTTTGTATATAAATTGGTTGGTGCCGCGGGAACACTGGTGAGAGCAGGGGTCACCTTTATATATTCTTCTTTACTTTTCTGACCAATACGTCCATGTAGTGGGGCGTACTGCATTCCTTGATAAATATTCGGAACAAGTGGTCCTGGTCGCAGTATTGGACTAGAAGTGCTATATTGATGACCTTCACTGTATTTTAATGGTATATTGTGTCTTTTTAACTTTTGTGCAGGGGTAGTTTGTGAACTGGCGCGCACTGGTAGTCCTACTTGTTTTTCCGCTGTACATGTTGTTAACAATATTATTGTTATTACCTGAAAATATACACAAAGAAGAATGCTCACGAAGTATGAAAAAAAAACCCAGGCTTGGCGCGATGAAACGTTTCTCAAATTTTTAGTTTAAGCGTGTAATAAAATGCCACATAGGGTGGCATCAACGAAACTGATGGCTGAAAGTAAAAAAGCTATTTATTTTATGGATGGGGTAACTTTAAAGTACCTAAAAATAGTTACAGCTGGCATACTTACTGGATACTAGTTTTTAGTACTTTTCGACTTCATGGGCAACAGGAAAAATAATGTAAAGTTCTTACTTAGAGTAAAAAAAGAATGTAAACAGAATCGAAAGATCATTTATTGGTTTTCTATGTCTAATAAAACGTTTTCCTATGAGAGCGTTGTTCGATATCATCTCGGTATCTAGCCCGACGTCTTATGGAGCGCTGTAGTGATGCGTATGATGAATACGTACTAATAATCGAAGAAAGTCATGTGATTTTACGTAGTTTCACACAGAAAAACAATTAATTAAAAATAATCCCTGCCACTAAACAAATAGCTTTTTTTACATTTAGCTATCGATTTTGATGATGGCGAATATGTGGCATTTCTTTTCACATTTATACAAAAAAAATTGATATACATTCCGTTTGTGCGAAGCCTGGGTTTTTTTTGAGCACTGTCCTTTAGGATCATTTAATTTTGATGAGATATAAAAGAACTACTATTATGTGAGAATTTTCTTAGAATTATTACTCACCTTGAAAATCATCTTGTCAGCTTTTCTAAGACAAGTTTCGTTCGAATATGGTGTCCGGATGAAAAAAATTACATTATGTCCTTTAATCACTTCTTACTTGTACAAAAATAATTTTAATATGAAGTAGGTAATTACTCTTTATTTGTGATATTTCTGCTATTGCACGATGATTCCAACCCTTTTCACAAGACGAAAACGTATCGTCTCTATTCTGTACTCGAGCAGAGTGAGTGCTGACTGATCGAGAGACAACCGTTGTCTATGTTTAGAACTATGTTTTCATTCATCCAATGATATCAATGCTTGAACTATTATTTTAATTTTCACCCATTGTTTGCGGTAGCTCAAAGGGTTCATTACATCACCTTTTAACAATTTGAGCTAAGGAATGTTTAATTAGTATCTAACTGTTTTTAAACTTTCGCGATTTGTACACATTATGAAAATATAGATTCGGGTCTACTCGCGTAAAAACTTGAGGCACAAAATACCTTTTTACTTATTATACTAATATTTTTATATGATATTACTAATATGTGTTTTTTTCTGATAAAAGGGTATTTTGTGCCTCTTAAAGTTTTTATACGCGGCTAGACCCGAACCTATATTTTCATAATGTTATCTAACCGTCCTCAAACAAAAATAAAACATTAAATTGTTTTAATGGTCTAATCTTACGCCTATCATCTTATAAATTCAGATATTCAAAGTTTACTATTAACATAATGGTTTCATAGTCTGTTAGTGGAATTGTTGTCATTTATTACAGAAGGAGAGGTCCGGTAGGAGTTGGCGGACCGAGACCTGCAGGGGTTGCGGTGCATGCAGCTGCGAATCCCACGACCCCGGCCACAGGTCAGGAGAAGGAACACCGTGGGTTTTTAGCCGGTGAGAGGCCGGCATAACCCTTCACCTTTCACGGGCGGAGGGTATCCATAAAGATTTACCCACGATAAAAAAAAAGACTTCTCATTTCTAGCTTTACAATTATCACATAATGCGATTTTTGAGAATAGATAAATAATTTTTGACACATTGTTAGTAGTATTGCTTAGTTAGAATTACCGAAATAGATTTATCTGACACTAGCTTTTACCCGCGGCTTCGCCTGCGTTAATTTAGAATTTTAGGTACAATAATATCATTCAATCATGATACGAAAGACACATGGCACCATCTATTATTATAAGAACGTTATTGTTGTTTCCCTCGGGAACAGCACTTTTGTTCGATTTGAAAGGTACCCTATGTCCGTTTCTGTACACCTGACAACGTATATGCAAAAATTCAGGATGATCGGTTCAGTGGTTTAGGCGTGAAAAGCTAACTAACAAACAAACAAAATTACTTTCGCATTTATAATATTAGTTAGGATTCCAGTTAATGCAAGCAGAATATAACAGAGTACAATAATTACGAAAGATGTCGTAAGAAAATGACTAAAGGAACAACAATTATTCCCTAAATATAGATTTTTAAATAAAAGCATACAAATTCGGATGAATTGTGAAACTCTTGCTTTTGAAAATCGATTAAAAAGTAACACACACTAAATTTTCATTGTGGAAACGGAAAACGCAATGCTCATGCTCTATAATTATCATAACAAATATTATCATGTTCTTTTGTTGTCAAGGCTTACGACAACACAATGTGTTGCTGTTCAATAGTCTCATATTACGATAAGGGTATTGTCATTGTCTATCTGTATACAGGGTGTAAACGAATTTGTGTAATTCCTTAAAACCACATGATCTACTACTGGTGTAGATTGGCCACGTACGGGAATTAGCCAGATTAAAAATAAAAATAAACTTTTTTTTTCATGAGGTTAGGTTAATTGATCGTATCTAAACCACCTAATAAAGATTCAGTAAAAACTTAAGCCCCCTTATTACAAAAGATGGTCTACGAAAAACCGAGGTTTTTAAAATAGCCCCGTCTCTTTTTATTATATGACATAAGAAAGTGATGGGTATATTTTAAACCTGGGTTTACCTTAGTCTTGGTTTAAACCATCTTTTGTAGGTAATAAGGGGGAAGAAGTTTTAATTTGCAAAAAAACTATTTTATGCCATTGAACATTTCGATGCCACGCATAAATTAATGAAAGCACGGCAACGCGGCTGGCGGGCACGACTAACGCGATATTTCTCTTTGCAGTAAGTTAACTCGGGGCTCTAAAATTACTCAGAAATAGAAAACTCAGATTTCATTAAAAAAAAAAAACAGTTGATTTCTGAAACATCCCTTTTATGGTTAATCTGTGTCACCAGTAGATCATGCGGTTTGAAGGAATTACGAATTCGTTCACACCCTGTAGATACAAAAAAAACGTCCATAACCTAAAATGTTCCAAATAATTTAATATTTTAGTGCACTAAAAGAACCTATATAAGTGAGTGACGAGAGAATATTTCCGTGGCTGGCGTGAATATAAAACCGAAGCGTATAAATAAGTATAAAAAACAGTGTATATCGAGATTTCAACATATTCACGCCAGGCACGGATTTAATCTTTAGGCTAAAATAAACCTCCTATGTTACAGTTGTTCTATAAAAAGAACCAATATTTAATTTATTGAAATTCATTGTTACGAAAACGAATTTACTTGAATGCATTATATCGATAACATAAATATTAGAAGATAAGTTGTTGACACGGCTGCGGCGTGGGTCGAGAGCTTGAGGCAAATTGTCTCGGTATAAAGTACAACCGCTGAGCGATTCTACCTTTCTCTATAATAGTTTTAAATAAACCTACAGGATAAACCAAAACGACTCGAACTACATTAATAAAAATCTTTTCAATTGGTTTTTTATCTTACTGTAATTTTGATTTCTACGCTAACTCCAGTAGTTCTCCAGTAGTTCCAGTAGTATGCATAGAGTACAAAAAAATAGAGCGCAAGTGTGTACGGGTAAACTGGGTCAGCGTCTTCAGGGTAATCATACTTTGCTGCGGTCGGGTCTACCTTTTATAGCAGAACTTTTTACGTCATAATATTGTTTTGCATAACAACGGATAGCATAAACTTCATTTCGCAGAAAATCATTTCGCATACACTCAGTTGTCATACATTCAAAACTCATAATTTTGTTAGTCAGAATCATCTTTAGGCATAATGTTTATATCCATAATAATTAAAAAGCAGAAACATCATATCGCAGAAAATTCACAGTCAGAATCGTCTTTTGGCATACATTTTATATCGATAGTCATTAAAAGGCAGAACTGATTTTTTGCTGCTTTATGCTGCATGCATGCTGCATGCAACATGCAGCATGCATGCAGCATGCAAGCAGGCATGCAACATGCAGCAGGCATGCAGCATGCAAGCAGGCATGCAACATGCAGCAAGCATTGTTTCTGTCACGGCTCCGGCGCTGCGGGGTTTGGGCGGCGCCACGCGAGCTTATCGTCACAGATGCTTTTAACGCTCACCACCGCAGCTTCGGCTTGCTGGCCGGCTTCGCCGGCCAGCCTCAGCCGCGGTGGCGGGCCTTCAAACCACCTGCTCCTCAGCTCGCGGGCCGCCCTACCCCTCCGCGCCTACGCGGGTTTAAATTACACTCTAGGGGTAGGGCAGACAAGACTGCGTAAACTCGGTTTCGCAGCGATTCGTTTCTGTCACAAAATTTTGCAGCACAACGTATTGACTTTTTATGACACGAATTTGTATGCTTGTATGCACCCATACCAAATAATCGTATCTCTAAATAAATGTTATGCTAAACAAAATTATGCATAATATTAATTATGGCAAAGGTAATTATGCGAAACAAAATTCTGCCAAGATAAAAGTATGCCATTGTAAATTCGGACACGTAAATATTCTGCCAAACAAAAGTTATGCTAAATAATTTTTATGCCTTAAAAATATTCGATTAAATAAGATTATGCCATGTGAGTTATGCCAAATAAAAATCGGAGTATCAAGATTCTGCCAAATAGAAGGAACCCGCTGCGGTCATAATTCTACTCCATTCGATAGGTTATTTGGCCTTTACTTACAGTACGCGTAAAATATGCTTGCCTCTCTGAAGCTAGGCTTTGCACGTTCTGTTCCTCACTTCGGAGGGGCAAAGTTATTTGGTACGCGTAAAATAACTTTGCCACTCTGAAATAGGATTTCAGCGTTTTGTTTGTCACTTCAGAGAGGCAAAGTTATTTTACGCGTACCAAATACCTTTTATGAGACTTTTACCTTCTATAACAAGCATAATATTTTTGATAGTTTTAAATTATTACCGATATTTTATGGCACGAGTAATCAAAACCGCTTCCGCCTACACCTTAGCCCGTACAAGTAAATCCATTTGCGTGAATTCATTGTAACATATTTTAAATGAGAACCATAATCTGTGACGCGAGCTGCTCAATTATGTGCCGTGCTGGCCCTGACCTTAAAAGTGGGTCATAAAAGGTTTCGATACTAATAATACTATTGATAAGCCTTTAAGCTTTTTTTATTAAGTATTAATAACTGTATATTGTTATTTGGTACAGATATTGCGACACTACAATAAGGTTTTTTTTTCAAGTTTAACTGATATTATATCAGCAACATTATGGTGTTTTATGCAACTTGTTTTTGAGTTTTATGTCAAATGAAATAACTGAATTTAAGTAATAATAAAGTCTTGGTCTCTTTGACGCTAGTTTCACCTGATGGTAAGCGCAGACAGGATCGCAAATGAATCCAAGTAGCAAAGATATAGAGGGACTCCCCTCTGCCTCTCACATACACACGATGGAACAATGTAAATTGCTTGGACTGGCTAACTACCACGCTCACATTTTAAATGTGAGGGTGTTAGTTAGCCAGTCGGACCGTAGATGTCCTACCACCAAGCGTGCTGCAAATACAAAATCATTTTTTTTTATTTCACATAAACCAATACAGGCGCTTATGAAAAGTCGAATTTAGGTGCACGGTTCCAATAAGAGCCGGCAAGAAACTCCATGGTTACTCTTTTTAAAAAAAAGGATATCTTTTACAATTTCAGTGAATACAGTAGGTACTATGAGAGAGAACAATGTAGTCTTGACCACAGACCTTGGAGTATAGAACCAAGTCTTGAGTACAAAAATTAACCAAAAAGGGGAAGAAAAAAAAATAGAAGAAAAAAAATACACTATGAATAATAGTAATTTACACAATTATATGTGTAGGCAAGTCCACAAAGTTCTCACATTTACAAAAAATAAAATGAAGCTAAACTATATAAAACAATTGACATACTTAAATGTCATCATAACTTAGACAAAAAATCATTATAGAGTAAGATAAAAGATATCTTGAGAGTAATGATAGCAATAAAAATAAAAAATAAATAATCATAATTGAGGATAGTTAATAGACATACACATACGTCGTTAATGAGGTACCAGGGAAGCCACATGTGCAGGAACTAGAGCCAAACATCTCGGTCCTCGACGTAGTCCTTAATCTTGTAGTATGCTTTTTGAGTGAGGACACGTTTAATATGGGTTTTGAATTTTCCCTCGGTAAGATCTGTTACAGATTTCGGCAGTTTGTTATAAAAACGTACACTATTGCCCAAAAATGACTTACTAGTTTTGCTTAGTCTAAATTTAGGTATCACAATTTTATGTTTATCCCGTGTATTTTTATCATGAAAATCACTCCTAACATGTCATTAAACAAATGCAAATTTTTGCGTACATATAAAATATTTTCTAAGATATAGAGTGACGGCAAAGTGAGTATTTTAATATCATTAAACACGTTTCTAAGGGACTCGCGGGAACCCAGGTTGTAAATGGCACGGATTGCTCTCTTTTGTAAAGTAAAAACCGAATCTACATCAGCTGCTGAGCCCCACAACAGAATGCCGTAGGACATAATGCTGTGGAAATAAGCGAAGTATACTAGCCTAGCTGTAGCCACATCGCCACATCTGCGTTTTATTGAATCTTAAAACACGCGTCTATTCCCAGCGTAAGGAAATTTTATTTTGTGGTCCATCCCTACACGGGTAAACTTTATTGACAAAAAAGTTATATGGGGCTGTAGAAGCATTATTGTATAATGATAATAATTGTGACACAACAAAGAAGAACGTATCAAGTTTATAATATACTTCCCGCAGTTGGAAGGAATTTACTTATATAATGACATCATAAATTATGATCACTGTAAATGCAATGTATAAGACAGTAGTAATAATAATTATGTAGTACCTGGTTGTTCTCGCCTTGCTAACGGTGAGTATTTTCACAGGCATAACCTAGTAGCTAGGATTATCTATCAACAACTTGTCCTTAAATACAACTTTGTGGACGTAGAAGTACCATACCACAAGTATGTGCCCGACCCAGTTCTGGAGAATGGTCATCATTGTACCTACTGGGATCAATCTATCATCACCGACAGGACTATTTTTGCCAATAAGCCTGACATATTGGTGATTGACTGATCAGAGCATCTCACAATGATTCTTGGTATTACTGTTCCTTAAGACGAGAACCGTGTGAAAGCCGAAAAGGATAAAGATATTAAATATCAAGACTTGACACACGAGATTGTCGCCATGTAGGATGTTGATTCAGCAGTCATTGCCGATAGTTGTTACGGCCAAAGGTTTAATAGCCAAGAGCTTCGACAAACATCTAATGAAGCTTTCGTTGGGTGGCTGAACCAGGCGCCTGACACAGAAAGCGGTTCCTGGATACGGCGCGTATTGTTAGGAAGTTCCTCTCTCTGAGGTCTGGTTTTTTTTTGGATTTTTGGATTCTGTTCCCGATGCCGCTACAATCCTTCTTTTAATGTTTTGTGTTTATTATAGAAATATTTAAACACGTATTTAATAAGTACTTTTTTCATACTTCATTCATAAGTCAAATTTATCGTAGTGTATTTCAATTAAACGGCGCGTCTGCCATCTTCAAGGTTTTGTATCAACGTTGTGAATGAATGAATCATCTTCATTGGATAATGTTAAGTTCGTAGACCGCATCTTGAGGTCACGATGAGAGCCATGACATTAAACCGTGCATAAACGTGCTACACGGAAGATAGTGTTAACTATTGCAATTAATTTTATCTGTTGGTAAAACATTATTTTTAACAAATAAATAGAACTGAAATTTCTGACTTACTACTTACATATAAAGAAAAATTATACCCTAGACTAAAACTGTAAACTAAAAGAGGGAATCAAAATATTGTATTCCTTCGCATCACTGAGAGCATCGACTGGAAGCGTGTCCCGAAGGCTGATGTTCACTTTCGAGCAAGAAGTATTTCTCGCTGTTCTTTTTAATCAATAAACAAGGTTATTTGGAAAGGGGGAAGTAATCCGAAAGAGTGTTAAATTATCTATAATAATGAATAATTTTTGTTCTATATCTTTCCTCAAAAGTCAATAGTTTATGAGAAATAGCTGTTCAAAGATTTTATAAAAAATACGCTAAAATCTATCTTTCCTCAACTGTGTTTACATTGAAGGTCATATTTGGGGTGACAAATTAGAAGCTCCATTCGAATTCGTTACTAAAGCAGGGATGAAGATCTTTTGAAAAAAACTAAAAATGAAAGTCATTTTGTATGGATAGAAAAAATCTAATTTTTAAACAGTCATTCATCAGTAATACCTACTTTAAGTGGTCCGCGGATTACTACCCCCTTTCCGACTAACCTTGTATGGGTAGTAGGTAGCCTAGGGGAATTTCGAAAACAAAATCAAATGTGTTTTCAAAATGGTGGGTTACGGAGGTAACGGAGGAAGGCTCGGAGCACCAACCGGGTACGGGTGAGATTTCATTCGATTATATTAGTTTTGCTACAATTCTATGTGTGTAGTTGCATAGTTTGTAAAGGCATCGAACAAACTGCTGTTTAACCCTTCAACATAAATGTTTAATGTTTCGTTATAAAATTTGCATGACGAGTTTGTAAAATAAAATAATATCCTATCTGTTTGTGTAGTTATTATAATTATTGAGAAAGTGTTTGAATAAAACCTACAAAGTCGCTCCGTGACCCGACGACCTTGTCTCACCCGAAATACAAACGCAAGATATATAAACCGACCTTAGCGTATGCAATGTATCAGTTGAATCTCAAATAGTCATAACAACATGTTCTCTAAAGTGAGTTTAAAAATAAAATGTTAAATAAAATATCAATATAAGTCAATGTAGGGTACTTGATAAGTCCAGTATTAACAATGTTGTTTATTGTAGATTGTTGCCCTGAGCGCGATGTTGGCGGTGGCCGCGGCGGGTCTCCTGCCTACGGCGCACTACTCCCAGGCCGGCGCCGTCTCTTCCCAGAGCATCGTACGCCACGATGAAGCTCACCCCGTCGCTCACGGCGCCGCCCACGTCGCCTATGCCGCCGCCCCCATCCACTATGCCCCTGCCCCCGTCCACTACGCCGCCGCTCCCGTCCACTACGCCGCTCCCGTCGCCAAGGTGATCGCTCCCGCTCACAAAGTGCTCGTCTCCGCCCAGCCCGAGGAATATGTAAGTATATCACATACCTGACTCTTATGACAATGCATTTCCAACAGACTTGTTGCTTGCTAGCAGAATCTGACCTATGGCGTGTTTGGTAACAGGCTCACCCCAAATACGACTACTCGTACTCCGTGGCTGACGGACACACCGGCGACAACAAGTCCCAGCAGGAGTCCCGCGACGGCGACGCTGTGCACGGCGAGTACTCGCTGCTTGAAGCTGATGGTTCCGTGCGCCGCGTGCAGTACACCGCCGATGACCACAATGGCTTCAACGCGGTGGTGACCAACTCCGCGCCTGCGCATCATGCATCCGCGCATGCCGTCCACGCGCCCGTCCTCCTCGCTCACCACCACTGAGAGTTTCTAGTCCCAGCGAAACGATGCCGAAAAGTTCGTAGAGAACGTGACTCGTTGTAAATAGTGTTTAAATATTTATTTATAATAAAACAAGCAAGTTGTTTCAAGCTGAAGTTTATATTCTTATTTTCGCATGCGTTGATACCTTTCTATTAATCTGTGATATTCCTCCGGTCGTAATGATATCATTTGCGTTTGATTGTTATGATATTATTTTTTTTTGTTCCTATTTTTTTCTTCATGCCTCTTGAGTGATACCATAATTCCCAAAATTTCTCAAAAAAATCTTCTTGGAGTTTTCATTGTTCAGCTAAACGTAGTCATCCAAGGATGAAAACAAAGAGGACGTGCCACTGCAACACTGACGCGCACTCATTTGAAACCGTGGGATCGCGTCCGCCAACTTATCGAAATTGAGGGACGTTTTTACAAATAGTAAAATGAATGGAAATCGTACACATCGTAATTATACAAGCCGTTTGCAAGACTAAAAAGTAAACGCGTAGAGATAAACAAGATTAAGACTTTTCTAATCAATACGCAGCAAAGAAGGTGCTTTTTTTAAAATTATTTGTCTTAATCTCCTTTGACCCTAGCTGAACTTGATGGTAAGTGCAGACAGGGTCTAAGATGGAGCACAAGAACGGACGTAACAGAGAAAAAGAGGAGTTCCCCTATATCCCTCTGGCTCTTGCTCTCACATACACACGACGGCACACAGTAAACTGGCTGGTCTTGTATTCTTGCCCGTCCCCATACGGGGTAAACAATCCGCTGTGATTCCATAAAACAGTCTGCAATACATCTCTTACCTGACTGCTATGAGATCACACTTTCTATCTACATAATAACATAAAATGAATGAGAACGTCTAAGAATGGATGTAATGCGAATGTTTAATAATAATCCGCTCCGGACAATATCTCTTCAATAACTATTGTTCTTTGAATTTCACAATTATTGCAGATTTCCAATAGCTACATGTGTGATAAGCACTCATCAAGGACGTTTCACTAGTTTACACAAAAACATACACTTAGGTTTAAAGAGTGTAAACGAATTTGTGTAATTCCTTCAAACCTCGTGATCTATTGGCGACATAGATTAACCCTAAATGGGTTTTTCTGAAAAACAAGTGACAAAAATAAATTCAAAAAAACTAACTTGATTTTCTATTTCTGAGTCATTTTAGAGCCTCGAGTTATCTGACTGCAAAGAGCGATATCGCGTTAGTCGTACCCGCCAGCCGTGTCGCCGTGCTTTCAATAATTTATACGTGGCATCGAAATGAACATTGAAATAAAAAAAATTACGCAAAAAAAATTTTTTTTTCTTACTGATTCCTTATTATGTGGTTTAGATATCATCAATTACCAAAACAGGTGTTCCAAAAACCAAACATTTATGTTCGCATAAGTCGACAAAATGTAGGGAAAAGCAAATTATTTTTTTCGCGATTTCCGCTTTGTTCCGATAGTAAAAGTTGTTCATAGTGAACAATCATGAGTACAATCTCCCATTTCGGTTTGTCGAGTGTTTACAATTTCAACCTGTATATAATTAAAATTTATCATAAATCATAGTTAAATCGGTACGACACGATCGTTATCTACACGCGGATTACCTATGATTAGTTACGGTTTACTCTCGTGAATTTTTCGGGATTGCCCGACTAGTTTCGGATCCAATCGGAGCCCTTAATAATGAGCTGAACACGCGGCAAGGTCGCCCGAGTCGAGAGTTCGCAGCGCGAGTTCTGCCTCGTTTGGGTCCGAAACTAGTCGGGCAATCCCGAAAAATGCACTTAAGTAAACCGTAAGTGATTATAAATATAAATGTGTCTCACTAAAGTTATAATAAGCAGATTATCTTCTTAAGTGTCCAAGTAGAGATGCTGTCTTAAATATTTTTTTTGTGGTTTTAACACCAGACAAAACGCAGTGCTAAATGCAGTAGTTTTTAGGGTTCCGTACCCAAAGGGTAAAACGGGACCCTATTACTAAGACTCCGCTGTCCGTCCGTCTGTCCGTCTGTCACCAGGCTGTATCTCATGAACCGTGATAGTTGGACAGTTGAAATTTTCACAGATGGGTTTACATATCATAAGTTCGAAAAATATTTGACCGAATACTTGCAATGTGTGCGCAACACGTGGGGTGTTGTATAATATTTTGTGCGGGGTCCATGAATACATGAACAATAATAGCCCTGTTTTCCTTCGCGTCCGTTTCGTGTGGGATCCGATGAAATGTAACATAATGTTCATAACTGTATTGAATGTTATGTTTGAAAATTAAAACATAAAAATCTCATTACTCAACATTCCCATTCCAATAAAAGTTTTTAAACTGACATGGTCACTAACACAATCATTAGAACTTAAAACGGGATATTTACCATGTTTATTATTTGTTGTGAGTTTCCGATATTTCGGCACCGTTACAAGCGCCATGATCACGGATGAACTCTATCATAATATAAGTTCATCCGTGATCATGGCGCTTGTAACGGTGCCGAAATATCGGAAACTCACAACAAATAATAAACATTGTAAATATCCCGTTTTAAGTTCTAATTATTCCCATTACATATTAAAAAAACAACACATTTAGGATGTACGTAACAATATCTAAAAACTACCATATGTTTCATTAATGTTTGCAAAAATTCGGCTAGCGGGTCAGAAAGGTCCCAATGTCCTTTGTTTGTGAAGTGGTCTTTGAACCAATACTGACCTTTATAGTAGGCCAACCTCAGTAAAAAAAAAATGGACAATGCCTTACGATCGTTTTCCTGTAGCTACAACGGTAAAGGTAGCTGTCCTTACTACCCAATTTCAAATTACAACCTCTAAAAGTATTATTTTTCTCAAAACTGCGCCGGGTCAGATTTTGATACCCCTTTGCACAAAGGCATAGTTTTTTTTTATACTTTGCCCCACACTAGGATTTCTTCTGTGTCGTGGGTGCGTTTACAGACACACATCTCACATACACAAACGCCCAGATCTGAAATAACAATCTGTAGGCCGTATACATTTTTGTTCCGTGTGGGCATCGAACCCACGACCCGTAGCGCAGAAGCCAATCGCTCAGCCACTGCACCAAACGCGTCGTCAAAAGTTGAGGTATCTCTATACAAATACCAAAACCGTATCACTATTGGCTATTGGTCCATAGACGACTTTCGTCCTTTAGCATTAATTTTGATACATATCAATTCAAAATTAAACTATGAAGACCTGATAATCATTTAAATAAAACGTGTTACCAGAGGTAGGAATACTCGTTTTATTTAAACGATTATAGTTTCTACTAATGAATTTAATGTGTTCATAAAGCACATAATAATAAGGTTGCCGGCAGACAGCGTGTCGCAATACTACGCTACCATCTTCAAGTTTTTGTACCGTAAACTTGTGAATGAATGAATCATCTTCATTACA
This sequence comes from Amphipyra tragopoginis, assembly GCA_905220435.1. Taxonomy (NCBI): domain Eukaryota; kingdom Metazoa; phylum Arthropoda; class Insecta; order Lepidoptera; family Noctuidae; genus Amphipyra; species Amphipyra tragopoginis. The sequence goes on along the minus strand of HG991997.1, from coordinate 11,200,107 downwards.
TAATGACGAGTTCGAAGACCGCATCTTGAGGTCACGGTGATAGATCCGTGACATAAAAAAGCTGAATAATAAATATATTATGGACATAAGGTGGTATCTTTTACGTATATAATAGTAGAACATTATTTTTAATAAAGTTGAACACTTTTTGATCCTAGAATGCAAATCTAGCGTTACTAGTTAGGTCAAAATGACGAAATGTGAACAAGCAATACCTGTCATAATATATCACTACAACAACTAGACTAGATAAAATTGTGTAACAAATTACCAAATGGTTTCCTACGGTTAATGTATCTTATTAATACAAGTTTGGTAGGTAGGTACCGAGAAAGCTTCTAAATGATCTATGAAGTCACATCGTGACCCGTCGACCTTGTCGCGCCCAAAAAATTGAGCGCAACATATATAAGTCGATCTTAACACATGCCGTGCATCAGTTCTGTCTCAGATAATCATAGCAACATGTTCTCCAAAGTGAGTTTGAAAAATTATAATATAAAAATATCTGTGAATATTTTCTGTTCGGCGATCGTTCGTTACACATGGGGAACCCTCCGTGCCTCGGAGAGCACATTAAGCCGTCGGTACCGGCTGTCATACGAATACCCATGACAGTCGGTACAGGTTGATCAGGAGCCCAAAAGTCTAACAGCCGGTCTAACCTTAGGATTTCGGCATTGGCCAGAAAATGGGTTGCGGAGGCCTGATGGCAGTCTCTCCGTTTAAAATGCTGGTATTCAGCCGCACCTGGTTAAACTTGAAGCTGATCTCAACATAGTTAGGAAAAGGCTAGGCAGAACACACAGTGAATATTTTCTATTAGGTACTTGATATGTCATGTGTTAACAATGTTAATTATTGTAGATCGTTGCCTTGAGCGCGGTGTTGGCGGTGACCGCGGCGGGTCTCGTGCCTGCGGGACACTACTCCCAGGCCGGCGCCGTCTCTTCTCAGAACATCGTGCGCCACGATGAGGCTCACCCCGCTGCTCACGTCGCCCACCTCGCCGCCCCCGTCGCCTACGCTGCGCCCGCTCACTACGCCGCCGCGCCCGCACACTACTCCTCCGCCGCTTCAGTCTCCTCCCAGAGCATCCAGCACCACAACCAGCAACACGCCAACCTCGTAGCCCCCGTCCAATATGCCGCCGCTCCCGTTCACTATGCCGCCGCTCCCGCCCACTATGCCGCCGCTCCCGCCCACTATGCCACCGCTCCCGCCCACTATGCTGCCTCTCCCGTTCACTACGCCACTCCCGTCGCCAAAGTGATCGCGCCCGCTCACAAAGTCCTCGTCTCGGCCCAGCCCGAGGAATACGTAAGTATATCACACATTTGACTCTCATGACAACAAATTTCCATTACACCCGATGCTTCCTATCAGAATCTGACCCATTACGTGTTTGATAACAGGCTCACCCCAAATACGACTACTCGTACTCCGTGGCTGACGGACACACCGGCGACAACAAGTCCCAGCAGGAGTCCCGCGACGGCGACGTTGTGCACGGCGAGTACTCGCTGCTTGAAGCTGACGGTTCCGTGCGCCGCGTGCAGTACACCGCCGATGACCACAACGGCTTCAACGCGGTGGTGACCAACTCCGCACCTGCACACCATGCGCAGGCGCATGCCGTCCAGGCGCCCGTCCTCCTAGCTCATCATCACTGAAAGTTGTTAGTCCCAGCGGAACGATGCCGAAGAGTTTGTAAAGAACGCGACTCGTTGTAAATAGTGTTAATTTATTTATAATAAAACAAGCAAAGTACAAATGATATTCATTTTTTATTTTTTACCTGATATTTGCACAGAAATTCTATTAAGGGCCGATTTTTCAATCGTCAGATAACTTTTATCTAAGGAATAAATATGACGGTATGAATTTCTTTATAATAACGTCAAAATACGCTGTCAAGACTTAAAAATCGGCCCTTAGTGAAATTACGACCAAAATATGTTTATCTAATTTAATTTGTTAATAGTAGATTGTATCATAAGGGAGCAAAATAATATTATTACGGCGAGGACGCTTTTTTTGAATCCAGAGCGAAGTGAGGGATTCTAGAGTAGCATGGATTCAAAGTACGTCGCCCGAGCCATAAATTTTGCGTCCGAGTGATACACTCTACTTTTCATCACCCACTATGAGAAAATAAAAGGCGCCTCAAATTTTATTGTAATATTATTATTTAATAAAACATAGAGTAACAACTAAATTGAAATTAAATAGTATCTAGTAATAAAACAACAAAATTCGTGGCGCCTCTTGCATTTCTCCATTCAATAAAATTACCATAGGCTTTCATATATTTCTCTCGGGATTTTGCAGGTAACAGATTATCCATCACATTTCTTGCGTCAGTTCTAATACTTTCAGGAGTTAATTCTATATTTTCACTGTCACTTGAAGAACTAATTTTTCAAAACAAAACCATGAATTTCTAACAATCCGTGAAAAATGACGAAAACGCGGGTTGTAGTTCGCCCGTTTTTAATTTGATTTCTTTTTTTTTATTCAGCCGGCGGCGCGACTTGAGCCGTGCGTCGTACCAGTCAGTCTTTATTTAAACAATATTTGCATTCGATTTCTTTGGCGCTGAACACTAAGATGTTCCAAATTCAAAAAGTGCGCGGCAAAGATAATTGACACGGCGCACCTATTATAAATAATAATAATAATTCATTTATTTCGGGTAACTAGGCCCATAAAAAACAATATTACAAAACATTTTACAATAATAATATAATAGAATAAAATAATAATAATAAAATTCATAACCAATGTCAAAAATTAAAACAAAATAAATTAAAATAAAATTTCCATAAAATAATTAATTAATGGCGCGTGGCGCCGGCGCCTGCCTTTCAACATTTAAAATTGAAACCATACAGATAAAATTCATAACCAATGTCAAAAATTAAAATAAAATAAATTAAAATAAAATTTCCATAAAATAATTAATTAATAACGCCTGACAAACGGCTTTGCTTGAACATGCCTGCTGCAGCAATGCAGCATGTAGGGGCAGTCCAGCCTGTCAGCAATCATCGCCAGGACTGCGTTGGAGCTGGCCCGTACTCTGCGCACCAGAGAGATGCTCCGCCTGCGCATAGTCGTGTGAAAACAGGCGGTGCGCTCCTCCGCGAACATGCCCGAGGCGCTACAGAACCGGGGCAGCCCCACCACAATTTTAAACGCACTATTGTAGAGAACGCGGAGGTCGCTATAGCACTTCTTTGTGTAACTAGCCCACAGGCTGCAGGTGTAAAGGGATGTACAATACGCTCTAAATAGTGTGACTTTTACCTCCCTTGAACACCCAGCAAACCTGCGGGCTATCATGTTGGCTCGTATTGACAGCGACCTTCGCTCTCTCTCATTATCCTCATTATCACTTAGGTCAGGCGTAAGAATATGTCCCAAGTATCTAAATTTGTTCACCCTCTCTAGAGGTATCCCGTTAAGTCTAACAGACGGAACATTCTGGGGACTTACTGCACCAACTCCAAAAACCATGAATTGGCTTTTTGCCACGTTATATCGCAAACCATGATCACGAGCATAACCTTCACATACATTTAATAACCTCCTCAAGCCACATACCGACGCACTCAGCAACACCATGTCGTCTGCATAACTGAGATTATTCACAGACACTCCATCAATATGGCAGCCGACATGGCAGTTGCTGAGCGCGACGATCAGGTCATTCATGTACACATTGAATAGCGTAGGAGATGTCAACCCGCCCTGCCTGACACCACATAAAGAAGAGTAAAAACTCATTACTGCCCGCTAAAAGTTTCTTAAAGAAAACACCACCTTTGGGTGCACTTAATGGCGAACCAAGTCGTCCTTTTCGAATAGATATACAGGGCTACTGGTAATTCGACGTATTCCTTGCACCACGTTATAGGGGGGCTAATATGCAACAAATTTAACCTCACATATGTTCTACGAAATTCAATGGGTTTCGAGATATTGCAATTTTTATATTATTTTTAATAATACCCAGAATTTCTTCTTAAACACTATTTATCTCTAAAATATCAAATTGATCGGCTTTGATTATGATATTAGCTTGTAGCTGATACTTTTACAAAGCTTTCTGCGTATTTAACAGTTCTTAATGACCATCCAATTGAAAGTAATCATTAAAAGTTAAATAAGTGTATTAGAAAATCATCGAGGTACACGATAAATAATGATGTTTATCTCAAAAAATTACTATGACACTAAGTGTACAAAATGCAAAACAAACACCCTCATTTAATCAGCTATCCAACGAGGTATAGACGTTCAAAAAATATTTAGAAACGAATGTAAAAACGTCATAAAATACTGACAAAGGCGATTTCTGAAAAATCTCTACAAGCACGCAGGTGGCCCGTTAAGTGCAATTCATTGCATAATCCTCGCGTAGAGATTAAACAGCAGTCTGTCGGGCACCAACTGTCCTCTAAAAGTCAGGATTAGATTAGGTCAGGTCGTTAGGTTATGTTTGGTCAGGGTTAGGTAAGTTAGGTTAGGACCTAAGTGTGCGAGGGAATACCGGGGTGGTTTTAGTCAGTAAGAGTCTGACAGACCCCTCTGTCCACCCCCAGGACGGAGGACATCCATGAGGATATCCAGTAGGCAAAAAAATAATGGTCAGGTTAGGTCGTTAGGTTAGGTCACGGTTACGCTTAGGTTAGGTCACAACTTCGATGCTCTGGGATCTAGAGGCAAGGGCCCCCGCGCTGAGATATCTGCACCTGCGTCATCTGGAAGCTGAGGTTGCCATGCCGCCTCTCCAGTCACTCCTCCATTACGGGTCTCACCGCCACTAATGCGGCGTGCCCTGCGTTGGGTTGCGCAAGTCGTTCCCTCCACAGCCACTAGGATCTGGCGGAGACCACTCCGCTCAAGCGCCTCCTCGTTTTGGCGATATCTCAGCGCGAGGGCCCTCGCCTCCAGATCCCAGGGCATCGAAGTTGTGACCAAACCTAAACCTAACCGTGACCTAACCTAACGACCTAACCTGACCATTTTTTTTGCCTTCTTGATATCCTCATGGATGTCCTCCGTCCTGGGGGTGGGCAGAGGGGTCTATCAGACTCTTACTGACTAAAACCACCCCGGTGTTCCCTCGCACACTTAGGTCCTAACCTAACTTACCTAACCCTGACCAAACATAACCTAACGACCTGACCTAATCTAATCCTGACTTTTAGAGGACAGTTGGTGCCCGACAGACTGCTGTTTAATCTCTACGCGAGGATTATGCAATGAATTGCACTTAACGGGCCACCTGCGTGCTTGTAGAGATTTTTCAGAAATCGCCTTTGTCAGTATTTTATGACGTTTTTACATTCGTTTCTAAATATTTTTTGAACGTCTATACCTCGTTGGATAGCTGATTAAATGAGGGTGTTTGTTTTGCATTTTGTACACTTAGTGTCATAGTAATTTTTTGAGATAAACATCATTATTTATCGTGTACCTCGATGATTTTCTAATACACTTATTTAACTTTTAATGATTACTTTCAATTGGATGGTCATTAAGAACTGTTAAATACGCAGAAAGCTTTGTAAAAGTATCAGCTACAAGCTAATATCATAATCAAAGCCGATCAATTTGATATTTTAGAGATAAATAGTGTTTAAGAAGAAATTCTGGGTATTATTAAAAATAATATAAAAATTGCAATATCTCGAAACCCATTGAATTTCGTAGAACATATGTGGGGTTAAATTTGTTGCATATTAGCCCCCCTATAACGTGGTGCAAGGAATACGTCGAATTACCAGTAGCCCTGTATAAATGTAAATATAAGTTTTTAGTTGTTTTATTATTAGATACTATTTAATTTCAATTTAGTTGTAACTCTATGTTTTATTAAATAATAATATTACAATAAAATATGAGGCGCCTTTTATTTTCTCATAGTGGGTGATGAAAAATAGAGTGTATCACACGGGCGCAAAACTTTTTTTGGCTCGGGCGACGTACTTTGAATCCCTCGCTACGTTTAGGATTCTACTAAAGAATCCCTCGCTACGCTCGGGATTCTACTCTAGAATCCCTCACTTCGCTCTGGATTCAAAAAAGCGCCCTCGCCGTAAAAATATTATTTTGCTCCCTTGTGAGACAATCTACTATTAGCTGTTTTGGTGATAAGTGGTAACAGACACACACATCTCTTACTCCAAACTGTTATATAAAATATATCAAACTTAAATAAAAACCGGCCAAGTGCGAGTCGGACTCGCACACGAAGTATTCCATACCATTATTTATAAAAACGGCAAAAAAATCATGTCTGTTGTATGGGAGTATTTGTTGTTATAGTGGCAACAGAAATACATCATCTGTGAAAATTTTAACTGTCTAACTATCACGGTTCATGAGATACAGCCTGGTGACAGACGGACAGCTGAGTCTTAGTAATAGGGTCCCGTTTTACCCTTTGGGTACGGAACCCTAAAAATGGCCAATGAATTTCTTGTCAATCGCTCTTAAAATTGACGTTTCTGGTTCCCGCTCTTTTCTGATTGGTGCAAATCAATTGATTTAGGATGGGTAGCGGGTGGCATCCCCTTAAAGGTTGATATAATGTTGTTTTTTTTTCTAAATTCGCATAATACGACACGTCCGTTCTCGTATCTCTTCTATTTTCGCAATCATTCCGTGGACAGTAGTGTCGGTTATGCGTTTTTAACATTTTTACTGTTCTATTTATAAACGCTGTAATGTATAACTGAGTTTGCTAATAAAAAAAAAACGCAAAATTATATTATACCAGCTCCGTTCTGTTGTGGGTAAAAATTATTGATATTACTTAAATTATCATGTAGTTTTACAGTAATCATGATTTTTCGTAAATGATTTTGTTTCGTATGACATTGAAGCCTTTTAAAATAAAACTTACCTTTAGTACCTTTTTAGTTGCTAAAAAGATACTATTCGATTTAAATTCATTAAGCTGTGTCATGTTACATAAAATAAAGTTCCAGTAAATTAATAGTTGGGTGAATATTTGAATTACCCATAATGCTTGACGGCAGTGGTAGCTATACTTTGAGTTTTCATTACGGGAATTATTCTAAACTGTGGGATGAGAGTGATGACGATCATCATTTTTGATTATGTTTTTCGAATATTTACCTAGCTAGGGTTACTAGGGTATAAAGATAGGGTAGTTTTCTTCAAAAAAATAGTTGTAAACTCATTGCCTATCCTCCGGTTTCTGAATTGAGAATTCGGGATAAGCAATACTTAAGTAGTATTTGAGTACCGAGTTGTCAAAAAAATGCTTTAAAATCCGTAATTTTTTTTTGATCACTCCTTACTCCAATGTTACTTAAGTACTGCTTATCGTAGAATTCTAAATTCAGAAACCGGAGGTAAAAGTATAAACGATTGTGTTTTATTAATCAACCAATCAAATCAGCCTATCGCGGACTACTGCTGGACACTCTTAAGTAGGAACAACACCTTGATCCTTCTTATTTTTACTCTTCTACCTTTTACAGGTCATCGGTATATAGGACCATAAAGATCATATCACCAAGAGTGCTGGGTTTTGTTGAATCTTATAACACGCGTCTATTCCTAGTATGCGGTGACGAAGTTTTATATTGTAACCCGTCCCTACACGAGGAAAATATGGCTTACGACTCTGGAGGTTTTCCAAACTATACATCGGTCCTTTGACAGACCATAGTCGGCCTACTAACTATATCATCATCAGTATGCTAATGTTGAAATCTATGTAAAAACTCCGGGCACAACTCTCGCGACGTGCGTCGGTCCGTGAGCGACCTAATTTTTTTGACAGGATTAGATGTCTTGTGTATTTAATTTAGAACTAGTTAGGCCCTCGCAGTTCCGCCCGTGTGAGAAGTTTAATTTTTACTATGTTAGAAACATTCGCGCATGTGCCAATAACAAGCGTAGGTACAAAGTTTCAACTTAATCGGATGAACGGCGCGGGAACGCGTAAGAAGAACCGGCGAACACACAAACAAACAAACATTTATTTTTATATTTGCGTATCTACGTACGTACTACATAGTACAAGTAGTAGATTACATAGTTATCCATGTAGTTAAATTGGAAGCAGACTGTTTTATTCATAATGTTTTTCTTGAACTACACTGCGTTTGTAGTGCAGTTATTAAACATTATTCAAATACCCGGTATTTGAATAATGTTTGCCGTCTGCCTATTTAAATTATAGTCACTATAATTATGTCATTATTAATAAAGTCCCATTAGCGGTGTTCTACATCTAAATATCCAACTGCCAAAATTAAATGCAAATTGAAGGCAATTAGGATGCAGTCAGAACATCTGCGTGACAACTGCCGACTAGATGAGCAGCCCACTTGCAGTTATGACTATGAAACGAAATATGATTCACCAAATGTGGCGTTTTTAACCCCCCTGTTCTGTCTTTCACAAAGTTATCTTTCACGATAAACTGGAAAGTAAAGAAAATATATAATTTAAAACTAGAATATTGCGTCACGTCTATTATGTTTCATTTCAAAAAAGTTTCTGTTTGGAAAAGGCAAAGTGTGGACAGGGGAAATTTCTCCCAGCATTAGGAAATTGTAGATAAAAACAGTGTGTTTCTATTTAACTTGCCATTTTTTTTCGATTTCATTTGGTGTTATTTTGGACGTACCTATCCAAAGTTTCGTATGATGATTCTACAAGATGGCAATTTTAAATATCTCGTAGTCTTTGACAAATATTCACTCTGAAAGCGCACATATTTCAAGTAGGGTTACCAATGATGAACAAACGAAAGGAGCAGATTAAGTTTTCAATAACTTGCTTGCTTTATTATAAATAAATATTTAAACACTATTTACAACGAGTCATGTTCTCGACGAACTGTTCGGTATCGTTAAGCTAGGACTAGATACTCTCAATGGTGGTGAGCGAGGAGGACGGGCGCGTGTGCGGCGTGCGCGGGTGCGTGGTGCGCAGGCGCGGAGTTGGTTACCACCGCGTTGAAGCCATTGTGGTCGTCAGCGGTGTACTGCACGCGGCGCACGGAGCCGTCAGCCTCCAGCAGCGAGTACTCGCCGTGCACAGCGTCGCCGTCGCGGGATTCCTGCTGGGACTTGTTGTCGCCGGTGTGTCCGTCAGCTACAGAGTACGAGTAGTCGTATTTGGGGTGAGCCTGTTATCAAACATGTCAAGCATTAGATTCTGCTAGCGAGCAACAAGTAGGGTGGAAGTATGTCTTTGCAAGAGTTAGACGCCTGATATACTTACGTATTCCTCGGGCTGAGCGGAGACGAGCACCTTGTGGGCAGGCGCGATCACTTTGGCAACGGGAGCGGCGTAGTGAACGGGAGCGGCGGCATAGTGAACGGGGGCGGCAGCGTAGTGAACGGGGGCGGCAGCGTAGTGGACAGGAGCGGTGGCTACTAGGTTGGCGTGGGGTTGGTTGTGGTGCAGAATGCTTTGGGAAGAAACGGATGCGGCGGAGGAGTAGTGTGCAGGCGCGGCGGCGTAGTGAGCGGGCGCAGCGTAGGCGACGGGGGCGGCGAGGTGAGTAACTTGACCGACGGGATGAGCTTCATCGTGGCGCACGATGCTCTGGGAGGAGACGGCACCAGCAGAAGAGTAGTGCGCCGCAGGCAGGAGACCAGCCGCGGACACCGCCAACACCGCACTCAGGGCAACGATCTGTACACAGAAAATATTTTACTAACAGAGTCACTTCACTTCCTACAGGCACATTATATTTCCAGGAATATATTTGTCAAATTGAATATTGAACACTTACTTTAGAGAACATGATTGTGATTATGTGAGGTGCACAACTGATGCATTGTATGTGTAAAGAGCAGTTTATATAGTAGTGGAACATTGGGTGTGACAAGGTCGACAGGCCAAAGTTGCTCCAAAGTTTAAAGTTCTTCAACGTTGAATGTGATATGACTAATTGATATAATTGATCAAATAATATTGCAATTCGGTTTGGTTTTGATTGCATTTTATTGGGTAGATTTATAGTCATACAGTATGTGAAATAACAGAGAGCGGTCCCTTAAATCCGTTAATCTACATCATCAATAGATTAAAAAAAAAATTACAAAATAAGCAAAAAAAATTTCGAAAAAGAAACCATTCGGAACGGCCCGTTTAAAACCAAAATAGTAGCGTAGATTATTATGTTATATGCTATGTTTCCGTGTTTTCCACATTGATAGACGAGTGTGTGTGTACAGTAAGCGTTGCTTTTACGTTTTTTTTTTTTTGTGATTTTTGTTTTTTTAATTTTTGTTTTGGTTGGGAATATTTTTTTGTATGTTGGACGTATAGTATTTCTGGTTGACGGGAACGACTTTCGTTAATTAACATGCTGCATATCGACGGGTCCTACGTATACTAGTATAAGTGCAAAAATCAAACTTTACAGAAGAGCAGTTTAAAAGTTCGAAAGCTTTTAAATTTCACATAAATCAGTAGAAGTATTTGAAATTTTGAAATGGACCATACCACACCATTTGAAAATTTCAAATATTTCCTTTGATTTACGTCAAATTTAAAAGCTTTCGAACTTTTAAACTGCTCTTCTGTAAAGTTAGATTTTTGCACTTATACTAGTATACGTAGGACCCGTCGATATTTTCAGAATCGTTTTTTTAAAGCAAAATATAAAGATGTTTACAAGCTATTATAAACAATGATAAGTTATTAAGTATGATCTGACAGACAACGAAAAAACTGAAACCACTGAAGATAGATTCACGAAATTTTTAAGTTAAACAACGTGGCACTTTAATGGCGACATTAAAGTATCACACGTATACGGTTTCGCGTTTTCAGGTTTTCTAGATATTTTAATTTTATTAAACGTTATTATTTGTTAAATTATGATTTGACTGCCTCGTTGGTCTAGAGGTCGCAAGCGCGACTGCTGAGCGTGAGGTCCTGGGTTCGATCCCCAGGTCGGGCAAAGTGTCACTGGGTTTTTCCGTGTGGAATTTCTCAGTAGCAGCCCGGAGTCTGGATTTGTGCCCGGGCGATAGCAATATGCTCTTCCCCTATTACATGGGACGTATCCATAAACGGCGAAATGTGGGTGTTTAGTACACCTCTGCCAACTCTACGGGAAATTAAATTATGTACAATGTTCTAAAATACATCTTGGAGCAACCTGTACGTAAAAAACTGTAGCACAGAGTCACGGATCAAAACATTGCGTGAATGAAATTAAAACCAAAAAGAAATAAGTACTAAAATATTAGAATGTGAAACTTGATACTTGCGCGTGAATTGCAGGAAGGACATAGCCCTTTGACGGCGAGCGGTAAGTAGCTGCATGAATGAATCTGTTGTGCAGAGTGATAAGTACCAATTCGGTTACTTTTTATTAATTAGTTTGGTTGTTTTTTTCAGTTTACCATCTATTTTATTTTATTATCACGTTTATGATTACTGACCACTAGCTCTAACAGCGTGTTCAATTAATATCGCCAGTGTATTGCCACGCTGTTTAAGTTTGTTAGTGGATGTTAGAGGTACACTAAAAAAACCAGCCAAGGGTTCCGTACCATTATCTATAAAAACGGCAAAAAAACACTATTTTATTCTGTTTTTTAGTATTTGTTGTTATAGCGGCAACAGAAATACATCATCTGTGAAAATTCCAACTATCTAACTATCACGGTTCATGAGATACAGCCTGGTGACAGACGGACAGCGGAGTCTTAGTAATAGGGTCCCGTTTTACCTTTTGGGTACGGAACCATAAAAAATTATATTATTATATTCCCTGGATGTATAAAACTCTACCTCAACAATAATAATACACGTATTTTAGGATTTTTAAAACAAACCCTAATAGGTAAGCGGTGCAACCGGATATTGAAGCATATATGGGAAAATGATACTCAATGTGCTGGACTCTAAACTTGGTATCTATACAAATCTACGAAGACGAAGTCACGGGCAAAACCTAGTTTAACAACAAAACTATAGGGTGTAGGCTAGCTATAGTTTTGTTCTAATCGACAAACGAACTTCACTTATTTCTATATACAAACTGGAACGTATCGCAAAAATACATTTTTTGTTATGTAATGGAACATGTCGTGGTGGCCCGGAGGTTACAGACCCGCTTGTTAAGCACCGGGTTGCGGGTTCAAACCCAGGCATGTACCAATGTGACTTTTTCAATTTCATATGTACTTTCTTAGTTAATCTAAGACGCCACTGACATACGGTGAAGGAAAACTTCGTGAGGAAACCTGGACTTTAATTGTCTGAAATCGCCAACCCGCAGTGAGCTAGCGTGGTGATCAATGCTCGTTCCTTCTTTGTATGAGAAGAGGCCTTTGCCCAGGAGTGGGACAGTTACAGGCTAATATTTATTTTATTTATTTGTTTTTAATGGAACAATGTTAGGGTAAAAAATTTAATTAACAAGTATTATTAAGCTATTTGTGAATCATTTATTAATTTAAATTATGTTTACGCTTACAACAAATCCTTAACAATTAGGAAAGTAGATAACATACGTTTCTAGAGAAAATCAATGATGGTGTTTATGGTCCTCGACGTGCTGGGTCGTTTGCTTAACGGCGGCGGAGAAACTGTAATAGAAACATTTATTTTTAATCTTTAAATAAGGCATTTGATGGAAAGGTATGTAAGGATCGTAGCATGTGGCGTTCTGCAATTTCTGCCTACCCCCATGGGGAAAAGGCGTGAGTTTATGTATGTAGATGGAAAAGTAAGAATTAGGAGATGGTCCAACCGTCAGATTGCGTCAAACAAAAACAGGGCGTCAGATTAGGGATCAAGAGGTTGTGAGTTTAAACACCACCCGTTGCTTTATTGACGAAATCCACTCACCTATGTATTATACGACGTGTAAACGCAAACCCTGAAAGTAGTTATTTAAAAATCGGCTACTGAATCGATTTCAGCTATTTTTAATAGGTGTATTTTTTTAAAACGTGCTTTTCGCGTCGTTATTTTAATTGAAGTAAAGAAAGAAGAATTTTAAATGCTGTTAACAATGAAAAGTATTAATATTTGCTTTGCTGTTAACAATGAAAAGTATTAATATTTGCTTCAAAATTTTTTTTTGACGACACGTTTTGTGTATTGGCGAAGTTATTGGCTTATGCGCTATGGGTCGTGGGTTCGATTCACACACGGAACAAAAAATTGTGTGGCCTACAGATGGTTGTTTCGGGTCTGGGCGTTTGTGTATGTGAGATTTGTGTTTGTAAACGCGCCTACTATACAAGAGAAATCTTAGTGTGGGGCAACGTTTTTTTAAAAAGAAAAAAAGAATATTTAAGCACACAAAAGTAAATTTCAGTGTATTTATTATGATTATAACTGAATATTCTAATTGAGGTGTTTGAGTGTTTGCGTTATTCTTGTTACCATGTTGTATTTAGCCAATAATGCAACCATACGTTTGACAGGCATTTAGGTTGGTACTACAATCATTGAATTTGGCCTTTAAAACATCTGTAGATGGTATTAATAAAGGTATATCTTACCCGGTGTGCTTATCAGCAGCATATTCAACAGTGCGGACGGAACCATCAGATTCGTGTAGGCTGTACACTCCCTTCACTTTGTGTCCGTCGCGGTGCTCGTGCTGGTACTTGTGGTCGCCGGTGTGAGGGTCCTTCACCTGGTACTCGAACTCGTACTTAGCGGGGCCCTGGAAGAAAAACAATAAAATATATATTTAAATAGGAAAAACTATTTTTTACTACCACAAATTTAAGGTTGCTCAGCGTGCTGTGGAGATGATACTCGGGAGAACGATGCTCGGGGTTTCTCTGGTGGATAGAATTCGCAACGAAGTCATTCGTCAGAGAACTAAAGTCACCGACATTGCACGTAGGGGCCGGCCATGTCTGCAGACGAACAGATAGTAGATGGAGCAGACACGTGTTAGAGTGGAGACCGCGTTTGGGCAAACGTAGTATGGGACGCCCTGCGGCACGATGGACCGACGATTTGAAAAAGGTAGCGGATGTATGCGGGCTGCCCGAGACCGGGATGGTTGGCAATCTCTGGGGGAGGCCTACGTTCAGCAGTGGACGGCAATAGGCTGAAATGATATGAAGATGATTTTTTACTGCCTCGTTGGTCTAGTGGTCGCAAGTGCGACTGCTGCTGCCGGGCAAAGTGTTATTGAGTTTTTCTGTTGGAATTTCTCAGTAGCAGACCGGAGTCTGGATTCGTGTCCGGTTGATGACAATAGGCTCGCCCCCTGTTACATATTGCTCAAACATAACGGCGAGATGAGGGTGTACTACACCTTTACCTCCTAAGGGGAATATAGGCGTGATGTTATGTTTTTTTATCTTGTGTATTATAAAGTTATCATAAAATGTTCTTGTAGAAAAAACGAAACCACAAGAAATGCTAGAAAGCTGCCATCGTTTTTAAAGAGAATGCAGTTTCATAGAACATCAGCTTGAAGATCATTAACGTAACTTTTATAATATGAACTGTTGTCATTTTATACGTACAGATTGGTCATCAAAGTCCTTCGGGGGATGGGCAGGCACATCGTGGCGGGCAATATGCTGCGAAGAGGTTGCGTACTTATGGTCGTGGTGGTGAGACTCCTCATTGTGAGAGCTCTGCTCGTAATGCGGTACGGAAACGACAGATTCCACCTTGTGAGAGCTCTGAACGTAATGCGGCACAGAAACCACTTTCACGGGAACCACTTGCACGGGAACCACTTTTTTGGTGACGATAGGGGCTTCCTCTTGTTTCTCGAAGACAGGGATGATCCTGGCGTGGTGCTCATGTTTATGTTCAACCTTCTTAGGTTCGACTTTGTGTTCTTTCTTGGCCTCAATTTTGATTACCTTCTTAGGCTCAACTTTATGTTCCTTTTTGTGCTCGACGGTGTGTTCAACGGTGTGCTCAACTTTGTGCTCAACCTTATGCTCAACGGGACCATGGTGCTCGACTTTATGTTCTTTATGTTCGTGATGCTCGTGCTTATGCTCTTCATGGCCGTGGTGCTCCTCATGTCCGTGGAAGTCGCCTAGTCTATGGTGTTCTTCATGCCCATGATGTTCGTGGTGGTCGTCATGGTGGGTGTCGAAGAGGACGATACTCTGCGAAGAGTATGCGTGTTCCGCGGCCTGGCAGGCGCCTAGGATGGCGATGAGAGCAACGACCTGTGAATGTAACAATGCAAATTGTTAAGTTTTATTTTCAAGTAAATTTAATAATGATTGAAGATTAAAAGTTTTATTATCTGTAAAATAATTATTTTGTATTTTTTTTTTGTTAAAAATCTTACTTTAATAAACATTTTTGATATATTTGTTCTAAATGACTCAAGTTCTTTGGTTGACTGATGTTGAAGTAAAATTGATTGTTCATTTTATACTTTTTATTCGCAACCCGATCTTATCAAAGGCTTTCAGAATCCGGTTTTTACTAATTTTGCTCCAGAAAATGGCATTTTGGTGAATGAAGGACATTAACTTTCATTGTGGAGATATTTTCGGATTTTTGAGCCTTAATGTTCCACGTAGGTCGGCAGGGCGTGATTATCATTAATTATGTTGAGTCGTGGTTGACCGCGTAAGCAACCGGTTTTGGCTTTCGGTCAGTGTGTACAATGTCAGCTGCGATTATTCAGTATACGTCAGGCGCTTTGAGTCACGAACATGAATATTAATGAGCTTTACGTCACATTCGGTGATAAAATGCAATATGGACAAATTGGTCTAAAAATACTTTCAAGATGACAGCTGACTTATTTTAAGTCTTTTAATACTGGTTAAATTATGTAATTCAAAATACAGAATGCGTGAAAATTTGATTTATTTTATTTTGAGTCTCTACAATAATTGCATTTAAGAAGATAAGTCTCATTGAAATACTCATTGATATCTAATAGACTATGAGACTGGCAGCCGCAACCACCTCCAAATAATAGCTTTCTGCAACTTTTGTGAGCTTAGGATAATTAAAATATAAGGCAAGTACGTGGTAGTCTCCATAAAAATCTTGATTATAAAATGTTTTTGAAAAGTTTAATGTTCATAAAAAATTATAAAGACACTAGCTTTTGTCCGCAGCTTCGCTTGCGTGAAATTTTGAACCCGTTAATTGACGATTTTCCATGCAAACTTTCATCCCCTATTTAACTCCTTTAGGGGTTGAATTTCAAAAAATCCTTCGTTATTCCTTGTCTACGTTATAAAAGGTACATTTGTGCAAAATTTCAGCTTTCTAGGTCCAAGGGTTTGGGCTGGGCGTTGATGAGTCAGTCAATCAGTCAGTCAGGACTTTTCTTTTTACTTATACATATAGATTAGAAACCTCGGAACCTAAAGGTTTCTAGCTAGCTGAGCTAGTTGGACCAAGACTGAGAGATTGAAAGGCAACAGCTATACATGAGAAGCCAATTCACCTACAACTGTAACTATTATGTACCCGTTATTAGTATGTAGGTATTATACCTAATATTTTTTAATTGTGTTCTTCGCGATTAGTGTTTAAGCAGAATGCACAGTATTCCGGACAAACCTCAGTGATTTTTGGCTTGCTGTTTTGTTTATTACCCTTTGTATGTGAGAAAATAAATAAATAAAAAAAACTGACAAAGTGTTGTAGGTCTCCTTTATTAAGCTGTAATGTTATTCCTCTTAATAGCATAATCAGCCCATTACTGTCCCACTGCTGGGCACGGGCCTCTTCTCAGAATGAGAAGGGTTTAGGCCTTGGTCCACCACGCTGGCCTGGTGCGGGTTGGCGGACTATACAAGGTTAATCAGAAAGGACGACACGTTTGGTGCATTGGCTGAGCGATTGGCTTCTGCGCTACGGGTTGTGGGTTCGATAATTCGATTCCCACACGGAACAAAAATTTGTATGGCCTACAGATAGTTGTTTCGGGTCTGGGCGTTTGTATGTGTGAGATTTGTGTTTGTAAACGCACCCACGACACAGGAGAAATTCTAGAGTGGGGCAATGTTAAAAAAAAAAACACAAAAAAAAGAAGTTGGGGTACTAATCCGCAGGCCACTTGAAGTATCACTGATGACGGTTTTCAAGCTTTCAAAATTCGATCATTTCTATTTCCATGTAAAATTATTTTTATTTTAGTTTTTGCATTTCATCGTCCCTACTTTAGTTACCAATTCAGAAAATGGAGCTTCTAATTCGTGAACCCAAATATGAATTAAAATGTAAACACACCTAATCATAGCTGAGGATAGATAGATTTTAGCGTATTTTTGATGTAATTTTTAACTTTAGAGGAAAGTGGTAGAACAAAACTTACTCATTATTAGGGGTACTTTAACACCCTTACGGATTAGTACCCCCTTTCTGACTAACCTTGTATAAACAAAGGCAAGCGTTTAACTTCTAGGCTATCACTGCTATGTTATGGCCGTGAGCATACGAGTATATGGGGAATTAATTGTAGTTTATAACATTCCGCTAGGATACGTATGAAGTGTAGGTCTTTAAATGGTGTAAACGAATTCGTGTAATTTCGTCAAATCACATGATTTATTAATGGTATAGATTAACCCCACTCGGGATTTAGAACGATTAAAAATAGAAATAAACTTTTTTTTTCCACATAAAGTTTTTATGTGATTGAAAATTTCGATACCTTGCATAAATGAATGAAGGTACGGCGACACAGCTGACGGGTATGACTAGCGCGATATCGCTTCACGCAGTCAGTTAACTTGGGACGCTAAAATTACTCAGACACAGAATACCATGGTTTATTTTTTGAAAACTTTTTTTTGTTGATTCTGAAAATAACGTATGCAGGGTCAATCAGTGTCACCAGTAGATTACGTGGTTTGAAGGAATTCCACGAATTCGGTTGCACCCTGTATTGTGTACCTATCTAATATTTACTAAAATAAAAAAATACATTGAAATAGCCGATGTTATTATCGTCAAAATAGGTAGGAATTACATTAGACATCCCTATTAAACCCGCTATCAAACAAAAAAAAAAACAGCATTGTATATCTAGGCTACCCGTTTGGACAGTACGGTTCCACAAACACATACAGACAGATAAAGGTTTCAAATTCATAACACCCAATTTTTCTGCATAGGGGTTTAAAATGGCCATCGGTTAGTCAAATTAAAGGGCAGCTACTGAATTTTTAACAGAATGACCCACTCATCACTTTTCCCGACCTAAAATCAAACCCAATTCCTCATTCTCAGCAGCCTCGCTTGCGACTACTAGCACAATGAGACGGTCAATCAAGTTTAAGCGTGTTTCTTTGTTAAATAACACTTAATGTTTTTATTCGCATAATTGTTATTACAGATTCAACGCCAACGTGAAACACGAGGGTCACGCCAAGCACGTTATTCCCAAACCTCATCATTATCACTGATTGACCTTTATAAATAACAATAGATGAATATTGATGAAACTGATTTTTTATATGTACAAGGTGTAAGATAAATAAGGACACAATCTGTTAAGGGGTCACTCTACACATCATTATGAACAAGTTTTACTATGTGACAAAACCGGAAATCGCGAAAAAAAAATCTGCTGTTCCCTACATTAACTACGTCCTTTGCGTACCTATTCTAATAAAGAAGAAAACATGTTATTTAGGTTTTAGTAAGTCAATAATTTCGTTTTATAATTGAAACGGTTAATAGTGCAGGCTCCCTGATAGCTAAAATCCATGGGAAGAGGTTCTGAAACTGACGCCAATTTCCAGTATTGGCGCAATTGGATTTGATACTGTTGAAAATGGAAATAGAGAAAACTCCAGCGGTGTAAAAAGAAATAATAGTCTAGCGCTGGTTTTACGAGGAGAAATAGGGAAATAGTAGCTGAAATAAAAGGGACTAAATGTTAAAAACCACGAGTTTTTTTTTTGTGTTGTAGATCTCATACCATTGGTGTAACTCACTTGCACCATGTTACATTATTAGTAAATTGTCCTTATTCAGTTAATATCCTCAATGCAGTGTGTGTAGATCTTCTTCTTCTCTCGTATCAGCACGAGCTATACAAAAATAGCTCAAGCTGTGGTGAAAAAATTAGCCAGTCAGCAAGGTTGATAGCGGGGCTGACTGCCCAGGGTGCGCCGGACGTAGTGAAGTATCGTCACTCACACACCCCCTGTGTGCATGAAAAGAGTGTGTAGGTAGATGAAGACACTTATTTATTTAAGTAGGTATTTATGCATGCAAAGTTACGTACTATTATCTCGTTTATTTATTTCATATAAATAAGAAAACATTTAAAAATAGTAGCCCGCCGGCATCGCGAACACGATCCAAGAAACTGGTTAGCAGGATCTCAGAGAAAGGAACTTCCTAACAGTAAGCGCTGTGTCCAGGAGTACCGTTTTCTGTATCAAGCTCTTGATCCACCTGCCTAACTAGATCCACATCAGATGTTGGTTGAGGCTCTTGGTTATTAAGCCATTGGCCGTAACGACTATCGGCACAACGACTGTTGAGTCAACCTCCCATATGTCGACAACCTCGCGTATCAAGTCAAGGTATTTAATTTCTTTAGTAGAATGTATTTATCTTTAATCTTACATATCACATTCTGATTACTTGTGTCCAGAACGAGTCGTTTAGGGGACAAATTGGTACACATAACATGCATTACATAGCTAAATTTATCTCCGATAGTCTTTTATCGTTATAAAGGCCGATTTTTCAATGGTCAGATATCTTTTAACTGAGGAATGAATTTTTCGTTTTATCAGATTTCTTGTAGAAAAGTTTAAAAATGTCTAATTTATTCATTTGATATAATTAAGTTATCTAACGATTGCACATTCGGTCCTAAATAAAAATTTAATTCGGTGTGAATATTAGATCTAGAACTGAAGATTACAGCAGTTTTAGTACTATTTTTTATCTATTGGAAACATTTATGTCCTTCTTCCTTTTATATTCTACTAGCTGTACCCGCATGCGTTGCAATGCACTTTTTCCTACTTACTACCTACCTACTACCTACCTACTACCTACCTACTACCTACCTACTACCTACCTACTACCTACCTACTACCTACCTACTACCTACCTACTACCTACCTACTACCTACCTACTACCTACCTACTACCTACCTACTACCTACCTACTACCTACCTACTACCTACCACCTACCTACCACCTACCTACCACCTACCTACCACCTACCTACCACCTACCTACCACCTACCTACCACCTACCTACCACCTACCTACCACCTACCTACCACCTACCTACTACCTACCTACTACCTACCTACTACCTACCTACTACCTACCTACTACCTACCTACTACCTACCTACTACCTACCTACTACCTACCTACTACCTACCTACTACCTACCTACTACCTACCTACTACCTACCTACTACCTACCTACTACCTACCTACTACCTACCTACTACCTACCTACTACCTACCTACTACCTACCTACTACCTACCTACTACCTACCTACTACCTACCTACTACCTACCTACTACCTACCTACCTACGTTAGGAACACACCTACATTGCTTAGACAACAGTGAGTGCTTGTAATTTAATATGAACTTTATACCATAGCAATAAAGCTCAAATTGACTACGTTTTAGTTAGAAATCATTTGTATGGGAAAAAGAAAAGGGCTATTTTTAGGGTTTTTCCAGCAATAATTCTAATTTTTCTCGCCGTAAAAACCATCCTTGAACTTCAACGAACATTTTAAAAAAAGATTTGGCCAAATTGGTCCAGGCGTTGTTGAGTTATGCGCTTACCAACACATTTTGCGATTCATTTTTATATATAAGAAGATAATATGTCCACATTATGTCAGTTCATGTTAAGTTAAAATTCACAATCGATTCGAGGAACATTACAAAATTACGAGATACGTATGCACATTTACCGGTAATGTTTCCTACATAATCGATCGATTTTATTAAAGCCTGTATACAGAGTGCCTAATTTTGCACAGTTATCGCATTTCAGAGGTGAGATAGCAGTAACTCCTCGCAAACTGTTATTGAGCCGCATCAGGTTAACGCTGGGATCATGATGTTGGTGATTTAAAATGACTTATTAAGGAAAGTTAATAAAATTAAAAAAAAACAGTTTTTGGTCAAGTTATTTAACATAACATGGTAGTCAGCATCAACAACTAATACTAAAATAACAATCCTTATTCATTTAAAAATATTAAATCAGAGAGTGTATCACAGAATCAGTGGTGGTGGTGGTGTTCAGGTACAATGTGCTTGGCGTGACCCTCACGCTTTACGTTGGCGTTAAATCTGTGAATGAAAAATACATTTTATTTACATTTTTATTACTGGTTCATAGATCGTAAAAATTTAAAAGTCAGCTCCCATTGAGTTATCTGGTATTATTACTGCTTTGAAATGATTTCATTTAGTTGTAAGTATTTTGAAATCATGAAGGTGCTCACCCGGTCTTCTTGTCAGCGTGGTATTCGACGATCCTGATCGTGCCGTCGGGCTCATGCAGGCTGTACACGCCCTTCACGACGTCGCCGTCGCGCGCCTCGTGCTGGTACTTCTTGTCGCCGGTGTGCGGGTCCTCCACTTTGTACGCGAATTCGTACTTAGGATGAGCCTGCAACATACGTTATACTTAGCTACGTGGCTCTTTACTTACCAAAAGTTATATTATGATTAGAACGTTATTATACGTAGTATTCGACGTGTTTCTCCGTCGCGTGACCGTGGTGCTGCTTGATGCTCTGTGATGAGGAGGCGTGACCGTGGTGTTCCTCGTGGTGTCCCGTGTGATGATGTTTCTTGTGTTCCTCGTGGTGAATTGGCTCATGTTTCTCGTGGTGCTCTTCGTGGTGTATGGGCTCGTGTTTGGTCTCGTGACTTGGATGCAGTACGATGCTCTGTGATGAAAACGCGTGACCGTGACTGTGGTGGTGATCGTGGCCGTCTTGTGGCCGCGCGCAGACCACAGCAAGAAGGACCGCGAGTAGAACAACCTGCATGAAATAATAGTATAGTTAGATTTACTTAATTTAGCATTGCGCTGTTTTTACTGTCAAAGAAAACTATTCTTTAAGACTCTTCTTGATAGTTAAATATACAGAAAGTACCATTATTACTATCAGTTAATACCTTAGGGAACATGATTATATGCTTGTGTGTTTCCTTCAAAAACCAAACTGTGTCTGATATTGAAGGGATCCAGTCTGTCTTTTTATATTTAAAAATACACAGTGTTATCCAATTTCTCGTAAACACGTAAATTAAAACAAACCAGACTTGTTTTTCCACCAACAGTACGATAATTGCAACCTTGAATTATATGTGAATGGTATGCCTTTCTCCAACATTTCAAGAAAGTACTTAGTAATAACTTAAAGGGTAACAAATTACGTTACTGACCGAATCGGCTCTGTTGACCTGCAGATTGCGCGAAAACCTCCAAAAGCAGTCTCTCCCGGTACGAGACCTGCTTTAGTGACGTCAATATCACCAACGTGTTTGCCCAGCATGATGACTACGGGAAATCAAAGAATAAAGGAAATTTTATAAATACAAGGTTAGTCGGAAAGAGCGACTCCGCGGGCCACTTAAAATATCACTGATTACTGTTTTAAAGAAAGTATTAAATTTTCAAAACCCGATAATTTTTATTTGCAAGCAAAATTCGTTTTATTTAGTTTTTCTTAAATTCTTCATCCCTGGTTTAGTTACGAATTCAGAAAGTGGAACTTTGAATACGTGACCCCAAATATGATTTAAAATGTAAACACGGTTGAGCTGACGATAGATAGATTTTAGCGTATTTTTATGACATCTTTGAACAGTTATTTCTCTTAAATTATTGACTTTTGGGGTAAGTTGTAGAACCAAAGTTATTCATTATTATGGGTACTTTAACAACCTTTCGGATTAGTACCTATCCCGTTTACGACTAACCTTGTATAAAATACAACATTGTGTTTGGAAACCTAATGAAAATGGCTTTTTTTGAGGGAAAACAATTTAGCTATAGTTTAAGCTTGTGATGAAAGTAAGGTTCTTCCTTTTAGAAAAATAGGACTATATACTATGAACAGTAAATGAAATAGAAGATGCTGATCTTAGGCCTGTGATAGTAAACAGCTCTGAGAGATCCCTCAAGTGTCGCTTGTATATGACTTGAGATGAATTAAAAATAAATAACGTTGTCAAATCTAGGGAATTTTTGGGAATGGCCAGTGTAGTATGGTCGCCAAGAGTTTAAATAGTTAAATATCGAAGAGACTTGTATAGCTTTTGTACGAGTTCTTTAAATTATTAAAATGTTGTGTTACAAAAGCTACTTATGTTGGCCAATCTTGTTGTGGTCCTGGGTGCGATCCGTAGATCGGGCAAACTGTAATTGGGTTCTTCCTAGCTTGGAATTTCTCACTAGCGGTTCGGAGTGTGGATTTGTGCACGGTTGTTGGCAAGGCTCGCCCCCTATTGCATGGAAATTGAACATAACGGCGAAAGGAGGGTTTACAATACACCTCTGCTCAACTCTTCGGGGAATACAAGCCATGCCATACATGTCATGTTATGTTTTATACATAGTTTCCTGCGTGCGTTCACAAAGTTAAACTTTACAAACGCATGGATGGTGATTTAATTGAGCATATTTCAACGTTTTGCTTTTACTATGTAAGGTTAAAGGCATGAAGAATAAGAGTGCCTAATTCTGAAAATTATACAAAAAGACATTACGAAAATAACACAGATTTTTTCTTACAAACATTTATTCAAACATTTATGTAGCAGAATCAGTTCTTTCAGTAATTAATTAATCTGAAAACAAATAACTACTAGATTGCAGTAATCAATTTAATGGCATGTATTTAACGCGGCGACAAACTAATCTGATTTAGGGTTTTAAAAATAATTAAAATGGGTAGCAAAAATAATAGGTTGGCAGCTACAGTGAAGTAGCATTTTAAGCAGGCTAGGGGTTTTAAAAATAATTAAAATGGGTAGCTAAAATAATAGGTTGGCAGCTACAGTGAAGGAGCTTAAAATATTTTTAATTGAAATAGGAGCCCCGCTGTGCGGGGCTCCTATTTCTGCCTGCAGGGTTTAAAGTAACCTAACACGAAGGGGATGACGGGGGCTTCGTTCGCTCGCTTCGCTCGCTCACTCTAGCCCCCGTCATCCCCATATATATAAGGAAAATAATAAGCCATTAACAACTATTTCATGTAATATGATTACTGTAGTTAAGTTACATGTAATCATAACTACATGTAGTTAACTACTTTTAATCGTAATCAGTAATCTGATTACAAAATAGTAGTTAACTACGCCCTACACTGAAGTCCATAATGAGAAATCATTTATAATCGCCGTGTCGATTTATTATTTGTCATGAGACTGCACTTACCCACTGTGGTGGTCGCCGTGATAGTCGACATGTCTGACGGAGCCGTCAGGTTGATGCAGCGAGTAGTGTCCCTTGACGACGTCACCATCCCGGTGCTCGTGCTGCGACTTGTGGTCACCGGTGTGTGAGTCCTCTACCTTGTACTCAAACTCGTACTTAGGATAAGTCTACAATCGAAAACGTAAGTTTAGGAAAAAGTGTTTAGTTGTTTTAGCTGTTATTACAGTAACTAGTATAGTCACTAACATAGTAGTCATGATGATCATGTCCATGGTGTACGGGCTGGTGGTGTCCGTCGTATCGGTGGATGTACTGTGATGAGTGTCCGTGTGCAGACGCCATAGCGATGGCCACGGACAGCACGCAAAGCACCTGAAATTGATAGAACAATAGGACGGTAAAATATATAAATATGAAAAAAATGCAGTTCACTCTATTCTCTAGTATCTTTTTTTTTATGTAATACGTTGGAAAATAAGCCGACGGCCCTACAACACCAAAGGATTGCTGATGCGTTACCAATCTTAGAGACAACGTTGGAAAGTCTCATTTGCCTCTAATTTCACCGGCATCCATAACCTTCATATCGGAACACAGCAATGCTGCTTAACGGTAGAAATAGGTATGGACGTAGTACTTCTTCGGAAAAAAATAATATTCAAGCAGTTCTAATAACTCTTCAGCTCTTTAGTATCTCTTTAATTTAAGAGCGTGTACGCCGTTCGGTATTTCATACAAATTTTCAAGTCCTTATTTTTCGATATGACTGAACCGATTTTAATGAAACTTCATACCCATCAGCAGGATACACAGGACTAAAAAGTTAGTAGAAAACATTTTCGAAAAATAGTGTTACAATTAAATTAGACCGATTTGAAATTTTACACACAAACAGAAATTTCCAATTAATTTTTTTTAGTAAGATATTTCGCAAATGTTTTCTACTAACTTTTTAGACCTAATTATCCTGCTTATGTGTGTGAAGTTTTAACAAAATCGATTCAGTCATTACGAAGAACAAAGACTTGAAAATTTGTATGAAATGCCGTACGGCGTACACGCTCTTAAGATGTACTGTTTTATTCAAGTGAAATTTTGGAACGAGCTTCGAAAAGGAAAAAAAAATAAGCAAACATAAGCCCTGTTTTGCCTAGCTCAGGGGTGGGCAATTTTTTTTCATCATGGGCCAAGAAAATGCATTAAATATAGCAGGGGTCAAAAAAGAGGATTTTGTTCCTCTAAAACTAAAATTTTTGGCTCAAATTTTTATGGCTATTTGTTACGGCCATACACTTTTGCCCTAACTAAGGGGTAACCCGCCGACCATGGAGGGTTGGCGGGCCAGATAAAATCCTTCGCTGGTCGGAGTTGGCCTGCAGTCCGTAGTTTGCCTACCCCTGGTCTAGCTGCACATTATGATGATGATTAGCAATTCAAAATATATGCTACACTTCATATCACTGAAAATCTTTTTAGTTTAGTACCTTGAAAAACATGTTGTCCTGTTGTTGTTGGCGAGTTGTCACTGTTTTGAAATTAAGTCCAATTGTGAACTGATACACAACTTCTAAGCTTCACGTCTTTTATATGATTTAATATCAGGCAGCCAAGGTAGCATTGATTTCTCTCAATTATATTGGCACTTAAATTATGCACGATATGAGTGTTGCGCTTTGACTATTATTTCGTAAAAGCTATAAAATACATAATTTAGTTTTTTCTTGCATGGCATTATATCATTCGTCATAATATATACTCTACTGTACTATAAACTGTATTTATCTTTTTTCGAAGGTAAAGTCGGTTCATAAGATTTGAATATGAATAAAATATTGCTTTATAGGGTTCCGTAGTCAACAAGGAACCCTTATACTGTCCATGTTCTTTGTCCCAAGATATAACCCTTACGCGGTATGAAGGAATTATATGAATTTGGATATACCTATATTATTAAAAATGTATTTGGCTTGAAAATATTATCTAGCGATATTAGCAGAATTCCAAGCGGCCTGCCACATTAACGACGCTAAACCAATTTGTAGCAGTAATGAATGCGTCAGTTTGTAAACTGAACGTTTATGAGCACCGCCGCATGTTAACTGATTTCTAGGGAAATTGATTCTGATTACCAATTTAACTCTTGAGCCGATCAAGACGAGCCGAGGGTTGATAATGTGCACTTTTTTTAATCTCAATATTGGGTTATGCCATGTCCGTCCGTGTGTCCGTCCGTTGTTAGCTCAGAGACTCTTAGTACTAGAAAGCTATAATTTTGCATGGATATACATATTAATCACGCCAACAAAATGGTAAAACAAAAATCAAGAAAATTTCTTTTTTCTGGTTACCTTCTGTACACCTAAAGTGGGTATTTTTTTTTCTCGTCTACCCCGTGGTTTGAGGTGTTGTTGGATAGGTCTTTCAAAAATATTGCGGGTTTGTAAACACAATTTTCCGATTAAGGGATTCGTTTCGGAAATATTAAGTTTTAAAGTGCTAATTTTTGTTGGAGTCAATAGTGTCCCCTTCCCCCTGTCAGCTAAACGGTTAGTTTTGGATATGTAAACAAATTCACAGTAGTAATAAATACAAGAACAACGAAGTTAAAAAGGAAAATTTCCACAGCTAAGTAGGCTTTACAAGTTTAGGAGTAATAGTCGACCAGCTTATAAAATGTACTTGGAAAAGTAAAAATTTCATACAAATTCCATTGAAAAATTGCTAAGCCCTCTTCTTAGTCCGCATTATTGTGCGACTACGGAACCCTATTAATGCGCGTGGCCCGACACGCACGTGGCCGTATTTTTTATTTCTTTATTTCAGTAGCAAATCGATAGATTTATCTTAATGCTGAGATTTTATGCTTCGTTAGAGTGCCGATCACATTTGACCCTTGTACTGAAACCTGATCCTTCAGAAGTCCAATCAATCACTAGCTGTATGAAGCCTTTTAAGATTGATAAGTAATAATTCTTAATTTCACTCTCATCTGTACAAGCTTAGTTTTAGTATATACTAAACCTGAAACTAGTTTGTTTAGAATCACTAGGAGAATCGATTGACATATTTTTACACTTTTTTTTTTTTTCGTAATTTTCCAGTTTATTTCAGTAGTTTTCTACCCATAACAGTTGACGGGAATAGACACCTTGAGGCTTGAGACGGTCCTCTCGGTCAAATTCTGTGTATTAGATATCCCCTGCATAGCACATCTCAGGCATTTCACACTTTTTTAAGGAACTCAACGCGACATAAACTAAGGTGTAACTTGGAGGTTTACTAAAAAAAAACACATATTCAGGCAGTTCTGATGAAAATCTTGTTGGGGTGTCTCGGTTTTCGTATAATGTAAAAATAAGGTTGTATAAATAAAAATAAAAATCCTGACTGACTGACCGAGTCATCAACGCCCAACCCAAATCCTTGGACCTAGAATGCTGCTTGCACAAAGGTTCCCTTTATGATGTAGACAAGGAATAAGGAAGTATTTTTTTAAATTCAACCCCTTAGGGAGTTAAATAGGGGATGAAAGTTTGTATGGAAAATCGTCACTCAACGGGTTCAAAATTTCACGCAAGAGAAGCTGCGAGCAAAACCTAGTTATCTGTATAAATAAAAAGAAAAGTCCTGACTGACTGACTCATCAATGCCCAGCCCAAACCCTTGGACCTAGAAAGCTGAAATTTTGCACACAGGTTCCCTTTATAATTTAGACGATAAAAATGGAAGAGTTTTTCTAAATTCAACCCCTAAGGGAGTTAAATAGGGGATGAAAGTTTGTATGGAAAATCGTCACTTAACGGGTTCAAAATGTCACGCAAGCGAAGCTGCGGGCAAAAGCTAGTTTTAAGTATAATAGTCTAAAAACCAACAGCGACTAAGTGTTCTGTTTTTATTTTTAGTTTAGATTATACATCTTCAACTTTGGGATGCATGAAAAGAGCCTCCACGAGTGACGATACATAAGTACGTTCGGCGCACCCTGGGTTTAAGATTAGCCGGTCAGCCCCGCTACCAGTCTTGCTGACCGGCTAATCTTTTCACCACGGCATCACCTATTCACGTATAGCTCGTGCCGACACGATAGAAGAAGAAGAATCTTCAACTAGCTCAGCAGATATGAATAATCTTCGTATGAATTCAGAAGACCGCCGTTCATGATATTTGTTTACCATTAAAATTGTAGATTTCAGGAGCCGACTTCGTTATTTCACATAAACTGCTCCCTGAGTCAGAATCTTAACGATAAGCAGGTCTCGACCTATACGGTTTGTTATCTCTTGCCATGTACGATTCTTGCAACGAGAGAAATCATACCGAATCTTCCGACAACTGACTAAACGAATCATTCTGAATCAGGGAGCTTGTTCGGAAGGCGACGACTAGCAGATTATGTCAAGAGGATGGTCAGCAGTATCCTGTAGCAGCAACAGCTAACTACTGCATAGTGATCACCAACACAGCTGCCACGTGTGGTGATTATGGAAAAATGCCATAATATTACTGTTTATTTAGTATAGCAGTCATTGGGAGTTGTTCAGCAGCTAAACGAAAGTATTTATTCGTCTTTCAGTTCAATATTCAGTATTTAAGAGCTACGTAATACATTATTAAGGACTCTATTTTAGCTTCTTGTATCAAATAACTCACAGTTCATTCATATGTTGTTTTCGTAACAACGTTTCAGGTATATAGAACACCCTTCACCCAGAAGGTTACCATAAATAATATACTTAAACGGTTTTTGTAGTTTCTGTATTCTAAGTATCAACAATCAACAATTTTAACGAGTCATTAATAACAATGTATATCACAGAATCAATGTTGGTGGTGGTGTTCAGGAACAATGTGTTTGGCGTGACCCTCGTACTTCACGTTGGCATTGAATCTGAGAATGAAGAAAGTGTCAGTCAGTAAATGATACTTAAGTTCCATAACGCAATTTTATTTTAGGTGTGTGTAACTGTGTATAAAAAGTTGCACGCTCACCCAGTCTTCTTGTCAGCGTGGTACTCGACAATCCTGATTCTGCCGTCGGGTTCCTGCAGGCTGTACACGCCCTTCACGACGTCGCCGTCGCGCGCCTCGTGTTGGAACTTCTTGTCGCCGGTGTGCGGGTCCACCACTTTGTACTCGAACTCGTACTTAGGATGACCCTGCAGCACACGTAATACTTAGCTATATCACGTCGCTTATTGTACAAATAAAAGGTTACATAATTGGATTGCCATCATACATAGTATTCGACGTGTTTTTCGGTCGCGTGACCGTGGTGCTGCTTGATGCTCTGTGACGAGGAGGCGTGACCGTGGTGTTCCTCGTGGTGTCCCGTGTGATGATGTTGCTTGTGTTCCTCGTGGTGTATGGGCTCACGTTTCTCGTGGTGCTCCTCGTGATGTATGGGCTCGTGTTTGGTCTCTTGAGTTTGATGCAGTACGATGCTCTGTGATGAGAACGCGTGTCCGTGACCGTGGTGGTGATTGTGACCCTCTTGCGGCCGAGCGATGACCACTGCGAGGAGGGCGGCAATTATAGCAACCTGCATGAAACAGTAGTACAGTTAGATTTAAATTTAGTTGGTAACACTACACTGGCTGTAACCGTACCGAATGATATCGAATACTATCAAGTTATTTTCTTCATCCACAAATTATCTTTAACACACATTTTGATAGTCAAACACATTGAAAGTTTTATGTTTATAATATTATTTAATACCTTAGGAAACATGATTCAGTATAATAGTGGTTCTTTTGAAACTCGAAACTTGACTGATATTAAAGGGATCAAGTTTGTCCTTTTATACAAAAATGTATCAACAAACCCGGTCTTATCCAATTTCTCGGAAACAAGTAAAATAAAACAAACCGAACTCGTTTTTCACTAGCAACATGATTTCATTTGACGGTGCGATAATAATTATCACCTTGAATAATAGTATGTCAATGGTTTTCCTTTCTCCAAAAATTCCAATAACTGCTTTATTGGAATTTTTGGAGACTACTACCTAATTCAAAGGGTGACAAATTACGCTGCCGACCGATGAGGGTCGTCAGGCATGCTAGCTGGAGCAGTCCTCTAGTAAGCATATGTACGTCGTTGAATCTAGGCTCTCTACGTACTACCACAGTCTACCTGGGGCCCAATTCTCCTAAAATAAATTGTTGCCAAACGCAATCGAACCACAACCGTCAGTCAGTTTTTGTTTTCGAAAACTTTCAAAATGATTGATTTTGTTTTTTGTGTCAAGCAATTCGACAGCTTTTGAAATTGAGAACTGTCTGAATGACCGGTTCGGCCTTGGTTCGGTTGTGATTTATCAAGATTTATTTTAGGAGAATTAGGCCCCTATATCTTACTCCTTACAGTCGGTCAACGTAGAACATTGTCGCAGAGCAACCGTGTGGGGGGTTGCGGGGTGAAGGGGCGGAGGTTATGTCCTGAGTAGCCATACTGCATACTTGGGACTTAACCTCCGCCCCTACATAATTTTGACATTTCATAGGACCTGTCAAATGTATGGGCGTTGACCCACTGTATGTAATAAATAGGTACACTGTGGTACTACTATGCTCGAAGTATACGAAAATGATGGCTCGTGGCTAATTATCAACCACGCGGATCATATGATTTGCATGGTTAAACTGCGCTTGCCATGGTCAGTCTATGGATTTGTGACCGTTACACATTGAGCCGTGTGCCGTGTGGTGCCGGACGTAAAGAATAGCACTACCCCATTTCTTCCCATGGGTGTCGTAAAAAGCGACTAAGGGATTCACTAGAGGAAGGGCAGCAGCGTTCTCTGAGTACTTTAACAACCATACTGCGATCGCCAACCCGCCTACCAAGCGTTGCGATTACGGCAAACCCCCCTAAATTGGGGGAGGCCTATGTCCAGCAGTGGACGTCTTGCGGCGGAATGATGATGATGATGACACATTGAGACCCTTCCGTACCTCGCAGAGTACGTCTTTTGGTCCCGGGTGTCATTAGAACACCTATGACAATCGTTACGGATAGTTAGAAGCCCGAAAGTCTGACAACCGGTCCAACCATTGCGGAGGTTTGGTGGCAGTTGCTCCATATAAAATACTCGTATTCAACCGCATTTGGTTAGACTGGAAGGTGATACCAACTTGAAAATGTTTAGCAAAAATTAAGAAAGTAATTTACTATCATACCAAGTTATGAATAAAAAAAACTTCAATTAAGTTTATGAAAACCCAAATTGGACTTTTTATCACTCATGCCACCAAGAAATGGGACAAGATTCAAAAAGTATTGAAATCCACTACAATTTAAACAAATCAGAACGAGAATGACTTATAAAAAAAAAGGAATCTTTTGTCGAATATTCACTTTCGATTCATCTTAGGAGATCTTACTAAAGTCGTGGCTTTCCAGAAAAGTTTGAACCTTTAGCTGTTTTACGAGGGTCTTAATAGGACATGTTCTTATACAAGCTTAGTTTTAGTACATACTAAACCTGACACTAGTTTGTTCAGAATCACTAGGAGAATCGATTTACATATTTTTTACACCACATTTTTTTATTTTTTTTCATAAATTTCAATTTTGTTTCAGTAGGTTTCTACCCATAACAGTTGACGGGAATAGACACCTTGAAGCTTGAGATGGTCTGCTCGGTCAGTTTTCGTGTATTAGACAACCCCTGCATAGCACATCTCAGGCATTTCACACTTTACTAGGGTACTTAACGCGACATAAACTGGGGTGTCTCGGTTTTTGTATATACTAAAAATAACGTTGTATACATATAGGTAGAACATAATTAATAAGCTTGTGTCTTATTATTGTGAAATGGTATTAAAAGGTAAGATACGCTTTTTAACATGGCTTTATTCTTAAAAAAGTAAACATTACAAAATATATTCATTTATGTAACAGAATCAGTTCTTTCAGTTGATAATGTAGAAGGCGCTTCAGTAGTGATGATGAGGCACGATGTGGTGTGTGCTGTACTTCACGTCCGCGTGGAAGCTGAGGAGAAAACAATGAAATTGTATTTAATATTTTAAACTGAATTGCATCATCAGTTTGGATTAAGGAACTACATAGTAGAAACAAAAGATTTGTCGTCACAAGACTAAACTCACCCAGTGTGATGGTCGCTGTGATAGTCGACATGTCTGACGGAGCCGTCAGGTTGATGCAGCGAGTAGTGTCCTTTGACGACATCACCATCCCGGTGCTCGTGCTGCGACTTGTGGTCACCAGTGTGTGAGTCCTCTACCTTGTACTCGAACTCGTACTTAGGATAAGTCTACAAACGAAAACGTTAGTTTAGAAAAAGTGTTTAACTGTTTTAGCAGTTATTAAAAT
Organism: Amphipyra tragopoginis; assembly: GCA_905220435.1. Classification (NCBI taxonomy): domain Eukaryota; kingdom Metazoa; phylum Arthropoda; class Insecta; order Lepidoptera; family Noctuidae; genus Amphipyra; species Amphipyra tragopoginis. Next base: position 11,167,372 of record HG991997.1, on the reverse strand, counting down.
AATTAGTGTAGCCACTAACGTAGTAGTCATGATGATCATGTCCATGATGTACGGGCTGGTGATGTCCGTCGTATCGGTGGATGTACTGTGACGAGTGTCCGTGTGCAGAGGTCACAGCGATGGCTACAGACAGCAAGCAAAGTACCTGAAGATGGGTAGCATTTGTTATAAAAAGTTATTGTTAAGTTATCAGGTATGTTTTCAACACATGCTTTTTAGGGTCACAGCTAAAAGATGGTGTGTGATCATTGTATTGACGTCCTCAGCAATGGTAAAGAAGACATACTAGTATGTTTTTACCTCGAATTCACTATTACTAAACTCTAACACCTTACCTTGAAAATCATCTTGTCCTGTTGTTATTGTTAACTTGTTCTTTGTCTCTGTTTTGAATAAGTCCAAAAGTGAACTGATACATAACTTCTAAACCTCGTGTCTTTTATATGATGTAAAATAAGGCAGCCAAGGCAGTATTGATTTCACTCTAAATTATGTTGCTTGTTAAATTGTTAATGGGCATTTCGCTTTGACAATTACATATTTCGTAAAAGTTTATCTCCGTAATGTTGTTTTTGCTCGCATAACAGGAAGGTCATTGACGGTGATAATAATCTGAAACATTCCTGCAAAAAAGTGTGTTGTATTTTTCTTCATAGATGATGTATTAAAATTTACGGTTTATGATAATGTTAAACGTGTTTACTTATGCTTTTGTTATCGCTAGCGGGTAACACAGGGCAATGTTGACTAAGGAAGGTAGTCGTCGATATGGATGAACGTACCCTATGTTATAAAGGCGGTGTGAGATTTTCCTTACAATTATCGTAATTCAGAGAATAGAAGTTTTTGATCAAATTTAGTCTATTATAAAGGAGTGGTTTGAGGAACAAGTAAAATTTGGATAAAAGCATGTTCTTACTGTTTGAGGGCAAACTATATCTTTTCGTCTTTTATGAGTAAAAGCGCTGTAGGGCCTACTGTAGCCCTATTGCGTGTTACGTACAATGCAATGCGGAACCCTAAAAATTGTTATACGATTTTTCATATCAATAATCGGCAACTATAAATTATATCCAATAAATAAATTCGTGATTTTTAAATCCCGGCATTAAAACGTCATTAAAATTATTCCGGGATTTTAGAGGAGTTATTATCCACTCTTTGTTGCTTCCTTTCTCGAAGTTTAGGTAAATATACTCTACCTATTCCGATCTCTGCTGATTATGAATGAATAAGCTAGCATTTAAGTTTCCGAGATATTAAGGGTGACTGTGACTGTTGGTGACCCGGATTCATTGCTCCCGTGTGTACATGCAACATCAGTATACTCAGTAGCAGTAATATTTCCTGTGATAATTATGTCACGGCACACCATACATTGTTTTACTTTTTCACGTTTTAAGTAGCGCAAAGACGAGACTGGGAAGCTAAAAACCTTTTTTCAATCAAGTGTATTCAAGTATAATAACAATTATTAGATCAACAATTTTATCGAGTTCTTACAATAAATTACAGTAATAGTATCACAGAATCAATGATGGTGGTGGTGTTCAGGAACAATGTATATGTCACGACCCTCGCGCTTCACGTTGGCGTTGAATCTGAGAACGAAGAAAGAGCCAGTCTGTAGATAATTCTGCATTTTCTATAGTCTAGTTTCATTAGAATGTGTGTGATGCATTCACCCGGTCTTCTTGTCAGCGTGGTACTCGACGATCCTGACGGTGCCATTGGACTCGTGCAGGCTGTACACGCCCTTCACAACGTCGCCATCACGTGGCTCGTGCTGGTACTTCTTGTCGCCGCGGTGCGAGTCCTCTATTTTGTACGCGAACTCGTACTTACGTAGTATGAGCCTGCAATACAGCGTGTCCCAGAAAGTAGTGTCAAGCGGAAGTCCAGAGGTAGAACATCCTTTGAGGTACCCAAATCATCCCCATGTATGTTCCGCGATTTTTTGTAGTTTTCGAGTTATGAATGTTTTTCATGTTTTTTAATCAAACTCTGACTATAACGACATTTTTGATCATAGTGACGTGAATAGTTGAGATACATGAGTATTTTTTTTTATAAATTAGCTGATTAGTGACCCTATCGAATGCATAAACATTTGTAACCATAGATGTAACGAATGCGTTACAAAAAAATATTGAATTGTCATAAAGTTAAAATCTTGCATGTTTCCTAAATGTTTGTGGGTGATTTAAAAATAAATCTCCCTAAACTTTTTTTGTCAGATGTATTTTAAAAACGTATCCATTTTATCAGCTATTTACCCTGTAAATTTCATCGAGCTATCTCTACAACATCACAATAAAATTTTCATTCAAAGCATACAATATCGAGAATTCCAGTTGTAAAAGGGTGAATGAAAAATTGATTAAAACTAACTAATAACGTCTTTTTAGTAACCCTCGACGTAAAAAGAGGGGTGTTTTTAAGTTTAATGTGTGTGTCTGTGTGTCTGTTTGTGGCATCGTAGCTCCTAAACGGATTTTGATTTAGTTTTTTCTTTTGTTTGAAAAGTGACTTTATCGAGAGTGTTCTTAGCTATGATTCAAGAAAATCTGTTCAGCCGTTTGAAGATCATCAGCTCTTTTCTGGCTGTCGAAGGGATATGAGCAACTTCTACTGGTCTGATTGTTTCGAAATTTACTATCCTGTGACTTCAATGATATTGATGACATGTGACAAGAAGAAGGTCATTACAACTTATCATAAACTTAAAGAATCAATAGGCACACAATACCTCTACTGTAAGTTGGGTATCATGCTCTTTCAGATGATGCTTGAGTATCAGGTCAAGGTTACCATGTTATTGTAATATCATTGAAGTCACAGGATAGTAAATTTCAAATCGATCAGACCAGTAGAAGTTGCTCATATCCCTTCGACAACCAGAAAAGAGCTGATGATCTTCAAACGGCTGAACAGATTTTCTTGAATCATAGCTAAGAGCACTCTCGATAAAGTCACCTTTCAAACAAAAGAAAAAACTAAATCAAAATCCGTTTAGGAGCTACGATGCCACAAACAGACACACAGACACACACATCAAACTTAAAAACACCCCTCTTTTTGCGTCGAGGGTTACTAAAAAGACGTTATTAGTTAGTTTTAATCAATTTTTCATTCACCCTTTTACAACTGGAATTCTCGATATTGTATGCTTTGAATGAAATTTTTATTGTGATGTCGTAGAGATAGCTCGATGAAATTTACAGGGTAAATAGCTGATAAAATGGATACGTTTTTAAAATACATCTGACAAAAAAAGTTTAGGGAGATTTATTTTTAAATCACCCACAAACATTTAGGAAACATGCAAGATTTTAACTTTATGACAATTCAATATTTTTTTGTAACGCATTCGTTAAATCTATGGTTACAAATGTTTATGCATTCGATAGGGTCACTAATCAGCTAATTTATAAAAAAAAAATACTCATGTATCTCAACTATTCACGTCACTATGATCAAAAATGTCGTTATAGTCAGAGTTTGATTAAAAAACATGAAAAACATTCATAACTCGAAAACTACAAAAAATCGCAGAACATACATGGGGGTGATTTGGGTACCTCAAAGGATGTTCTACCTCTGGACTTCCGCTTGACACTACTTTCTGGGACACGCTGTATATGGTACACTTATTTACATCGCTCTTTAGACAAATAAAAGGTTATGTGATTGTTATGTAAAGCTCGTGGCTAAATAATTACAGCCGCATAGACCGATCTCCCGGGTTAAGCCACGCTTGCCGAGGTTGGTCTGTAGATGGGTGACCATTTACCATAGCAAGTTTCCTCCGTGCCTCGGAAAGCACGTAAAGCCGTTGGTCCTGGCTGTCATTTGTAGATCTTTGACAGTCGTTACTGTTGGTCAGAAGCCAGAAAGTCTGACAACCAGTCTTACCAAGAGTATCGTATTACCCAGTTACTGGGTTGTGGAGGTCTGATAGGCAGTCGCTCCATGTAAAATACTGATATTCAGCTGCATCCGGTTCGACTGGAAGCCGACCCCAACATAGTTGGGAAAAGGCTAGGCAGATGATGGTGATTGTTATGTAAAATGTGAAATAAATGTCGAATACTATGTATGATAACATTACAATCTTATAGCCTATAATTATTATTTCCTTTAATCACTCAAATCACTAAAATTACATTTTTAAATAATTCCATATAAAAAAAATCATTTGAAAATATAGTAGCCCAAGCATCGGGAACAGGGTCCAAGTTACCGGTGCTCATGGCCTCAGAGAAAGGAACTTCCTAACAATACGCGCAGTGTCCAGAAGTACCTCTTTCTGTATCAGGACCCTGATCCAGCCGCCCAACGAGAGCCACTTTAGATTTTGATCGAGGATCTTGGCTATTCAACCATTGGCCGTAACGACTATCGGCACAATGATCGCTGAATAAACATCCCACAAGGCGACAGCCTCGTGTGCCAAATCTTAATGTTTAATTTCTTTATCTTTCTCGGCTTTCACAATAGACTTTAATTTATTATTATAATATATTTTACTTTCATTCATAAATAAAACTCTACTTTTAAATAGACTGCCGTTCTTTAATATCTTTGCTGTGTGTGCATATTTTTGAACAAGACCATAAAATAAATCTAGACGCGATATGTTTATTGTAATGTTTTCAGGAATTCAGAAAGGATTAGAAACAATAAAATCACATATTAAATTATGTAAGAGTATTTATTTTAAGTATTTACAATACATTCTTTGAGGCTCAACAATCAACAATCTTAATTAAAGTTTAAGTTAAAACAACGGCCAGATAACAGAAGAGAATCAGTGATGATGATGGTGTTCAGGAACAATGTGTTGGGAGTGACCCTCGATCTTCACGTTGGCGTTGAATCTGTTAAAACAAAAGAAAATCAGTTAGCAACTGAGTAGGACATCTTATAAATCGAATGCATTTATATGCAAGTGTTTATACACTCACCCGGTTTTCTTGTCAGCGTGGTACTCGACGATCCTGACGGTGCCGTCGGGCTGGTGCAGGCTGTACACGCCCTTCACGACGTCACCGTCGCGCGCCTCGTGCTGTGACTTCTTGTCTCCGGTGTGCGGGTCCTCCACTTTGTACGCGAACTCGTACTTAGGATGAGCCTGCAACAAACATTTTAGTTAGCTACGTCGCTGATAATTTTATATAAACCTATGAAAAATGTGTTTGGAGAGTGCATAATACATACATAGTATTCGACGTGTTTTTCGGTGGCGTGACCGTGGTGTTGCTTGATGCTCTGTGATGAGGAGGCGTGACCGTGGTGTTCCTCGTGGTGTCCCGTGTGATGATGTTCCTTGTGCTCCTCGTGGTGTATGGGCTCGTGTTTGGTCTCGTGACCTTGATGCAATACGATGCTCTGTGATGAGAAGGCGTGACCGTGACCGTGGTGGTGACCGTGACCGTCTTGAGGTCGAGCGGTAACCATTGCGAGGAAGGAGGCGACTAGAAATACCTGCATTAAACATAAATATAGATTCAATATAAAAATATTCACTTTAGTTACATGTATGCCACTGCACTTTATTTTGTCTATTTGTTTAGAATTCTGTAATTGGCACTGAATATCCATTTCCTTTCGACACACTTCTTAGGATTTAAGACGATGTCACTAGATGCTATGACCATATTATAAACTTTATTATGTAGGTACCTTCAGAAACATGATTACTATATTTTTTATTGTTGTTTCGTTGAAAACCAAATCCTGACTGATGGTGTTAGAGGCAAAATACACCCTTTTATATTTAAAAGTTAATATGTACGAACTATACAATCAAGTTTTTTGGAAACACGTTAATGTCAAGTATTGCTACGAATTGAACCTGTTTTACGCACCAAAAAGATTGTAATTGATAAATAAATGTAACCTTGAATACTTTTGTTTCAATAGAATGTCTTTCTCCAAAATAATTGTGTCAAGAATGTACCTCCATTTAACATAAGACAAAAGTGGCCCACCAAGACACGAATATCTTACCATTTCTTCAAACATATGTAGTTCACAAAGCATATTACTGGGATGAATCCCTGGTGGATGCAATCATGTTGCTTACTTTCAATATATTTCCTTGCTAGAATAGGTCTTATTTGTCTAATGTTAGTTTAGTTATCGACGGTGACGTAGTAATTAATGGAATGGAAAGACTAAAAGAACGCACTACTGATCGACTTAGCTCTGACCTGCTGATCAATAGATGGCAGATAAAAATTAGCCAAGCTAAATTGTACAAGCCTACCAGATCTAAGTCAATTTGTTTTTCATAAAAATCGAAGCACCAGAACCTATCTGGTTTCTCAGTCTCTTTCTTCCAGAGTGTTACAACCCGATTCTTTAAAAATTATATTAGTAATGGCAAATCGACTATTTGCCTTTCGCTCACAGAGTCGTGAGCGAGAGGCAAATAACTACAAAATAGTAGCACCGGTATTTTCAATCCCATTCTTTATGTAATGGATCGTAGAACGTGGCAATTCATAATTTCTGCTTGTTGCATAGAAAAGGTGTGATGTTGCCAGTTCAGAAGTTTTTTTTTTATTTGCCTTTGTCGCGCTTGACCCTCGTCGCACCGGATGGTAAGCGCAGACAGGGTCTAAGATTCTATATTCTACAGTTTTTATTCGATTTTTATCTCATTTACCCAGTCTATGTTCTGACACAGTTGATCGTGATCGAATTCTTTCTTTTTCTTCTCTTGTACGAACTAATAGCTCATGCCGTGCTGAGAAGATTAGCCAGTCAGCAAGGTTGGTACCGTGGCTGACTACCTAGCCTAGAGTAAACCGTATTTGTGTATCGTCACTCGTGGAGGCTCTTGTGATTAACACCGCGAATTGTTTATCTATCGTGTCTATATTTCCGGTAATTGATTAGTCTATGCACCCCGTGATTGAATTCAGAAAAAAAACTTGAATACACGTAATGGATTTATTTTTTAAATTATTTTGTACAAAATTATTACATTAAATAAAAATAAAACAAAATTAGTTCCTTAGTTAAAAAATCAGTAGACGCTTTAGTAGTGATGGTGAGGCACGATGTGGTGGGTGCTGTACTTCACGTCCGCGTGGAAGCTGAGGAGAAAATAGAAACATTAATTAGATTAAATCTTAAACGGATTACATTGAAATTTTGCTTCAATCCTTTACAAATTCTGTCATAACGTAATGCTAATTGCGTTGCAGTTTTATCCGTAGTTAAAGTTCTGCCATTAGTTGAAGCATGAATTGTCATATTAATATAGGCTCCTTATTATCCCTTGTATCTTATTCGATACGGCAATGGAATAGAATTATTTAAAAAAGTATGTACACACCCGGTGTGATGGTCGCCGTGATAGTCGACATGTCTGACGGAGCCGTCAGGTTGATGCAGCGAGTAGTGTCCCTTGACGACGTCACCATCCCGGTGCTCGTGCTGTGACTTGTGGTCGCCGGTGTGTGAGTCCTCTACATTGTACTGGAACTCGTACTTAGGATAAGTCTACAAAATAAAACGTAATTTAAAAAAAAGTTCAGATGTTGTAGCTATTATTACAGTAACTAGTACAGTCACTAACGTAGTAGTCATGATGATCATGTCCATGGTGTACGGGCTGGTGGTGTCCGTCGTGTCGGTGGATGTACTGCGACGAGTGTCCGTGTGCGGATGCCATAGCTACGGCCACAGATAGCACGCAAAGCACCTGAAGATAGAGAACACTTTTATAGAAAAGTTAGGAATTTTAGGTATGATATCAGCACGTTTAAGGTTTCAGTTGGAAGATGGTTTCTGTTAATTGTATTCATATCCGCAGCAATGTTAAAGAAGACACATAGCTTTAACACTTATTCACTATCACTTCTTCATCTTTCGTGTTGGCACGAGCTATCACTTTTTTTTTTTTTTTTTTTTTTTTTTTTTTTTTTTTTTTTTTTTTTTTTTTTTTTTAAAAAAACGTTGCCCCACACTAAGATTTCTCTTGTATCGTGGGTGCGTTTACAGACACAAATCTCACAAACAAACGCCCAGACCCGGAACAACCATCTGTAGGCCATACAAATTTTTGTTCCGTGTGGGAATCGAACCCACGACCCGTAGCGCAGAAGCCAATCGCTTAGCCACTGCACCAAACGTGTCGTCAAATCACTACCAGTATACTGACTCTAATAATTATATACCTTGAAAAACATGTTGTTCTGTTGTTATTGTTGATTTGTTATCACTGTTTTGAAACTAAGCCCAAGAATGAACTGATACATATCTCCTAAACCTCACGTCTTTTATATGATTTAAAAAAAGGTAGTCAAGGTAGTATTGCTTTCATTCTAAATTGTATCGCTTGTTATTGTTAATGGGTGTTGCGCTTTGACAATTACATATGTCGTAAAAGTATAACTACATAATATCGTTTTTGTTTGCATAACAGAAAGGTCATTTTTATGATGTATCGTTTCATTTTCATTGTTTGATTTACCTAAAAGAGTAGTTTCTATCTTCGAGCTGTAGGTCAACAAACACAGTTAAAGTTTACGATAGTCACCTCTTCACACACATAAATTGTCGGTTTTGGAGTGTCAGTAGATATTTACTAAATATCAATTTGATCTGCATCTTGATACCAAAGGATTATTAACGCAAGGGCTAAAAGCTTTTAATGATTTCTGTAGATAAAACGATACTCGTTTCGCTGTATGATTAGTATTTTGCCATTTATCATGTTAATTTAATGTCGGTTAAGCAGCAATGAGAGAGGGTATATTTCGAGCAGTGGTAGCTTAAATAGTCTATGCTGAGTTGTTGAGGTGTAAATTTAAAGGACAATGCTCATGGACGTATGGAATCCCGTACCATACTGCATCAAAGTCAAACTTTGTTTCTTATAGACTACACTTATCAAATTAACTCCTGCAAAAGTTCTTTTTGTAAACAAAACCCGGAATTAGGAGATTTAAAAAAAAAAAACAAAATAACCTAAAAACTAGGTACCTACTTAAAGTATATTTTGTTTGACATGTCAAACACGATTTATTCCTCTAAAAAACAGCAATCCTTATCTATTTTATTCTATATCTTTATGACCGGCTGTGAACGGTTTTAACCATAGATAAAAAAATACAATCTACTAATTAAGCTTCTATTCTATTTTAACATCCTAGTTGTTTTTAATTAATGTGAATTCGGCAAAGTATAATTTTTACATGTTTTTCGAAAGACGTGATCATGACACTTTCAAAATTCAAGGTTATGTTAATCAAATCATGTGAAACAGAACGTCATAAAAAGGGAATAAAACAAACACAACACTTTTTTACTTTAAATTAAATACCCTGTTCAAAAATGAAATCCTCGACGTCGTGAAAAATTATGAAAATACCTAATTACTACTATTTTGATCTTGATGCATGAGACTTTTCGGTATGACTGTTGGTCATTCTTTTTTCACGTATAAGTTGATTCTCCAGTAATTCGTGACTATAAAGAAAGGTAACAAACTATTCATATTTTTGTATTATGTTTATTCCAGTATCATAACAATTACATTAACAATTTTAACGAGTCCTTATAATAAATTATAATAGTACTAGTATCACAGAATCAATGATGATGGTGGTGTTCAGGAACAATGTGTTTGGAGTGACCCTCGATCTTCACGTTAGCGTTGAATCTGTTAAAACAAAAGAAAAACAGTTAGCAACTGAGAAGAACATCTTATAAATAGAATGCGTATAAACACTCACCCGGTTTTCTTGTCAGCGTGGTACTCTACGATCCTGACGGTGCCGTCGGGCTGGTGCAAGCTGTACACGCCCTTCACGACGTCGCCGTCGCGCGCCTCATGTTGCGATTTTTTGTCTCCGGTGTGCGGGTCCTCCACTTTGTACGCGAACTCGTACTTAGGATGAGCCTGCGACACACATTTCAGTTAGCGACGTCGCTAATAATTATAAACCTCAGAAAATTGTGTTTGGAGAGTGCATAATGCATACATAGTATTCGACGTGTTTTTCGGTGGCGTGACCGTGGTGTTGCTTGATGCTCTGTGATGAGGAGGCGTGACCGTGGTGTTCCTCGTGGTGTCCCGTGTGATGATGTTCCTTGTGTTCCTCGTGATGTATGGGCTCGTGTTTTTCGTGGTGCTCCTCGTGGTGTATGGGCTCGTGCTTGGTCTCGTGACCTTGATGCAGAACGATGCTCTGTGATGAGAACGCGTGACCGTGACCGTGGTGGTGATCGTGACCGTCTTGCGGCCGCGCGGTAACCATTGCGAGGAGGGAGGCGACTAGAAATACCTGCAGTAAAAATAAGTATAGATTCAATATAACAAAAATTCACTTTATTTAGATGTCACTGCGCTTTATCTATTTGTTTAGAATTCTGTTATTGACACCGAATATCCATTTCTTTAGACACACTTCTTATTATTGAAGCACTGTCTCTAGATGCTACGACCATGTTATAAACTTTATTATGTACCTTCAAAAACATGATTAATATATTTATTATTGTTGTTTCGTCGAAAACCAAATCCTGACTGATATTACTAAGGGCAAAATACTTCCTTTTATATTTGAGAAAATATGCACATACTATACAATCAAGTTTTTTGGAAACACGTTAATGTCAAATATTGTTACGTATTCAACCTGTTTTACGCACCGACATTATTTTAATTGATAAGTATACTTAACCCTGAATACTTTTGTGTCAATAGAATGTCTTTCTCCAAAATAATTATGTCAAGAATGTACCTATACTCCATTTAATATAACAGACAAAAGAAGTCCACCAAGGCACGAATATCTTTGAAATTATTTCTTGAAAATAGTTTCAGCTCATCTTGATTGACCGTTAAGGTTCATAAAAGCTTAATACTGTAATGAATCCCTGCTGGAAGCAAACATGTTACTTATTTCGATACATTTCCTTGCTAAACTTGATCTTATTTGTCTAAAGTTATAGTTTAGTTATCGACGGTGACCTTTTAAGGAATATAAATATTAAAAGAACGCACTATTGACTGACGTAACTCTGATGAGTATGAGCGATAGGTGGCAGAGAAACCTTAGCCAAGTTAAATTACTCAAGCCTACAAGATCTAAGTCAAGTTGTTTTTTATAAAAAATCAAAGGACAAGTAAGTATCTCATCATTCATCACTCATTTTCTTCCTGTATGTTAAAACACGATTCTATAAAGAATGGTATTAGAAATGGCGGATCGACTATTTGCCTTTCGCTCACAGAGTACATGAGTGAGCGAGAGGCAAATAACTACAAAATAGTAGCTCCGCTATTTTCAATCCCATTCTTTATGTCATTACATAAAGAATGTATCGATATGATCGTAGAAAGTGGCAATTCGTAATTTCTGCTTATTGCATAGAAAAGGTGTGATGTTGCCTGTTCAGAAGTTTTTATATTATTTGACTTGTTTATTCACCTGATTGTAAGCGCAGATAGGGTCTAAGATGGGGCACACGAAACCAAGTAATAGAGATATAGAGAGATTTTCCCGTAGCCCTCTGGCTCTCACATACACACGACGGAACACAGTAAACTGCTTGGCGCCAGACTTTAATGTGAAGCTAGCCAGTGTAGCTAGCCAGGCGGATCGTATATTCAACCATCAAGCGTGCTGGGTTTTGTTGAATCTTACAACACTGCGTCTATTTCCAGCATGCGGTGAGGAAGTTATATATTCTAGCCCATCCCCACACGGAGAAAACATATAATTATACAGTTTTAATTCGATTTTATCGCACACACCCATTCTATGTTCTGATACAGTTGATCGTGATCGAATTCTTCTTTTTCTTCTCTTGTAGGAACTAATAGCTCATGCCGTAATGAGAAGATTAGCCAGTCAGCAAGGTTGGTACCGTGGCTGACTGCCTAGAGTAAACCGTATTTGTGTCTCGTCACTTGTGGAGGCTCTTGTGATTAACTCCGCGAATTGTGTATCTATCGTGTCTATATTTCCGGTAATTGATTAGTTTATGCATCCCGTGATTGAATTAAGAAAAAAAAACTTGAATACACGTAATGGATTTATTTTTTTAAATTATTTTGTACAAACTAAGAAACAAAATTAGTTCTCTTGGTTGAAAAATCAGTAGACGCTTTAGTAGTGATGGTGAGGCACGATGTGGTGTGTGCTGTACTTCACGTCTGCATGGAAACTGAGGAGAAAAAAAGAAACATTAATTAGATTAAATCTTAAACAGATTACATCGAAATTTTGCTTCAATCGTTTACAAATTCTGTCATAACGTAACGCTAATTGCGTTGCAGTCTTAACCGTAGTTTGAAGTTCTGCCATTAGTTGACGCATGAATTGTCATATTAATACAGGTTCCTTATTATCCCTTGTACTATATTCTATACGACAATGCAACAGAATTATTTCATAAAATGTGTACCCGGTGTGATGGTCGCCGTGATAGTCCACATGTCTGACGGAGCCGTCAGGTTGATGCAGCGAGTAGTGTCCCTTGACGACGTCACCATCCCGGTGCTCGTGCTGCGACTTGTGGTCGCCGGTGTGTGAGTCCTCTACCTTATACTCGAACTCGTACTTAGGATAAGTCTGCAAACGAAAACGTAAGTTTAGAAAAAGTGTTTAGTTGTTTTAGCTGCTATTACAGTAACTAGTGTAGCCACTAACGTAGTAGTCATGATGATCATGTCCATGGTGTACGGGCTCGTGGTGTCCGTCGTGTCGGTGGATGTACTGCGACGAGTGTCCGTGTGCGGAGGCCATAGCTACGGCCACAGATAGCACGCAAAGCACCTGAAGATAGGAAGCACTTTTTATAGAATGTTTGGAATTTTAGGTGTGATGATATCAGCACGTTTAAGGTTTCAGTTGGAAGATGGTTTCTGATAATTGTATTCATATCCGCAGCAATGTTAAAGAAGACACATAGTTTCAACACTTATTCACTATCACTTCTTCATCTTTCGTGTTGGCACGAGCTACCACTATCACTAAACTGACTCTAATATGTACCTTGAAAAACATGTTGTCCTGTTGTTGTCGTTGACGTGCTGTCACTATTTTGAAACTAATTCCAAGAGTGAACTGATATATCATTTCTAAACCTCACGTCTTTTATATGATTTGAAAAAAGGTAGCCAAGGTAGTATTGATTGCATTCTGGGTTTTATCGGTTGTTATAGTTAATGGGTGTTGCGCTTTGACAATTACGTATTTCGTAAAAGTTTAACTGCATAACATCGTTTTTGTTCGCATAATCGGAAGGTCATGTTCATGATTGAACAACACTCGTTTCGCTGTATGATTAGTATTTTGCCATTTATAATGTTAATGTAATTTAAGGTTAAGTTGCAACGAGGGAGGGCCTCTGTCCGATCCGTCGCCCGACCAGTAACAGTCCCGAGAAGGCGGCGCGCAGTGTTCCGTGCGCGCCTCTCAGGAGGACGTGGGGCAAGGCCCCATAGAAGGAGAGGCCTGCCGGGGTTGCGGTGCATGCAGCTGCGAATCCTGCGACCCCGGCCAAGGGTCAGGAGAAGGAACACCGTGGGTTTTTAGCCGGTAAGAGTCCGGCATATCCCTTTGCCTTCCCCGGGCGAAGGGCATCCATGAGGATTTTCCTACGAAAAAAAACTGTCCAGTAGTGACAGCTTGAATAGACAAAGTTGAGTTATTACGAAGTGAATTTAAAACTCACGTTTTCGTTGATACTCCATTAATTCCTGACAAGGAGAAAAGTAATCAATTTTATTAATATTTTTGTATTATGTTTATTCCAGTGTCATAACAATTACATTAACAATTTTAACGAGTCCTTATAATAAATTATAATATTACTAGTATCACAGAATCAATGATGGTGGTGGTGTTCAGGAACAATGTGTTGGGAGTGACCCTCGATCTTCACGTTAGCGTTGAATCTGTTAAAACAAAAGAAAATCAGTTAACAACTGAGTAGGACATCTTATAAATCGAATGCATTGGTATGCAAGTGTTTATACACTCACCCGGTTTTCTTGTCAGCGTGGTACTCTACGATCCTGACGGTGCCGTCGGACTGGTGCAGGCTGTACACACCCTTCACGACGTCGCCGTCGCGCGCCTCGTGCTGCGATTTCTTGTCTCCGGTGTGCGGGTCCTCCACTTTGTACGCGAACTCGTACTTAGGATGAGCCTGCAACACATATTTCAGTTAGCTACGTCGCTGATAATTTTATATAAACTTATGAAAAATGTGTTTGGAGAGTGCATAATACATACATAGTATTCGACGTGTTTTTCGGTGGCGTGACCGTGGTGTTGCTTGATGCTCTGTGATGAGGAAGCGTGACCGTGGTGTTCCTCGTGGTGTCCCGTGTGATGATGTTCCTTGTGTTCCTCGTGGTGTATGGGCTCGTGTTTCTCGTGGTGCTCCTCGTGGTGTATGGGCTCGTGTTTGGTCTCGTGACCTTGATGCAGTACGATGCTCTGTGATGAGAACGCATGACCGTGACCGTGGTGGTGATCGTGACCGTCTTGCGGCCTCGCGGTAACCACTGCGAGGAGGGAGGCGACTAGAAATACCTGCATTAAACATAATTATAGATTTAATATAACAATATTCACTTTAATTAGATGTCACTGCACTTTATTTTATCCAGGCATTTGTTTAGAATTTTGTAATTGATACCGAATCTCCATTTTAATTCGATACACTTCTTAGAATTCAAGCACGATATCCCTAGATGCTAGTCCTAGCAAATATTATAAACTTTATTATGTACCTTCAAAAACATAATTACTATATTTAGTGTTGTTGTTTCATGGAAAACCAAATCCTGACTGATGTTGCTAGGGGCAAAATACACCCTTTTACATTTAAGAAAATATGCACAAACTGTAGAATCAAGTTTTTTGGAAACACGTTAATGTCAAGTATTGCTGCGAATTGAACCTGTTTCGTGCACTAACAAGATTTTTATTGATAAATGTAACCCTGTGTACTTTTGTGTCAATAGAATGTCTTTCTTCAAAATAATTATGTCAATAATGTACCTATAGTCCATTTATTATAACATAAGACAACTGACCCTGGCCCACCAAGGCACGGATATCTTTTAAACCATGTCATCAAATATATTTTCAGCTCATCTTGATTGACCGTTATGGTTCATAAAAGCATTCTAAGATGAATCCCTGCTGGAAGCAAACATGTCGCTTATTTCTATTAATTTTCTTGCTAAAATGGGTCTTACTTATCTAATGATATGAAATAGAATGAAGTTATCGACGGTGATCTGACAGCGAAAGACTAGCACTACTGATCGACTTAGCTCTGATATACTGACCAATAGATGTCAGAGAAAACTTAAAGCCAAGCTAAATTGCCCGAGACTACTAGATCTAAGTCAATTCGTTTTTCATAAAAATTCAAAGGACCAGCGTCTGTAGACAAATGGCCATCCATGATCCAGATCATGATTCCAGAGAATAGAGACGCCAATTAAATGTATGGAAATGACATAACAGATCGCTTGACCAGTCGAAAGCTTGTGTCAATCCAGTACATCTCATTGTCGCTTCTATTCTCTAGCGATCATCGATTGCCATTTGTCTACAGCCACAGTTTCTGGTTTTTCAGTCTATTTCTTTCTGAGTGTTACAACCCGATAGGTACATTAAAGAATGATATTAGAAATGGCGAGTCCTCTATTTACCTTTCGCTCACAGAGAATGTGTGTGAGACATTTTCACTCCCATTATTTATGTAATGGATTGTGCAACATAGCAATCCGTAATTTCTGCGTACTTACATAATGAACATGTAATTATTCAGTTTTAATTCGATTGATATCTTAGTTACCCAGTCTATGCTATGGTATAGTCGTGATTATTTTTTCTTCTTCTCTCGTGTCAATACGAGCTATACAAGAAATAGCTCATGCTATGGTGAAAAGATTCCAGCCGGCCAGTCTGCAAGGTTTCGCACCGAGGCTGACTGCCTAGAGTCCACTGGACGTATTTGTGTAACTTCGTCACTCGTGGAGACTCTTTTAATGCACCCCGTAATTAAATTAAGAAAAAAAGACTTGAATACACGAAACGGATTTAATTTCAAAATTATTTTGTAAATAATTATCACATTGAACAAAACAAAATTAGCTCTCTTAGGTAAAAATCAGTAGACGCTTTAGTAGTGATGATGAGGCACGATGTGGTGCGTGCTGTACTTCACGTCCGCGTGGAAGCTTAGGAGAGAAAAATAAATATTAATACAATTAAACTTTTAAACGGGTTACATCAACGTTTTACCTTAATCCTTCACAAACACAAATTGTGTCATAACGTAACGCTAATTGCGTCGCAGTCTTAACCGTAGTTTGAGTTTCGTCATTAGATGACGCATGACTATTCATATTAATAAATGCACCTTATCATCCCTTTATATCTTATTCAATTCGGCAATGCTATAGCATTATTTAAAAAAAGTGTGTGTACTCACCCGGTGTGATGGTCGCCGTGATAGTCGACATGTCTGACGGAGCCGTCAGGTTGATGCAGCGAGTAGTGTCCTTTGACGACGTCACCATCCCGGTGCTCGTGCTGCGACTTGTGGTCACCGGTGTGTGAGTCTTCTACATTGTACTCGAACTCGTACTTAGGATAAGTCTACAAATAGAAACGGAAGTTCAGAAAAAGTGTTTAGTTAATTTAGCTATTATTACAGGAACTAGTATAGTCACTAACGTAGTAGTCATGATGATCATGTCCATGGTGTACGGGCTGGTGGTGTCCGTCGTGTCGGTGGATGTACTGCGACGAATGTCCGTGTGCGGAGGCCATCGCTACGACCATAGATAGCACGCAAAGCACCTGAAGATAGGAAGCAATTTTTATACAAAATATTTATTATTTATTTTAGCATCTATTATATATAATTTATTGTATTCATATTCGCAGCAATTTGAAACAAAACAGCTTCATCACTTTTATTCACTGTCGCTTCTTCATCTTTCGTGATGGCACGAGCACTATTACTAAACTGACTGTAATATCTACCTTGAAAAACATGTTGTCCTGTTGTTATTGTTGACGTGCTGTCACTGTTTTGAAACTAAGTTCAAGTGTGAACTGATACATAACTTCTAAGCTTCGTGTCTTTTATATGACTTAAAAAGGTAGCCAAGGTAAAACTAGAATTCATTCTGAATTATATCGGTTGTTATTGTTAATGGGTATCGCGCTTTGACGATTAAATGTTTCGTAAAAGTTTAACTGTATAATATCGCCTTTGCTCGTATCACAGGAAGGTCATGTTCATGATGTTAAAAACTTGATCATTTCCCTAAAAGAGTAGTTCCTATCTTCGATTACTTGCTCAACAAGAACATAGAAAAAGCACAGTCAACCTACTTACCTACTACATAGAGTGGGTCAACGCTCATACATTTGACAGGTCTTTTGAAATGTCAAAATTGGTAACACTTGTCAAAGGGTTGCCACTTAAAACAAATTACTCAAACTTTGTCAAACAAACGTCCAAATTAATTACCGTTTAATAGAAATAATGACGCGAAAAAAGAAAAGCTGCATTAGAGTGCGCGCAAGATAAGTCTGCGCGCGGCCGAAATCGGAACTAATCATGGTCCACCAAAGTGTGTGCCGTTTTATCAATTTTGATAGTAGAACTAGCTGATTGTAGGAATATTCAACGGGAAAATTATGTTTAGCGATAAAAAAGTTAAGCTTAAAAAGCGGTAATTTGAACTTTTGCGATCACGGCAACGTTTAGCACGCCCTCAGTCGCGCGCAGAGTTATCTTGCGCGCACTCTACCACACATGCGTAATTTTGACGATTGACAAAATAATGCAAAGGTATTAAATGAATATGCAATTCAGCCATCTTATCCTGGAATTTTCTAACAATATTTAAAGTAAACAAAAAACGGAGTTATAGTCGCAGTGGGCTTGCGATGTTATGTAAGAGTCATAAATTATTCATAAATTCCTAAATCCGGTATGGCGGCCATAGAAATTTAATTATTATTCGTGGGTATTATTTATATGATTTTCGTGATGCTAATTCCGGAAATAAAGCCTATTCCTCAATCTATAAAGGCGGTCATTAAAATTTACCAGTTAAATTAAATTTACCATTTAAAACGTAGTCGCCATCTTGGTGTTTGAGAATTGATTTTATTTTTGTCATCAGCGCCCCCGAAAATCATGGATTTGACACCACGACGGCTAATTTGCAAAATTTAATATCTTGGATATGGATTTTGATGTCATTTTCGGTATCAGCATCCCCGAAAACCATCGAAATGATACCCATGATGACCAATTTAAACATTTTATAGCTGCCATCATGGAAAAGGATTTTGACCTCATTTTCGACATCCGCGCCCCAGAAAACCATGGAATATTAATACACATGATGTTAAATTAAAAATTTCATGGCCGCCATCTTGGATTTGGATGTTGTCATTTTCGGCATATTTTTAATTTGAAAGTGTATAGGGCCGCCATCGTGGATTAGAAAACAGACCTTATAACAACATTCTCATAATAGGTACGTACATATTATCAATAAATTATGTTAATTTCTTTGAACGATATCAACCTAATTCGAAATTAAAAAGCGGAAGCCCTCTGCCCACTTTCCCCCGCAATCCCCCGCTCGATTGCTCTGCGACAATGTTCTACGTTGACCGACTACGACTGTAAGAAGTAACTGGATGACTGTTTTAAAGTCTGGAAAAAAATTGGGTACAGTAAATAGGTGAACGGAGTAGAAAGAAGGCTTTGGCATAGTTTTTTCTTTTTTTCGTTACATAATTTATTATAATATTATATATATATTGATATCTATATATACCTACTATATAAACTCAAATCATACGCAGCTGTGTATGATTTGAATTTAGATTCTATTTAATCGATTTATTTACTTCAAAATTTTTGATTTTATTGATTTAGTATGATTTACTTCAAATTACTAGTATTAATTGATAGATAAATTTCATTACAGGCAATTACATTAATAAAACTATGCCATGCGGTTCTACTCCGTTCATCTATTATACCATTTTTCTCTCGACGGTAAAAAAGTCATCCGATATAGGTAGCGGTTAGTCTCCCTATGCTCTAGTCCCGCTATGCTCGACTCAAAAAATACCTACTAAAAAGTTTCGCTATGCACGAAATTCTTCGATTCTACGTAAACAATGGAAGGTACAGCTGGAAAGAAAAGTGTTTGAATTTAAGTTAAAATTTTAATAGCGCTATTCGTATTGCGTAAACGTCTGTAAGTTAAAATTTGTTTTGTCTCGTTCTGACAATCAAAAAAGTCAAAATGATAGGACAAACGAATTTCAGAGCAATTCTAATACGTTAAGAAATGTTTATGAATAGAGCTGTAGGTAAGTAAATACTGGACCCACAAGATTTAACGAAGTTTGTAGTATTCATTACAAATCCTATCTTACTAATATTACATATAAATGCGAAAATTACGATGTTTGAATGTTTGTTACACACTCATGTTCGAACGGCTGGATGGATCAGGATGAAATTCGTTACACGGATAGTTCAAATCCTGAATTAACATAAGTATTGGTAAAGTCGTAGGCAGAAAACTAGTAAAATATAAAAGAGCGTAGGTATATAAAAAGTCCGTTCTCAAAGACAAATCGCCTGTATTCATAATATTTCAGTCTTATTAATTACACAAATAAAATACAAATAATCAACTATTTCAATAAAATACACATAATCAACTATTTTAAAAAAATACAAATAATCAACTACCTATTTAAATAAAATATAAATAATCAACTATTTAAAAAAATCTATATTAATTAAAAAAAACAGATAATATAAATAATACTATTTAAATCACAGAATGCGATCTGACTGTGACGATGATTAAGAATAGGATAACATATACATACATTTACATACTAGGTTTTCTTAATTTACTTATTAAATGTTTAAATAAAATATTGCACTGTAACAGTTTTCTTCATCACTGCCCGCGATTGTGATTTCGTGCATAGCGAAACTTTTTAGTGGGTATTTTACGAGTCGAGCATAGCGGGACTAGAGCATAGGGGGACTAACCGATAGGTAGACTGTGTAAAAAAGTAATGAAACAAATGAAGCGCTAGTCGTTTCATTCCTATATTGCTTTCACGGTAAGTTGATTAATTTGGCAGATGTCAGTTCATGACATGAAAATAAATTGTAATGGCGCTTGTGTATGACAATTTAATTCAACAAGTTTATATCAATTTAAAATGTTAGTAAAGCGTTACCCAAAAGGTTGTTTTAAAATCAGAAACATTGAAACAATATAGTTATATGTGTTTAACGCCATAATTATATATTAAATAAATGATTTTGAAAAAAACCCCGACGCGTTTTGAAACTTGCGTCAGATGGTACCAGTTGCCAGAGACGTGCGTATCGATAAAATAATTTCGATAAATTTATATTAAAAGAATGAATATTTTGACTATCGTAATAATTATAGACGATAGGCTCAGTTGATTGAATAATTAAAATAAGGCTCATTATAGCCCAGTTGCCTTGCAAAAGGTCGGTCAGTCCTAAATTTTGGATACGTGTTACGGATATGTGTTCTTATAAAAATTACAAATTTTGTACCTTGAGTGACCTCGGCGCGCTCTGCCATCTTGGGTTAAAGAACCCAAAAATGAGTTTTTATTAAATAACTCCTTATGGGTTTAATGCCAAAAATTATTCACATCAATTTTGTAGAAAATTAAATTCTTATTTTTCATTCCCGACTCAAAATCAGAGGTATTTTATAGGTTTGAAGCCCATGTCTGTCTTTCTGTTTGGCTGTCTATTTCTCTCTCTGTATGTGTGTCTGTTTGTTGGCTTTTCATAAAAACACCTAACATAACACATCCAAAATTCAGGACCGACGAACCTTTCGCAAGATAAAGCTCTTTTTCGCGACCCGGCTACTGGGCTTATTATTGGTGATAAATAAACATTTATTTTAACTCATCCCATACCTGCTGGATTCATTATCACATCAGCACGTAATCGTCTGTTGTTGAAGATATGCATGCTAATTGACTTAATCCTAATTACTTAAATCAAAAGTATTTGAAATGTACATAAAATCACATTACAATAATTTGTCAAATTCTCGCTGAAATTTTACAAATTGTATCGATAGTTGAATCGACTACAGTCACGTGTCTAGCAACTCCTATTGACATGTGTCATTTTAATCTTCTTATCGTGAAAACAATATACACACAAAGTGACGGTTTTGGCGTGTCAGTACATATTTACGAAATACTTTCTCTCTCTTTTGTTTTTTTTCTGCAACTTGATGATAAAGGATTGCTTGCGCAAGGTCTTAAAGGCGTAAATAAATGTCATGTGTTCTGTAAATGAAACGGTGCTCGTTTTGCTGTACGATTAGTATTTTGCCTATGTTATATACAGGGTGTTAACGAATTCGTGTAATTCCTTCAAACCACGTGATCTACTGGTGACACTGATTGTCCATGTATAGGTTTTTTCAGAATAAACAAAAAAAAGTTTTCAAAAAATTAAACATGTTATTCTGTATCTGAGTAATTTTAGAGTCCTAAGTTAACGGATTGCGTGGAGCGATATCGTGCTATTCGTACCCATCAGCTGTGTCGCCGTGCCTTCATTCATTTATGCATGACATCGAAATTGTCTACCAAATAAAAAAAAAAACAGTGAAAAAAAAAAGTTTTTTTTATTTAAATCAATCTAAATCCCGTGCGGGGTTAATCTATACCATTAGTAGATCATGTGGTTTGAAGGAATTACACGAATTCGTTTACACCCTGTATATGTATATAATTTAATTTGGGTTATGCAGCAAAGATCTCTGTCCAGGAGAGGTAGCTTATATAGGCTATGATGAGTTGTGAATTTATAATTCAATAATTAATTCATTCTCCAGTTATTTGTGACAACGTAGAAAAGTAATAAACTATTATTATCTTTGTATTATATGTTTACTTCAGTGTCATAACAATTTAATTAACAATTTTAACATGTCCTTATAATAAATTATAATAGTACTAGTATCACAGAATCAATGATGGTGGTGGTATTCAGGAACAATGTGTTTGGCGTGACCCTCGATCTTCACGTTAGCGTTGAATCTGATAAAACAAAAGAAAAACTGTTAGCAACAATAATAATTTAGTAGGACATCATAAATCGAATGCATATAAACACTCACCCGGTCTTCTTGTCAGCGTGGTATTCGACGATCCTGACGGTGCCGTCGGGCTGGTGCAGGCTGTACACGCCCTTCACGACGTCGCCGTCGCGCGCCTCGTGCTGCGATTTCTTGTCGCCGGTGTGCGGGTCCTCCACTTTGTACGCGAACTCGTACTTAGGATGAGCCTGCAATACACATTTCAGTTAGCTACGTCGCTAATAATTTTATATAAACCTATGAAAAATGTGTTTGGAGAGTACATAATACATACATAGTATTCGACGTGTTTTTCGGTCGCGTGACCGTGGTGTTGCTTGATGCTCTGTGATGAGGAGGCGTGACCGTGGTGTTCCTCGTGGTGTCCCGTGTGATGATGTTCCTTGTGTTCCTCGTGATGTATGGACTCGTGTTTCTCGTGGTGCTCCTCGTGATGTATGGGCTCGTGCTTCGTCTCGTGACCTTGATGCAGTACGATGCTCTGTGATGAGAAGGCGTGACCGTGACCGTGACCGTGGTGGTGATCGTGACCGTCTTGCGGCCGCGCGGTAACCATTGCGAGGAGGGAGGCGACTAGAAATACCTGCATGAAACATAAATATAGATTCAGTACCACAATATTCACTTTAGTTAGATATCACTGCACTTTATTTTATCCAGGCATTTGTTTAGAATTTTGTAATTGACACCGAATATCCATTTTATTTCGATACACTTCTTAAGATTCAAGCACGATATACCTAGATGCTAGGACCATATTATAAACTTTATTATGTACCTTCAAAAACATGATTACTATAGTTATTATTGTTGTTTCGTCGAAAACCAAATCCTGACTGATGTTGCTAGGGGCAAAATACACCCTTTTATATTTAAGAAAATATGCACAAACTGTACAATCAAGTTTTTGGAAACAAGTTGTGTCAAGTATTGTTACGACTTGAACCTGTTTCATGCACAAACAAGATTTTAATTGATAAATGTAACCCTGAATACTTTTGTGACGGTAAAATGTCTTTCTCCAAAATAATTATGTCAAGAATGTACCTCTATTCAATTTAATATAACATTAGACAAAAGTGACCTATCAAGGAACGAATGTCGTTTTAATCATTTCTTCAAATATAGTTTCAACTCATCTTGATTGACCGTTAAGGTTCATAGAAGCATAACACAGTCTTGAATTTGCTTGAGGCAAACACGTTTATATTTCTATACATTTCCTTGCTTAAAATGTTAAATGGGTCATATTTATCAAATGTTATATTTTATTCAATTGAGTATAGTTATCAGCGATGACCTCATAAGTAATATTAAAAGATCGCACTACTGATCGACGCAGCTCTGAAGTGGATGGCTGATAGATAGCAGAGAAAACTTAGCCAAGCTTAATTTACCCCAGCCTACCAAAACTAAATCAACTCGTTTTTCATAAAAACTCAAAGGACCAGTTTCGGGTTCCTCAGTCTCTTTCTTCCCGAGTGTTACAACCTGATTATTTAAAGAACGATATCAGAAATGGCGGATCTACTATGTGCCTTTCGCTCACAGAGTACGTGCGTGAGCGAGAGGCAAATAATTACAACAAGTAGCGCCGCTATTTTCAATCCCATTCGTTATGTAATCCAGACAACATGACAATCCAGTTTCTACCTACTTTCATAGAAAAAGCGTTTTGTTGCCTGTGCAGACGGACAAATATGTAAAAAAGGTTTTACTGTGATTGCTATCTCATTTACCCAGTCTATGTTTTGATAATTATAGTTGATCGTGATTGGGCCTTTTCTTCTCCTTTCATGTCGATACGAGCTATAAAAAGAAAAGCACATGCCGTGGTGAAAAGATTAACCTGTCAGTAAGGTTGGGTTGCCTAGGGTGGTGAACAAGGTTGGGTGAACTGGACGTCCAAGGAGGGAGCGGAGAGGGAGAGAGAGGCGGCGGGTTAGGGGACACGTCCCCCAACCAGTAACAGGCCTGACAAGGCGGCGCGCTGTGTTCCGTGCGCGCCTCTCAGGAGGACGTGGGGCAAGGCCCCACAGAAGAAGAGGTCCAGGCCAGGGGCTGGCGGACCGAGGCCTGCCGGGGTCGCGGTGCATGCAGCTGCGAATCCCGCGACCCCGGCCAAGTGTCAGTAGGAGGAACACCGTGGGTTTTTAGATGGTAAGAGTCCGGCATACCCCTTCGCATTCCCCGGGCGAAAGGCACCCATGAGGATTTAACCACGAAAAAAAAGGGTGAACTGGACGTATTTGTGTTTCATCACTCGTGGAGGCTCTTATGAAAATAAAAGACTTGACTTACACGTAAGTAATGTATTTTTAAATGAATTTGTGTAAAATATTCACATTAAATTAAATAAAAAAACGAAATTATTTCTTCCAGTTGACAAATCAGAAGACGCTTTAGTAGTGATGATGGGGCACGACGTGGTGTGTGCTGTACGTCACGTCCGCGTGGAAGCTGAGGAGAAAAAAGAAACATTAATGAGAAATTTTTATAGTGATTACATAAAAAATGCCTTAAAAGTCTCAAGACCGTCGTTTGAAGTTGACGGAACTTCGCTGTAATTAGTTGACGCATAAATTAGCATATTCATATAGGCACCTTCAATTTTCCCTTGTATCTTATTCAATTGAGCAATGCAATAGAATTATTTAAATAAAAGAGTGTGTACACACCCGGTGTGATGGTCGCCGTGATAGTCGACATGTCTGACGGAGCCGTCAGGTTGATGCAGCGAGTAGTGTCCTTTGACGACGTCACCATCTCGGTGCTCGTGCTGCGACTTGTGGTCGCCGGTGTGTGAGTCCTCTACATTGTACTCGAACTCGTACTTAGGATAAGTCTACAAACGAAAACGTAAGTTTAGTAAAAGTGTTTAGTTGTTTTAGCTGTTATTACAGCAACTATGTTGTATAGTCACTAACGTAGTAGTCATGATGATCATGTCCATGGTGTACGGGCTGGTGGTGTCCGTCGTGTCGGTGGATGTACTGCGACGAGTGTCCGTGAGCGGAGGCCATAGCTACGGCCACAGATAGCACGCAAAGCACCTGAAGATAGAGAGCACATTTTATAGAAATTTTGGAATTGTAGGTATGTTTTCAGTACGTTAAGATTACAGCTGGAAGATGGTTCCTGATAATCGTATTCATATCCGCAATTTTAAAGAAGACACGTAGCTACATCACTTCGTTATCACTTCTTCATCTTTCGTTTTGGCATGAGCTATCACTATCACTAAACTGATTCTAATATCTACCTTGAAAAACATGTTGTCCTGTTGTTATTGTTGAAGTGCTGTGAGTGTGACTGATTTGAAACTAGGTCCAAGAGTAAACTGATACATAATTTCTAAACCTTTTGTCTTTTATATGATTTGAAAAAAGTTAGCCAAGGTAGTACTGATTGCATTCTGACAATATCGGTTGTTATTGTTAATGGGTGTCGCGCTTGGACAATTACATATTTCGTAAAAGTTTAACTGCATAACATCGTTTTTGCTGGCATAACAGGAAGGTCATTTTTATGATGTAAAAATTAGATCATTTACGTAAAAGACTAGTTTCTATCTTCGAGTAATTGGTCAACAAGAACATACTGAACATTTTGAAATAAATAAAACCGTAGTTATCTCCTGCCCAATTAACGGTTTTGGAGTGTGAGTACTTGTTTACGAGTTGCCATTTTTTTCTGCAATTTGAAGTTAAAGGATTGTTTACGCAAGCGCTAAAAGCCCGGAATAAATGCCATTTGTTGTGTAGTTAAAACGATACTCGTTTGCTGTATGATAAGTATTTCGTCATTAATGTAGTATGGGTTATGGTGCAACCCGTGTAACGAGGGATATATAGGCAAAGTTGAGTTGTTGAGATTTGAGTTGATGTTAAAATCACGTAAAGACGTGACAATACCTAGGAAGGTAATACATTGTACGAAAACTATTTTTGTATAATGTTTATTCCAGTGCCATAACAATTACATTAACAATTTTAACGAGTCCTTATAATAAATTATAATACTAGTATCACAGAATCAATGATGGTGGTGGTGTTCAGGAACAATGTGTTTTGCATGACCCTCGCGCTTCACGTTGGCGTTGAATCTGTGAATGAAAACATTGTATTATAGTGTTGTGATTAAAATCGACACATATTTTAGAGTTTTGTGAATCGTCTGGTTTTCAGTGTGCTCACCCGATCTTCTTGTCAGCGTGGTACTCGACGATCCTGACGGTGCCGTCGGGCTCGTGCAGACTGTACACGCCCTTCACGACGTCGCCGTCGCGCGCCTCGTGCTGGTATTTCTTATCGCCGGTGTGCGGGTCCTCCACTTTGTATGCGTACTCGTACTTAGGATGAGACTGCAACACACATTACAATTAGTTACCTCGCTAAGTATATTAATAAAATGTTAATGATTTGAACGTTATCATACATAGTATTCGACGTGTTTTTCGGTGGCGTGTCCGTGGTGCTGCTTGATGCTCTGTGATGAGGAGGCGTGGCCGTGGTGGTGCTCGTGACCATGACCGTCTTGCGGTATCGCGCTAACAACAGCGATGAAGGCGGTGACTAGAAAAATCTGTAAATTAAAATACAAGAATATGTTTATAGGATAATTTTTAAACTTTTATTTTAAATCCATTCCGAAATAAAAACTTACTTTAGTGAACATTTTGTTTACGTATTTCGTTGTTGTTCACTGATTAAATATTAAAGGGAAACTGATAATTTGAAAATGCATGTGCAGTACTTTTATACTGTTACCAAAAGCACCTAAAGGGAATTGAGTAAATATTTTTTTGCTAAATAACCAGTTTACGTAACATATTTATTGTGATATAGTGCTTTGACACCTACACATTAAACCTTGGATAATTATGGCACGTGCTTTTACATTTACATTTCTTCATTTTGTAAATTCGAACGATAATTAATTACGGTACGAATTTACGGTATCATTACTGTTCTTCTTCTATACGTACTCTTTTCACCGTTAGTTGATTAGTGACGGTTTTCTACAAAACGTTACAATTTGTCCAATTACAAGTGACGACACGTTTGGTGCAGTGGCTAAGCGATTGGCTTCTGCGCTACGGGTCGTGGGTTCGATTCCCACACGGAACAAAATTTTGTATGGCCTACAGATGGTTGTTCCGGGTCTGGGCGTTTGTTTGTGAGATTTGTGTCTGTAAACGCACCCACGATACAAGAGAAATCTTAGTGTGGGGCAACGTTTTTTTTTAAAAAGAAAAAAAAAAGTACAATTGTCACAAAAATTCTTTTTAATCCATCATTTTTTTGACAACTCCGTACTCAAATGTTACTTAAGCACTGCTTATCCTAGAATTCTTAACTCAAAAACCGGAGGTTAGTGAGTTTTCCTTTAATTTCTTATCAAATCAAAGACAGTTCAAAACTACTGGATCTTCTAAATAATATAAAAAATAAGGAAACACCCCAATTAGTAAATTCTGTGTAAATATACGGACTGAGATTAAATATTGATAATCTTAAGCCTTGATGGCTTGGGTACACAAAGATCCTAGGTAATCTTACTTTAACTCTGTAACATAACATAATCAGCCCATTCCTGTCCCACTGCTGGGCACTTGCCTCTTCTCACTATAAATGATAAATTTCTGTAAATAAATCTCTTACAGACACTTCTACAAGTCAATCTAATGTTTTTTTTTTAGACTAAATGGCGCCGGCATTTCCTATCTGACTAGCTCTGAGAAGAAAAGCCGAAACGAACTCAGAGGTCAAGGTCTCTTTTAAAGTCCAGAGATTCTGGTATAAAACTATGCGAATGTAACAATGTAGGGCAACGTTTGGAATGGCCTTTTAAATATACGTTGCCACACACTAAGATTTCTCTTGTATCGTGGGTGCGTTTACAGACACAAATCTCACAAACAAACGCCCAGACCCGAAACAACCATCTGTAGGTCATACAAATTTTTTGTTCCGTGTGGGAATCGAACCCACGACCCGTAGCGCAGAAGCCAATCGCTTAGCCACTGCACCAAACTTATCGTCGTTTTGAGGAAATAGCCATAACAGCTTTGAGTCGACCTGTCCAAAATGACGGTACGCATGCATCAGCCATCGCGTAGCTCAACCTTATTTTAGGGAGCTCAGCGATCCGACGCACGATGCCACCAATCAGCCGGACAATGAGAATGGTTTAGGCCTTAGTTCACCACGCTGATCTGGTGCAGGTAGGCGGGCTACACCTGTAATCAACAACTTTTGGAAGCCGTCTTAGGTGTCCAGGTTACATTAGGATGTTACTGTTGACGCAAGTGATAATTGCTTATCAAATTCTGATCCGCACAGGAAATCGAAAAGTCAGAGGCACAGGCTGAGTTCGAAATCGGACCCTCCTGCATGGAAGGCAACCGTTTAACCACTTGAATACCCTCCGGTTTCTGAATTGAGAATTCTGGATAAGCAATACTTAAGTAATATTTGAGTACGGAGTTGTCAAAAAAATACTTTAAAATCTGTAATTTTTTTGACAACCTTGTACTCAAATGTTACTTAAGTACTGCTAATCCTAGAATTCTTAATTCAGAAACCGGAGGTATAACTACTTTCTTAAAGTCTGTAATGTTCCTTTTGTACTATGTAGACAGTGACAATAGTAAATAATTTATCAATCCATGTCGAGAAATGATCTTTGGCTTTCTAACCGACTTCAAAAAGGAGGAGGTTCTCAATTTGGTTGTTTTTTTATGTTTATTACCTCAGATCTCCGTCATTCATGAAATGATATGAAAAAAAATTTTTTTTTTTCGAAATGGTATACTTTCCGATTGGTCCCTTTTAAATGTTGTTATGATTAGACCATGAACTTCAGAGACATGAAACGGAACTCTTCAACGGATCAAAGCAAAATTCTCAAATTACTAATATTGCTTTGTTTATAAGTGTTGTTGGTCTTCTACTTCTGGAACTAACTTCTGGAAAAGAGGAGGGGGTGCGTGTCCCCCCTTTTGGAATACTTTCATTATATCGTGTAAGGTATCATTTGAAAGGGCTTTTTATACCCGACTACGTCAAAGCCAAAAAGAAGGGTTATGAAGAGGAGGGGGTTAAATTTATGGCACTAAACGTATGTAATAAAAAAAATAACTTGAAAAAAAGTAAAAACCGACTTCAAAGAAAAACTAAAAGGAGTAAAATAATTACCTTAATATAAAATTAACAGTTTCAGAAATCGGTTGAACTCTACACTGAAACAAATAGAAGCCACCGACTTCTGAAACTGTTAATTTTATGGTATGGTATTTATTTTACTCCTATTAGTTTTTCTTTGAAGTCGGTTTTTTTATATGTAGGAACGTATGACATAATTATCTACATATAAGTTTAAAGGGATGTTGAGTGACTGTTGAGTTGGATTTTGACTATTATTAATTTACACATCTAATAAGTATTTGACATTATATTTTCATGTTATATTCCACGACCTTGAATTTTGGATTTGGGTACTAAATTTTTTCTTAATTTTCTCATTTTATTCATTCATATAAATATCACTACTTTTAAAAATGGAGGTTTATTTTAATCGATAGATATCAATGGCAATAGGCTCGCTCTCTATTACGTGGGACGTAAACATAACAGCGAAATGAAGGTGTAATAGAGGTGTTCTCTGCCCAACCCTTCGAGGAATACCAGCGTGATGTTATGTTATGTATCAATGGCTAGTAAGTGACAGATGTAGAGTTATATTCCAATAACATCGTCAGTACAACAAACAGGGTTTTAGCACATTAACAGTCGATCGTTCGCCATTGTTATTCTTGGTCCTTCGAGCCGGATTTACAATAGGTTCTCCAGTCATCTTTAAATTTGTTTAATCAATTCAGCACAAACATTTGTGGGTTCAACAAAGGCGTGATAGAATATAATTCTAAGATTCATTAAAATAAAATACAACTTAGAATATTATTTTATAACAGTTTATTAATAACATTTTTCAAACGTAATAAAAACAATTTAATACATAAACACATTTCATGTCAATGATGATGATGGTGAAGGTGGTGGGTGCTGTGCTTCACGTCTGCGTGGAAACTGAAAAGATAAAAGTACGATGTAAGTTAGTAAACATTTACTTGACATAGGTTTTTGTGCAAGATCACGCAAGAGAATTGGAGATGGCACAATAAGGGCTCATAGCGCATTGGCTTCCAAATAGATTCACTGATCTGCGAGATTTAATTTGTTTTTTATTGGTTGACAATTTGTTAAATACCGAGACCACTTTAATAAAATACTTCTTCTCTTGTGTCGGCACGAGCTGTATGCTGTATGCTGTATATAACGCATGCCGTACTGAATATAATATTAGCCAGTCAGCAAGGTAGGTAGCCCAGATTGGGCTGACTGCCTAGGGTACGCCGGACATAATTAAGTACCGTCACTTGTGGAGGTTCTTACCGGCTCGCAATCTAAATCTAATCTAAATTTTGGAACCGTACATCTAGTTTTGATGTTTTAAAAGTGCCTAAAATCTGGTCTATTTGAAATTTGATTAAAAACTTTGACTTTATGGGTAATAAAATATTGACACACCAAAACTGTAATTTAACGAAGGTTACATGTTCTATTATGCTTACCCGGTGTGCTTGTCAGCGTGGTAATGAACATGTCTGATGGAGCCATCGGGCTCGTGAAAAGAGTAGTACCCCTTAACACTGTCTCCATCGCGATGCTCATGATGTTCCTTATGATCGCCTGTGTGAGGGTCCTTCACTTGGTACTTAAACTCGTACTTTGGGTGAGTCTGGAAGGAAACGACACGATAATATAGTTTGTATTAAACACACTCCAACTGCAGGTAAGTATGTAAGTGTAACTTACGTAGTAGTCGACGTGGTGGTGTTTATGATGTCCGTGGTGGTGATCGTGGTGTCCGTGCTCGTGTATGTGCACGAGGTGGTGATGACCGTCGTGTTTGTGGATGTGCTGCGATGAGTGACCGTACTCCGCTGTCGCCATTGCTGCGACAGCTAATACGCAAAACACCTGCAAGAAAATGGTCACATTGAAAATAATTAAAATTATTCTTATAATTATATCAAGAAAGGCAGAGCAAAGAACTAAAAAAATGTAATTACGCTTTAACGAATAAATCATTTTAAAAATGTACCTTAAAAAACATTTTGTAGCAGTGTGATAATTGTACTAATCTCAGTAGTAGACTGATACATGTCAATAAGACAAATGTCTTTTATATTGAAAACAAAAGCAATCAAAGTGATATCGATTTCACTCTAAATGAATGTTGGGCAGCCATTAAAATTATATACGACAATTTCATACGCAACAATTATTTGCAACCGTTTCGGTTGTAAAATTATGCCTACTGTTATTATAGTAATAACGTGTTACTATAAACGTAATATAGCTTCATGGTTGAGAGGCATTAAATCTGAATAGGCATTAAATCATATTTAAATTGGAGGTAAGGAGGAACTCGGTCTTTTGGTTAACTCACTAAATGACATGAGTCCGTAACGCAGAGGATAACGGGGCGTCTATGGCTGCAGTATAGATAAACATTCACGGGTCATCTCCAGTAGATGTAGAATGAAGAACTATTTATATTGTAACTAAGATGATCCGGACTATAAGTCAGTATCACTTTTTGTAGTGCATCTGGTATGCTCACGTAGGCACACGTCGATGGCTTTCATGCCATCGTCAGACAGAGATCTACCTCGTTGCTCTGCAGAATGCGGACCAGCTTCAACTCCATCCTGAAAACCATAGCAGAGAGATACGACTCTTCTTTATTGAATGCCATTGTTCAAAGATGCATGACGAACAATGAACTGGTAAGTAAATATTAAGTTTTTAACTAACATAGAACTTTCTTTCTCTCTTTTTTAATATCCAACTATGTTATGTTACTTAACCGAAATAAAGATTATTTTATTTTATAAGAATCATGATGAAGACAGTAAAGTTGATTTATGGTGCGAAAAGTACATCATAAAAATAAGCATATCAGCCTATTTTCCGTTTACTGATGTCTCCCTATTTTCCTATTCGGACGATTTTCAGCAGTTTCCATCCAACGGCTCTTTACCATTCTTATTAGGTCGTCTGAGTGCCTAGTTGGGCCATTCTACGCTCTGCGTTTTGGTTCATGGTCTCCATTCGAGAACCTTCCTGCCCCAACGGTTGTTCGTCCTTCGAGCTCTTGCTCATTATTATTGGCCTGCCCTTCTTGTGCCTGCCCTTATCTTAAATTACTTGGGGTCGGCGCAAAATGTTTTCTTCTTCCATTCTTTCCTATTATCCGTTCCGCTATCATTTAATTTACTCCCTTATCATTCATAACATCTCTCACACAATCCATCCAACTTTTCTTTAGTCTCCCTCTTCGCCTTCATCCATCAAAATTTATGTTCATCACTCTCTTAGTCACATGCTTTTCGTCCCTCCTCATCACATGCCTATGCCAAGATAATCGGTTCCCTTTCAACTTTTCTGTCACAGTCGCTGCTTTCAAACATCCGCTAATCTATAGTACCTATGTACTCATTTCTTCTAACTTTATACATTCTAGTCACTCCACACATCTACCTCAAGATTCTCATCTCTGCTGCATGCAGTCTTCTTTCAACCGTCTTTTTCACGGCCCAACTTTCCGATCCATATCTGCCAGGGCAGGCATTATTGGCCTGGGGTTCAACATCAAGGGTTTAACATTAATTCTTTATTATTTTCTTGTGTTTTGATGATTTATTAGTATTGAATTAAAATGCAACTGAAAGGTTAAAAAAACGGCAATGGGTCTGAAGATCATAACTAAGAATTGGAAAAAAAAATAACAAAAAAAATATTGGTTTGTTTATTTGGTCTCGATCTGTGTATTTCATGTTTTTCATAGATATTTCCAAAATTGCCTGATTCTATTTTTATTGTATTTTAAGCCAATTTCTTTAAATATCCTTTTTCCTTTTTTTAATTTTAAGTGTAAGACTTTTCTTCACTCGTAGGTGTCAAAGAAAATTGCTTGTTTATTAAACAGAATGGCTGTATGAACATTTTTATTTTTTATATTTACAAGATTAAATTAACACACGTATTCAACATCTAGGGAATCCAAGACTACACATGAAGGACCCGCGGGATTTGCAGGTCTGAATTAAAATATTTGTACGTGTCAAACACATAGTAATTTCTTACGAGGTAACAGACTTAAGTACTTAGAAGCTGCTCGTAACTTTACAAAGCCGATTCCATCAACAAGTGTCAAAGCTGTGCGCGGGTTTTTGGCCGCTCGCGCTATGTATATGTAATATGTGTGCAACGAAGTAAGGTTGAATTAAAATGACGAAATTTTGAATACCATGTCATATTGTCAAAGATATTGACAACAAAAATCTCGTTTAGTAAAAATCTTAATTACCTTATATGACTACACTATAACTATTATAATTTAAATGACTATTATTTCTTAAACTTAATATTTTTGGTTAATAATAAAAGTATCAATTTTTACTTAGTTGTTATGTATTGCATAAAAAAAAAACAAAAATTTATTACCGAAACTACTTAGTACAACAAGCTATTGTCTGAAATCTCGGAAATGCCGCGCATCCGCGGAATTGAAGACCTAAATCCTGCAGGCTTGCGGGACTAAGGGTTTGGTGCGAAATTGGATTCCCCATCAACATCATTCAGTATCTAAAGGGGATATTAGACGGGTAACCTTTGGCTTTCACAGTTGATGAATCATCCAAAATGAACCGTCTAAACGTAGAATGATACAATCACTGCAAGTGAGCATCCGAAATGAACGATACCAGCGGCGCAAATCCTTTCACCGTTTTCGTTCACCATTCACAATGAACGAAAGGTGAACAGAACAAAGGGCAGAAGTGACCAAATCACTTTTGCACCTCGAGTTTTGCGAGCGGACGTATGCTGGTGCTTGTCAACTTACAACTTGTCTGAACTACGACATTGTTGAAGTGAATCAAAAATGTATCATTCTTTGCAATACAAAAACTCATGCATGCACTAGTGATTGTATCATCAAAGTCAGTCACTCTCGACGAACCGTCTAATATCGCCTTAATATAGCAGTTGTGTAGAATCAGTGATGGTGATGATGTTCAGGAACAATGTGCTTGGTGTGACCCTTCTGCTTCACATTGGCGTTGAATCTGTGAAAAGAAAATTAACATGTAATTCTTGTAGTCTACGGGCTATTATGTGCAATATGATATTCATACTGCTGGTTTTTTTGCGTCATCGGCTCTGCCTTCATTTTGTTACATCATCACGGTTCAACAAGTGGCGAAAAACTTTACTCAATTTAATATTATTAACACCAATCAAACTTAATTATATGGCTTGTATTTTCCCCTAGAACAATTCACTCACCCGGTCTTCTTGTCGGCGTGGTACTCGACAATCCTGACGCTGCCGTCAGGATCGTGCAGGCCGTACACGCCCTTCACGACGTCGCCGTCGCGTGCCTCGTGCTGGTACTTCTTGTCGCCGGTGTGTGGGTCCTCCACTTTGTACGCGAACTCGTACTTAGGATGAGTCTGCAAAACATGTTATAATTAGCTACGTCGTTCTTTATATTAACAAAGTTTATACGATGAGAACGATATCATACATAGTATTCGACGTGTTTCTCGGTCGCGTGACCGTGGTGCTGCTTGATGCTCTGTGATGAGGAGGCGTGACCGTGGTAATCCTCGTGGGGTCCCGTGTGATGATATTCTCCGTGTTTTTCGTGATGTTCTTCGTAGTGTATAGGCTCGTGTTTGGTTTCATGGCCTTGATGCAGTACGATGCTCTGCGATGACAATGCGTGACCATGGCCGTGACCGTGATCGCCTTGTGGTCGTGCGGCGACTGCTGCAAGAACGGCAGCGAACAGGAAGATCTGCAGAGTGTCATTATCATTATATTACATGCCACATGTTTTGAGAAATTCTGGTACCTATCCAAAAAAATGTGTATGTGAAATTTCGATGTTATCACAATTTAACTGCCGTCAGACCAAAACTGGAGCTAGGCACTTTGGATAATTAAACTGCTTATTATTTAATCTATTACATTATAATGTAACTATAGGTGAGTCAATTCTGTCCCTATTTGGAAAATATTTATTAGATAGTAATACCAAGAGTAAAAATTATAACGCTATTATAATTTTTACTCTTGGTATTACTATCTAATAAATATTATTATTAGTTATGGGGGACGAACGAAAAAGCGTTAGGTCTGTGCACTATAATGCCTCAGAACGTGATTATTACGAGACGAATCGTTACGAAATATAGCATTTCATTAGTTCATGAGCAGTGAAACATTTTTTTTTGTAAAACAACGAGACTGTTAAATTTTATAGTGTTACAGATTAGCTATAGATCGGTTCCTAGAGTTTTTGTAGATGTTATTTGAAATACTATTGACGTCGATAAATCGACGGTCCCGGTTGTATTACAAATATGTGACTATGGCAGTCGTTGCGGGTAGTCAAAAGTCCGAAAGTTTGACAACTGGTTTAAGCTTAAGATAATTTTAAAACAAATAAAAAAAAACGCATAAACCAATACAGGCGCTTATGAAAAGTCGAATTTAGGTGCACGGTTCCAATTAGTCGTTACCTATGGAGAAGAGCCGGCAAGAAACTCCAGGGTTACTCTTATAAAAAAAGGATATTTTTAACAACTTCAGTAAATACAGTACTATGATTTAAGATAGTTAAGAGAGGACAATGTTGTCTTGACCAGTCAGTCCTGCGAGTAATGTAGAATAGAATAGAATATACTTTATTGTACACCAAAATTGTAACATAGCTCTGCA
Source organism: Amphipyra tragopoginis (assembly GCA_905220435.1). Taxonomy (NCBI): domain Eukaryota; kingdom Metazoa; phylum Arthropoda; class Insecta; order Lepidoptera; family Noctuidae; genus Amphipyra; species Amphipyra tragopoginis. Next base: position 11,131,282 of record HG991997.1, on the reverse strand, counting down.
ATGTAATACCAAGTCTTGAGTACAAAATTTAACCAAATGGAAAAAAATTACACAATATGAATAATAGTAATTTACACAATTAATGTATAGGTAAGTCCGCGAAGTTCTCACATTTACAAAAGATAAAATGAAGCTAAACTACAAACAATTGACATGATTAAATGTCATCAAAACTTATAGAAAAACTTTATGGCGGCTTTTTTATGGCGGTCAGATGGCATTCGCTCCATGTAAAATTCCGATATTGACCCGCATCTGGTTAGACTTAAAGTGGACCTTAAAGTAGATCACAAGGCATTATGTTGATCAAGTAAGAGATTTTTAAGAGTGTGCGCAAGTTATGTTAAAGCTTGAAAATGAATAAGCCACGCGGGTATGTAGAATTGATCGAAGGAAAATTAGGAATCAATAATTTATACAAAACATAAACGTATATAGTGCTACGAATTGGTGTTATTCACTACTCAATAAGCGAGAAAAGGTTTTTGTGAACGAGTGAACAACTATACAATATGAACAACTCTAGGTTTCTTTGACCTGAGGGATCAGGCACTAAGGAGCTTTTCGATCGGACTTTATGCTTTAAATCTGAACGGAAAAAAACGATCATTATTTTGAAAGATTCGTAGGCATATATTTGCCCTCCTTGGTATCTTTTCTTATAAATACAAGGTTAGTCCAAAAAGGGGTACTAATCTGAAAGGGTGTTAAAGTACCCATAATTATGAGTAACTTTTGTTCTACCACTTTCCCCAAAAGTCAATAGTTTAAGAGAAATAGCTGTTCAAAAATTACATCAAAAATGTGCTAAAATCTATCTATCCTCAGCTATGATCAGCTGTGTTTACATTTTAGGTTATATTTGGGGTCACGAATTAGAAGCCCCATTTTCTGAATTCGTAACTTAACCTGTGTAGTACTGTAATTATAGACACAATAGATAAACAATGGCACTGACGATTCGGATCGTCGCTTGGGACGATACCGTTTAAGAAGGGACGAAGAATTTTTGAAAAAACTTATTTTACATAAAAATAAAAATTACTTATCGAATTTTGAAATTTTAACACTTGCTTTAAAACCGTCATCAGTGATACTTTAAGTGGCCCGCGGATTAGTACCCCCTTTCCGACTAACCTTGTATAGTTTTAAGTTTCAGATAAAAATAAAGGAAATCAACAGATGTTTATTTAAGAATACCTTTTTTTGTGTGGAAAGCCTCCGTCTGGGCTGATAAAGATGAGTATTTCTGACGAAGGACATATTTCCTCGTAAGCAAAGCCGCGGGTACAGCCAGTTACCGATTAATAACTGATAATATGTTAAAATAAATGTTGTCTTTTTATACAGTTAATTCAGGTAAGTGATCTGATTTTACGCAATATTTAAAAGAACTTGACTTAACCAATTTTTTACCTGTTTTAAGTTGATGGAGTACTGAGAAAGTTCGACCTGAATAAAGACCCTCGTAATCAATCCATCATTATTAGTCTCCAAGTTTCAATCAACTGGATTTAGTAAGTGTTTAAGACGTATTTACAAGCTATAAATAAATAACCTGTTTTTTGGTACATTTTACGATCAATCTGGAAAACTGAAAAGATGTTATGGATAGCTACGGATAGATTCTTTATCTGTAAAAGGTGGAGAAAACACATAACATAACGCAAGTATTCCCCGAAGCGTTTGGCATAGATGTATACATATAGTTGGTACACCCTCATTTCGCCGTTATGCTTAAGTCCCATGTAATATGGGGCGAGCCTATTATCATCAACCGGGTATAAATCTAGAGTCCAGGCTGCTGCTGAGAAATTCCACACAAAAAACCCAATAACACTTTGCCCGACCTGGGGATCGAACGGTTGGTTTTTCATCAGTAATTTTGCTGCTGGCCACCATTGTAAGAGGACTTGAGTCGTTTGACAGCAGTAATAAGCGTTTAAATAGATCCCTCCACAGTGGTAACGATTTGGATAGTCCTAAAGTTATTTTGTAGTTGTTACGTTAATTAAACAACATAAATTATTTTAACATTTTATTTAAAAAAATAGTAACAAAATACAAAACAAAACATAACAACGAATAGAATCTGTAGATACTACAAAAATTAAAGTTAATGATGATGCTTGTCAGGTACTAAGTGGTGGGTACTGTGCTTCACATCTGCGTGGAAACTGAAAGGAAATACAAGAATGTTTTAAGTAGGTACTCACATAAATAATTACATGGACAATAGGCATGTTGACAGCATCAATAAATTGCAAATCTAATTAGTCCGCCAGTTAGAGTTTTGAAAAATAATGGACACGTATTTTTTTTTTGTTAAATCATATATAAAAGAGACTGGTACTGACTGACATTTGATTCATCAACGCAGAGCCTACACCACTAAAGCTGGAAATATGAAATTTAGACAGTAGGTTCCTTATGTGACGAAAACATCCACTAAGAAGGGATTTCCCGAAATTCGACCCCTAAGGGGGTGAAAAGGGTGATTAACGTTTGTATGCAAGTCCGTCATTTTTGAAGTAAGAAGCATGAAATTAAGTATTAAGGTTTCTGGTTAGAAGTAAATGTACACGTGTTTAAGCGTTTTTGGAAATTCAACCCCTAAGGCGGTGAAATAAGTGTTGTAAGTTTGTATGAGAAATCTGGTAATTTTGAAGTAAGAAGCATGGAATTCAATATTTAGGTTACTGGTCAGAAATAAGCGTACACGTGTTTCAGGGTTTTTGGAAATTCAACCCCTAAGGGGGTGAAATAAGTGTTGTAAGTTTTGATGAGAAATCTGGTACTTTTGAAGTAAGAAACATGGAATTCAATATTTAGGTTACTGGTCAGAAATTCTATAATGTATGTATTCTATAATGTAAAATTTCACGCAAGCGAAGCTGCGGGCGACAGCTAGTCTATGAATATTTGGAACGATAAAACGCAAAACTCGAGAGTGGCGGCTTGTGACGTCAGAAGCAAGTAAAATTTTTACTTGCTTGTGACGTTTTGCCAATTTTAAAAGTGTCGTATCTTCGTCAATTTTGGTTTGCGTAACAAAAGAAAAAATACGGGTCAAATATTTTTTGATAATCTAACGGACGGACTAATTAGATTTTTTCAGTCAAATACCCTAGTATGTAGTAGGCAACGTAATAAATTAGCAGTGATAGCATAGCGATAGAACGCTTGCCTTTCCTGCAGAAGGGTCTAAGTTAAATACCGGCCTCTGACTTTTTGAATTCTGGTGCGGATTAGAATTTGATTATCACTTGGTGAAGGCAAAAATCGTGTGGAAACCTGCACACCTGAGAGGGCTCAATAAAGTTTTAGGTGGTGTGTGTAGTCCGTCATCCCGCACCAGGCCAGTGTGGTGGATTAAGGTCTTAAACCTTGTCATTCTTAGAAGAGGACCGTTCTCAGTAGTGGAACAGTAATAGGCTGATTATGCTCACTTAATAAATAAACAAGTAAATGTAAAGAAGTTGACCCGTAGCAGATATGCTAGTGCTCACCCAGAGTGTTTGTCAGCGTGGTAGTGAATATGTCTTTCGGAGCCGTCAGGTTCATGCAGCGAGTATTCACCCTTGACGCTGTCACCGTCGCGGTGCTCGTGCTGTTCCTTGTGGTCACCGGTGTGAGGGTTCTTCACTTTGTACTCGAACTTGTACTTGGGATGCGTCTGGAAGTTAAAATATCAAGATTAGTAAAAAATTTTAAACGCAGTCCAGCAGTAAGATTGTAAGTGCAACTAACATAGTAGTCGATGTGGTGTTCGTGGTGGTGGCCGTGATGATCATGCTTCTTTATGTACACGGGCTCGTGGTGACCGTCGTGTTTGGAGATGTGCTGCGATGAGTGACCGTCTTCAGCTAACACAGCCGCTACCGCCAATAAAGCTAACATGCACAACACCTGCAACACAATAATTTGACAATTTTGCTGTCTTACACAATCACCTAAACCACCAATTCAATTAAATTAAAACTTTCTTTACCTTTGAATACATTTTGAATTATTCAATTCTTGTATTAATTTGACTAGTCTCAGTAGTGTACTGATATATGATCACAAAATTCCAACTTTTATATTGAAAACAAAAGCTATTAAGATTACGAAAATTTCACTCAAACGGCGTCAATATTTGCAACGTTTGAAAGTGCGAACATTTAAATATTTCGTCAAAAAACATTCACACGCATGCGAACTGTTTTGAAACACTATGCAAGGGAAACTTTAACAATAACAGTTCAATTAACATAAAATTTAACGGAGAACTGCTTAAAATACGTAATACAATATAATAATCTTCTTCTTCCTAGCCTTTCCCAACTATGTTGGGGTCAACTTGCAATCTAACCAGATGCGACTGAATACTAGTATTTTACACGGAGTGACTGCCATCAGACCTCCACAACCCAGGTTCTGGCCAATGCCGATATCCCAAGGTCAACCGGTCTACGGTTGTCAGACTTTCAGGCTTCTAACTACTAGTAACGACTGTCATAGTATTCTTATGACACTAAAAAATATAATAATATTAGTTCGTAATGTGAGTACAATCGCGGACTAGAAATGTTTACCACCCTAAAGTCTATAGTTGCTTGCACATTACTTTTTCATAAGGTCGATATGAAATAAGTTGATATGACATCTTAAACCTTATTGCGCATAGTGTGAGAAGGAATAGACTTTGAAATCTAATAAACATTTCGAGTCCGCGACAATACCTTGTAAATTGTAACACAAACCTACTAACATTATTGTCGTATTTATCACGCCTGATATTTCTGAAGGGTAAGGCAAAAATGTAACGCTCATTGGTCCGTGGCGGTATACAGTGTCATATTTTTACGGTGACTAAGATATTGTCATTTTATTTCAAATCAGTGAAAAGCCCGAAACTGGGTTCTGGTTGCCCCAGGGTAGCATTTTGGGTCCTACCTTGTTTAGTATTGTATACCTTGCCCATAGTATAAGTTTCTCTACGACTGCTACCGTATTAATGTTAGAAAATGATACGTAATAATAGTTATAAGTTGTTAGTTAAAACTATAACGATTGTTCGACTTTTCATAAGTGCCTGTATTGGTTTATGTGAAATACAATTTTTTGATTTGATTTGATAACGTATAATATGGAAAAAAATATTACTTGAGTGATATTTTGTTATGAAGACACAACACTCACACAAGTCAACTACAGAAAATATGTCTGGACATTAAAAGAGACTGACCCCTGAGTTTGTTTCGGCCTTTCTTCTCAGATGTAGTCAGATAGGAAACGCCGATGATAATATAGATTAAAAAAAAAAACCGACATGTAAAAGTGATTTTTAAATATCCAATTAGCAAAATAAATAATTTCATTTCATAATTGCATTTCATTTCAACAAAAATGTTGTATTACCATATTAAACCTCAATGTAAGAAAACCTTACCGTTATTGCGTATATTATTCACTAGCGCCAGGCTGTAATTCAATTATATATTAAATATTAAGAAGTAAAATAAGTTCATTAAGTACCTACTTACAACTATTTAACAATTTGATTATGTAGGATATTTCAAACCGACTTCAAAAAAAGAAGGAAGTTCTCAATTTGATTTGGAAAATTCTTCTTTTGTTTGAAAGGGTGGTCCCATGGTCATCAGGTCAGGATCTGATGATGGGATCCTGGCGAAATCGAGGGAACTCTTCAAATTTTATAGGCACACTTGAAGCGATTTTTTGTTTGAAAGTTTATTCTCCCGAGTTGGTCCCATTTAAATTTGGTGAAAAACTGATGAAAACCCTCGTAGATTGACAATGGAACTCTTTAATGGATAACAGCAAACTACCTGCTATTGCTGTAATTGCATGTTTATGTATTGTTTATGCCACTTAAAATAGAAAAATAAAATTAATCTATATCTATACTAATATTATAAAGAGGTAGAATTTGTTTGTTTGTTTGTTTGTTTGTATGTAGGAGGTAATCTCCGAAAGTACTCATCCGATTTCAAAAATTCTTTCACCAATAGGAAGCTACGTTATCCCTGAGTGCTATAGGCTATATTTTGGGATCAAAAAATTAGGGATTCGTAAATTAACGGGAGCGAAGCCGCGAGCAAAAGCTAGTTTAAAAATAAATGAAAAGCCGACTTCAAAAAGAGTAAAATAATTATAAAATTAACAGTTTCAGAAGTCGGTGCCTTCAATTTGGTTCATCGTGGATCAGCGCCAACGGCGACTTCTGAAGCTGTTAATTTTATAATAGGTAAGGTAATTATTTTACTCTTTTTGAAGTCGGTTTTTCTTTTATTTTTAAAGTAATTTTATTAAATGTTAGGAGACTGTAGAATATTTAAGTTCATTTCGAACCGGTAACGCCTCGCCGTCGTCTCAGGACGACACCTGCTATTGTTTATCTATTGTCTAAAATTACAGTACTTGAGTAATTAAATACAGTTTTAATGAATAACAAATGAATTGTTTAAGAAAAATAGCATAATATAACATCACGCCTGTATTCCCCGAAGGGTTTATAATACACCCACATTTCGCCGTTATGTTTAAGTCCCATGTAAGAGGGGGCGAGCCTATTGTCATCAACCGGACACAAGTCCAGACTCTGGGCTGCTACTGAGAAATTCCATACGGAAAAACCCAACAACATTTTGTCCGACCTGGGGATCGAACCCAAGACCTCACGCTCAGTCGTCGCACTTGCGACTACTAGCACAACGAGGCAGTCAAAATATAAGAAAAACAACAAAAATCGAATCATAACAAGCGAATGCAATATTGGTTATCATTTTATTATTACGTAGCTGTGTATCCTAGGGCCTCCCGTACCGCTTGCAATGATGACACCTATAGAATTAGAGTTTGAATAAATCTCAAAAGAACTATTTCCATAATGTTACGAATCACTCGTACCAGCGCGCCAGCAGTTTATTAGCCAGTTTATTAATAAGAATTTTTTTTGTCCTACCTTTTCGACATAATTATGCAAGCTTAAAGTCATAATTAAAAAGATTTTCGGCTTCGCCTATTCCAAAAACAGAAAAAAAGTCCACTCAATAAAAGTTGTAGTTGATATAAAAAGTTTTTTATTTAAAATATTATTTGCAACAATCTTTACTTAACAGTTTTCTTAATACTATATTAATAACGGTCAAGTTAATAGTGATGTTTAGGAACGATATGGTCTACATGCAACGAGTAGTCGGTTTTAGTGACGTGACCATCGCGATGCTCATTATGCTTCTTGTGGTCGCCGGTGTGCTTGTCGTCCACCTTGTAGTCGAACTCGTACTTGGGATGCGTCTGGAAGAAAAATTAGTTCTTAGTAATTTTTCGTTTCACACGTAATTTATAGGAACTATTCTAGGTGATTCATCAAAATTTGAGTGTAACTCACATAATAATCGACATGGTGATGTTCATGATGTCCGTGGTGGTTGTCGTCGTGTCCGTGTCCGTGTATGTGCACGAGTTGGTGGTGACCGTCATGTCTATGGATATGCTGTGACGAGTGACCGTACTCCGACGACACAGCCGCCACCGCCACCAGGGATAAGATGCAAACAACCTGTCACGGGAATATTGTATCAATACAGGGTGTAAACGAATTTATATAATTCCTTCAAACCGCGTGACCTACTGGTGACACTGCATAGGTTTTTTCAGAATTAACAAAAAAAAGTTTGAAAAAAAAGAACCATGGTATTCTGTATCTGAGTAATTTTAGCGTCCCAAGTTAACTGACTGCGTAGAGCGATATTGCGCTAGTCGTGCCCGTCAGCTGTGTCGCCGTGCCTTCATTAATTTATGCATGGCATCGAAATTTTCTATCACATAAAAAAAATATTTGGGAAATAAAAAGTTTATTTTTATTTTTAATCAATCTAAATCCCGTGCGGGGTTAATCTATACCATTAAAAGATCATGTGGTTTGAAGGAATACCACGAATATGTTAAACCCTGTATACATTTTAATTTGAGAGGGGATAGGGAAATCCCACTATATCTCCGTTACGTGGATTCGTGTGCTCCATCTTAGACCCTGTCTACGCTTACCATCAGGTGCGACAGGTTTTATGATTCGTCAAATAAATAATTTGTAACTATAAATAAAGTCCAATAAATAATTCGTAATTTTTAAATCCCGGGATTAAAACGTCATTATAATTATTCCGGGATTTTAGAAGAGGTATTATCCACTCTGTGTTACTTCCTTCCTCGAAGTTTAGGTAAATAATACTCCAGTGGCGAAGGCTCCATACAACTCGATTCCTATCGGCTTCCCTTTCGAAACGAGTAGTTACTGGAATTCACGCATCACACTTGAGCAAGGTAAGCATTTTTTGGTCCAGCTTCCCTTTTAAGAAAATTCACCCTTCGCCACTGTAATACTCTACCTCTACTCGATCTCTGGTGATCTCGATAAGATTATATTTTTGGATGTAAGCAAAGTATTTTTTAAATATTTTACCTTAAAATGCATTTTGGATTGTTGGTTGTGGATATACCTTTGATACTAATAGTACTAAGCTTAATAATGAACTGATACAAAGCCAGAAAAAAACATTGCTTTTATATTAAAATCAAAACAAGGTAATGCTGATTTCACTTTGGTTGGCAGTTAAATTAATTACAATATTATAATAATAATATGAATTGTTTCGTAAAAGTACATTTTTACTTATACACCTATTGCTCAAGTGTCAACGGAAATATATAATAATGATCATATAACGTGTAGTTATACGTAATTATGTACATAAGTATAATAGTCTCATTCAATATTTTTATTATTTTAGTAAAAATTTGGTTAGCTTCAGTTGCAAAACTATTTCAAGAGTGTATCTCTTGTCAACATCACAGAACAGTTGTAATTTTTGATTGAGCTTACAGCGAAGCGTCTGTTTCTATCTTTTCGTAATTGAAGAATGGAATCCTGCAGTCATAGTATCAGTTTGATCAGTTGGGTATCCCTTATCCATGCTTACTTTTTATTTGTTTTCTCTTGTTCTACTTCGAGGCATTCTACAGGGTGTTAATGAATTCGTGTAATTCCTTAAAACCCCATGACCACTGGTGTAGATAGCCCCCGCACGAGAATTAGCTTGATTAAAAATAAAAAATCTTTTTTTTTCATGCGGTTGGCGTTAGTAATAGTATCTAAACCACCTTTTAAGGATTCAATAAAAACAAAACAATTTTTTTTTTGCAAGAAAAATATTTTGTTTGAGTCAACATTTCGATGCCACGCACACTCGTAAATTAATGAAAGCACGGCGACGCGGCTGGCGGGCACGACTAACACGATATCGCTCTTAACAGTCAGCTAACCCGGGGCTCTAAAATGACTCAGGAATAAAAATCCATGATTTAATTTAGAATTTAGTTTTACTTGATTTTCAAAAATACCCATTTCGGGTTAATTCGTGTCACCAGTAGATGACGCGGTTTGAAGGAATTACACGAATTCGTTTACACCTTGTTTATAAGGGGCAGTTATTGATGAGACCTGAAGGGTTTCTAGCCAAAACATTTGCTTGTAAATAAATATAATCATACATAGTAATGGGCTAGAGAACTAGGGAACTTGTTGCATCACCGTCGTTGGTATCAAAAATTTCATTAGTTAAAATGTGTTTGACATTTTAACCAATGCAGACTACATTACAGTCAGTGATTGGTAAAATCAATTAATCAACTCAGCTCATCGTAGTCCACGGCTAGACATAGGCTCTCCCAAGTAGCGCCACAACACTCGGTCCTCCGCCTTCCACATCCAGTCCACCCCAGCTTCTTTCTTCAGGTCATCGGTATTAGTTATCATGATCATGTCCTACGGTGCTAAGACGCTGACAATTAGTAAAATAGTGTTTATTTATGGCAGAGTTCAAGTTATTATTTTATTTTCTTGAACAAATATGTTGACTGGATCATTCACGTAAAGACTCTGCCTATGCGTGATAAAATCGAGAAATTGCATTATTCCTTACTGTAAAGACCTCTACACACCAAAGCCCGCCGGCCCGGCGGCTTCACCTGCGGCGGGTTAGCGAGCGAACATGACGCAAAACAATTAGTGAGGCTTGTTTTGCGTCATGTTAGCTCGCTTAGTTGGCCGCAATAACCCGCTAGCAATAACTCGCCGGGTGAAGCCGCCAGCTTTGGTGTGTAGAGGCCTTAACATGATAAAGTTCACAAACTTAAACATCCCGTTTCTTCAACTTTTTGAGGTAGTTTTGTTAAATCGTTATATTTTATTATTTACTTTTAGTATTTGTTATTTGTGCCAAGTTTCAAGTTTATAAATCCTTGGTTTTTGGGGTGAGGTTGATTTAAAAAAAATTACATTTCTAATGTGCGTATTCGCTATAAAATACAACTACTGTCCTTATGTAAAGCTTCTCCTTTGGCGGTTTAGGCATTGCGAGAATCTTATATTAGGACTTGTTCTTTATACAAAGTTAGTCGGAAAGGGGGTACTAATCCGAAAGCGTATTAAAGTACCCATAATAATGAATACATTTTGTTTTACAACTTTCTCCAAAAGTCAATAGTCTAAGTGAAATAGCTGTTCAAAAATTAAAAAAAAAACACGCTAAAATCTATCTATCCTGAGCTATGATTAACTGTGTTTACATTTTAGGTCATATTTGAGGTCACGGATTAGAAATTCTATTTTTTGAATTTGTATCTAAAGTATGGATGAAGAATTTTTGAAAAAACTAAAATTATCTTTTTGTATGCATGGAATTGAAAATTATTGAATTTTGAAACTATTGGATAGATGATTTTTCCAATTTTTAAATAGCCATATTAGTCCGGTCAAGTTTGCCCAAAAAATAGGGGTAGGTTAACAAAAATTCGCATAGAGCTGAAAATTTGTACGAATGTTCGGAACACTATTATAAATGAAATGTAAAAAGTCCCCATCGATCCCACACTTGCAAAAAAATATTCAAGTTCAAAGTTCGCAAATATGGGTGTTTTGCGTTTTTTAGCCAAACGGTAAGTTTAATGATAAAAATAGATCAGCCAAAAATTGTAGATTATGCAATTATCTATATAAATTGTCTACAATTTTTCTCCTAAACGTCACCGTTTCTGAGATATAATGGTTGAAAAAGTTGTATTCTTCATAATTTGCGTTTCCACGCCACCTGGAAGGTAGTGTACTTGGTGCGTTTTTTAACGTGGTTTCCCCGGGTCATTCCCAGTTGCCCCCACCGACAACGCCACCACTGGTGGCAAATGGGATTTTTGTATACATTTTAATATAAAAAATCCCATTTGCCACCAGTGGTGGCGTTGTCGGTGGGGGCAACTGGGAATGACCCGTTTCCCCGATAGGCCTATTCCACAGTCTATTGTGATTCTGTATAATTCAACACTATTTAAAAATATGTAAAACTGGTACTATTGGAAACGATGAAAGCCGTCTGAATTCTAAAAAATTAGGTCAAATTATCCGTCTCATTCATAATCATCTGATAATTCTGCTTCCTCTTCTTGTTCGTCTTCTTGTACTTCTTCTTCTGCTCATTCTTCTTCTTCCTGCTGGGTATTAGTAAATTGTTCTAAAAGCGATGCATCAGATGTCTCCTCACTGATATCGTACGAATCCTCTTCTGATGGCGATTCAACATTGGAGTACGACTGACCTTGAGAACTGATACCTACATGCTAATGAATAAAACAATCCAACTTTTTTGCAGCCGCATTTAACATTTTTTAATTTTGTACTTAATGATGTTTTTAAGGTCTGTACAAATTTTATCTCTATGCGATTATTGAAGGCTTTCAGTAATCTATAGCTGGCTTCCCACGGTGCTCGCTACCACGCACTGGCTGTGCGCGGTATCATCTGTAAAATCACGTACCGTGAGAAACCGCATTATGAGGACGCGTGATGTGGATACGGCGGACCGCTCCGCACGCGTCCGCGTTACCACGGATGAGTCTCTTCCCATCCCTTCCCGTGCGTCGGTGCGATCTCATGCGTCGCGGTGCGCGATATCACGCACCGTGGAAAACAAGCATTAGACTAAAGCGTGTCTCACGGCACAAAACGGTGTCTCCAGAAAGTGTTTTCAGTATGCGGAGACAAAATGACTCGTGTGCATTCAGCTTTAGTTATCAAGATTTCTCGTGTTAGAGAAAAGATTCCGAAGGAACAGAAGACGATTTTTCAGTTTTATGGATGCAAGTTCTTTTTACAGTAAGCCGTACCATTAACACCATGTGACAAAAGTTCTCGTGTGACACCTAGTGTTGTGTTTTGTCTTGTGGTGTAGCATCGGGATTATAACAACACGATGCTCTTTGATGAATGCGCGTTGCCGTGACCGTGACCGTCTTGTGCCCGCGCATTCAATGCAACAACATCCATTACAAGTAATAAAAAAATCTGTTCAGCTTTTCACAACTGAGAAAATGTATTTTTTCTTTATTAAATGATTTTCCAGATATCTCGTTAATGATTATAGTTTGAATTGTCATTCTCGTTGATATATTTATGATAATTTATACAGCGCTAAATATAATATGAAATATCTATCACTAATTATTTCATAAAAGGAGGCCATAGATAGTATAAATATAGGAAAAGGATATATGAAAATCAGTTTTTTTTTAATAAAACATTTTATTTTTCAGGGTATTTACATAACAGATTGGTGTCTCTACATACTATATAATCAACAATTTGGTCAACAGATTATTGTTTTAACCGTTTTGTAATTTAATGGTGGTGATGTTTAGGTACAATGTGGTCTACGTGCACCTTGTAGTCGCTCTTGGTGACGTCACCGTCGCGGTGCTCATGGTGCTGCTTGTGGTCACCGGTGTGCTTGTCGTCCACCTTGTACTCGAACTCGTACTTGGGATGCGTCTGGAAGAAAATTTAGTTCTAAGTATTTTCTTTTCACACATAGAAAACTGACATAATCATAAGGTAGTGTAACTAACGTAGTAGTCGACGTGATGTTCATGGTGTCCGTGGTGTCCGTGCTCTTTTATGTACACAAGCTCGTGGTGACCGTCGTGTTTGTGGATGTACTGCGACGAGTGACCGTGCTCCGCTGAAGCTACTGCTACGATAACCAACACGCACAACACCTAGAATAGAATATATAGATATAAAAATAAAATCTATGAACGAATGAAATGCCCGTTTTTTGATTGATAATGTGGCTTAATTTAAATAGATTACCTTAGTGAACATTTTGAATTGTTACTTAAACCGTTGAAGGTATAGGTACTTTTGGTATTAAAGTTATTAGTTGACTGATATCTCTCCAGGTTCAAACGTGGCTTTTATAATATGTAAAACTAAAGCAATCAAGGTAATAGTGATTTCACTTTGAATTTTGGCAGTTAACAGTTATTTACGATAATTTGAATGTTACATGGATAATGTGCTGTTACATGCACAAAGGTATCCTTCACGACAATGTTGCTTAAGAGACGGCGGAAACGTTAATTATAATAATATACAAAGTGTGTCGATCTGTAACCGTGCCATATTACTAGAGCAAATGTTTAAAAATGTGCTTGATCATCTAAAAATATAAGTTTGTTTATTTATTATTCACTTAGGTACATTAGTGAGGCTTTGAGAATGAATCCGAATCCCTGAACGACTTCGAGAATAAGTCATCAGCGGCACGTTCACCGTGTCGAATTCTGTCTATTTTTTTTTGGTGGGTTTGCATGCGTTTTTGTGTCATACGCAAAACACGGGGGGAATTTGTTTGTTTACAACTAGGTATTTAAAATACAAATGTAATTTTTTGGTATTGATTAGTGCTCAGTATCGGTGGTATAGTCACCTCCTTAAATAGGGCACGGATACAGATCAACGACTTCTGTAATACTCGTAATAATGTATAGTTAACACAAACGTGTAATTGTATAATATTTAAGTAGCAGGAGTTCGAGAAAGATGCATGTTAAATATTTTTTGAGTTAGATATGGCTAACACAGATCAATCGATCGATCGGTCGATGTACCTGCGTAGTCTCCATATAAAGATCGATCGATTCTCATGTCTATACACGAGGCTAGGCCATTTTATTACGTTTTTCAGATTGAATCTTACCGTGCGTCGGAGAGCACGAAAGACGTTGCGACAGTCGTTACGGGTACTCAAAAGCCTGAAATTCTGACAACGGGTCTAACTTTAGGATATCGGTATTGCCCAGTAACTGATGATAACAGATGGCAGTAGCTCCGTGTAAAATACTGGTATTCAGCCGCATCTGGTTATACTGGAAACTGGCTAAAACATAGTTGGGAAAAAGCTAGGCAGAACGAACGTATTAGTTTACTACAACTTATCGAAGACACCGGTTCCTGTTGAGGTAGTATGGCTATGACAATACGGTAGCACTTTCATTTCGTTCTAATACTTTTTACCCTTTGACCGCCACTGACGTCTATGGACGTCAAATTAAAACGTGCTCATGACGCCTCCAACGCCAAGGCACGTCAAAAACACCACTTTTTTACAGTTAAAAAGTTTGACGTTCATAGACGTCGGTGGCAGCGAAAAGCTTAATATATCCTCGAGACTGGTTTTCATAGAACGACGGCTGCACATGCAATATGCTCATGTTTAAGATTTTCACATTCAGTCATCTTCTGAGTCGGCCACAAATATGATTTGTCGTACTCTTCCATTAAAATCACTACGATGGTCTTTGTTTTGAATGTAATTTAATGTAAATAGAGGGTGGACAAAACGAAAGCCGAAAGGTTACATTTTCATAATTTAAAATTTTAGCCAATTTTACTCAGGGGAGTCTTTATATACTATTAAAAGCAGTACAGAATGCATTCCTAGATTTAAAAAAACTTGTGTTACTCTGAGTCGGAGCATTAAAGCCTTAGGCCGCATTATGAGTTAACCGTAATGCGGCCTAAGGATTTAATGCCCCATGCACAGCTAGGTCGGTTAGACGCTGCGGTGAATTTTATTTGCCATTGAGTGCGTTTTAAAACCGTCATTGCATTCGCTTGTATTAATTTCTTTGAATCACTAAATCATGCGGGTAAAACCACCCGCGGTTGACCGTAGTGCGGCCTTACGCTAAATTATTTTCCTTCCTAGGGGCGTTCGTTGTTTGCCACTCTGTATTTACCCGAACCCCTATTCTGGGATATAGTTTTTTAAGGATTGTAATCTAATACCTACTTTTAGGTGGGTGGTGGCAAGATCGGTAGGTTATTGAGGTGAGTGTGACTTTGAACAGTCAATGTGGCAATCTCGCAAGTCGGCAGACTACACAACCATCGAGGACTTTTTATTAATTTTATTTGGAGCTCTCTGTTCTTTTTCGGTTTCCTCACCATGCCTGCCTTCTCCGTTAACGCAAGCGATGATCAAATTCTGTATAATAATTGCGCAACACACTCGTAATCGCTATGGCTTTGATTTTAACAGGTTAAAAATTTCCATAGCAACGTATGTATTAACAATTCAACTTCTGTACAACTATGAACCACGCAATGGATAATGTTTTTGACACATCAACTGTCATGATTGGTTACGTTACACAATTGCCCTGTTGATCCGCTCAGAATTTGGAAAGCTCGTGATCAAGGGGTCTACTCCCTAAGCACGAAGTGCTTGGTTTCGGCCTTAATTAGTTTCCTACTCTCTATCACCTACGGACAAACGAGTATTGCGGGGCCCGAACTAAGAATGAATGACAACACGATTTGACAGCTGTCCCTACTACCATTGTGTTTTTGCCCGTCCGAAAAGTTGAACTTGACACTTGTCTTGTTCACTCCTACGTTTCGGGCTACTTTCGGAAGGGCGACTAACTTCGTTGACGGACTTAGGGAGTAGGCCCCCAGTGCCGGGATCGAACTCAGACCTTTTTGCATGGCAGGTAAGCGTGCAACTGCTAGGCTATCACTGCTTCTTGTTAGCATGATGGTACATCTAACGAAAACAAGTAGCGTGTGTTTAACGATTGAGCTGCATGACATGATATTGCACGATTAATGCCTCTTCTACACGCCATGATAAACGCCCGAAACTAGTGTTATTTTATGTGTTCTATGTGTAGGGTAACTTACGTAACAATCATTTTTTTATGTGGCACCTGACCCACAATTATACATCAATACAGTCTCGTGTAGTGCCGGACTTAAAGAATAGCACTACCCCATCTCTCCCCGTGGGTGTCGTAAAAGGCGACTAAGGGATTCTCTAGAGGATGGGCAGCAGCGTTCTCTGATTACTTTAACAACCATACTGCGATCGCCAACCCGCCTGCCAAGCGTGGTGATTATGGAAAACCCCCCCTTTTGGGGGAGGCCTATGTCCAGCAGTGGACGTCTTTCGGCTGAATGATGATGACCTACAATAATTGACAATATAGGTTTAGGCTTAGTATTTAGTGACTTTTACAACATAGTTGAATCACTAAAATTATTGATTGTTGCTGTAAGGTGAAATCAGTTTTTAAGTCTGACTTCATACAGCTACTTTTGGTTACAGGCTTGCAAAAGAAGCAATACGAATATGGTACCAGTAGATACAGAAGGTACTATAGTGAAAAGAAGCAATACGAATATGGTACCAGTAGATACAGAAGGTACTATAGTGATGCCATTAACAACTTTGTTTATCATCATCATCACCATAATTCAGCCGAAACACGTCCACTGCTGGACATAGGCCTCGCCCATCGCCACATCGACCTGCCCTGTGCTTCTCGCATCCAGCGGATTCCCGCGATCTTCAACAGGTCATCAGTCCACCTTGTGGGAGGCCTACCCACGCTGCGCCAATTTTGTTTATAAGGTAAATAAACCTGTGATCATAAAACATTAAATTTTGTTTAAGAATCTATTGAACGAACATCTTTTTAGGAAAACCTTAACATTTATTCTTCAAAAAATACTAGAATAATTTGAATTTCTAATCAATTATTTAAGAGAAATGAATGTTTCGCCATCAAAGATTTGTTTCCATTTAATGCAAATTTTAAATGACTAGACTACAATAATATCTGACATTATTAAAACAAGAATTTAGTTGGAGTTGTCTTCTTTATAGCAATTTGTGTTAAACTTGCAATCTTCTTCGTAAAATAGAGGTGATAGAGTAGAAGAAATTAATTCATATTTTATGTAAAGATTTATTAACACATTAGAAATATAAATAATAACAGTTTACAATAAACAGATTAACAGAGTTAACAATATTTCGTAGTTCAGTGATGATGGTGGTGATGTTTCTCAGGCACGAGGTGGTGGGTGCTGTACTTCACGTCCGCGTGGAAACTGAGGAGGAATCAAATTATAATATAACATAACATTACGCCTGTATTCTCCAAAGGGTTTCGCAGAGGTGTATAGTACACCCTCATTTCGCCGTTATGTTTAAGTCCCACGTAATAGGGAGTGACCCTATTGCCAACAACCGGGCACAAATCCAGACTTCGAGCTTCCACTGAGAAATTCCACACGGAAAACCCCAATAACACTTTGCCTGACCTGGAGATCGAACGCAGGACCTCATGCTCAGCAGTCACGCTTGCGACTACTAAAACACCAACGACTCAGTCAGAATCAAATTATGTTGAGAATAAAAGCAAACTAGATGCTTCAAGGTATAATAAATATTTTATAGTTTTTCTTATTCTTCAACTTTGTGGCGTTTGTCCCTAGACGCACCTGATGGTAAGCGCAGACGGGATCTTTGATGGAGCACACGAATTCAAGTAACAAAGATATAGAGGGAAGTTCACCTATACCTCTTTGGCTCTCACAAACAGACGACAGAACACAGTAAACTGCTTGGCACCGGACCTTAATGTGAGGATGGTAGCTAGCCAGTCGGATTCCGAAGATTCTTCCACCAAGCAAAAATATAATTAATAGTACAACAAAGGTATTTGACTTGAAGGAAGCTCACCCGGAGTGTTTGTCAGCGTGGTAGTGAACGTGTCTGATTGAGCCGTCAGGTTGATGCAACGAGTATTCACCCTTGACGCTGTCACCGTCGCGGTGCTCGTGCTGTGACTTGTGGTCACCGGTGTGAGGGTCCTTCACCTCGTACTTGAACTCGTACTTTGGATGCGTCTGTAGGTAAACGTCACGATTAGTAGTTTGTTCCACACTACACAAACAGTTCAGCAGGTGAGTAGTTAAGTGTAATTTACATAGTAGTCGACGTGATGTTCATGATGTCCGTCGTGTCCTTTTATGTGCACGAGTTCATGGTGACCGTCGTATTTGTGGATGTGCTGCGACGAGTGACCGTACTCCGCTGACACTGCCACCACCGCACACACAGCTAACAACAATACCTGTATAAAAATGATCCTTTATTAGAATTTTGTACATACTAGTTGTTGCCCGCAATTTCACTTGTATTTTAGGGGAACTACTTCATGTACCCGGATTAAGTTAGTATCCTAGTAATCCAGGTCATGTTCAATCTGTGTGCCAAATTTTATTCAAATCCGTTCAGCCGTTAAGGCGTAATTGATTAACAAACATCCTAATTCACAAACTCACTAACATCAAACTTTCACATTTATAATATTAGTAACTCACAAACTCACATTTCTCACTTACACATGTATAATATTAGTAACATTTACAGTAGCTGGTGTCTAAATTAAAATAATATGGGGATCGCTAAGTCTTTAAAAGTAATGCAATTATTTTAATGAAGAATGCAGTAACTCAGTATAACTAGTTTGGTTTTAATACTCTTTTAGTTTTGAAAAAACATACCTTCGAAATCATTTTTGTGTATGAACGATAGGGGAGTAACTAGTGAACTGATACTAAGTTTAAAAAAAAACTGGCTTTTATAGTGTAAAGTTATCCTACCAAGGTAATACTGATTTCACTTTGAATTTTTGGCAGTTAAAACGTTTGCGACAGTTTGATAATTATTATGACATTTTGAAATACGTAATAGGCATTGTAAAAGTGCGTACCAGCGATTGGAGTTACTTTGATATCAAGGGGCGACATTGATAGTTACTAAAAATATTGCATTTGGTCATATATCTGTGTAAAAATGGAGCTTATGCATTTTAACTTAACTGTATAGGCAACATTGACAGTTTTTCTATTTTATTTTACCATACGGTATAGAGGTGTCTGAGAAGTTAGATGGCGAAGATAAAAAATACTAAATCACGCCCCTGATTATATACAAAATTCGAGTTCTAATTGGGGCTACTTTGACACTGGATGATAAAACAGGGATTATCAAAGTAAAAGCCTACGGTCCGACTTTGATAAAGAAATTTCTCCTTTTTGTTATCGAAGCTATGCTCTGTACTTTTTTTTATTTAGTCTATGTGATTTTATATGTCTCAGTTAATTGAGTCTAGGTGTATGAAATATTTTTGATGTAGCAGCTAAAAGCGAAAATAAATAAGATACAAACACATGAAGCTCAAAACATCGATCAAAGTTTGTTTGTAAGATTTGTGTCTGTAAACGCACCCACGATACAAGAGAAATCTGAGTGTGGGGCAATGTCAAAAAAAAAAACAAAAAGTAACCCCTTTCTACGGTATTTATGAGAACTCTTGTACTAATTTGATACAGGATAAATACGTATAACATTATAACATGAATGCCAATGAAATCAGTGAAACATTACGAAAGCTTTATATTTACCAAATCGCACGGAGGACTATTATTCTAACACATATGAAATTATAAATATACAAGGGATATTCTTCCTACTTGAATGTAGTGTGTACCTAATTTATATTTTGTAGTCTGGATTTAAAGGAAACTTGCAAGGGGCTTAAGTCTTCACGGTTTAATACCTTGTACAGATCAACCGAACGAAAGCGAACAAACGCGTACGAATGGTTTTCGCCGATGGACACTGAACGCTCGCTCACCATCGCTGTTGTCCACATCCATTTGTTTGTTTGTTCATTCGTTAGCGATTGTTCGCCTTCATGCGGTTGGTCTGTGCAAGGCATAACTCGCAGATCGATCATTAGGCCATGATTGCTTCGTCGTTGTCATTATTTGAGCGGGTTACTGTTTTTCACATTGGGGCTCCTCCGGACCTTGGACTGTAAGAAGAAGTCGGTCCTAGATCAGGTATGCTACAGAAATCTAAATATTGTCTAATTATTTAGATCTGTGGGTATATCCCAGTAATTTGACGACACGTTTGGTGCAGTGGCTGAGCGATTGGCTACTACGCTACTGGTCACAGGCTCGATTCCCGTACGGAACAAATGCAAGGTATCCCCTGCCTTAAATTTTCATTTACACATACACACACACACACACACACACACACACACACACACACACACACACACACACACACACACACACACACACACACACACACACACACACACACACACACACACACACACACACTACTTTTCCACCCTTCTAACTAATAATGCCAACATGTATACTCATGTCTTCATTAACGCATGCTGATCTTTTCTTTGAGTTTATTTTGTTTTTTTTTACATTTATTTTTATTTTATTGGTTGTTATAATTATTTTACTATTGACTTTTGAATGATTTTAATTCCTATTTTCATAATTAAATAATTAATTGTTATTTGTGTCTTGCTGTGCTGTGTCACGCTGAACAGTCAATCATTCAATCTGCCTTCTCTGTTTGTATTGGGCCGCCAAGATACAGGCTGTGCCTAGTTTGGGGCCCACGGCTACTTCCACTTAATCACGCTTTTATTTATTTATCATGATTCTGTTTGTAAGTTTCCTAACTTGTGTGTGTCAATAAATTGATTATTATTATATATTATTATAAATATTTTTTTTGGCCTACAGACAGTTGTTCCGAGTCTGGCCGTTTGTGCATATGAAGACTTGTGTCTGTAAACGCACCCACGATACAGGAGAAATCCAAACAAGGGGCAACGTATTTTTTAAAAATGAAATGGAATGGGAATGAGAATTGCGTTGAGGAAGACAGCTGACAGTCACTTTATGTATAACTCTTAAATTTAAAAATACCCCCGTCATTGTAATTGGGCTGTCGTTACTTGTTAGCGATTATTAATGTGATTAAAAAGTGCTTTCCATGACGAGTCGTACAAGCTCAAACACGGTGAGCTAGTAATAAGTCATTGCGGAGTGCCGATCACCACCCTGAGCCACCTTCTATCCTACTTTTCAAGACATTTCAGGAGGCTAAATCAATGCCTCAATATTAGTAGATACTAGCTATTTTGGAGTAGTATTAACAACCTCCAGATCCAAACCCTCAATCAGATCAGCTCAATGGTACCTTATATTGTCACTAAAAGACCATTCCAATGAGCCCAAACACGATACCTCTGCTGGAAGTTGGTGAGGCGTCGGGTATCCTACTGATTCCAGATGATGCTGCAGCACCAGCTCAAGGCTACCATGCTATTGTAATTTCATTGAAGTCACAGGATACTAAATTACGAATTCATCAGACCATTACAAGTTGCTCACATCCCTTCAACAACTAGAAAAGAGCTGATGATCTTGAAACGGCTGAACAGATTTTTTTGAATCATAGCTTAGAATACAATCAATATAATCAAAAATAAATCAAGTCACCTTTCAAACAAAAAGACCATATCAAAATCGGTTCATCCGTTTAGAAGCCTCGATGCCATAGACACACAGATATACACGTTAAACTCATAACATCCCTATTTTTTCGTCGGGGGTTAAAAATACCAATATTCAGCCGCATTTAGAAAATCTGAAACCCGATTCCAACTAAATTGCTAAAAGGCTTAAATGTTGGTGTACAAAAGTACACCTCTGTCTTACTTCCCTGGGAATCTTAGCAATCTAATCAACCCATTACTGTCCCACTGCTGGACTTGGGGCTCTTCTCAGAAAGATTTAGGCCTAAACCCACCACGCTGGTCTGGTGCGGGTTAATGGACTACACAGTGACATGATTGAGAACATTTTGTTACTTTTTTGGAGCCCTCTTTTCTGTTCAGGTTTCCTCACGATGTTTTCTTGTATCAGAAACGCAAGTCATGATCTAATTCTGATCCATTTATAAAATGTCAGAGTGCAGGGCCCGGATCGAACTTAGACCCTCATGCATGAAAATGATAGGCTATCACTGCTAGATGCTAATATGACGGTACATCTAAAGAAAACAAGAAGCACGTGTTTAACAATTGAACTGCACGTCATAATATTGCACGATTAATGTCTCCTTTACACGCCATGACAAGTGCTCAAAGCTAGTGTTATTTTACGTGTTCTAGGCGTAGGGTGTTGTTATATAACAATTTATTTTATGTGGCATCTGACATACAACGGTTAACTGACAATATAGGTTTGCGCGTAGTATTTAGTGACTTTTACAACATAGTTGAATCGTTAAAAAGATTGATTTTTGTTGCTGTAAGGTGAAATGTAAAATATTTTTTTTAAGTCTGGCTTCATAAAGGTAGTTTTGGTTACAGGCTTGCAAAAGAAGCAATACAAACTATGATGCGGTAGACACAGAAGTTACTATAGTGGGCCGTTTAAAACTTGTTTATATGGTAAACAAATCTGTGAACGTGAAACGTGCATATTGTTTTAAGAGTCTATTAAACGTACATCTTTTTAGGAAAACCTTTACATTTATTCTTCAAACAACACTTGTTGTTGAAAAATTTATATTTCTAATTAATTATTTTTAAAGCAAAATGAATGCTTTCACGATTAAAAGTTTTTTACCTTTAATACATATTTGAAATGGCTGGGCTATAATAAATCTGACATTATTAAAACAAGAATTTACTTGGAGTTGTCTTCTTTACACTCGTAGCAATTTGTACTAGCACAAACTTGCAATCTTCGAGGTATAATAGAGGTGAAAGAGTAGAAGAAATAATTTCATATTTTATTTAAAGATTTATTATATTAATAAATTAAAAATATAAATAATAACATCAAACAACAATCACATTAAAAGAGTTAAGTAAAAATAATATATAATTTGGTAGTTCAGTGATGATGGTGGTGATGTTTCTCAGGCACGAGGTGGTGTGTGCTGTACTTCACGTCCGCGTGGAAACTGAGGAGCAATTAAATTATGTTTAGAATAAACGCTAATATGCACTTCGAGGGACAAATATTTTATAGTTTTTTTTTTTCCTTATTTTTGTTGCGTTTGACCCTAGTCGTACCTGGCTCCCGATTCAGAACCTTTTCGATAAGAAGTTGTCGACTGATTCGATTTGTTATCTCGTTCTGTCTACGATTCTCGTAATGAGAGAAAAAGAGATAGCTTAGGGCGGTTTTAGACTCACGCTGAGTCGGCGTTGATCGATCAATGTATGTAAAGGGAATGATTTTAAGTGACGCTGACCGGTCAGCGCCGACGAGCGTCGGCTTTGTTCCCTTTAAATACATACATATTGATCGATCAGCGTCGACTCAGCGTCAAAAAACAGCGTGACTCTAAAACCGCCCTTACCGAATCGTTCAACAAACAAATCAGGGGGCAGATGGTAAGCGCAGACGAGATTTTAGATGGAGCACACGAATCCAAGTAGCAAAAGTATAAAGGGAAGTTCCCCTTAATTTGGCTCTCATATACACACGACAGGACACAGTAAACTGCTTCGCACCGGAGTTTAATGTAAGGGTGGTAGGTAGCCAGGCGGAACTTAACGATCTTACCACCAAGCAAAAATAAAATTAATAGTACAACAAATGTATTTGATGTGTAAGAAGCTCACCCGGAGTGTTTGTCAGCGTGGTAGTGAACGTGTCTGATGGAGCCATCAGGTTGATGCAGCGAGTATTCACCCTTGACGCTGTCTCCATCGCGGTGCTCGTGCTGTGACTTGTGGTCACCGGTGTGAGGGTCCTTCACCTCGTACTTGAACTCGTACTTTGGATGCGTCTGGAAATAAACGTCACAATTAGTATTTTGTTTTACACTACACAAACAGTTCAGCAGGTGCGCAGTTAATAATTTACATAGTAGTCGACGTGATGTTCATGATGTCCGTCGTGTCCTTTTATGTGCACGAGCTCGTGGTGTCCGTCGTGTTTGTGGATGTGCTGCGATGAGTGACCGTACTCCGCTGACACTGCCACCACCGCACACACAGCTAACAACAATACCTGTATAAAATGATCCTTCATTAGAATTTTGTACATACTAGCTGTTGCCCGCAGTTTCACTTGTATTCTAGGGAAACTACTTCAAATACTCAGATAAAAATTATTCTATGTCCCTATCCAGGTCAAGGTATCCTGTGTGCCAAATTTAATCCAAATTCGTTCAGCCGTTAAGGTGTGATTGATTAACAAACATCCTAATTCACAAACTCACAAACATCAAACATTCACATTTATAATATTAGTAACTCACAAACTCACATTTCTCACTCACACATTTATAAAATTAGTAATATTTACGTTAGGTGTCTAAATTAAAATAATATGGGGATCGCTAAGTCCTTAAAAGAAATGCAATTATTTTAATGAAGAATGCAGTAAGTTAGTATTACTAGTTTGGTTTTATTACTCTTTTAGTTTTGAAAAAATACAGGTACCTTAGAAATCATCTTTGTGTATGAACGATAAAGGAGTAACTAGTGAACTGATACTAAGTTGAAAAAAAAACTGGCTTTTATAGTGTAAAGTTATCCTACCAAGGTAATACTGATTTCACTTTGAATTTTTGGCAGTTAAAACGTTTGCGACAGTTTGATATGACATTTTGAAATAATAGGTATAGTAAAAGTGCGTATTAATGAGAAAACTTGTACTAATTCGATAATTGTATAAAGGTTAAACAATTACAATGTAATAAAATGAATGCTGATGAAATCAGCGTAACATGACGAAAGTATAAGTTTACCAAGTAGCACGGATGACTATTATTTTAACTTAATAATATGAAATGATACAAGGCATATTCTTCTTAACCGAGTGACTAACGAGTCATGAGTCGTGGATAATCTATTAGAAAAATACTCAACACCATAAAATATATTTAAATTAATAAAAATATGCATTACAGCGGACTGAATATGGAAGGTGGAGGACTGAGAGTTGTGGCGGAACTTAGGAGAGGTCTATTTCCAGCTATAGGCTGAGTTGATTGATTGATTGAAGCGTTTCTTTGTTTAGAGTTTCGTATTCAAAGTATACCTACGGGACCCAGTTACTAAGCCCACGCTGTCTGTCATTCTGACACAAAGGTACATCTTGGCAGCTGTAAGAGGTAGCCAGCGAGTTGAAATTTTCACAGATGTTGTGTTGTTGTGGCATGAATGTGTGGCATGGCAAACATTAAAATGTACAAATAACCAAATCCCAAGATATTCTCTATTCACGAAATCTCTACAAAATGGCTATTTCATAAAATTTTTGTTCCGCTGTCTCTCAAAAATTATAATAAATTTGTCACTTTCAAATTAGTTTAATTACAGTTCATACGTTACGGATAAAAATCAAGCTTAAGCTGAGCTTTGCATTTGTGTGAGTGCACGTAGAATCGATTACCAAAAAGCAGTATAAACAGGTTTAAACCAAGCAAAGAACGCGTCTGCATTCATTCTCACACAAATGCAAAGCTCAGCTTAGGCCTCGCGGACGATACACTTTGTTAATAAAAAAAAGTAAAAACCGACTTCAAAGAAATACTAAAAGGAGTAAAATAATTACCATAATATAAAATTAACAGTTTCAGAAGTCGGTGGCTTCTATTTGCTTTAGTGTAGAGTTGCACCGACTTCTGAAACTGTTAATTTTATATTATGGTAATTATTTTACTCCTTTTAGTATTTCTTTGAAGTCGGTTTTTACTTTTTTTTAAAGTTTATTTTTTATTGAATACGTTTTAGTGTCATAATTTTAACCCCCTCCTTCATAACCCTTCTTTTTGGCTTTGACGTAGTTGGGCATAAAAAGTCCTTTCAAATGATACCTTACACGATATAATGAAAACATTCCAAAGGGGGGGAGGGGGGGACAAGCACCCCCTCCTCTTTTCAAGTAGTCAGTTCCCAACAACAAATATAAACAAAGCAATATTAGTAATTTGAGAATTTTGCTTTGATCCGATGAGGAGTTCCGTTCCATATCTCTGAAGTTCATGGTCTAATCATAACAAAATTTAAATGGGACCAATCGGGAAGTATACCCTTTCGAACAAAACAAGAATTTTTCAAATCGGTTCATAAATGACGGAGATATGAGGTAACAAACATAAAAAAAAAAAAAAAAAAAAAAAAAATACAACCGAATTGAGAACCTCCTCCTTTTTGAAGTCGGTTAAAAATCTCGATAATAGCGGAAGACAGGATACGGTATAATTTAGTATTAGTAGAGCTTGCGCAAGATTTTGTCCGGGAAAGTACTAACATTCACCTATTTCTACCACCATGCTTCATTGCTGTGATCTGGTTTGAAGGGTTG
This sequence comes from Amphipyra tragopoginis, assembly GCA_905220435.1. Classification (NCBI taxonomy): domain Eukaryota; kingdom Metazoa; phylum Arthropoda; class Insecta; order Lepidoptera; family Noctuidae; genus Amphipyra; species Amphipyra tragopoginis. Next base: position 11,104,863 of record HG991997.1, on the reverse strand, counting down.
GCAGTTATGGGTTCGACATGCGGCTCGCGGATAAGTCCGGTGCTCGCCGCCTGAAGATGCTAGTGTCACGCCGGACAAATCCGTGCATGTGTGTGCGATGACGGATTTGTCCACGGATTTGTACGGCGCGGCGTGCGGCGCGAGGCTCGTGTCGTGAATGGTGGGCTTTAGTGTACATAGGCGGCGGTAACCACTGCTACAAAAAAAAATACATTCTCATCATAGAGTCCAACCCCTCATAGCGTGAGGTCTTTGGACTTATTAAGAAGTTTGTGTGGATGTCAATTTCTATACTTAGTTTTAATTAATATCTAATTTGACTCGATTTTTTATGTGAATTTGTACTTAAAAGAGATGACTAAAGTACAGACTTTGATTCAATAATTCACGTTGCGAAATCAAGGCACTTCATAGGGCTGCTATCAACCTCTGAATTCCACGAATAATCTTTTCCTTTAATAAATTGTCTGAGTTCATCGTTAATCTCGAGTTCGACAAAACCAAGTACAGCATTATGAATTTACAACGCGTCAGCCTTACGCACATCCTTCCACGTCGAGTCGCCGAACTTTTGCAACACTTCAAGTCGCTTCACGTGATGGGGATTAGTGCTTTTTTTTTAGGTTTTCTTTTCTGGCCCTTTCTGTTTACCTGGGCGGCTGTTATTGGCAAGACCTGAAGAGTTTCCATCCAATGGGGGGGGGGGGGGGAGTAAAATACTTAACCTAAGCTATCTACTTATACTTAAGTTAGAGCCCGATGACGAAATTACCCTCCTCCAGGATGCAAGTAAATCGACCAGCACAATACACAGCCTCCGCCGCCGTCTGGCATACCGTCCTCACCAACGAGGCCCGTCGCGACGTCCCACCGCCGCCGGTCACGATTCACCGAGCTTACCTGTCGTAGAGCCGCTCGTCTCTTCAGACTCCGCAGTCACATCGATAATTCAGCCCTCATCTCTCCCCAAGACCCCCGCCAGCAACGCCCTAAGCCGAGGTCCGAGTCTCACAAGGGATCGCCCTTAGTGCTGTTGTTGCAGGTAGTCATGATGTTAGTGTAGTACAAGTAGTTAGCTTAGGTTAATTATTTTACTTCCCCCTCATTGGCTGGAGACCCTTCAGGTCTCGCCAATAACTCCGGTTACGTAGAAACGGTCCCTTAGGACAACCTACAGTAGACCAAAAGAAAAAAAATTACTTAATTAGTAACATCATGACTACGAACTACCAACAACAGCACTAAGAGCAACCCCTAGTGGAACTCGGACCTCGGCTTAGGGCATTGCTGGCGGGAGATTGGGAGAGAGACAGCTTGATGGGGGCTGAATTATCGATGTGACTCGGCGGGATTAGTGCGAGGAATCTTAGGATCTTATAAGTTTATACTTTGAAAATATGGTTATGTTGCTCTCTTGGTGATTGTAAACAACAATAGAACATTGGAAGTTTGTGTCCAGTATACCAAGATTTACTAGACACCCTTAAGTAATGGCAAGTTCATGGCTCATTATGTTTAATGGATATTCGTGAGTCTGACGTTACAGTACTGCAAATCTTGTCACGACTAAAAGGTTTATCATAGCCTTTGTCATAAGATAACTCTTTAAAATATGCCATGATTGTCATAGAAAGCTAACAGATCCATGACGACGACTACCCTTTATCTTCTAAACGTTGTCCAGTGTTGCCACCTAACAACATGATTAGCTTCGAAAAGTTAAAATAATTTTGATTTTAGGTCTGCTGGTAAAATGTACGAAAATTAGGAATTAAAATAAACCCATTTCCCTTAATTTGCAACACAACCTTCGTTTGTAGGGTTGGATTAGCAACTATTCTTTCCAAAAAATTGTTGCTAATCCAATTCCGGCTAAACTAGCAGTTGTTAAAAATCCAAAACTGTTATTTTAGTTTTCTCCATAAGCGAGCTAATCGTCTATCGTTCGACGTTTTTCTCTAATTCTCTTCTTTAGATTTCCTCCGAATCACTATTGAAATCTTATCTTACATCGAGATTCATGGCTGAGCATCGTTTTAGTTTTGGCTCTGCTGCAACCCCATCTCAAAATTCATCCTGTATAGGTATACGCTTTACGTGAGGCCCATAATATCTACTCTTCGACTGTTACGATGGTAATGATATGATACATTTTCTAAAATATACCGATCTATGTATATTACAAGCACTAATAAATAAATACACAAAAAGTTTTAACAAAAAAGTAACAATATTTATTTACTCATAAAAATTACAACATAAAATGAACATCACAGTAAGCATAAAAATAATTAACAAAAATGTAAGTTTAATGTTTATGATGTTTTTCAGGAACGAGGTGGTGCGTGCTGTACTTCAAATCCGCGTGGAAACTGAGGAGATACAAGAGTAATTAAGTTAATTGAATTAATTACATAAAGATGGCTGTGTGGGCCATCAACGAACGCCGTGACTACGAGAAGGAACTCGCTGACTACTCCAAGGGACGTGACGCTGTCCTGCCTCTTATTCTCTAACCACTTTATTATTGTTGTTATGTATTAGGTATTGAATGCTCTGCACATTCTTTACAACTGGTGTAGCAGACGTACTCTCAGGAGATCCTAGGGCCGTCTGTTATATTACAGTTTGATAAGTAGCTATGGGATATTCTCAGAGTTTATTTTATTATTTGACTTGGTCGCTTTTGAACCTAGTCACACATGATGGTAAGCGCAGACAGGGTCTAACATGAAGCACATGAATCCAAGTAACAGAGATACAGGGATTCCCTTATAGCCCTCTGTCTCTCACATACACACGATGAAACACAGTAAACTGCTTGGCGCTGGACTTTAGGGCTTGTGCCTACTGGCGGGACGGCACGGCAAGGGATTTATTTAGCTCAAATAATTTTAAACCTTATTAATACCCCTTGATTAACGACTGGCTCGTTGGTCTAGCGGTCGCAAGTGCGACTGCTGAACGTGAGGTCCTGGGCTCGATCACCAGGTCGGGTAAAGTTTTATTGGGTTTTTCCGTGTGGAATTTCTCAGTAGCAGTTCGGAGTCTGGATTTGTGCCCGGTCGATGGCAATAGGCTCGCCCTCTATTACATGAGACGTAAACATAACGGCAAAATGTAGGTGTACTTTACACCTCTGCCAACCCTTCGGGGAATACAGGCGTGAGTTTATGTTATTTAATACCCCTTAGAGCTCATAATTCCCGTATCGCGGGATGCTTCGGCATGCTGCGGCACGACGAAGCCTCCCGCGATATAGTAAGCAAATACAAGTGCTAGTGGTATTAAAATAAGATTTAAAATTATTTGAATAAAAAAATCCTTTGCCGTGCCTTCCCGCCAGTGGGCGCAAGCCGAATGTGAGGTAGCTAGCCAGGCGGACCGTATAAATGCTGGGTTTTGTTGAATCTTACAACACGTGTTTGAATCCCAGCGTGCTGTGGGGAAGTTTTATATTCTAGCCCATCCCCACACAGGATAAACATAATAATGTACATAGTATTATTACTGGCGGATTTTCAGGGGGCCCAGCTAGTGAGCTGGCGAGTCACCGTCTGCCAACATATTTCAAATTAAAACTTGAAAGGCAGACGCCGTTTTCTTCCGGCAATAGAGGTTAAACGATCCACAAAACACCCCTTTCCATAAACCAGATATTTTTCACCATATTTTACAAGTCTTGCACCCACTTGGGACGGTACATGACTGTACTCCAATAGTGCTGCCGTGGATAGTCCCCGGTTGGTGCCCCACCCCATTTTAGATTAAAGTTCTCAAAGGGGCCTCTGCGCGTTGGACCTGTGTCCCCGTGTATGCCTTCCAAAAGACCGGACATCTTCCGCACGGAAGATGAGCCGTGAACAGAGATACATAGTATTAATATATTAGAATAATGGTGCTTATGAAGTGTGCTCACCCGGAGTGTTTGTCAGCATGGTAATGAACATGTCTTTCGGAGCCGTCAGGTTGATGCAACGAGAATTCACCCTTGACACTGTCACCGTCGCGATGCTCGTGGTGTTCCTTGTGGTCACCGGTGTGAGGGTTCTTTACTTTGTACTCGAACTTGTACTTGGGATGTGTCTGGAAGTGAAAAGAAAAGATTAGTATTTTGTTTTTAAACACAGTCCAGCAGATAAGATTTAAAGTGCAACTAACATAGTAGTCGACGTGGTGTTCGTGGTGGCCGTGATGGTCATGCTTTTTTATGTACACGGGCTCGTGATGACCGTCGTGTTTGAAGATGTGCTGCGATGAGTGACCGTCCTCGGCGGATACAGCCGCTACCGCACACACAGCTAACATGCACAACACCTGCAACACAATAATTTGTCAATTTTGTTGTTTTACACAATCACACATGCACAAAGTCTGCAATTCAGAAAATTAATATACGAGCATAGCTTTATAAAAATAAAATTATAAAAGCTACTTCCGAGGTGATTTATAAGGGGTTAAAGTTATGAAATACCTTGAAGATCATTTTAAAGTTTGCTGCTGTGCAAATGGTAGTAAGTCTATTATTGAACTGATACATAGCTAAAAATAATTCGCGCTTTTATAGTTAAAAATAAAGACAATTGGCAATTGATTTCATTCATAACGTTTGGCAGTTAAAATGTTTACAACATTTTTATTACCTATGGTTTCGAAAAAGTAGTACATGCGTGTGTAGTCAAAACTAATTTACATTCTCGTAGTAACTGAAATCCAGATTCCATTTTCATATTGTTTTATTGTTTACCTATTTCATGTCAACCTTTGATAACCTTAAAAATAAAACAAGTTGTTTTTTGTAGGCTTGTGCTAGAATTTATTTAACACTCCGTGACTTTATCTACCTGGTTCTACCTTACGAACTTCAAAAATACTGTTGTAACTATGAGATACGCGAACATAAGAGAAATATATACCAATAAAACGATACATGTGATTATCAGATTATGTGGCATGCCACAGCAACCCACCTTGGAGCACAATATTTGCCTGGGGGAGTCCGTTTCTACACAGTGAGACAGTAGTCAGGGGTAAGGCAGTTCTAATCTTATCCCTGGTTGATGAAGCAATAGGCTAATGAGGAAAAGCTATTGTGGATTATGCACGCGGCCGAGTCTGCGTCTCGGCGATCGAGTCCGAGTGGTTAGCCCATGTGGCAATTGTAATACGCGCTTGCTGCCGCCGGATTCTGTCAAGTGGCTGTGTGGCCCGTTGGCGAGCGCCGTGGCTTCAGGAGGGATCTCGCTGACTGCTGCAAGGGACGTGACGCTGTCCTGTCTCTTTTCTCTAACCATTTTTATTATTGTTGTTATGTACTAGGTATGGAATGCCCTACACATTCTGTACAACTGGTGTAGCAGACGTGCTCTCAGGAGATCCTAGGGCCGTCTGTTACATTACAGTTTGGCTGTAATGTAATATAACCTAAACTACATCAAACAAAATTATTTCTTTAGGTTGGTACCGCCAGCCAGTGCCGTGTTACATTCAACTCATCCTTTCGCATCTACCAGTGTAGACGGAATTTAAGCTTCTCACAGGTAACTCGTATATCACAAGGTATATCTGAATTCGTGTAATTCCTTCAAACCTCGTGATCTGCTAGTGACACAGATTGACTCTGCATGGGATTCATTCAGAAAAAAATAAAAAAATCTCATAAGTTAACCTTGATGTCCTTACGTGACGTGAAGTGAGTCATTTTAGCGCCCCGAGTTAATTGACTGTGAGGAGCGATATTGGACTAGGTGTACCCGCCAGGAGGTACATTTTTTTTAACCTTGTCATTTAATTTAGATCTGATGAGACGTGATCACTTAGCACTATCGCAAGATCACAAATTCCTATGCAGGGTTAATCTATACCAGTTATATAGATCATGTGGTTTTAAGAAATTACACAAATTCATTCACTTACACATTTTAATATTTTTTGTAAAACTCCTAATATTTCTTACTAATTAATTTAAGTATTTAATTATGTGAATAACAAATTAGGCCGGTGCTTTCCACCGGACATCCCGGAGTCCCGGAGCTCTTTTATGATGAGAACGACCATCGGGTGGTTTTAGTTGGTAAGAGTCCGAAATACCCCCCTGCCTTACCTTCGAATCCATAACGATTTTCAAAAGAGAGGTACCTAATTCTAGCAAAACAGTAGGTAAATTGTTTATTGATGCCCGCTAAATAGTGTTTCTTTTAGCAGGTTAATGGCCGATTCCTATAATTTATCGAGCGTTATTGGTTAAAATCAAGACTCTTGTATCTTTACGAATAATGTAGCAATGACTTCATAACTTTGCATACCGTAGTGGACTCTCCGTACGTTTGTAGTTATCATAGATAAAATTAGCTTACACGTCTACTTACATGCCCAGTTTAAAAATAAAAAATACTATCATTGGTAAGCATCACGATTCGTTTTTGGCTATAAGAAGCGGTGTAACGGTTTTGTTACTCGTCAACTCCGGGCATGATCCGGGCATGATCTATCTAATCTATAAAGTCTGGAATACTGCCAGTCGTTGTTCTACAGAGCGGCAGCTGATTTTAAAACCCACCATCATCAGTGCTGCAGATACGATTAGGTTTCAGGAATCTGAATGTTATACCATTACAACAAGAAGACCAACAATAATAATTTTCATAAAAAAATATATTTGCTTATCATAAAATAAAAACAACATAATAGATCACAGTAGAACAGTAAGCTAACAGTCAAACATTTTCAGTCTAGTGGTGGTGATGATGTTCATGCTTTTCCGGGACGAGATGGTGTGTGCTGTGTTTTACTTCTGCGTTGAAACTGAGGAGAGATTAATAATGATAAGTAAATAATTATCAAGTAAAAAATTATTAAGACATCGTAACCACAGTTAGAAAATGTCCGTTGTAACATATAATTAAAATGTTAACAATTATTGGTCTGACAGGTTAGCAATCAAGCTGATGAAAATGGGTTACTGTCACCAATATACACTTACAACCCGATGAGCTTTACTGATAAGTTGCTAATCTTGGAGACAAAGTTGAAACGCTTCATGTGCTCGTAATTTCACAGGCGCTGATCCCCTTCAAATCGGAACACAGCAATGCTGCTTAACGGCAGGAATAAGTATGGTGGAAGTACATCTTCGGACGAACTTTTTCTCATGGAGCTCTACTATTAATAATTTGAAAATAATGAGATACTGATGTAATCCTCTGTAACTACTAATCATTAAACAAAATAGTTGTGTGTAAAGGATTACTTTCTGTTAAGTGATTTCCTAATAACTTAACACAGAAAGTAATGATGATATTGATTGATTGATGCTCACCCGGTGTGTTTGTCAGCGTGGTAGTGAACATGTCTGATGGAGCCGTCAGGTTCATGCAGCGAATAATGACCCTTGACGCTGTCGCCGTCGCGGTGCTCATGGTGTTCCTTGTGGTCACCGGTGTGAGGGTCCTTGACCTCGTATTCGAACTCGTACTTAGGATGAGTCTGAAGATAAACGGAACGATTACCAATTAGCATTTTGTTTTCAAACAGTTCAATAGGTGAGTATGTAAGTGAACTAACATAGTAGTCGACGTGGTGATATTCATGATGTCCGTCGTGTCCTTTTATGTGCACGAGCTCGTGGTGACCGTCGTGTTTGTGGATGTGCTGCGACGAGTGACCGTACTCCGCTGTCACAGCAAACACCGCACACACAGCTAATACGCACAACTCCTGGAAATAGAATTAAGATTCTATCGTACATTTAATGATTACTTTTTTTGGATATTTTTAGAAATACTTATATGATGATTAAATTGTCCAAGATTAAAATCATTGAAGATACCTTAAAGTACATTTTGTATTTAACACTGTTTCACTTCTATTTGTAAACTGATACATAAGCAGAAAACATTGTGTCTTTTATACAGAAAATAAAAGTTAGTAATCAAGGTAATATTCATTTATAAGATAGGCTGTAAAGGTTTTAGTACGCACTTGTAATCATTTCGTAAAACCATTTCTACTCTTGAACCGCCGCCGCTAGCATTAAGCTTTGTGACAATTATTTTATTATGTAAATTTCGCTTTTGAAATCACATTATTGTGGAAGTTTCAGTACATGTGTTGGTAACAAGTAGGTATAATTGGGATTTTTAAATGCCCTGGGCCTATTTGTGATTTTCCAATTTTGAAATTTTCTACGATAGCTCGTACCGATACGAGAAAAGACGAATGTTAAAACCGTAAAATAATCCGAGACTAGATTTTGCAAACTCAAACACCCAAAGTGTTGCAAAATGAAATAAGCATGGACAACAAATAAAAAATATTAGAATTATTTTAACGGAAATATAAGTAAAACTTTAAAATGTAATAAAACTATTCAGATACTTTGTTTAGAAATGTTAAAGCTGCATTAATATCTAGAAAAAATAGTTTTTTTAATATACCTACCTCTTATTATTAGACGCTTATTTTAAGTCTCAGCAATGATTTTGCCATTGTTCTTTAGGTAGTGAGTGACGGAAGTAAACCAAAAAAGGGAATCATCTGTCTTCATAAGTCCTTTACATGATGGCGAAACTCATGCTTTTCAATCACTTTCATCTTCATCTTTAAGAAATGTAAACTCTCAAAATGTACGTTCTCGTACTCACTTGTAAAAAGCCAGATTAGTACTTACTGTAATAGAATTAATTGGCAAGTAGTTTGATTGGAAGTAAAATGAATAGTTTATTGACATAACATTGTTTATAGTTAGTTCTGTAATTGTGGATTTTGAAAGTTTACATTTAGAATCATATAATATAGTGTGATTGCATGTTTGAAAGTTTTTATTTAGATTAATATTTATTTTCTTGTTAGACTTTTGTACATTGTGTAAACTTCATTGACAAAAAGTGTGAGTGTTTTGTGTAGACTGGTGACAGAAGGCATCCTCCGTAAAGGTTTTTTTCAAGAATTTGAAACTTGGATGTGTAAATAAATATTTCACGTAAATACAAGAATTCGTTGTGCTGTTACAGAGAATGTCTGTAAAAGTACTGTCGGCCTATCTCGAAATTAGTTTTTTTTTTACCTATAAAAATTACGTGAGACATACATAAATTAAAAGTTAAAAAAAAAACGGTAATTAAAATACAACGCATTTTCATGTTTCATATCCAAAATTATATTTACAATTAAAATAACAACAACGTGAACAGCGGTAAGAACTAAAACGATAACAATTATAATGATAGATCTAAAGTTAGTGATGATGATGGTGTTCAGGTACAATGTGTTTGGCGTGACCCTCGATTTTCACATCGGCGTTGAATCTGAAACACATAAAATAACAATAATTAGTATTTTGTGCATTTCATTCTGTATCTAGGTACTTAGGATAAAGAGAATAATTATGCACACTCACCCGGTCTTCTTGTCAGCGTGGTACTTGACGACCCTGACGGTGCCGTCGGGCTGGTGCAGGCTGTACACGCCCTTCACGACGTCGCCGTCGCGCGCCTCGTGCTGCGATTTCTTGTCTCCGGTGTGCGGGTCCTCCACTTTGTACGCGAACTCGTACTTAGGATGAGACTGCAACACACATTTCAGTTAGCTACGTCGCTAATTTCATAAACCAAAGGTAATTTACGTTTGAAAATTACATAATACATACATAGTATTCGACGTGTTTTTCAGTTGCGTGACCATGGTGCTGCTTGATGCTTTGTGATGAAGAGGCGTGACCATGGTGGTGGTGATGGTCTTGTGCGGCGATAGATGCTACAGCAACGGCGACGAGGAGGATCTATTAATTACAATTTTCATGTTAATTTAGGATTCAAATGTTTATATGTTGGTAGGTAAACATCTACTACGCATTTAGTATTTTTAATTACCTTTGCAATCATTTTGTTTATTTTTAAGTTTGGTTACTTTAACAGTTGACTGATTACTGATATTTCCGAAAAGAAATTTGGGGTTTTATATACTTACTACCAATATCCAGTTATAAAATCAAGTTCATAACAATAAAATGCAGTGAGTGAGTATTTTAAGAAAAGCAAGTTATTGTGTCCGAACCTGTTGTTGACGTTACAAGTTCCAAATTTAGACTCCATTACCTTGGGCACAGTACGAGTGCCCATAATTTAACAACGTCACTGCTCTTATTGGATCAATTGCCACTGATGAAACTACATAAATAAAAAGATGAGGAATTAAAAACGATTACGAATGATAATCTCAACATCCACATACATAATTATACTCACGCCTGTAATCCCCGAAGGGGTAAGCAGAGGTGTTCTTCTTTTACAGGACTCTATACACTACGCATCGCCTCTTGCATTAAGTCTCATGTGAGTAGGTGTAAATGCCATGGTGACGAGCTTTTCGCCATTCTTCAGGCACAATTTTAGTATGGTGAGTGTATTGTATTTGTGTCGATATTAAACTGTTGTATGCATACGGGTTTATCTGAGAATAATCTGAAAATAAAATCATGAGATTTTTGGTACAAAATATTTGAATCCTGAATATAATATATCCCGATATCCTCTGATTTCTCACAGTGACATTATTTTTTTAAATAATAGAAAGGTCTTACTTAAAAAAATAATGTCATTTTATGCAGTACGCAACTAATTTTCGATAGGTACCTACCAGTTTTATTATAAATAGCTTATTTCTTGAAAGAATATTCCCATGAAAACCGTATTTTTTGCATAATTTACGGGCGTAATAATAATTAAATTTTCGACTTCAAGCGATTTAATTTAAAAAAGATTATCAACTTTCATTTCGTTCCTTAGACAACCTTGGTTTGATAAGAGCTAACAGTTTTTCAATACCTGTTATGTTGACGAAATAATCGCCTGTTAACACTTAGCGTTTCCACCTTGTATAAATAAAACTTTGGGGCATTCTGGCAATACTATATAACCGTCAAAATAGTCTCGGATATTTATTTCTGGATTCTACTATGGCACTTAGACTTACTTAGGTACGTGAGACTCAATACTAGAGGCGATACGTGGGTGTATAGACTCCTGCGGGCACATTCTTTTAACAAAATTGTTACCAAACCGCTTACAAACAACAACCGTCAGTCAGTTTTCGTTTACGAAAATGTTTGGACAGATGAACGGCTCAGCTTCGATTCGGTTGCGATAGATCAACGTTTCTGTCATATTAATTGGCCCTCAGTAGTACGAGAGCACCTCTGCCTACCCCTTCAGGGATTACAGGCGTGAGTACAATTATGTGTGTATGTTAAGATTCTTATTCGTAATCTTTTTTAATTCCTCATCTTTTTGATCAATCGCAATTGATCCAATAAATGCAGTGAATAGTTAAATTATGGGCATTTGTATTATGCCCACGGTAATGGAGCCATAATTTGAGACTTGTAACGTCAACAACAGGTTAGGACACAACAACTTGCTTTTCTTAAAATATGCACACACTGCATTTTATTGTTATAACTTGATTTATAACTTGATTTTGGTAGTAAGTATAAAACCCCAGATTTCTTTTCGGAAATATCAGTTATCACTCAACCGTACGAGTAACCAAACTTAAAAATAAACAAAATGATTGCAAAGGTAATTAAAAACGCAAAATTCGTAGTAGATGTTTACTGACCAACATATTAAACATTTGAATCTTAAATTAAAATGAAAACTTTAATTATTAGATCCTCCTCGTCGCCGTTGCTGTGGCAGCGATCGCCGCACAAGACCATCATCACCATCACCATGGTCACGCCTCCTCATCACAGAGCATCAAGCAACACCACGGTCACGCGACCGAAAAACACGTCGAATACTATGTGTGTATTATATAATTTTCAAACGTAAATTACCTTTGGTTTATAAAAATAGCGACGTAGCTAAGTGTAAGCTCATCCTAAGTACGAGTTCGAGTACAAAGTGGTAGACCCCCACACCGGCGATAAGAAATCGCAGCACGAGGCGCGCGACGGTGACGTCGTGAAGGGCGTGTACAGCCTGCACCAGCCCGACGGCACCGTCAGGATCGTCAAGTACCACGCTGACAAGAAGACCGGGTGAGTGTGCATAATTATTAAATTTATACTAAGGAGATAGTGAATGAAATGTACCAAATACTAATTATATTATTTTACATGTTTCAGATTCAACGCCGACGTGAAGATTGAGGGTCACGCCAAACACATTGTACCTGAACACCATCATCATCATCACTGACTTTAAATCTATCAATATAATTGTTATCGATTTAGTTCTTACTGCTGTTCACATTGTTGTTATATTAATTGTAAATATATTTTTGGATATGAAACATGAAAATGCGTTGTATTTTTTTAATTTTAATTAATGTAATAGGTATCTTACCTCATCTTTTATTTGGCACATTAGTACTCATAAAAAATGCTCTATTTCGTAATAGGCCGACAATATCTTTTACAGACATTCTCTTTAACAGCACAACGAAATTTTGTTACAAACTCAAGAATTTGACACAAGATTTCAAGATTAAAAGCCTTTAGATATTCCTTCCGTCACCAGTCTTCACAAAATATACACACACTTTTTGTTAATGAACTTTACACAATGTACAAAAATCTTATAAGAAAATAAATATTATTCTAAATAAAGCCTTGCGGACAAAGACAGTCAAAATTTTTCGAATTTTCAATTCAGTCTAAATTCGTGAGGTACGAAACAGGTACAAAATCTTGGCCCCATTCGGTGATATAAAAAGCTTAACATTTTTATTAAAGCCTTTGAGGACCCGCTACCCAGACGCTTCATTAAATCGTCGTCATAAAAAAAAAAAAAAACTGTTGAAGTACAACATATTTATAATGAATATTATTTAGGTACAAAATAAGGTCTTGATGGTAAGCTATCGCCCCTTGAAAAATATGATTGGGGCCTGCCAGGTAGATATACACAACATTTTGAGTTTACATCAGTTTCCTTAAGTTGAAGATGAAAATGATTCCATAGCATGAGTTTCTCCGTCATGTTTACCAGAAACTAACGAAGACAATAATTCCTGTTCCGTACCGGAATAGAATTATGACAATTATTTACAATTCATCTTAGAATTTTTGAAGGCTTGTGACGCAAAAATCTTGGGCTTAACAGTGCCTATCTTTTTATGAGTATGCTTTTAGGTTGGAGACCTTTCCTGATCGGCCCTACACTTGCTAAGCAATGCTGCTTTGCTATTGGATAGCCACACGCGCTCCTCCACTGCAAGCATTTGCTATTGGAGTCCTTTGGAAACTAAATTTTTTCACTGTGACATTTTACGTCTTTTGAATTTTTACAAAAATATAATTAAACTCTCAATTTTAACACCGTGTGTTTGTTGTGGCAATCAATAAATATTAGGCAATACCGTAAACTCCCTAGGTTTTTTTTCTCTGTAGTGTGCCTGGTGTGCAGAAAAATAAAAATATATCTGCTAAAAGGAAGCTCCCCAAAGCGACGCCTAGCCAACGCAGCGCGAGGCAATGGACACCCGTCCCGCTTGAGGTAAGTCTTCTGTCCATTACATATACCAATTCCCTTTTTTTTTGGTTTACTTCCAACACTATCTATAGTTGCGAGTTTGCATGATGAAAAATGACAACAAAAACAACATGACGAAGAAACTCATGCTATGGAATCACTTTCATCTTCAATTTAAGGAAACTGATGTAAACTCAAAATGTCGTGTGTATATCTATCTGGCAGGCCCTAATCATATTTTTCGAGGGGCGATGGCTTATCAGATATTTGTACATAGTGTAATGTTCATTGACAAAAAGTGTGTGTATATTTTGTGAAGACTGGTGACGGAAGGCAATCTAAAGGCTTTTTTCTTCTTGAAATCTTGTTTCAAACTCTTGAGATTGAAACAAGATTTCGTTGTGCTGTTAAAAAGAATGTCTGTAAAAGATATTGTCGGCCTATTACGAAATAGAGCAATTTTATTAAAGTCTCAAGTACTGTAATTATAGACACAATAGAAAAACAATGGCACTGACGAACCGGTTCGTCGGTCGGGCCGCTAGCGGTTAAAAGCACTAATTTGGCAACCAAAAGATGACGTAAGATAACTATTACATTAATTAAAAGTAAAAAAATACAACGCATTTTCATGTTTCATAACCAAAAATATATTTACAATTAATATAACAACAATGTGAACAACAGTTAGAACTAAATCAATAACAATTATATTGATAGATTTAAAGTCAGTGATGATGATGATTTTGTTCAGGTACAATGTGTTTGGCGTGACCCTCAATCTTCACGTCGGCGTTGAATCTGAAACACGTAAAATAATATAATTAGTGTTTGGTACATTTCATTTACTATCTCCTTAGTATAAATGGAATAAGTATGCACACTCACCCGGTCTTCTTGTCAGCGTGGTACTTGACGATCCTGACGGTGCCATCGGGCTGGTGCAGGCTGTATACGCCCTTCACGACGTCGCCGTCGCGCGCCTCGTGCTGCGATTTCTTGTCGCCGGTGTGTGGGTCTACCACTTTGTACTCGAACTCGTACTTAGGATGAGCCTAAAACAAACATTACACTTAGTTAGCTACGTCGCTTATTTTTATAAATCAAAAGTAATTACGTTTGAAAATTACATAATACATACATAGTATTCGACGTGTTTTTCAGTCGCGTGACCGTGGTGCTGCTTGATACTTTGTGATGATGAGGCGTGACCGTGGTGGTGGTGGTGATGGTCTTGGGCGGCGATCGCTGCCACAGCAACAGTGACGAGGAGGATCTATTAATTAAAATTTCCATGTTAATTTAGGATTCAAATGTTTTATCTACTACGAATTTTGCATTTTCAATTACCTTTGCAATCATTTTGTTTATTTTTAAGTTTGGTTACTCTTACGGTTGAGTGATTACTGATATTTCCAAAAGGAAATTCGGGGTTTTATATACTTACTACCAAAATCAAGTTTATAACAAAATGCAGTGAGTGAATATTTTAAGAAAAGTAAGTTATTGGGTCCTAACCTGTTAATGACGTTACAAGTTCCAAATTATGGCTACCGCTATACAAATACAAATTACCGTGAGCACAGTACAAATGCCCATAATTTAACTATTCACTGCATTTATTGGATCAATTGCGACTGATTAAAAGATGAGGGATTAAAAACGATTACGAATGAGAATCTTAACATACACACATAATTGTATTCACGCCTGTAATCCCTGAAGGGGTAGGCAGAGGTGTTCTCCTACTACAGGGGGCCAAATTATACTAACAGAAACGTTGATCCATCGCAACCGAATCGCAGCTGAGCCGTTCATCTGTCCAAACATTTTCGTAAACGAAAACTGACTGACGGTTGTTGTTTGTAAGCGGTTTGGTAACAATTTTGTTAGTAGAATGTGCCCGCAGGAGTCTATACACCCATGTATCGCCTCCGGAATTAAGTCCCACGTGAGTAAGTCTAGGTGCCATAGCAGCGAGCCTATTGCCATTTTTCGGGCACAATTATGCTGAGAATCTCAAATCTGTTAATTTTTTTTATAGAATGCTGTATTTATGTAGAAATTAAACTGTTATACGGGTTTATCTGAGAATAATTACAGGAAAAATCTTTAAGGTTATAAAATATGCTGTACTGTATCTTTGCTTTTAAAATTAAATTGCTAAATTTTAATTCGCTGCCAGTTATTCCGCCTATACTTCACTTTTTAACGTAGCGACGGCGAAGCCCTGGTTTTTTTTTTTTTTTTTTCTTATCTGGTAGATCCGTAATTTTAAACGTAACTTGTGTTTTACTTCATTGCAATGGTTTTATTTTTCTTAATTATTTTTTTGATCCGAAGAAAGTAAGTGATATATTAAGACACGTGCACGTTAAAGGTTCAAGGTTACCAAGCCAGAGAACTTGTATGCACGGCAACATATCAAGTCACAAAATTCCAGTATGAGCTGATCTCGCATTGGCTTACCGTACCCACAATGAGAGGTCACCTTATACCGGAATTGTATAGCTTGATGTGTAGCCGTATGTACCAACGTAATAAGCTGGTTTGGGAAAACTTATCAATGGTGAAATATTGTTCTGTATGCTAGTAAAAATCGATTTCTTGGTTGATATAAAACCGCAAGTCTTTTTTCAGAATTATCAGTTATCACTCAACTTTTGAGCGAATTAACGTTAAAACAAAAAAAAAATGTTCACAAAGGTAAGTAAACACAATACTATCCCGAAATATTAGATTGAATGTAAATGTCATAATGAAACCTCATGTTACTTATCATTTGAATAGATCCTCCTCATCACCGTCGCCGTGGCAGCGGTCGCCGCATTACCACAAGATCATCACCACCACCATGGTCACGCCTCCTCATCACAAAGCATCAAGCAGCACCACGGTCACGCGACCGAAAAACACGTTGAATACTATGTATGTATTATGTAATTTTCAAACGTTTGCCTTATAAAAATAGCGACATAGCTAATTGTAATTTGTGTTGCAGTCTCATCCTAAGTACGAGTTCGAGTACAAAGTGGTAGACCCACACACCGGCGACAAGAAATCGCAGCACGAGTCACGCGACGGCGACGTCGTGAAGGGTGTATACAGCCTGCACCAGCCCGATGGCACCGTCAGGATCGTCAAGTACCACGCTGACAAGAAGACCGGGTGAGTGAGCATACTTATTAATTTAATGTATACTATTTAGAAAATGAATGAAATGTACCAAATACTAATTATTGTTATTTTATGTGTTTCAGATTCAACGCCGACGTGAAGATTGAGGGTCACGCCGAACACATTGTACCTGAACACCATCATCATCACTAACTTTAGATCTATCAATATAATTGTTATCGATTTAGTTCTTACTGCTGTTCACATTGTTGTTGTTTAATTGTAAATATAATTTTTGTTATGAAACATAAAAACGCGCTGTATTTATATTCCTGTTTTTTTTTCTTTACATTAATGTAATAGGTGTCTTACGTCATTTTTCAGGAAACTTAATAATTTAAAAAAAAATGCCTAGTTTCGAGATAGGCCGACAGTATCTTTCACAGACATTCTCTGTAAAAGCACAACGAATTCTTGTATTTACGTGAAATATTTATTAACACATTCAAGTTTCAAACTCTTGAAAAAACCTTTAGGGAGGATGCATTCTGTCACCAGTCTACACAAATACATACACACTTTTTGTCAATGAACATTACACAATGTACAAAATTCTAATAAGAACATAAATATATTTCTAAATAAAAACTTTCAAACATCGACTATCACAGAACTACAATTATAATGTCAAAAAACTATTAATTTCACTTTCAATCAACTTCTATCAATCGATTCTACTGCAATTACTACTAATCTAAAAGTGAGTGTGGGAACGTACATTTTTCGACATTTTGGTGTTACATGTCTGCCTAGCAGGCCCCAATCAGATTTTTCGACGGACGATAGCTTATCATTAAGACCTTATTTTGTACCTAAATAATATTAATTATAAATATTTTGTATTTGTACAGTTTTTGCATACTGACGATTTAACATGATTTAACTTTTTGGCATTTTTTCAAAATGTTAAGCTTTTTATATCACCAAACAGGGATAATTTTTGTACTATACTAATACTATATAAAATATATAAAAAAATATTAGTATTTTATATATAAATATATAAAATATTAGTATTTTATATATAAATATATAAAATATTAGTATTTTATATATAAATATATAAAATACTAAAATTTTGATAAGTATAGATAGCAAGCACTAGACGACTTGTAATTCGGGATTTGTAATGTTCAAAATAGGTACAAAAGTGTAGCCCTGTTTGGAGATAAAACTTGAACATTTTGAAAAAAAAAGCCTTTGAAGGCCCGCTAGACTGACACTTCATTGAATCATCATTATATCAAAAACTGATCCGGTACAAAATATTTATAATTAATATTATTTAGGTCCAAAATAAGGTCTTGATTATAAGCTATCGCCCGTCGAAAAATCTGATTGACGCCTGCCAGGCAGACATGTAACACCAAAATGTCGAAAAATGAACGTTCCCGTACTCACTTTTAAAAAGCTAGATTAGTACTAACTGTCATAGAATTAATTGGTAGAGTTTGATTGAAAGTGAAATTAATAGTTTGTTGACATTATGACATTTTTACCGTCTTTAAAAGAAATGGGTATTATTATTATACCCATTTCTTTTGGTGAACGGCGTAGTAGGCATTGGCATGTTTCTTTTTTACTTTTTATTAAATTATATAACTATAGATATCTACTATAGAAACTTAAATCATACGCAGGTGTGTATGATTTGAATTTAGATACCTACCTAAGTATTATTTTATCGATATATTTACTTTACTCGAAATTTCTGTTTTCATTGCTTTAGTATGATTTAGTATGTATTTACTTCAAATTAGTAGTATTTATTGATAGATAAATTTCAATAAAGGCAATTTAAAAAAAAAACTATGCCATGGGGTTCTACTCCATTTACCTATTATACCCTTTTTTTTCTAGACGGTAAAAAAGACATTTGGTAGAGTTCTGTGATTGTCGATGTTTTAAAGTTTTTAACCGACTTCAAAAGGAGGAGGTTCTCAATTAGTCTGAATGTTGTTTTTTTGTGTGTTTGTTACGCGATATCTCCGCCAAATTATAAATGGATTTTCATGATTCTTTTTTTTGTTTGGTAGGCTATACTTCAAAAGTGATCCCATATAAAAATTTTATAGGAATGGATGTAGCGCTTTTTGAAATAATCAACAAAAACAAAAAAACACATACCTAGATGACGTTTTTGTTTGTTCCCTTCTGCAAAAGTTTTGATGAAGACTTTCAATCTTTGTTTTAACTGTCATCACAGAAACATTAGCCAAGAACAAAGAAGATTGTATGTATTTGTAAGGAGCCGTCATGATAATAATAATTATACATTAATACCTATTTTTAAAAGAAAGTGTCATTAAAATTTGTGGTCTTAAACCGTGTAATGTATGGCACTAAAACGTATTTAATATAATATATAAAATTAAGTTTCAGAAGTCGGTGGCTTTTATTTGTTTCCGTGTTGAATTGCACCGACTTCTGAAACTGTTAATTTTATATCATGCTAATTATTTCACTCTTTTTTTAGTTTTTTTTGAAGTCAGTTTTTACTTTTATTAAAAGTTTTTTTTTTTATTTAGAGTCATTTTTTTTTTCTTGTTAGAATTTTGTACATTGTGTAATGTTCATTGACAAAAAGTGTGTATTTTATGAAGACTGGCAACGGAAGGCATCCTCCCTAAAGGTATTTCAAACTTAAACTATGATGTGCAAATAAATATTTCACGTAAATACAATAATTCGTAGTGGTATTAAAAAAATGTCTGTAAAAGATATTGTCGGCCTATTACGAAACAGGGATTTTTTTATAAAAGTACTAAGTTTCTAATTAAATGATAATGTAAGACACCTATTACATATTCAAAATAAAAATACCACGCATTTTCATGTTTTACATCCAAAATTATATTATATATTAAAATTATCGTATTTACAATTAATATAACAACAATGTGAACAGCAGTAAGAACTAAATCGATAACAATTATATTGATAGATCTAAAGTTAGTGATGATGATGATGTTCAGGTACAATGTGTTTGGCGTGACCCTCAATCTTCACGTCGGCGTTGAATCTGAAACACGTAAAATAATGTAATTAGTATTTGGTACATTTCATTCAGTATCTCCTTAGTATAAATTGAATAAGTATGCACACTCACCCGGTCTTCTTGTCAGCGTGGTACTTAACGATCCTGACGGTGCCGTCGGGCTGGTGCAGGCTGTACACGCCCTTCACGACGTCGCCGTCGCGCGCCTCGTGCTGGGACTTCTTGTCGCCGGTGTGTGGGTCTACCACTTTGTACTCGAACTCGTACTTAGGATGAGACTGCAACACACATTACACTTAGTTAGCTACGTCACTATTTTTACGAACCAAACGTTTGAAAATTTCATAATACATACATAGTATTCGACGTGTTTTTCGGTCGCGTGACCGTGGTGCTGCTTGATGCTTTGCGATGAGGAGGCGTGACCGTGGTGGTGATGATGGTCTTGTGCGGCGATCGCTGCTACAGCAACGGCGACGAGGAGGATCTATTAATTAAAGTTATCATTTTAATTTAAGATCCAAATGTTAATATGTTGGTAGGTAAACAACTTCTACGAATTTTGCATTTTTAATTACCTTTGCAATCATTTTGTTTATTTTTATGTTTGGTTACTCTTACGGTTGAGTGATAACTGATATTTCAAAAAAGAAATTCGGGGTTTTATATACTTACTACCATAATCAAGTTATAAAAATCAAGTTTATAACAATAAAATGCAGTGTTTGAATATTTTAAGAAAAGTAAGTTGTTCTGTCCGAACCTGTTGTTTACGTAACAAGTTCCAAATTTAGACTCCATTGCCTTGGGCAAAGTACAAATGTCCATAATTTAACTATTCACTGCATTTATTGCATCAATTGCGACTGATAAGAAATGTGAGGGATTAAACAAGATTACGAATAAGAACCTCAACATACTTATACATAATTATACTCATGCATGTAATCCCCGAAGGGTTAAGCAGAGATGATCTTCTATTACGGGGGACCAATATAGGACCCGCAGGACTTTCTTTACACTCACGTATCGCCTCTGGTATTAGGTCCCACGTGAGTACGTGTAAATGCCATGGTGACGAGCTTATTGCCATTTTTCGGGCACAATTATGCTGAGAATCTCATATCCATTCATTTTGTTAATACTGCTGTATTTATGTCGATATTAAACAGTTAGTTAGGGTTTATCTGAAAAATATGGGAGAAAAGAATTTTTAAGGTTATGAAATAAGCTAAATTATGTTTGCTCTTAAAATTAAACTGCTGCATTTTAATTCGATGCCCGTTATTCCACATATACTCCGCCTTTTATCCTAGCGAGACGCGGCGACGCCCTGGAAAAAATTAAAATTGTTTCATATTCTGTCTGATCCATAATTTTAAACATCTCGTATTTTATTAAATTGTAATGGTGTTCAAAATTTTGTAATTATATTGATCTGAATAAAGTCGGTGATATATTTAGTTAGTTGCATGTTAAAGGTTCAAGGCTACCAAGCCAGAGAATTTGTACGCACGGCTACCCAATAGCAAGCTATGAGAATCCAATATGAGCTGATCTCGCATTGGGTTACCGTACAATGAGAGGTCAGCTTATACTGGAAATTATAGCCTGATATGTAGCTGTGTGTACCAACGTAATAAGCTGATTTGGTTAAAACTTATCAATGGTGAAATATTGTTCTGTATGCTACTTAAAATCGATATCATGGTTGATATAAAACAGCATGTTTCCTTTCAGAATTATCAGTTATCACTCAACTTTTAGAGCGAATTAACGTTAAAACAAACAAAATGTTCACAAAGGTATCAAAACACAATTTTATCGCGAAATATTACATTGAATCTAAACGTCATAATGAAACTTTATTTAACATAACTTATTATTTAAATAGATCCTCCTCATCACCGTCGCCGTGACAGCAGTCGCCGCATTACCACAAGATCATCACCATCACCATGGTCACGCCTCCTCATCACAGAGCATCAAGCAACACCACGGTCACGCGACCGAAAAACACGTCGAGTACTATGTATGCATTATGTAATTTTCAAACCTTTAGTTTAAAAAAAAAATAGCGATGTAGCTAAGTGTAATGTGTAACTGCAGGCTCATCCTAAGTACGAGTTCGAGTACAAAGTGATTGACCCCCACACCGGCGACAAGAAATCGCAACACGAGGCGCGCGACGGCGACGTCGTGAAGGGCGTGTACAGCCTGCACCAGCCAGACGGCACCGTCAGGATCGTCAAGTACCACGCTGACAAGAAGACCGGGTGAGTGTGCATACTTATTCCATTTAACATAATTAGATATTGAATGAAATGTACCAAATACAAATTATTGTTATATTTTGTTTTTCAGATTCAACGCCGACGTGAAATTTGAGGGTCATGCCCAACACATTGTTCCCGAACACCATCATCATCACTGACTTTAGATATGCCAACCTCATTGTTATCGAATTAGACTTTTCTGTTATTGTCATTGTTGGTGTATTTGTAAATATAAGTGATTAAGAAACCATATTTCTTTCTTTCATTTGTACTTTCCTTCTAATTTATTTGTCTCTATAATTGTGTCATGAATAGTTAGCTATTCATCTCATTTAGAAAAAAATAACTATTTACGTCACTATGATCAAAAATGACATTAAAGTCAGTGTTTGGTTAAAATATGTGTAGAAATCATAACTCGAAACCTACAAAAAAACGCGGAACATACATGGGGGTGATTCGGGTACCTCTAAGGATGCTCTACCTCAGGACTTCCGCTTGACACTACTTTCTGGGACACGGTGTATATAGAAACTATAAATGTAACTATTATTATCATAATTTTGAAATAAAGTTTAGGTTGTCACAATATTATAGATCCTGGCACCGTGTGGCCTATCGATAAGACTGAGAATGGAACTGTATGTTGTATTTAAATGGTTTAGATGCGAATACATCGATCACTATCTAATTTTCTATCAAGGGAGGTATCTAGCAGTGGCCTGTAATATAGACTTGATTGATAATCACAATTCATCATCAGGAAGAAAATGCAAAAATGTTGAAGTGGTAACAATAAGAGTCCTTAAACTTTGTACAGTTGGGGGTAAGCGCTGATGTCAATTGAGACTATCGCCAGCAACTGATTCTATTTACATAATCGGGTCATTACTGTCCCACTATTGAGTACGGGCCTCTTCTCATTATGGTAAGGAATTAGGCCTTAGTCCACTATGCTTGCTTGGTGTGGGTTGGTGGACTAAACATACCATCAAGTTTTTTTTACCTCTTTGCTGTATTTCTTTCTCCCCTATACAAGGTGTAACTTAAATAACGCACAACCTCTTAACTCTTACTGTACTCATCATTATGAACAACTTTTACTATGGGACCAATGATGAAATCAAGAAACAAAATCTGCTGTTCCCTACATTTATTCGTTAGTTGTGCATGTTTTCTCGCGATGTCTTCCTTCACCGTTAAGGCAAGCGATAATTAAATTCATATCCGCACATAAATCCGAATAGTCAGAGAGGCGAGCTGGGATCGAACTCAGGCGAACCTACATAGAAGGTTAGCATTCAACCGCTAGCCTACCACTATTTTTATTTACAAAGCTCTAAAGCTTATGCTTGGAAAAACCATCCGGCAATTTAAAGTGTTTTGATTTTCCAAAACCAATAAAAGATTTCAAATTAATTCACAATCGTAACGTTATCGCGTTAGTACAAAGTGAAATAACTCATATTATTTCCAATTGAAAATTTATGAAATTTTTGCCCGATGATAAATTGTAATTAGCAATCCAGTCTATATTACACAGGCCACTTCTGGATACTTGCCTTGCTAGAACAGACGATAATGACCAATGTATCGGCATCTAATCCATTTAAGGCTTCTTTTCCACCGGAGATGTGTGCTACGGATGTGTGTCAAATCCACCCGTGATTCGAGATTTTCGAATACGTGTCAAGGTTAGTAAAATAAAGCGATCCTTCCGTAGCACACATCTCTGGTCTTCTCCTTTCGTGTCAGCATGAGCAATACGAAAATAGCTCATGCTGTGGTGTAAAGATTAGCCAGTCAGCAAGGTTGGTAGCGGGGCTGACTGTCCAGGTGCGCCGGACGTACTTAAGTATCGTCACTCGTGGAGGCTCTTTTAATGCACATCTCTGGTGGAAAAGCAGCCTAATTCGTAAGCTGGGTTCTACTGTCTTATCGATAAATCAGACTGTGCCAGGATCTGTAATATTGTAACCTGTCAGCGGCTGTTATTGTCTGTCCGATCCAATGCAAACGTTAAAATTATGGTAATTGTGGTGATATAAAATATTTTGTCATTATAAAAACAGGAAAATGAAAGAAATAAAATATGATTTCTTAATTACTTATTTATTTACAAATACATCAACAATAACAGAAAAATCTAATTCGCTAACAATGAGGTTGGTATTTCTATAGTTAGTGATGATGATGGTGTTCGGGAACAATGTGTTCGGCGTGACCCTCAATTTTCACGTCGGCGTTGAATCTGAAACACATAAAACACAAAAATTAGTATTTGGTACATTTCATTCTGTATCTACTTAGGATGAATGGAATAAGTATGCACACTCACCCAGTCTTCTTGTCGGCGTGGTACTTGACGATCCTGACGGTGCCGTCGGGCTGGTGCAGGCTGTACACGCCCTTCACGACGTCGCCGTCGCGCGCCTCGTGCTGGGACTTCTTGTCGCCGGTGTGTGGGTCTACCACTTTGTACTCGAACTCATACTTAGGATGAGACTGCAACACACATTGCACTTAGCTACGTCGCTACTTTTATAAACCAAAGGTAATGAATTACTGATAATAACGTAATACATACATAGTATTCGACGTGTTTTTCGGTCGCGTGTCCGTGGTGTTGCTTGATGCTTTGTGATGAGGAGGCGTGACCGTGGTGGTGGTGATGATCTTGTGGTAATGCGGCGACCGCAGCCACGGCGACGGTGATGAGGAGGATCTATTTAAATAATAAGTAATGTAACATGAAGTTTCATCAACGTTGACATTCAAGCTAATATTTCGTGATAATATTGTGTTTTACCTTTGTGAACATTTTGTTTGATTTAACGTTAATTCGCTCTAAAAGTTGAGTGATAACTGATAATTCTGAAAAGAAATTTGCTGTTTTATATCAGCCAAGATATCGACTTTTATTAGCATACACAACAATATTTCACCAATCATAAGTTTCCCCAAACCAGCTTATTACGTTGGTACTACATATCAAGCAATATTTCCAGTATGAGCTGATCTCCCATTGCATAGGCTTGCCTTACAATGAGAGGTTAGCTTACACTGGAAAAGTATAGCTTGCTGTGTAGTTGTGCGTACAAGTTTTCTGGCTTGGTAACCTTCAACCTTTAACACGCATATGTCTTAATTTATCACTGTCTTATCAATAAAATAACACAATTTTGAACACCATCGCAACTAAGAGTTAAGTTTAACTTTATGGATCGGATAGAATATGAAACACTTCAAGAGTTTTCAGGTTATCGCTAGGCTAAAAGGCAGAGTGTAGGTGGATAACTGGCATCGAATTAAAATGCAGCAATTGAATTTTAAGAGCAAACATTATTCAGCTTATTTTATAACTTTACTTTTCTTCCGATTGTTGACTTACAAACCAGTTTAATATCGACATAAATACTGCAGTCTATAATAAAATTAATAGATTTGAGATTCTCACCACAATTGTGACCGAAAAATGGCAATAAGCTCGCCACCATGGTCCTTACACTAAGGCTGCAATCACACTGAGCGTATCTTGCGCGATTCATGTTTCGTCGCGTTACGCGTGTACATCGCGTAACATACAAATTGCCCTACTCGGCCACACCAAACCTATTATACGTCGCTATGCCGAGCGTTGTAATGTAGCAGACGGCCCTAGGACCTCCTGAGAGCACGTCTGCCACACCAGTTGTAAGGAATGTGACGTTAGTGAATCCTACCTATCTATCCCTAGTCGGGCAAATAAGGAAACACTTAACACACAACAATTTTATAATACGATAATAAAGAAACAGTCAGTAAATCCGGGAGTCACACGTAAATGAATTGTAACTATTGGAACACACAATCAAGTATACAGTTGGTAAAGCGAGCACGAAAAATGAGGTGAAGGGTGGTGAATACGTAGCCCCGTCAACCAGACGGAGTGCCTGTAGCGCAGCAGCGCCTCAGCGCCGGAGGCCCAGCAATGGCCCACTCGGCGGGAAGCTGGCAGTTCAGCAAGCAGCAATGCCGGAGGCCCAACAATGGCCTACTCGGCGGGGAGCTGGTAGTTCAGCAAGCAGCATAGAAGAGGCAGAGGCCCGGTAATCGTCCACTCGGCGGAGTCCTAGCAATTCCGCCGTCCGGCAGACCGTCCGCACCCTTTCGTTGTTCCTTTTCCAGTCCAGTAAAAACAGCTTGCATTTTACTTTTCGCATTTTTAAAATTTGAACAAGTGTGTTCCAAATAAGTGGCCTGTGATAGAGAAAGAGGTTTAATTGTAAAAGGTAAAAAGGAGGTGAAATGTGTGAAGTGAATGATGATGATAAAGGTGTGATCCTACAGCGTAATAAGGTCTAGAAGTTTCACGCACATCTTGCGTTCAATCGATGTTAAGTATAATCGGTGTATTTTCAGTGGCTACAGCCACATCTAAATGTTATGTGTGTTTTAACTCACATGAGACTGAATACCAGCTGAGGAAATACGTAGGTGTTTAAACTCCTGTAATAGGAGAACACCTCTGCTTACTCCTTCTGGGATTTCAGGCTCATTTTTTTGTAGTAATTTGATCAGAGGCAATTCATTCAATAAATGTAACGACGTAGTTAAAGTATCGACACTCGCACTGCCCCAAGGTAATGACGCCTTAATTTGAAACTTGTAACGACAGGTTCAGACGCAATAACTTGTTTTTCTTAAAATATTCACTCACTGCATTTTATTGTTATTAACTTGATTTTTGTAACTTGATTTAGGTAGTAAGTAGGGTAACTCACGAGTCAATGGACAGTTAAGCGAATTTAAACTTTTCTTTTTTTTTTTTACTCCAGTATTACAACAATGCAGGACATACCATAAAAATAAATCAATAGTTGGAAAGTGGATCTCTCTATTTCATGTTGTTATAACACAATATTATAACGTACAATATATTTAAAATAATATTTTTTTAAAAGTGCCAAAAAACACAGTTATTGGACAGCATTTGCAGTCAATTGGACATTTATTTGAGTCATTGGACAGAATTTACGATGGCGTTAATTGATTTTAAAATGCTCTTTTACTAACTAAAAACAAATCTAAATTAGGTTTTTGTCACTAGACAACTTTAAAAATAACAAACTGAACTAAAGTCAAGTGTTTTATACAGGATTATTGGAAAAACACTAACAACCTCTTACTCTCTGTACTCATCATTATGAACAACTTTTACTATGGGACCAAACCTGAAATCGTGAAAAAAAAACAGCTGTCCCCTACATTTTGACGAGTTATGCGAACATAGTGTTCAGGATGTTTAATTTTAAAATGAAGAGTGGATTTAGGAATACTTCCTTACTATGTACTTAGTACTGTACTATGTACTTAGGTACTTCCGCGCAATTTCACGAATTTTTCCGCCATTTCGAACTTCCTGCAAAGCTTTACGTAAGCTCTCAGAACTGTAAGGTTCTTTTTTTTTAATTTTAGGCATCTTGTCTTGTCTATCTATTTCTGCAACCAATCATTGGACATACATTAGACAGTCATTGGACAGTAGCGTCCAATGACTGAATATAAACGTAAATGATAGTCATTGGACAGTGTCCAATGACTGCTAAATAAGCTAGCAGAAGAGTAAGATTTTTTTATAACTTAAACACACACGAAGAAAGCATAAAATTGAAAAAAAAAAGTTTCTTTCAATACTAGTAATTGGACAAGATGTCCAATCACTAAATCACTAAATATATTAACTTACAGTCCTTGGACATGGGATAATATAATCTCAAATTACAAAACATTAAGATTACGTTTTGAAATAACGTGTAAAACAATATAAGCTACCATATATTTAATGCAATTTGTCCCAAACAATCAAAAAACAAGATTTTTTTACTATTTTGTCAGTCCTTGTCCTTAACAAATTTATTAATTTTTGACGAGAATTTGACACTGCGTCGCGACCACTACATTAATATTTTTTAACTGCCAATTTCGGCATCTATTGGTTATTTCAAATATTAAGATCGACTTTGGAGACACGTAAGATAAATAACACTTGCTTGAATGCTTCAAACATCGCTTGTAGTTCTTATAAAATCCGTAAAAGAGCGAAGTGTCCATTCACTAGTCGCGTCCAATAACTAGTGAACTACCCTATATAAAACCCCGAATTTCTTTTCAGAAATACCAGTAATCAGTCAACCGTAAGAGTAACTTAACTTACAATAAACAAAATGATTGCAAAGGTAATTAAAAATGCAAAATTCGTAGTAG
The DNA here is from genome assembly GCA_905220435.1 of Amphipyra tragopoginis. Taxonomy (NCBI): domain Eukaryota; kingdom Metazoa; phylum Arthropoda; class Insecta; order Lepidoptera; family Noctuidae; genus Amphipyra; species Amphipyra tragopoginis. The sequence continues at coordinate 11,076,691 of HG991997.1, read as the reverse complement.
CTATTTAGGTACCTACCGACATATACCGACATTTGAATATTAAATTAACATAAACGTTTTAATTATTAGATTCTCCTCGTCGCCGTTGCTGTAGCAGCGGTCGCCGCACAAGACCATCACCACCACCACGGTCACGCCTCCTCATCACAAAGCATCAAGCAACACCACGGACACGCGACTGAAAAACACGTCGAATACTATGTATGTATTACGTTATTATCAGTAATTCATTACCTTTGGTTTATAAAAGTAGCGACGTAGCTAAGTGCAATGTGTGTTGCAGTCTCATCCTAAGTACGAGTTCGAGTACAAAGTGGTAGACCCACACACCGGCGACAAGAAGTCCCAGCACGAGGCGCGCGACGGCGACGTCGTGAAGGGCGTGTACAGCCTGCACCAGCCCGACGGCACCGTCAGGATAGTCAAGTACCACGCTGATAAGAAGACCGGGTGAGTGTGCATTCTTATCCTATTTATACTAAGTAGATACTGAATGAAATGTACCAAATACTAATTATTGTTACTTTACGTGTTTCAGATTCAACGCCGACGTGAAATTCGAGGGTCACGCCAAACACATTGCTCCCGAACACCATCATCATCACTGACTATAGAAATACCAACCTCATTGTTATCGAATAAGATTTTTCTGTTATTGTTGATGTATTTGTAAATAAATAAGTACTTAAGAAATCATATGTTATTTTTTTCATTTCCTTGTTCCTATAATGACAAAATATAGTATTATATCACCATAATTGTCATAATTTTTAAATAACGCTCAGGTTTGCAACGGATCGCACAGACGATGACAGCTGACGACAGGTCACAGTTTTATAGATCCTGGCACCGTCTGGCCTATCAATAAAACAGACAGTAGAACCCTAGCTTATGTACTTAATAGCTTTAATGCGAGTAGGTACATCAGTCATTATCTACTCTTCTAGCAAAGCAAGGAAGTAGGTATCTAGCACTGTCCTGCTATATGTACTGCATTGATAAATACAACTTCATCACGCAAAACTTTCATCGATTTCTAAGTGGAAATAATAAAAGGCTCTTTCTTATAAGGCACTGCACAGACGCGATAACGTGACGATTGTGAATAAAGTCAAACTTCTCTAATTTATAAAACAAGTTTCGTTACGGGCGAAAAAAAAATGATGCCTTGGGTCCATACTAAAGATTGCATTCCCCTTTGAAGTATTTTTATTGGTTTTGGAAAATCAAAACACTTTAAATAGCCGGATATTTTTTCCAAGCGTAAGATTTAGAGCTTTGTAACTGAAAACTGTGGAAGACTAGCGATTAAACACGGGCCTTCCACGTAGGATCGTCGAGTTCGTTCACGTCCCGCACTTCTGACTTTTCCAATTCGTGTGCGGATCAGAATTTAAGTATCACAACTTGTGTTAACGGTGAAAACATGCACACCTAAGAGGGTGTCTACGATTACACCAACTACGTAATCACAAACAATACAATCAAAACACCCTCAAGCGGCCGCGCTCTGTACCAGCGGGTGCATCGACGCGGTGATGACATCACGCAACAAGGAAGGATGCGGGGGCCGGGGAGAGCGGAGGCCGCGACACTAGCGACGCTCACCGGGTCTTCCTAAGAACACTTCAAATTTAACACACAACGCACACGCAACGACAACGCGCACTAAGTGACTTGCATTTTTGTAACCACCTATAATTTAAAATTAAAAGGAATTTTGAGCATTAAATCACGCATCATATTCATTGGAAAAGACCTGACCTAACAATCACGCATACGCACCAACAGAGGGCTTAAAAAAACTCGATGGTATATTTAGTCCTTCAACCCGCACCAGGCAAGTGTAGTGGTCCAAGGCATGATACCTTATCATTCTGAGAATAGGCCCGTACCCATTAGTGTTATCTGAATAGAAGCAGTTGCTGGCGATAGCCTCAATTAAAATCAGTGCTCACCCATTACAACTTATTGTACGAACTGATCGCCGCGCCGACCTGAAATTAGCCAACTGGTTCGACGTTACACCAACGTCTGTTTTGCAAATTTCGTCATAATTTTGATCTTCGACTATCATAAGTATTCATCCCAGTCTAGTACTACCTACTTTTTAAGTTTCGGCATCGAGGTCTTGCCATCCTACAAGTAGGGCTTAAAATCAGTTTACACGATAATAGGCCAGCGCTGACTAAAGTGTGTGTAAATTGATTTCAGTCCACTACACTTGCCTGGTTTAGGTTGGAAGACTACAAACACCATCGAGTCTTTTTTTAAGCCCTCTTCTTTAAGTCCTCTCTCATTTTAGCCCTCTTGTGCATGTTTTCTATGATTAAGATTTTCCTTAACCGTTGACGCAAGAGATAACTAAATTCTGATCCGTACATTAATTCAAAAAGTCATTTGTAGATCTTTGACAGTCGTTACTGTTGGTCAGAAGCCAGAAAGTCTGACAACCAGTCGTACCAAGAGTATCGTATTACCCAGTTACTGGGTTGTGGAGGTCTGATAGGCAGTCGCTCCATGTAAAATACTGATATTCAGCTGCATCCGGTTCGACTGGAAGCCGACCCCAACATAGTTGGGAAAAAGGCTAGGCAGATGATGAATGATGACATGAATTCAAAAAGTCAGAGGTGAGGGCCGGGATCTAACTTATACGATCCTACGTAGAAGGCCAGTGTTAAGCCACTAGCCTACCCCTTTTTTATTTACAAAGTTCTAAGGCGTGAATTACATAGAAGCGGCGTAAGGTGCAGACGCGGCACAGGCGCGTCGCTTTCATACATTTTATGCGAAAAAGATTTGAAGCGGCACTACAAAACGTATGAAAGCGACGCGCCTGCGCCGTATCTGCACCTTACGCCGTTTCAATGTAATTCACGCTTAAAGCTTTTGCTTGAAAAATTTATCCGGCAATTAAAAGTGTTTTGAATTTCCAAAACCAATATAAAGATTTCAAATTGATAAATTCACAAACGTATAACGTCATCGCGTCAGTACAAAGTGAAAGGACTCTTATTATTTCCACTTAAAAATTTATGAAAATTTTGCCTGTTTTTTTTTTCTATTTGACTGCTGTAGGTCGTCCTAGGGGACGGTTTCTACGTAACCGGGCAGTTATTGGCGTGATCTGAATGGTCTCCAGCCAATGGGGGGGAAGTAAAATACTTAACCTAAGCTAACTACTTGTACTACACTAACATCATGACTACTTGCAACAACAGCACTAAGGGCGACCCCTAGTGGGACTCGGACCTCGGCTTAGGGCGTTGTTGGCGTGGACATAGGGGGGGGGAGACAGCTTGATGAGGGCTGAATTATCGGTGTGAAAGATTTTGCCTGATGATGAATTGTATTTTTATTACAGGCCACTGATGGATATAATTATAGCCTTGCTAAAATAGTAGATAATAACCTATGTATCCGTATCTAAGCTTTTTAATCCATAAACTGGGTTTCATTTTCTGTTTTATCGATAGACTAGACGGTGCCAGGATCTAAAATATTGTGTACTCGGTCGTCACCTGTCATCGTCCGACCGATCCGTTGTGAATTTGAATTTAATTTCAAAATTATGATAATTAAAGTTATATTTATAGTTCTTTGATATAATAACATATTTTGTCATTATAAAAACAGGGAAATTAAAGAAATAAAATATGATTTAATCTTAATCACTTTTATTTACAAATATATCAACAACAGTAAAATCTAATTCGATAACAATGAGATTGGCATTTCTATAGTCAGTGATGATGATGGTGTTCGGGAACAATGTGTTTGGCGTGACCCTCAATTTTCACGTCGGCGTTGAATCTGAAACACATAAAATAACAATAATTAGTATTTGGTACATTTTATTCAGTATCTACTTAGTATAAATTGAATAAGTTTCGTATACACACTCACCCGGTCTTCTTGTCGGCGTGGTACTTGACGATCCTGACGGTGCCGTCGGGCTGGTGCAGGCTGTACATGCCCTTCACGACGTCGCCGTCGCGCGCCTCGTGCTGGGACTTCTTGTCGCCGGTGTGTGGGTCTACCACTTTGTACTCGAACTCGTACTTAGGATGAGACTACAACACAGATTACACTTAGCTACGTCGCTACTTTTATAAATCAAAGGTAATGAATTACTGATAATAACATAATACATACATAGTATTCAACGTGTTTTTCGGTTGCGTGTCCGTGGTGTTGCTTGATGCTTTGTGATGAGGAGGCGTGACCGTGGTGGTGGTGATGATCTTGTGGTAATGCGGCGACTGCTGCCACGGCGACGGTGATGAGGAGGATCTATTTAAATAATAAGTTATAATACATGAAGTTTCATTACATGACGTTTAGATTCAATTTAATATTTCGTGATAATATTTTGTTTACATACTTTTGTGAACATTTTGTTTGCTTTAAAGTTAATTCGCTCTAAAAGTTGAGTGATAACTGATAATTCTGAAAAGAAGTTTGCTGTTTTATATCAACCAATATATCGATATTTAAGTACATAACATACAAAACAATATCTCACTAATAACGAGTTTGCCCCACAACAGCTGATTACGTTGGTACACACGGCTACACATCAAGCTATCTTTTCCAGTATGAGCTGATCTCCCATTGCATAGGCTTGCCGTACAATGAGAGGTTATCTTACACTGGAAATGTTGAACTTGCTGTGTAGCTGTGCGTACAAGTTCTCTGGCTTAGTAACCTTCACCTTTAACGCGCATGTGTCTCAATATATCACTGTCATTATACAGATCAATAGATAACACAATTTTGAACACCATTGCAACTAAGAGTTAAGTTTAAAGTTATGGATCGGACAGAAAAGAAAGAAAAAAGAAACAAATTAAGAGTTTCCATGTTGTCGCTAGGCTAAAAGGCGGGGTGTAGTTGGAATAACTGTCAACGAATTAAAGTGCAGCAAACATTATACCTACAGCTTTAGTGTTGAGTAGGACATACAAGAAGCAGTACATTTGTCCCGTACATGACGTCAAAATGTAAGAGCGGCTCAACATTTAAAAGTGTACTACTTCAACTTTTATGTCGCGGTAGTCGCATTACTCGTTACTCTCGGTAAGTAAACTGTAGGGTGAGACAGAGAGGGAACGAGGCACATGCTACAATAGCACGTCATTGTCAGTGTGTCAATGTCAGTGGACATTACGCGACCGCGACTCGACTCGCCGCAGTAACGTCAAATGTCATATTCGTACTCGTTACTTCAATCGTATCACCGAGCTTCAGTACGCCTCGCCTCATTTGAAGTAGTACATTGTACTGGCTCAGAGCAAAAAAGAGGCTACTCTTACAAACTCTTTTTCAAGTCATGTCCTACCCAACACTATACAGCTTAATTCATAACCTTAGATATTTTTTCCGATTGTTGACTTATAAACCAGTTTAATATCGACATAAATACAGCAGTCTATTATAAAATTAAAACATTTGAGATTCTCAGCATAATTGTGACCGAAAAATGCCAATACGCTCGCTACCATGGCCCTTACACTTAGGCTGCAAACACACTGAGCGTATCTTGGGCGACTCATGTTTCTTCGCGTTACGCGTATGTATCTCGTTACATTGAAATTGTCTTCCATCACAGAACCTGCGTGGCATCACTACGCCTATTACACGTCGTTACGCCGAGCGTAATTGGGCCTAGAAGTTTCGCGCGCATCTTGCGTTCGATCGATGTTAAGTTTTTCAGCGGCAACAACCACACTTATAAGACATGTTAAGTGATTTACATGGAACTTAATACCAGAGGGTATAGTAGGGTGTTTAGACTCCTGTAATAGGAGAACACCTCGGCTCACCCCGTCGGGGATTACAGGCTTTACTATAGTTATGTGTGTGTATGTTAAGATTCTCATTTGTAATCCCTCCTCTCCATCTCCTCCATCTTTTTGGATTAATTTGATCAGTGGTATTTGATCCAGTAAAAGCAGTGACGTAGTTAAATTATCGACTTTCGCAGTGCGCCCAAGGTAATTAAGCCTAAATTTGGAATTTGTAACGACAACAACAGGTTTGTACACAATAACTACCTTTTCTTAAAAAAAAACGTAAAAAGTATATAAAACCCCGAATTTCTTTTCGGAAATACCAGTAATCAGTCAATCGTAAAAGTAACTTAACTTACAATAAACAAAATGATTGCAAAGGTACTTAAAAATGCAAAATTCGTTGTAGATATTTATCTAACGATATGTTCTACATTTGAATATTAAATTAACATTTTAACTATTAGATCCTCCTCGTCGCCGTTGCTGTAGCAGCGGTCGCCGCACAAGACCATCACCACCACCACCACGGTCACGCCTCCTCATCACAAAGCATCAAGCAACACCACGGACACGCGACCGAAAAACACGTCGAATACTATGTATGTACTATGCAATTTTCAAACGTAATTACATTTGATTTTGTAAAAATAGCAACATAGCTAAGTGTAATGTTTGTTGCAGTCTCATCCTAAGTATGAGTTCGAGTACAAAGTGGTAGACCCACACACCGGCGACAAGAAATCGCAGCACGAGGCACGCGACGGCGACGTCGTGAAGGGCGAGTACAGCCTGCACCAGCCCGACGGCACCGTCAGGATCGTCAAGTACCACGCTGACAAGAAGACCGGGTGAGTGTGCAATGTGTGCATACTTATTCCATTTATACTAAGTAGATACTGAATGAAATGTACCAAATACCAATTGTTGTTATTTCACGTGTTTCAGATTCAACGCCGACGTGAAAATTGAGGGTCACGCCAAACACATTGTTCCCGAACACCATCATCATCACTGACTATAGAAATAACAACCTCATTGTTATCGAATAAGATTTTTCTGTTATTGTTGATGTATTTGTAAATAAATAAGTACTTAAGAAATCATATTCAATTTTTTTCATTTCCTTGTTCCTAAAATGACAAAATATATTATTACATGACCATATCATAATTTTAAAATAATGCTCAGGTTTGCAAACGGATCGCACAGACGATGACAGCCGACGACAGGACGACAGGACACAGTTTTATAGATCCTGGCACCGTCTGGCCTATCAATAAAACAGACAGTAGAACCCTAGCTTATGTACTAAATAGCTTAAATGCGAGTAGGTTCATCGGTCATTATCTACTCTTCTAGCAAAGCAAGGAAGTATCTAGCACTGTCCTGCTATATGTACTGCATTGATAAATACAAGTTCATCAGGCAAAACTTTCATCAATTTCTAAGTGGAAATAATAAAAGCCCTTTCATTTTGTACTGACGCTATAACGTTACGATTGTGAATAAAAGCCAATGCAACCTTTTGGCACTATTTTTTTTTTCTTTCACCAATTTCTATAAATAGTTAGTAGTAGCTTTAAAATTTCTAAAAGGACTAGATCCATAAAGCGCTGTCGGCCGTGGTCGAGTCCATGGTTGACAGCGAGGAGTCCTGGGACGCGGTGGTGTCCTTCTGCGACACGGTAATGTCGCAGAAGGAGGATGCGGAAAGGGTGAGGGAGATCACCTCCACTCACCCGGCCCGCAGCAGACGCACCGGGCGTCGGCGGAGGGCGGACAACGTCCTCTTCCAGCCCCCCTAAATGGGTCCAGGGGCGACGAACTTGGGAAAGTCTGTCGCCCCCATACATCAGGACCCGAGGCGGCGGCGCAAAGTGTTCCAAGCGCTCCTCTTAGACGTCGCGGAGGGAGTCTAACACCTCACTCCCTCCGCTAACCCGAGGAGGCCCGCTGTGGCGGGCCGGCACCAGCCGGGGGTTGCGGAAGTATCGTTAGTTCCCGTAACCACCGGTGCAGATGTGAGATGGAACACCGGGCTGGTTTTAGTCAGTAAGAGTCTGTCAGACCCCTCCGCCCACCCCAGGGCGGAGGACATACAAGAGCATTTCAACCCAGAAAAAATTTAAAATAGTTTCGAAAGGGAAGGCGAGCGTAGCGAGCGAACGAAGCCCCCGTCATCCTCTTCGTGTTAGGTTACTTTAAACCCTGCAGGCAGAAATATGAGCCCCGCATGGCGGGGCTCCGTCGACTCTGCTTTGAAAACCCAAACAACCTTACAAACATCCCCTTAAGTTTTATCTTAGGCGTTTATAAATCTTTAAGGCATAAAATAATAATAATAATAATAATGTCCGCCCACACGTTTGTTGCCCTCTTCGCCTATGTACTGGCGGCTTTTCAGGGGGCCCAGCTAGTGGGCTGGCGAGTCACCGTCTGCCAACTAATTTCAAATTTAAACTTGAAAGGCAGACGCCGTTTTCTTCCGGCAATAGAGGTTAACCGATCCACAAAACACCCCTTTCCATAGACCAGATATTTTTTAGCATATTTTACAATAGTTTTGCACCCACTTAGGACGGTCCATGACTGTACTCCAATAGTGCAGCCGTGGATAGTCCCCGGTTGGTGCCCCACCCCATTTTAGATTAAAGTTCTCAAAGGGGCCTCTGCGCGTTGGACCTGTGTCCCCGTGTATGCCTTCCAAAGGACCGGACATCTTCCGCATGGAGGATGAGCCGTGATTTGAAGAGAGATACAAATAATAATGTTTACAATATATTATAATTATATAAATATATTATATAATTTTCTACAATACTTTATGATACACAATTTGGTGAGCATTTATCCATTCTGGCAAGTATTTCGATTTTTTTTGTAGTGAAATAGATACATTTTTGGTAGGCGGTTAAACATAAGCCATATAATAGGTACTATATTTTTTCATAGGAACAAGGAAATGAAAAAAATAAAATATGATTTCTTAATTACTTATTTATTTACAAATACATCAACAATAACAGAAAAATCTTATTCAATAACAATGAGGTTGGTATTTCTATAGTCAGTGATGATGATGGTGTTCGGGAACAATATGTTTGGCGTGACCCTCAATTTTCACGTCGGCGTTGAATCTGAAACACGTAAAAAAACAATGATTAGTATTTGGTACATTTCATTCAGTATCTACTCAGGATAAATGGAACAAGTATGCACACTCACCCGGTCTTCTTGTCAGCGTGGTACTTGACGATCCTGACGGTGCCGTCGGGCTGGTGCAGGCTGTACACGCCCTTCACGACGTCGCCGTCGCGCGCCTCGTGCTGGGACTTCTTGTCGCCGGTGTGTGGGTCTACCACTTTGTACTCGAACTCGTACTTAGGATGAGACTGCAACACACATTACACTTAGCTACGTCGCTTCTTTTGTAAACCAAAGGTAATTACTGAAAATTACATAATACATACATAGTATTCGACGTGTTTTTCGGTCGCGTGTCCGTGGTGTTGCTTGATGCTCTGTGATGAGGAGGCGTGACCGTGGTGGTGGTGGTGATGGTCTTGTGCGGCGACCGCTGCTACAGTAACGGCGACGAGGAGGATCTAATAATTAAAATATTTATGTTAATTCAATATTCAAATGTAGAACATGTCGGTAGGTAAATAGCTACTACGAATTTTGCATTTTTAATTACCTTTGCAATCATTTTGTTTATTTTTAAGTTTGGTTACTCTTACGGTTGACAGATTACTGGTACTTCCGAAAAGAAATTCGGGGTTTTATATACTTACTACCGAAATCAAGTTAAAAAAATCAAGTTAATAACAATAAAAAGCAGTGAGTGAATATTTTAAGAAAAGCAAGTTATTGCGTCCAAACCTGTTGTTGTCGTTACAAGTTTCAAATTAAGGCGCCATTACCTTGGGTACAGTGCGATTGTCGATAATTTAACTACGTCACTGCATTTATTGAATGAATTGCCTCTGATCAAGCTACTACAAAAAAATGAGGGACTCACGCCTGTAATCTCAGAAGGGGTAAGCAGAGGTATTCTCCTATTACAGGAGTTTAAACACCCACGTATCGCTTCAGTTGGTATTCAGTCTCATGTGAGTAAAACACACTTAACATATTAGTGTGGCTGTACCGCGGAAAATACACCGCATATAGTTAACTTAACATCGATTGAACGCAAGATGTGCGCGAAACTTCTAGGCCTTATTACGCTCGGTATAACGTCGTATAATAGGCGTGGTGTGGCCAAGTCGGGCAATTTCTATGTAACGCGATGCATACGCGTCATCATCTGCCTAGCCTTTTCCCAACTATGTTGGGGTCGGCTTCCAGTCGAACCGGATGCAGCTGAATATCAGTATTTTACATGGAGCGACTGCCTATCAGACCTCCACAACCCAGTAACTGGGTAATACGATACTCTTGGTAAGACTGGTTGGCAGACTTTCTGGCTTCTGACCAACAGTAACGACTGTCAAAGATCTACAAATGACAGCCGGGACCAACGGCTTTACGTGCTTTCCGAGGCACGGAGGAAACTCGCTATGGTAAATGGTCACCCAGCCACAGACCAACCTCGGCAAGCGTGGCTTAACCCGGAAGATCGGTCTATGCGGCTGTAATTATTTAGCCACGAGCTCCTCCACCAGCGATGCATACGCGTAACGCGACAAAACATGAATCGCGCAAGATACGCTCAGTGTGATTGCAGCCTAAGTGTAAGGGCCATGGTGGCGAGCCTATTGCCGTTTTCGGTCACAATTGTGGTGAGAATCTCAAATCTATTAATTTTATTATAGACTGCAGTATTTATGTCGATATTAAACTGGTGTATAAGTCAACAATCGAAAAAAAGTAAAGTTATGAAATAAGCTGAATAACGTTTCATTTTAAAATTCAATTGCTGCATTTTAATTCGATGCCAGTTATTCCACCTACATTCCGCCTTTTAGCCTAGCGATAACCTGAAAACTCTTAAATTCAGGTCCAGTTGAAAACCAGCGTCAGGCACTAGTTGTCTGGCATTTTTGCTGAACTGGTCCTTTTTGGCGCAGCCGTGAGGCACACTCCTGCTAATTTCTTTTGTTTGTTTTTTTTTCTGCTTTATTTTATATTGTGTGCCTTTTTAGTCTGTGCTAAATAAATGTATTTTCTTTCTTTCAAATTGTTTCATAATCTATCCGATCCATAATTTTTAACTTAACTCTAACTTGCAATGGTCTTCAAAATTGTATTATTCTATTGATCTGTATAAAGACAGTGATTAATTAAGACACATACTCGTACGTGTTAAAGGTTGAAGGTTACCAAGCCAGAGAACTTGTACGCACAGCTACACAGCAAGCTGTAATTTTCCAGTGTAAGCTAACCTCTCATTGTAAGGCAAGCCTATGCAATGGGAGATCAGCTCATACTGGAAATTTTGCTTGATATGTAGTACCAACGTAATAAGCTGGTTTGGAGAAACTTATGATTGGTAAAATATTGTTCTGTATGCTAATAAAAGTCGATATCTTGGCTGATATAAAACAGCAAATTTCTTTTCAGAATTATCAGTTATCACTCAACTTTTAGAGCGAATTAACGTTAAATCAAACAAAATGTTCTTAAAAGTATGTAAACAAATTACTATCACGAAATATTAAATTGAATCTAAACGTCATGTAATGAAACTTCATGTATTATAACTTATTATTTAAATAGATCATCACCATCGCCGTGGCAGCAGTCGCCGCATTACCACAAGAGCATCACCACCACCACGGTCACGCCTCCTCATCACAAAGCATCAAGCAACACCACGGACACGCGACTGAAAAACACGTCGAATACTATGTATGTATTATGTTATTTTCAGTAATTACCTTTGGTTTATAAAAGTAGCGACGTAGCTAAGTGTAATGTGTGTTGCAGTCTCATCCTAAGTACGAGTTCGAGTACAAAGTGGTAGACCCACACACCGGCGACAAGAAGTCCCAGCACGAGGCGCGCGACGGTGACGTCGTGAAGGGCGTGTACAGCCTGCACCAGCCCGACGGCACCGTCAGGATCGTCAAGTACCACGCCGACAAGAAGACCGGGTGAGTGTGCATACCTATTCCATTTATACTAAGTAGATACTGAATAAAATGTACCAAATAACAATTATTGATATTTTATGTGTTTCAGATTCAACGCCGACGTGAAAATTGAGGGTCACGCCAAACACATTATTCCCGAACACCATCATCATCACTGACTATAGAAATGCCAATCTCATTGTTATCGAATTAGTTTTTACTGTTGTTGATGTATTTGTAAATAAATATAAGTGATTAAGAAATCGTATTTATTTCTTTCATTTCCTTGTTCCTATCATATTTATATTAACATACTTAATATCAACGAACTCTAAATGTAACCATAATTATCATAATTTTAAAACAAAGCTCAGTTTTGCAAAGTATCGCACAGACGATGAGCGACACCGGACGATAGGTCACAATATTATAGATCCTGGCACCGTCTGGCCTATCAATAAAACAGACAGTCGAACCCTAGCTCATGTACTAAATTTCTTAGATGCGAGTACATCGGTCGTTATCTACTCTTCTAGCAAAGCAAGGAAGTATCTAGCACTGGCCTGCTATATGCACTGCATTGATAAATACAAATTATCATCAGGCAAAACTTTCATCAATTTCTAAGTGGAAATATTAAAAGGCCTTTCATTTTGTACAGACTAGACGCGATAACGTTACGATTGTGAATAAAGGCCAATGCAACCTTTTGGTACCAATTTTCTTTTTCTTTCGTCTGTATCTATAATGATGTCATAATTAGAGAACGGTATAAAAATTCCATTTGTAAAAAGTTAGGTCTCTAAGTTGTAACCTATCAGAGTTCCAGAGATATAACAGGCGGTTTAAGACCGCATTCATGCGATTCAAACAAGGATACGAATGATCTTTTGCCATTCGCCAGTAACGATACGGTCATAATTAAAGAACTATCTTAGAAGTCCCTAGAAGAAGAAAAAATAAGTTTCTAAGCTGTAACCTACCTACAAAACCAACAGTAGTTTACCTGACTGAGTAAATATGAGAGTGACACTGACTGCATGAGCTGGTAGCGCAGATATTGTAACAAAACACTGTCAATCGTTTACATTCTACGGGTTAAACCAGTCGTCAGATTTTCGGGCTTTTGACGACCCATCTACGGACCGTACGTATGTATTCCTATAAAAATAATGCCTGATACTCGTAAGAACAGACGAAGAACCGTCATAAATCTCTGGTAGGTTACGGCTAAGAGACTGTTTTTTTTCTTCTATTGACTTCTTAGATAGTTCTCTATAATGATAAAAGTTACGTTGAAAGAAAAAAAATGATGCCACGGATCCATAATAACGATTGCATTCCCCTTTGAAGTATTTTATTGGTTTTGGAAAATCAGAACAGTTTAAATTGCCGGGTAATTTTTCCAAGCATAAGCGTATGAGCTTGGTAAATAGAAACTGTGGTCAGCTAGATACATTTGCCTTCCACGTAGGATCGTTTGAGTTCGATCAGGGCCCGCACCTCTGACTTTTCTTTTTTATCTATAGGCTAAACGAGAGGTTCTCAAACTTATTTCGTCTACCGCCCACTGAGAGAATCCTTTATTTTCTAGCGCCTGCTAAAATGTTTAACTTTACCACATCTTAACAATCACGATCGCAATCGTTACTTTTACCGCCCCCCTGTAGGCCTCTAGAGCCCACAAGGGGGCGTTATCGCCCACTTTGAGAAAGACTGGGCTAGACGGTGCCGGGATCTATAATTATATAATATTGTGACCTGTCGTCGCCTGTGATCGTCCGTTCAATCCATAGCAAACTGGAACTTAATTAAAATTATTATGATAATTATGGTTAGATATACAGTTCCTTGAAATCAAGTACAATAATATACGATAGGAACAAGGAAATTAAAGAAATAAAATATAATTTCTTAATCATTTATATTTATTTACAAATATAATAACAATAACAGTAAAATCTAATTCGATAACAATGAGTTTGGCATATCATGTCAGTGATGATGATGGTGTTCGGGAACAATGTGATTGGCGTGACCCTCAAATTTCACGTCGGCGTTGAATCTGAAACACGTAAAATAACAATAATTAGTATTTGGTATATTTCATTCAATATCTACATAGGATAAATGGAATTAGTATGCACACTCACCCGGTCTTCTTGTCAGCGTGGTACTTGACGATCCTGACGGTGCCGTCGGGCTGGTGCAGGCTGTACACGCCCTTCACGACGTCACCGTCGCGCGCCTCGTGCTGCGATTTCTTGTCGCCGGTGTGCGGGTCCTTCACTTTGTACTCGAACTCGTACTTAGGATGAGCCTGCAGCAAACATTACACTTAGCTACGTCGCTATTTTTATAAACCAAATGTAATTACGTTTGAAAATTACATATTATTGCATACATAATATTCGACGTGTTTTTCGGTCGCGTGACCGTGGTGTTGCTTGATGCTTTGTGATGAGGAGGCGTGACCGTGGTGGTGGTGATGGTCTTGTGCGGCGACCGTTGCTACAGCAACGGCGACGAGGAGGATCTAATAATTAAAATGTTTGTTAATTTAATATTTAAATTTTGGTATATGTCGGTAGGTTAATAGCTACTACGAATTTTGCATTTTTAATTACCTTTGCAATCATTTTGTTTATTGTAAATTAAGTTACTGTTACGGTGAACTGATTACTGGTATTAACAAAGATAAATTCGGAGTTATATATACTAAGTACCAAAATCAAGTTGTTAAAATCAAGTTTAAAACAATAAAGTACAGGGGCCCAATTCTCCTAAAAGAAATCTTGATAAATCGCAATCGAACCAAGGCCGAACCGTTCATTCAGACAGTTTTCAATTTCAAAAGCTTGTCAAAATCGCTACGAAACGATTGTAGTCGCTTTAATAATCTAGCCACCTAGCGTTATGCCTGATGCCCTAACCAACAAAACATAATTCTAAAAAAATGTTGTGGGTTTAATGAAGCCACCAATGCCTATCCAAGCCGTTGCGAGGACATCCCTCTGTTATCTATACATACAAAACGAGAAGCTGACTGACTGACTGACTGATCTATCAACGCACAGCCTAAACCACTGGGGTTAGAAAGTTGAAATTTTGACAGTAGGTTCCTTTTCTAACGTAGGCATCCAATAAGAAGGGATTTTTCGAAATTCAACCCCTAAAGGAGTTAAATAGGGGATGAAAGTTTGTATGGAAAATCGTCACTTAACGGGTTCAAAATTTCACGCAAGCGAAGCTGCGGGCGAAAGCTAGTAGTTTTATATGAACATACGTGTACGAGAAATTAAAAATCTACTTTGCAAGGTAAGGGGTATAAACAATAGATTTCGTGTTATTATATTTATTTGTCTTTTGCTCTTCTTAATACTTATTTAATTATTACTTAACACAACAATTCTGCTGGAGCTGCTTTATTTGTTTGATGCCCTGCTGGTTCCTTTGTAACTCACCAATTTCATAACAATAAACCTTTTAGATAAGTACTCTCTCCGTGATGACACGTACCATGATTTTATTATCCCTCTTACTAAAGAAGTATCTCCACTCCCTCTGAGACTATACTCACGCAAAGGCATTCACTTGGTCAATCACTACACAGAAAAATCCACAAAACCCATCCCCCACTTTTCACTTCTCAACTCCAAATCGAGGGTTGTAATCGTAGTCCGTTAATAAATAGCACAAGTTACTGTAGGAGTTTTAAAGATTTGTCAAAGCCGTAGTAATATCACCGAATATAATATGTCCAACGATAAGTCGTAGCCGTGTATGTGTAGGCAGTAAAGTAAGGCCCCTTGCTGACGACACTGTTTTGAGGATCGCAGCTACGCACAGTTTCAAACCGTAAGCCTGGATGTCGGATAATGTGAGACTAAATATTTTGACGACACCGTTGCTAATGATGGCCCGGCTTGCCACCGTGATCAGTCACGACGTGGCTGCCCTGTGGTCAGACTAGTATTGTGGCCTATGTGCACTCCTTGACGAGGCCGGTTGTACGCACGGCGCATCCCATATAAGTGGCAGTTAACCCAGCTAGCCTAGCAAGGCACTGGAAAATTTAAATTGTTTCTTAGATACGTCCGATCCATCTTTTTAAACTTAAATTAGTTGCAATGGTGGTCAACATTTTATTATTCTATTGATCAGAAGAAAGTCAGTGGTACATTAAGGAGTCTTTGGTCAACTGGACCCACTGGAAATGGACCCGCGGGATCACTCAACCCAATCACATTTTGAATACGTCGACTGGACCCACTGCTTAATTTCATGATTAGTACAGTCACGCAGTAAAGCCGAATCTTTTAGTTTTATGAATATTTTTTTTTTTATTTTTACTCAATTAGGTATTTACACACGCACCCGACTTATTCACTAACACTAAAACTAAATATTTTTTGACTGTAATAATACCTAAATTAATTGCACGAGCACCGCTAATTTCAAGGTCAAGCAAATGGATCTTTTTACGGATTACCTGCTCGGGTCAGCTAATCATAGGCCTGCTTCCATCGAGTCTAGGGAAGCACTTTTGTGCGTATGCTTCAGCCAATAACAAGTAAGTAGCTTATCTTTCTATTCTATTGTTAATGTTAAAGTGCACACATGAGTGCATAGTTTACTCAAATGAATAATTCATTACGTGTGTACTTAGAGTGAAGACAGTGTTTAAAAATTAGTGATAGATATTTTATGTAAATTATTGGTGAGTAGACCTATTTTGCTATTCTATTTGAGGAGGTCCGGAACAAAATCATCAATCTCAGAATCAGTATCAAGAGGAATGCCAAGATCCGGCTAGTACTAAATAAGTACCGACAGACATGCTGTAATCGCGTTTTATTTTTTGTACGATTTATGGAATATAAATAAAGTCTGGGGAAGTACACCGTGGAATAATCATTTTAAATAGTATTTTAATGTTTTGGTTAGTAAGTTTCAACGCTTTTTTATATATATTATATATTGTATTATATCGATACTAAAATTTAAGTTCCAGCCATTCAAGCGCTGAAAAATACTTTCCCAAATGTAAAAATAACGGGCTGTTTCTTTCACTTTTGTAGAAGTCTTTGGCGTAAAGCAAAAGAGCTGGATGTGTCCAAAACACAAACAAGTAAGATGCATGTAAAACTTTGTGCTGCTTTGTCTCATCTTCCACCAGACTCAATTGATGAAGGTTGGCTTTATATCATGGGAGAATATTCTAATAGCGACAAACAACATCACAAAATTTAACGACTACTTTGTCAAGACCTGGTTGGAAAACTCAACACAACAGCAAATACTTGGAACACTTATCAAGAATTGCACAAAACCAATAACACCGTGGAAGTATGGAACAATCACATTAAAAAGTACGTCAAAATTAAGCCCAATATTGCTCAACTTCTAGAAGGATTGAGTAAGGATGCGGCTCATTACTCGACTGCGGTGAAATGTCCTTACGGTATCAAAATATCAAAGCGGCTGCCTGAAAGCAAGGAAAGAAAGAATAAGATCGACAACTACTCAGTGGCCAGATTAGTATAGGACATTGTTTAGAAAAATTAAAATTTTAATCAAGTGAGACTGATTTTCAACTGACTTACTGTTTTTAAATACTATTTTATGGATATAATTATATACGTTGAAAAAATATTTACTCATTGTTGATTTGTTTAGATATTTAGAATGTTGACTTGTATAATTTTTGTATTTTAAATTGTAACTTTTATGTCTGTGATTTTTAAATAGAAAGTAACTAAGGATTATTTTTAAATAGTACTAAATAAGGTCTAAAGGTGACCAAAAAAGACTTACTGAGAAGCTGAGTATCTGACTGATTTTAACTTTTTCAATGTGATTTATACACCGTGTCCCAGAAAGTAGTGTCAAGCGGAAGTCCAAGGTAGACCCTTAGAGGTACCCGAATCACAATCATGTATGTTCTGCGTTTTTTTGTAGTTTTCGAGTTATGATTTATTTTCATATTTTAACCAAACTCTGTCTTATATGAGATTTTTGATCATAGTGACGGACGTGAATAGTTATTTTTTCTAAATTAGATGAATAGAACACTCATTTGTCTCAACTACTCATGACACTAAACATGAAAAGAAATCATAACTATAACTCAAAAAGATAACTCATAAACTACAAAAAATCGAGGAACATACATGGGGGTGATTCGGGTACCTCTAAGGGTGCTCTACGTCTGGACTTCCGCTTGACACTACTTTCTGGGACAGCCCTGTATATGTTTGTAAATATAGCAGTATAGTAAGTTATTGTTGATTGTTATTATTGATTTAATCAACTACTACTTAAGTTGATTTGTATAATTTTATTCATCAATGTTCTTTTATCTGTCTGTGATTTTCAAGTAGTACTTATTTTTTTCTGTGTTATATATATTTGAATATTAGGTACATTTAGTTATTTTTTTCGTTATAAAAAGGCTTGTTTTGATTTGACTTACATGTACCTAATTTAAAAAGATTTTAGATTCTGATTAGTGTTCGACGAAGGTTCGGTTTCGGCCGAAACTGAGGCTGGCCCCGAAGATTCCGTTTCGGTTTCTGTTTAGGCTAAAAATCCTGTTTCGGTCGGACACTATGCTTGAGAATAAACGCTTAAACCTAATTGAATTGCGTTTTATTATATTTTGAGTAACCAGTTTTGCACTCGACTGTATCCTCTGGTAGCTTTAAACAATAGTTTTTTTTTAAGTTTGAATGTGGGTCCAGTTAACCAAACAAAATACAGAAAATAAACGATGTGGTCAAAAGGACCCGCGGGTCCAGTAGCGAGTGGGTCCAGCTGACCGAAGACTCCATTAAGATACTTGCACGTTAAACGTTGAAGGTTAGCAAGCCAGAGAACTTGTACGCACGGCAACATATCAAGACATAATACAATATGAGCTGCTCTCGCATTGACTTACCGTACAATGAGAGGTCAACTTAAAGTGGAAATTATGTCTTGATATGTAGCCGTGTGTAACAACGTAATCAGCTGGTTTGGGGAAACTTATTATTTATGAATTGTTCTTTATGCTATGTACTTAAATATCGACGTTTTGGTTGATATAAAACAGCAAGTTTCTCTTCAGAATTATCAGTTATCACTCAACTTTTAGAGCGAATTAACGTTAAAACAAAAAAAAAATGTTCACAAAAGTAAGTAATCACAATATTATCACGAAATGTTAGATTAAACCTGAATATCAATGGAAACTCATTTGAATTTCTTGTTATTTAATAAATAGATCCTCCTCATCACCGTCGCCGTGACAGCGGTCGCCGCTTTACCACAAGATCATCACCATCACCATGGTCACGCCTCTTCATCACAAAGCATCAAACAACACCACGGTCACGCGACTGAAAAACACGTCGAATACTATGTATGTTTCATGTAATTTTCAAACGTTTGGGTTATAAAAATAGCGACATAGCTAATTAAAATGTGTGTTGCAGTCTCATCCTAAGTACGAGTTCGAGTACAAAGTGGTAGACCCACACACCGGCGACAAGAAATCGCAGCACGAGGCGCGCGACGGCGACGTCGTGAAGGGCGTGTACAGCCTGCACCAGCCCGACGGCACCGTCAGGATCGTCAAGTACCACGCTGACAAGAAGAGCGGGTGAGTGTGCATACTTATTCCATTTATACTAAGTAGATACTGAATGAAATATACCAAATACTAATCATTGTTATTTTATGTGTTTCAGATTCAACGCCGATGTGAAATTCGAGGGTCACGCCAAACACATTGTTCCCGAACACCATCATCATCACTGACTATAGAAATGCTAACCTCATTGTTCTCGAATTAGATTTTACTGTTGTTGATGTATTTGTAAATAAATATAAGTGATTAAGAAAACATATTTTTTTCTTTCATTTCGTTGTCTCTATAATGACAGAATACGTGAAGTAATATACTATCAACCAACTATAAATATAAACTATAATTATCATTATTTCGAAATAAAGTTCAGGTTTACAATGGATTGGACGGGCTATGACAGGCGACGACAGGTCTATAGATCTGTATATAGATTATGGATCCTGGCACCGTCTGGACTATCGATAAAAACACAGTGGAACTCCAGCTTATGTATTAAACGGCTCCGATGCGGATACATCGGTCATTATCTTCTCTTCTAGAAATGCAAGTATTCAGCAGTGGCTTGTCATTAGACTGAATTGATAAATGCAATTCATTATCAGACAAAATGTTCATAATTTTTTAAGTGGAAATAATTAGCTTCCTTTCACTTTGTATTTACGGGATGACGTTACGATTGTGAAATCATTTAACACCTTTTTCTTGGTTTTGGAAAATCAAAACACTTTTAATTGCCGGATAGATTTTTCAAACACAAGCTTTAGAGCTTTGTTAATAAAAACAGTGATAGGCTATACAGTGATAGTTCAACCGCTAGCAGTTTCTACGTAAAATCATCTGAGTTCGATCTCGGCCCGTATTTCTTACTTTTCGAGTTCTTGTATCAGAATTTAATTATTACTTGTATTAACGGTGAGGGAAAAGCTTCTTGAGAAAACATACACAACTAAGAGGGCTTCGAAAAGCTCGGTGGTGTGTGTAGTCTTCCAACGCACACCAGGCAAGCATAGTGGACTGAAATCAATTTACACGAAGTAGCTTATTACTGTCCCATTACTGGTTACGGGCCTCTTCTCAGAATACTAAGGGTTCAGGCCTTAGTCCAGTGCGCTTACCTGGCGTGGATTGGAGAACTATTTTTTTTTATTTCCTCTAGTGGCATACTTTTGTTCACAGCAATAAGCCATTGCTCTGTCCGATATCAATTTATCTGATTGGGTAATTTAGCTTGGTGAGACACTTCTCATTGGGTGACTCCTTCCGTCCTGACGAATCTATCTAGTAGTGTTAGAACACTATGTCTCTTCAAACTCATAGAGCGTAGACTTTTGTCTCCGCTCAGTCTGAAGGCATTTTGATGTTATGTGAGTCTTTTCTGAAAACTATCCTGCAATTAAAAGTGTTTAGATTTTTCAAAACCAATAAAAGTTTTCAAATTGATTCACAATCGGAACATCATCCCGTCATTACGGAGTTACATGAAAGGAATAGGGGGAAGGGGGATAAGGGGTGCATGAAAAGAGCCTCCACGAGTGACGATACTTAAGTATCTCCGGCGCACCCTGGGCAGTCAGCCCCGCTACCAACCATGCTGACTGGCTAATGTTTTCACCACAGCATGAGCTGTTTTCGTATAGCTCTTGCTGACACGAGAGAAGAAGAAGTACGGAGTGAAAGCATTAATTCCACTTAAAAGATAATGATTTTTTTTCCTGATAAGGAATTGTATTTAGCAATGTAGTCTATATTACAGGCCACTTCTGGATACTTGTCTTGCTAGAAGAGAACATAACGACCGATGTATCCGTATCTTAGCCATTTAATAAATAAATTGGGGTTCCGTTGTCTGTTTGATCGATAAGCTAGACGGTGCCAGGATCTATAATATTGTGTTCTGTCATCGTCCGTCCGATCCGTTGCGAACGTGAATTCAATTTCGAAACTATGATACTTAAAGTTATACATAAAGTTCGTTGATTTAATAACATATTTTGTCATTATAAAAACAGGGAAATTAAAGAAATAAAAATAAACTTTAAAAAAAAAGAAAAAACCGACTTCAAAGAAATACTAAAAGGAGTAAAATAATTACCATAATGTAAAATTAACAGTTATATAAAAGTAACAGTATTTGCTTCTGTGAAGAGTTGCACCGACTTCTGAAACTGTTAATTTTACATTATGGTAATTATTTTACTCCTTTTAGTATTTCTTTGAAGTCGGTTTTTACTTTTTTTTAAAGTTTATTTTTTATTAAGTAAATACGTTTTAGTGTCATAATTTTAACCCCCTCCTTCATAACCCTTCTTTTTGGCTTTGACGTAGTCGGGCATAAAAAGTCCTTTCAAATGATACCTTACACGATATAATGAAAACATTCCAAAGGGGGGGGGGGACACGCACCCCCTCCTCTTTTCCAGTAGTCAGTTCCCAACAACAAATATAAACAAAGCAATATTAGTAATTTGAGAATTTTGCTTTGATCCGATGAGGAGTTCCGTTCCATATCTCGGAAGTTCATGGTCTAATCATAACAAAATTTATATGGGACCAATCGGGAAGTATACCCTTTCGAATAAAAAAAGAATTTTTTAAATCGGTTCATAAATGACGGAGATATGAGGTAACAAACATAAAAAAAAAAATAAAAAAAAAATACAACCGAATTGAGAACCTCCTCCTTTTTGAAGTCGGTTAAAAATATGATTTATTAGTCACTTTTATTTACAAATATATTAACAACAGTAAAATCTAATTCGAAAACAATGAGGTTGGTATTTCTATAGTCAGTGATGTTGATGGTGTTCGGGAACAATGTGTTTGGCGTGACCCTCAATTTTCACGTCGGCGTTGAATCTGAAACACGTAAAATAACAATAGTTAGTATTTGGTACATTTCATTCAGTATCTACTTAGTATAAATGGAATAAGTATGCACACTCACCCGGTCTTCTTGTCAGCGTGGTACTTGACGATCCTGACGGTGCCGTCGGGCTGGTGCAGGCTGTACACGCCCTTCACGACGTCGCCGTCGCGCGCCTCGTGCTGCGATTTCTTGTCGCCGGTGTGTGGGTCTACCACTTTGTACTCAAACTCGTACTTAGGATGAGACTGCAACACATATTACAATTAGCTACATCGCTATTTTTTATAAACTAAAGGTAGGTAATCACGTTTGAAAATTAAATAATACATACGTAGTACTCGATGTGTTTTTCAGTCGCGTGACCGTGGTGCTGCTTGATGCTTTGTGATGAGGAGGCGTGACCATGATGGTGGTGATGGTCTTGTGGTAATGCGGCGACCGCTGTCACGGCGACGGTGATGAGGAGGATCTATTTAAATAATAAGTAATGTAAAATGAGGTTCCGTTATGACACCATTCAATCTAATATTTCGTGACAATATTGTGTTTACTCACCTTTGTGAACATTTTGTTTGTTTTGACGTTAATTCGCTCTAAATGTTGAGTGATAACTGATAATTAAGAAAAAAAGTCGGTGTTTTATATTTAACGTAAAATCAAGTTTACAATTGATAATAAAGTTTAATGTTTTGAACAAGTTTTACTCATAACCTGGTGATTACGCAAACATTTTGATTAAAAACCAAAGGCTTGGTATCCTTGAGAAATTTACGACACTTTTTATAACAATTAAATAATTATATCAAGCTCCTTGACACGTCACACATTGTGGGGAGGTTTCTTTCTCTCGAGCCCTGACCAACGATAGGTTGGACCGTATTCCACCTGCCGGTGGGCCAATATGTACCTATTTAGTTTTTTAACGACTTCCAAAAAAAGGAGAACGTTCTCATATCGACGTGTTTTTATGTTTGTTCAGCTATGTCGTCGCTAATTATTTGCGAACCGATTTCGATGATTCCTTTTTTGTTTGAAAGAATATTCTTCCAAGGTGGTCTCATTTATGTTTGGTAAAGATTTGATAAAGACCTTCGGAGATAGACAATGTAACTCTTCAAGGGAAAACAGCAAAGCATTCGCGATTACTGTAATCGCATACTTATTTATGTATTGTTTATGCCACGCAAAATATATCAATAAAATTACTTAAAAAAAAAACCGGCTTAAAAACTGACAAGTGCAAAATAATAACCATATTATAACACTAACAGTTTCAAAAGTCGGTGCCTTCAATTTGATTCCGTAAAAGTAAAGTAAAATAAAAATTATATTAAATGAAAATAAAAACTATCGAATTTTGAATTTTTAACACTTGCTTTAAAACCGTCATCAGTGATACTTTAAGTGGCCTGCGGATTAGTACCCCCTTTCCGACTAACCTTGTACGAGTCAATGTATAAACAGAATATACCTATTCTGTTATACCTGTTCTGTATAAGGTAGATATGAATCACTTTGTTTAATCGAAGTAAGCTCTGAAAGGAGAAAGCATTGTGCTGTCTTCGAATTCCATAAGTTATGAATGAGAAACAAAACGATGGACTTTGAAGAACATTTTTTAACATATTGATACTGAATTAAAATGCAGTCCAAATTAAATAAAATTACAATAAATCTTCAAAATACTTGTTCTCGGCTGTGGGCAACGGAACCGCAGCTGCTTCAAAAAAAGGTACCAATATTGCACGAGGTCATAATTTATAATTATGTTCTTTGACGAGGTCGACCTGCTTTAAATCAGAGCATTTACAAATATAGCAAGTTTGGCGATAAACTCGATTTATATTAAAATATATTATATAATTACACATACACTTCACACTTTGCTTTTTATCTTAAACTTACTTTTTCGATCTACTTATATATAATTGCAAACTTATTTTCTGAAACATAAGTTATCAGCGAATATTACAAGAAAACACACTTCACTACATAGTATAAAACAAAGTCGCTTCCCGCTGTCTGTCTGTCCCTATGTATGCTTACATCTTTAAAACTACGCAACGGATTTTGATGCGGTTTTTTTAATAGATAGAGTGATTCAAGAGGAAGGTTTACATGTATAATACATGCATGCTATATTAGAGAAAACCGCGGAATACGCAATAAACGACATCCACGCGGGCGAAGCAGCTGGCGACCTCTAGTGAAGAAATAAAACACAAATGTGTTTACGAAGGTAAAGCAACTGATAAAGTATCGTTTTAATGATACAATTATATCAAACCATATTGTTTTATTCCAGGTAGTGGGACAATTTAGAATGTATTGAAAAATAATCTTAATTGTTTTTCAAATCATTCTAAAAACACTAACACCGCCGAAGTTTTATGTTAATAGATTCTCCCCATTGTTGACGCCGTGACAACGGTCACCGCTTTACCTCAAGACCTTCACCACCACCATGGTCACGCCTCTTCATCACAGAGCAACAAGCAGTACCACGGTCACGCGACCGAAAAACACGTCGAATACTATGTATGATAACGTTCCAACCATGTTAACTTTTTTTATACAAGGAGCGACGTAGTTCAACGTGTGTTGCAGTATCATCCTAAGTACATGTTCGCATACAAAGTGAAGGACCCGCACACCGGCGACAAGAAGCACCAGCACGAGGCGTGCGACGGCGACGTCGTGAAGGGCGTGTACAGCCTGCACCAGCCCGACGGCACCGTCAGGATCGTCGAGTACCACGCTGACAAGAAGACCGGATGAGTGTGCACGTAATCAAATTTATCAACCAACTTCAATACACATTTTTAAGTTTTTTCCCATAACTTACTTTTTTACTATTTGCTTCTTTGTAGATTCAACGCCCACGTGAAGCGCGAGGGTCACGCCAAACACATTATTTCTGAAGATCATCATCATTGATTGTTATGTTTGTTACTCATTGTTACTGAATTAGATTCTAATGTTGTTGATTTGTATTATAATATCTGTGAATATAAGTGAATGTGAAATAACTTCCTTGTTTTTTATTTACATTGTAATATTTAAAAAGAAATAGATGTGTAATATTTACGTGGAAGACCCCCGTAACTTGGATGACCGTCATCAACAAAGGCCTGACGTAAGCTCAAGTAGATGTCTCGACGACCCAGAACAGACACATCTGGCGAAGAATGTCAAGGAGAGCCTATCCCAAATGAAATGGGATAAGGCTAGGCAAAGATAAAGAGATGTGTGTTACATTATTTTCATCAAGATCTGTAGTGTCATTCTGTAAGAAACCCACCTCAATATCGACGATTAGCTCGATATCCATAATGTCACAGTATGGATAATAGAAGCAAATAACACACATATAATCGACAGTATAATCAATAACGCGTAGTTTTGTTATCCACGCTGTGTCACGGCAAGTGTCTAATTGACAGTTGCGATCGAGGTGAGATTATTACAGAATTGCACTGCATAACAGATGCTTCGTAAGCAGAATACTCGCATCTGGTTCCTATATTTAACAGTACAGTAACAGTACCCTTTTACGATTGAAAGGAAATCTAAGACTACCTGTAATCTACCTTAGAATACGCAATTCAATAGAGCTACTGGAATCGCTTAGTGCGTTACTCTTACTTACCTATGTATGTCTCCTCACAACAATGGCCAATGTTAGCCCCACAGAACTTATAAGTTAGCCCAAATGTTGGATTAATTTTGTCGACGAATGTTATGGAAACGCTGGCAGCGTTAGTGAGTAACATTTGCAGATCACTTTGACTTTCCAGTTTTTTAAGAAAAGTCTCTAGTAAGGAAGACAATTAGTTTTCGGAAATAGTACCGGACATATTATTTAGTTATCAGTTTCAAATACCTAATACCTGTTGTAATATTTATGGTTCCGTCCGTGTGTAACTGCAAGGGTGCCAAATGAAAACCAGCGCTGGTTGTTTCAATATCCAACAATTAATGCTGAGTTGTCAACCCATTCTGTAGTCGGTATGGGCATGCTGACAGCACATTTTAGTTGTTTCTGTCTTATGTATACCTATCTCTTGTGTTTTTTATTGGCTATTATTTGAATAAATGTTTTTTCCTTCTTTCTTTTTATTTTTGATTCTTTATAAGTTTTATGAAAAAAGGTAACGTTTTATCAACATTTTATTAATAGGAACAATCTTATTATTAGTCAGTACAAAGGTATAAAATCATCTTAACAATAAACTTAAATAACAGAATAATTAACTAGTACATGTTAACAATACGTTAAATTTAGTTTATTTGTGATGGTGATGATGATGATGCTTCGGCACTATGTGGTGTGTGCTGTGCTTCACGGTCGCGTGGAAACTGAAAAAGAAACGTAATTCTTTTATTAACATTTAAACACGCTGAAATTTAATTGGTTGTTTTGCTAGAACAAAGGTTGTTCAGACCATAGTCTACTACCGTTATACAGATTCAAATAAAAAAACGTCATTGGTCTCTAAAAAATACCACCAAAGACACAAGGGGGGACCTGCGCAGTCGGCGCCATGATGGTTCAAGTTATTTGCCGGGAAGTTTACCGCGAACAGCTGCTTTTTTTTCGCGATTTCAGCTTTATTCCCATAGTAAAAGTTGTTCATAATGATGAGTACAATGACCCCTTAAGAGGTTTTTAGTATATTTTCAATAAGCGCCTGTAAGCCTCTATACAAGGTTAGTCAGAAAGGGGGTACTAATCCGAAAGGGGGTTAAAGTACCCATGATAATGAATAACTTTTGTTCTACAACTTTTTCCAAAAGTCAATAGTTTAAGAGAAATAGGTGATCAAAGATCTCAAAAAAAAAGCTCTAAAATCTATCTATCTCCAGTTATGATCAGCTGTGTTTACATTTTAGGTCATGAATTAGAAGCACAATTTTATGAATTTGTAACTAAAGCAGGGATGAAGAATTTTTGAAAAAACTAAATTAAAATTAATAATGCATTGAAAAAAAAAATAACGAATTTTGAAATTTTAACACTTGCTTTAAGATAGTCATCAGTGACACTTGTAAGTGGCCTGCGGATTAGTACCCCCTTTCCGACTAACCTTGTATTTACTTTTGTTTTTTTTTTCGGTCAACTTACCCGGTGTGCTTGTCTGCGTGGTACTCAACACGCCTGATGGAACCATCAGGCTCATGCAGCTCATAATAGCCTTTCACGCTGTCTCCATCGCGGTGCTCATGATGCGACTTCTTGTCGCCGGTGTGATGGTCCGCCACTTTGTACTCAAACTCGTACTTAGGTTGGGTCTAGGAGTTAAAAGAGATAGAAATTAATTACTGGTAGTGTTTACAACAGGTTTATAACTTATACTCCGGCATGATAAGTTACGTGGGAAAAGACAGTATTCGCTTAGTGAATTACACTCGAGAACAATGAATACAGGTCTAACAATTATAGCTTATTCAAATAAAAAGTATTTTAAATAGTCTATGAAATTATTTTAATTTGAATAAAGCTAGCATTCTTAGTTTCCAAGATATTATAGTTTATTGGTGAAAGGGATTTATCGCTCACGAGTGTATTTAAAAAAAATCTTTTACTTTTTATTTATGCCGATAATTATGTAACATCGTTAGTACAGGGAGAACCAGTAACAGGCCTTAGAAGGCGGCGCGCCGTGTTTTGCGCGCACCTTTCAGGGGGATGTGGGGCAAGGCCCCACAGAAGGAGAGGTCTGCCGGGAGCTGACGGGCAGAGGTTTGCCGGGGTCGCGGTGCATGCGGCTACGAATCCCACAACCCCGGCCGAAGGAACACCGTTTTTAGGCGTTAAGAATCGGGCATAACCCTTCGCCTTCTCCGTGCGAAGGGTTTCCATGAGGATTACGAAAAGATTAAAAAAAACGCCTATCCTTTTAAATCCCTGCCATTGTCATAAAAAACACTGGGCTGTCTCTTTAACCCTGGGCTAAATGATGTTGCGTTAGAGTGCCATTGAAAACTTATTTATTTATTAGCTGTTTTGAAATCTAAAAATGGTATTAGAAAACACTTAATAAACCTGTTATATGAGGTTATTAACTGAGTTTTACCTATATAATTATAATAAAAAATAATCTTTTAAAACTTACATAATAGTCTACATGTTTCACAACATGTTTGTGCTCATGTTTTTTCTCATGTTTGTGCTCATGTTTTTTCTCATGTTTGTGTTCATGTTTTTTCTCATGTTTGTGTTCATGTGTCTTCTCGTGTCCATGTTCATGTTTTTTCTCGTGATGTTCTTCTTTTTTCTTATGTTCATGAACATGTATGTACGTTTTTTGCGCGTGACCATCGTGTCGCGAGATATGTATCGATGAGAATGCGTGGCCGTGACCGTACACGCAATCGGTGACTAGAGCCAGTAGGCTTAGAATACACACCACCTGAAATTGCGGCATTGAAAATAAGTTAATCACAGTGGCAAATACGTCCAGCTTTATCGGGATTGACTAGAAGCCAAACTCCTTAATTATGGGAAAACTGTCATCAGCGGCTGTACGCTATTGTTTGTCAGTAATGTAGACAAACAATAACGTAATACGTAGACTCTACATGAAGGTAAGTGCTCATTCACACGAAGACGATTCGTTTTTTTGACGCAGGTATCGTCTTTTTTCTCGATTCGTTTTTTTTTTGACGGTGGGTTTTCTTTTTATTTGTCCGTGTTCACACGTATCACGAATCGTGAAAAAAGTCGGAAACGTCTTAATACGCGTATCGTCTTTTAAAAAACACGTTTGTTAAAAAACACGAATCGTGATTTTTTTATTCATCCAAGACTAAGAATCACGAAACGAATCATCTGCCTAGCCTTTTCCCAACTATGTTGGGGTCGGCTTCCAGTCGAACCGGATGCAGCTGAATATCAGTATTTTACATGGAGCGACTGCCTATCAGACCTCCACAACCCAGTAACTGGGTAATACGATACTCTTGGTAAGACTGGTTGTCAGACTTTCGGGCTTCTGACCAACAGTAACGACTGTCAAAGATCTACAAATGACAGCCGGGACCAACGGCTTTACGTGCTTTCCGAGGCACGGAGGAAACTCGCTATGGTAAATGGTCACCCATCCACAGACCAACCTCGGCAAGCGTGGCTTAACCCGGAAGATCGGTCTATGCGGCTGTAATTATTTAACCACGAGCTCCTCTGAGAATCACGAAACGAATATGAACATCAATTCGGATATTTTGCCGAATCGTGATAAAACACGATTCCTTAAGCAATGTGAACGTCCATCCGTCATGACGTATCCTGTTTTATGACGAATCGTCAATGACGGAGCCTGGGATCATGAAAGGATCATGAGCCATCAAAGGAACATGCTATTGATAATTATTGTGATTGTAAGAAAAAAAGGTTTGGTCGATATACAAATCGTCCAGTCTCTAGTTAGACCCAATTTGGAGGCATTCCATTTAGCGTACCAATTCGAATTACACCAATTGTAATAGGAATAGGAATACTATTGTTGCAATTTGAATCGGTGTTCTTCAAATTGATGCGCTAAATGGAGTGCCTCTAATTTGCATGCGTCTTAAAATCTATTAAGTACTTTCGTTTTCAGTCGTCATGCATTGAAATCGTTTTTTTTTTAAGTCTTTTGTCTGTAGCGATTCGTCAAGGCTTTTTTAAAAACATCGCTGTAGCATATTTTAAAAGTAAAGTCATCACAAAAAATGTTGTTATAGGGAAACCAATAAGCATTATTGGACAGTCCAGTCACAAATCAATTTTCAAAAACACACTGCACTTAAAACTTTCACTATCACCATGTATTTTGATAATTTACCTTGAAAACCATTGTTACTGTTAGCTGTTGTTTTATCTAAATACAGAAATGAACTGATACATTTTTTCTAAATTCAGCGTCTTTTATATCAATAACGTAAATGTAATTAAGGCAAGAGTGATTTCATTATGATTTACCAGCAGGTGAAATTATTCATGAAATAGTATCATGTGTTTGTAATCATTTCGTAAAAGCATAATATTGACATGCCTATAAACGAAAGTCTAGATTCAATTGGAGTGTTTATTGAGTTTATTTCACTGCAAAAGTGTCGCAAAACCGATCACTTCTTTTTAAGTCGCTTTTTGGCATGTTTTACCCAAAATATGTTAACCCTGTATAGGGCAGAAACATAATTTATACAGCGCTTGTAACCACCCTATTAGTATGACTTTAATGTCGATAATATCGAATCTATTGTAAGAATGATCACCCTTATGCTAAAAACGCATCGACCTAAACCGGTTGCGTACCGCCCGTCGCCCCAGGACGACACTTAATTGTCTTATCTATTGTGTCTATAATTACCGTGCTTGAGGTTTTAAACGGACACAGCACACAAACGTGACCACCAACATGAATTTAGCCAGTATAGTTGCCAGGGCCGCCAAGTATTTGTGGTTTTATATGTGCCTTAATGTAAAATCTGCCCTTTATACGGTTAACGGGACCCTATCACTAAGCCTATACCAGTCGTCCGTCCATCCGGCCATCTGTCTGTCATAGGGTTTTAACGGAAATAGGTAGCCAGTTGAAATTTTTACAGAATATAATATTATGACTTCGATCATGGCAAATATGAAATTCTAAATCCAAATGGCGTCGTGTTATAAGCATTTTTTCAACGTTTTTTGTTCTTGCTCCATCTTAAAAACGCTAATACTAACTTACAAGCGTGAAAATGATGTGCTTGTAGTGCATATTCTATAGTTAAACAACAGTTGGTATGGAACCCTTGGTAGTAAATCCGACTCGCACTTGGCCGGGTTTATTTCTTTATCATATTATGCCTAGGTGTTAGGTTACGCTAGGGTCAATGCCTGCCAGGGTTGCGGAATTTGTTCGAAAGAGTTACCGCGGCCCTGGAACGCAAAGGCATTAGAAGGAATACGGATGGGTTTTAGTCAGTAAGAGAAACATTCCCTTCCGCTTCGAGTCAGATGATGATGTCGCCCACATAAAAAAAAGGTGTTTCAAAATGTTTGATGAAATCTTTTTACAAGGAATTTACCCAAGTAAGAAAAACATTTTGGTTTGTCAGAAGTTAAATACGTAAATTTTGTAAATCATCCAATCTTGAGAACCTTCTCGATCCGAAATTGAAACAATCTATGTATATTTAAACAATTAGATATATTTATTTAAAATATTTACATCAACGTGGCACACAACAATCAACAATCTTAGAGGTAACAAATTAACAGTCAGTTAGTAAACAATCAGTGATGTCCATGATGTTCATGATGTTCGGGATGTTTGGCGTGACCCTCGTATTTTACGTTGGCGTTGAATCTGTAGAAACGATAAAGGTAAGTTAAGGTACCTAATCGTGTTGCATTTCGTGTGTAGTTTCAGTAAATTGAATTTGCACACTCACCCAGTCTTCTTGTCAGCGTGGTACTCGACGATCCTGACGGTGCCGTCGGGCTGGTGCAGGCTGTACACGCCCTTCACGACGTCACCGTCGCGCGCCTCGTGTTGCGATTTCTTGTCGCCGGTGTGTGGGTCTACCACTTTGTACGCGAACTCGTACTTAGGATGAGACTGCAACACACATTTGAGTTAGCTACGTCGCCAATACGTATAAACCAAAGAAAATTGTGCTTGAAGAGTACATAATACAAACATAGTATTCGACGTGTTTTTCGGTTGCGTGTCCGTGGTGCTGTTTGATGCTCTGTGATGAGGAGGCGTGACCGTGGTGGTGTTCGTGACCATGACCTTCTTGCGGCCGCGCGGCGACCATCGCGACGATAGCGGTGACTAGGAGAATCTGTGAAAAATCGGTTGTATTTTCATTATATATTTTTGATGACGTAACTTATTACGCAGGTAATGGGTATGCAGATAGAGGCTTAGATTGTCAGTATAACTTGGCGAACGTAACAAAATGAATCAATTAACTTTAGTACTTCCTTGTAAACAATACTCTAGGTTGAAATGGCTGGGGTGGATAAGAAACTTATCAGTTCACAACCCTCCCCGACAAACAAGACATACGGCGGGTGGGGTTTATACGTTTTTTCGATTTGTCAATTTCCGTAAATCATGAATATTTGGAAAATTAAGCTTTATCCAACAAACTATATCCTTTACTTTATTAGCTTTTCTTCTCCAATTAGGCATTGGAATCGAAAGTTAAAATCTTTCGGGTACCTCGGGCCCACGGTTTATGATTTCGAAATGATCAATTAATATTTTACAATATTAAAAGTTATACCTTGTACATTTTGATGCTTTGTATTCTTTCTCTTGAGAGTACTGAACGGTGAGTGATACTCTACAAGGATATCATTTTTCTTTTTATACAGATTATTTAAGGGACAGTGAAACAATTTTTCGCAATACGTTTCAAAAATGTCTAACCAGTTCCGTCGCATATAGTCTGATTTCGGAAAGGTATGCTGACCCTGAGTAATACTTTATTATGTTAATTAACTTCTTTCTTTGTTGGAGGGCATTGACTTTCATGAAATTAAAGGGTGGGGGTCCTTTGCGTGTAAGCAAAGTGTCGAAATATTGCGATTTATTGATTAGATGATCAACGATGTTTTTTTCAGGTAATGAGTTACTACTGACTCATGAGAAAACTTATACAGATTGTAAACGAATTTGTGTAATTCCTTCAAATCGCGTGACACTGATCAACCCTAAATAGGTATTTTTGAAATTTAAATTCAAAATAAATCTTGGTTTTCTATTTCTGAGTCATTTTAGAGCCCCGAGTTAACTGACTGCAAAGAGTGATATCGCGTTAGTCGTGCCTGCCAGCCGTGTCGCCGTACTTTCATTAATTTATGCGTGGCATCGAAACGATCACAAAAACAATAAAAAAAAACTTATTTTTCTACTGATTCTTATTAGGTGGGTTAGATAGTTCATTTTAGATGTGATCATTGCACTTCCAAATGAAAAAAAAAGCTTGGATTTTTTTATTTTTAATCAATATAATTCCCGTGCGGGGCCAATCTACACCGGTAGTAGATCATGTGGTTTTAAGGAATTACACGAATTCGTTTACACCCTGCATAAACATTTTTGACAAATTAGTCTATAAACATATTATTATAACAATAGACATAAGTGGCCCACCAGGAAAAGAATATCTTTTGAACGATTACTTCAAGTAGAGCTTCAGCTTATTTTAATGAACCGTTAAGGCTCAAAAAAGCCTCAAAAAATTACTAACATTATGTACCTGCAGGTCCATCATCGAGATGAGACATAGTTTAAAACCATAACTCTCTATTATTATTTTGAGAGATAACAGTAACAGCAACATCAGTTAACCTGAGGCTGCACTGCGGTTGAGCTTTCTTTGACGTTTAGTGCATTCTCTAGTATTGATTTCTTTGAATATCAAAGCGGGTAAAAATCACGCGCGGTTGACCGTAGTGCGGCCTTAGGCCTCTTTCAGGGACACGCGGGGCATCTCCGTTCACGGAGAAGCGCCACGTGAAGCGGCAGGCGGGGCCCGCGGTGCCAGCCGTAGCGTTGTACGCACAAATACAAACATATATGGTACTATGTAGTTCCGTTTATGAATACGCGGGGCGTCGTGCAGCGCGTGGTGCGGTGCGTGGGGAATGACAGTGTCCGCCGCGGCCGCTGCAGCAGACACCGCAGCTTCCACTTTTGCCAGTTTTCTTTGGACATTTCACAACGCAGACGTGTCGTTACAATGGAGTATGATTTCATCGACATATTACTAGAAGATAATTGCAACATACAACAAGCTCGCTCGCTTTCGATGCCAAAAACAAACTGACACGCGTAAGCGGGTATGCGGTGGACGACGCGACGGTGGCAGCCGCGACACACGCGGCGGGGGCCACCCCGTGTGCCGCTGCGTGTGGCAGTCAATATCAAACAAAACGCGCGTTTTTGACGCTTCTACATGAACATTTTCATACATTACCATGTTTGATTAGACAGCGCGACGCGTCGCCCGACGAGACGCGCCGCGCAACGCCCCGCGTCTTCCTGAACGAGGCCTAAGGCTTATGTCAGGACGATGTCACAGAAATACAAGGTTAGTTTTAGTATATACTAAACCTGAAACTAGTTTGTTCAGAATCACTAGGAGAATCGATTGACATATTTTTACACTTTTTTTTTTTTTCATAAATTTCGTTTTTGTTTCAGTAGGTTTCTACCCATAACAATTGACGGGGATAGACACCTTGAGGCTTGAAATGGTCCGCTCGGTCAGTTTCCGTGTATTAGACAACCCCTGCATAGCACATCTCAGGAATTGCATACTTTTTTAGCGAACTTAACGCGACATAAACTAAGGTGTAACTTGGAGATTTACTAAAAAAAACACATATTCAGGCAGTTCTGATGAAAATCTTGTTGGGGTGTCTCGGTTTTCGTATAAAGTAAAAAAAACGTTGTTTATCGTATGCACAGGTTTCTAATAAGGCTGTTGCGAAAAAAGAAATCCTTTGTAAAAATCTATTCCTAAGTTTTTGTTGTAGCATCTTTACCGTAGAAGATACGTTTCACAAGAAAATAAGATGATAAACGCATTATATTCTTATTCGTACTCTATCGTTACATTCGCCTGTGGAAGAGTGTGTTCGGGTTCCTGCTAGGGATAATTATTGATAATCGGTTAACTATTCACTTAGTACTTTATCATCGACTAGCGTTTGCCCGCGCCTTCGCTCGCGTTAAAAAAACTCTTAACAACTACTAACGTTTCTCTAATAACATACTTCTTATCAAAAAAATCTAAACACTTCCGATTTTTTTTTCTGGCGACTATTTGTGGTCGAACATGAGGATGAATTCCATATATACTTGGGAGCAAATAAATCGAGCCACTTCTATTTTTCACGTAGGTATAATGGTTATTTTTTTTGGTATTACGGAACAGATCAATTCTAAACATATATTGCCTAAAAGATTATTTGATAACCTTTACAATGAGGGTAGTTTTTTTTTTTGCTTTATATAATTCATGAAACCAAAACTAATAACCAGGACACGTGAAAAAAGGAGTAGCTTGATTTCTTTGCTGACAAGTGTAGAAAAAAAATCGGAAGTGTTTCGATTTTTTTGATGAGAAGTATAAATTAAATCATGATTCTAAAAACATGTGGCACCATCTGTTATCATAAGAACACTATTGTATTTTTCCTCGGGAACAGTACTTTTTTCGGATGAAAGGTACCATCCGTGGTCAAGGTCAGCCCGTTTATGGGTGACCGTTTGTTACACTTCTCTGCCTCGGAGAGCACGTTAAACCATCGGACCCGGGTGTCATGTCCTATGACAGTCGTTACGGTTATTCAGAAGCCCGAAATTCTGACAACCGGTCTAACCTTTGGGTATCAACATTGCCCAATACCTAACTGGGTTGCGAAAATCTGATGGTATTCGCTCCGTGTAAACTGATTGGAAGAACGGATTTTGTGCTTCTTCTTTTCTCGAACTCATGCAGTGCTGAGATGATTAGCCAGTCAGCAAAGTTGGTAGCGGGCTGGCTGCCCAGGGTGTGCCGGAAGTACTTAAGCACTTAATCATCACTCGTGGAAACCGAACGGAAAGTACGACAAAAGAAGGGATTTTGAGAAAGCGACTTGAAAGGATATAAGGAGAGACGTTATTAAAATCACGCGGACATAGTTATAAGTCGAGAGCCAGAGGGGTATAGTGGAATCCCTCTTAATCTCTGTTCCTTGGATTCGTGTGATCCATCTTAGACCCTGTCTGTGCTTACCATCAGGTGCGAATGGGGACAAATGGGAATAAGTCAGATAAAAAAAAAAAAAAAATGTTGAATTAGAAACAATAAGGATGTTTCAGTATAAATTATATTCGCTTTTCATATTTACAACACATCTTTTCAGACACAATAATCAACAGCTTAGACATTAGATTCAACAATAAGGTTCTTTAACAACCAGATTACTTTAAGTATTAATGATGATGATGGTGTTCAGGATGTTGGGCGTGACCCACGAACTTCACGTTGGCGTTGAATCTGTAAACAGAAAAAAAAAAGTTATTGAGTGGCACATTAGATACATGCGCAGTATTAAACTTTTGAAAAATTTAATATGTCATCACATACCCAGTTTTCTTGTCAGCGTGATATTCCACGATCCTGACGGTGCCGTCGTGCTCGTGCAGGCTGTACACGCCCTTCACGACGTCGCCGTCGCGCGACTCGTGCTGCGATTTCTTGTCGCCGGTGTGCGGGTCTTCGACTTTGTACGCGAACTCGTACTTAGGATGAGACTGCAATACACATTACACTTAGCTACGTTGCTATTTTTACAAACCAACTTTAATACTGTTTGAAAATTATATAATACGTACATAGTATTCGACGTGTTTTTCAGTCGCGTGACCGTGGTGCTGCTTGATACTCTGTGATGAGGAGGCATGACCGTGGTGTTCCTCGTGGTGTCCCGAGTGATGATGTTCCTGGTGTTCCTCGTGGTGAATTGGCTCATGTTTCTCGTGGTACTCTACGTGGTGTATAGGCTCATGTTTCTCGTGGTGCTCCTCGTGGTGTATGGGCTCGTGTTTGGTCTCATGAGTTTGATGCAGTACGATGCTCTGTGATGAGTACGCGTGACCGTGACCGTGGTGTTGATCGTGACCATGACCCTCTTGCGGCCGCGCAGCGACCATCGCGACGACAGCAGCAACTAGGAAAATCTGTGTAATAACGTCAAATCATGTTATTAGAACTTGTTCAGATTTGTTATCGTGTTAATATAGTATTAATTCTTAATGTTTATATTTTAATATTTATATTATATTTAGTTTACTAATTGTAAATGTTTATAATTTTGAATGCCATTGACTGTCCTTTAACTCCTCCAGTTCACTCTATTCCATTCTAAGGTTACCTGAAGAGCATTAGTATACTTGCATTTTGCTTTTGGTGTACAATAATATATTATAAATAAGACTGCCTCGTTGGTCTAGTGGTCGCAAGCGCGACTGCTGAGCGTGAGGTCTTGGGTTCGATCCCCAGGTCGGGCAAAGTGTTATTGGGTTTTTCCGTGTGGAATTTCTCAGTAGCAGCTCGAAGTCTGGATTTGTGCCCGGTTGATGGCAATAGGCTCGCCCCCTATAAATGGGACTTAAACATAACGGCGAAACGTGGGTGTTACTATACACCTCTGCCAACCCTTCGGGGAATAAGGCGTGAAGTTATGTAATATATTATAAATAAATAAATAA
This sequence comes from Amphipyra tragopoginis, assembly GCA_905220435.1. Lineage (NCBI taxonomy): Eukaryota > Metazoa > Arthropoda > Insecta > Lepidoptera > Noctuidae > Amphipyra > Amphipyra tragopoginis. The sequence goes on along the minus strand of HG991997.1, from coordinate 11,039,069 downwards.
ATATTGATCGAACTTTTTTAATGACCGTAGTATTTATTAGATATGTATAAATAAAAAATACAATCTTAAAATTTACCTACCTTGTACATTTTGATGGTTACAATTCTTTACTCTTGGACTATTGAACAGTGACTGATAACCTCTCAGTTCATAATTTTTCTTTTTATACACATTAAAGTGCCAGTGAGACAGTTTTTCGTAATACGTTGTTGAAGTTCAACCAGTTAGCCATATTCAGATTTTAGTAGGTGAAGCTAACCTTGAGTAAAATATCATTCCCGTAATTAAAATCTTTCTTTCTTAAATCAACTGCATTCACATAAAATTATACTTTCATTCAATCATTTTATTTTTAGGTACGTTATACGTATGTATGGTGTACTTATATACACTTTTGAAACATCACGTTACTATCAAACTCTTAACTTGACAAAACTTCTTTAAACTGCACAATCCGGTCAACTGTCTTCGCATAACTCGTCCAAATGTAGGAAACAGCTGTTTTTTTTTTCGCGATTTCAGCTTTTGTTCCATAGTAAAAGTTGTCCATAATGATGAGTACAGTGACCCCTTAAGAGGTTGTGCGTTATTTATGTTACACCTTGTATGTACTTACAACACCAAGAGGATGGCTGATACGTTAACCTTAGAGATAAAGTTGGAAATTCTTATGTGCCTGTAATTTCACGACAAAACGACAGCCATCTTAATGGTAGAAATGAAATAGATTTTGACCTCTTTTTTCTTCCTCTATATCTAGAAAAAATATTAGTTTAATTAATACGTTGTAAACGGTCACACAAGCCGTGAGACTTCGGCAAAGTGCTTTATAGACGAGCCGTAGACATAGCCGAGACAATCAATGATGACAAATAGACTAATGGTCGGACAATGGAGTGATCCCATTTGGGTGTCTTTCATCACTTCCATCCTTAACATTTGTCTTTTTATACCAATGGATTTTATCGTTCTTTTAATAAATACTCATACATCGATGATCCACAATCAGAATCTACATAGTATTACTGAATCTGAATACAGGGTATAAACGAATTCGTGTAATTCCTTAAAACCACACGATCTACTACTAGTGTATTTATTTATTAGGGATAAAAAACCAGTTGTACAATGACATGTTATACAATAATAATATAAACTTAAAATAATAGCACTTATTGCACAACCGACACCATTATACACTGATCACTAGCATAAAATTAAAGATTAATGCTCTACGTGATTACTACAGTGACTACAGACGTTCCAGTAATATTGAAAGAAACAAAGAAAAAAAACGTTATCAAAAAAAGAAACAAAATTATGAAGCCAGTCAGTATACGTGTAGATTGGTCCTGCACGGGATTTAGCTAGATTAAAAATTTAAAAAATCATGTTTTTCTTGCGCTGGGTTTAAATGATCGTATTTAAAACATCTCATAATAATTCAATAAAAAAACAAGCAGAAAGAAATTTTTCATAAAATCTTTTTTTTTGAGACTGGATATTTCGATGTCACGCTTAAATAAATGAAAGCACGGCGGCACAGCTGGCAGGCATGACTAGCGCTTTATCGCTTTTTGCAGTCAGTTAACTCGGGGCTCTACAATGACTTAGAAATAGAAAACCAAGTTTTTTTTAGAAAAGTTTTTTCTTTGGTTTTCCAAAAAAAAAAAAAACATTTTGAGTTAATCTGTGTCACCAGTAAATCACGCGGTTTTAAGGAATTACACGAATTCGTTTACATCCTGTATATTTCCCTCTTTGCTTATGCTTTTTTGTGGTCCCATCACTGATATTTACACGCTGTATATTTCTCTCTTTGCGTATGCTTTTTTGTGGTCCGTCAGTGATATTTACACGCTGTAATTTTCTCTCTTTGCTAATGCTTTTTTGTGGTCCGTCATTGACATTTACACGCTGTATATTTCTCTCTTTGCTTATGATTTTTTGTGGTCCGTCACTGATATTTACACGCTGTATATTTCTCTCTTTGCTTATGATTTTTTGTGGTCCCATCACTGATATTTACACGCTGTATATTTCTCTCTTTGCGTATGCTTTTTTGTGGTCCGTCAGTGATATTTACACGCTGTAATTTTCTCTCTTTGCTAATGCTTTTTTGTGGTCCGTCATTGACATTTACACGCTGTATATTTCTCTCTTTGCTTATGATTTTTTGTGGTCCGTCACTGATATTTACACGCTGTATATTTCTCTCTTTGCTTATGATTTTTTGTGGTCCGTCACTGATATTTACACGCTGTAATTTTCTCTCTTTGCTAATGCTTTTTTGTGGTCCGTCAGTGATATTTACACGCTGTATATTTTTCTCTTTGCTTATGCTTTTTAGTGGTCCGTCAGTGATATTTACACGCTGTATATTTTTCTCTTTGCTTATGCTTTTTTGTGGTCCGTCACTGATATTTACACGCTGTATATTTTTCTCTTTGCTTATGCTTTTTTGTGGTCCGTCACTGATATTTACACGCTGTATATTTTTCTCTTTGCTTATGCTTTTTTGTGGACCGTCACTGATATTTACACGCTGTATACTTTTCTCTTTGCTTATGCTTTTTTGTGGTCCGTCACTGATATTTACACGCTGTATATTTCTCTCTTTGCTTATGCTTTTTTGTGGTCCGGCACTGATATTTCGGTTGTTTTGTTTGTGCTTCTACGTCGCGAGGGGCTTGTAGCTAATTATCAACCGCGCGAATCATGTGATTTCTAAGGTTAAGCTGTTCTTGCCGCGGTCAGTCCGTGGCTGGGTGACTGTTCGTTACATATCGAGACCCCTTCGTGCCTCGGAGAGCACGTAGCCGTCGGTTCCGGGTGTCATACGAATACCTATGATAGTCGTTACAGTTAGTCAGAAGCCCGAAAGTCTGACAACCGGTCTAACCTTTGGATATTGTATCGGAATTGACGTAATTTCATGACGGGTCGATCAAGTTGCAGTGACGCTGCAGTAAACTTAACACGAACGTATCCAACAACGATCGCCTATTAAGAGGATACATAAAATAACTTTTAAAAAAGAAAAACCGACTTCAAAACAAACCAAAAACGGGGTAAAATAAGTATCATATAATAAAATTATTAAATTCATGAGTCGGTGCATTCAATTTGTTTCAGCGTGGAATTACACCGACTTCTGAAACTGATAATTTCATTTTATGATAATTATTTTACTCCGTTTCGTTTTTTTTTTTTGAAGTCGGTTTTTACTTTTTTTAAAGTTATTTAATTTAATACTTTTGAGTGCGACAAATTACAATTACAATAGTCTACAAATTCTTGGACCACTACTACAACTAGAACGTCGTCTTTATACGATTTGTGTATATTTTTTAGTTTTTGTTGATTTTTTCAACAAGCGCTATATCAATTTCGATTAAATTGATATGGGACCACACATTATGTATACCCTCTCAAACAAAACAAGAATTTTACGAATCGGTTCATAAAAAAAATACAACCTAATTGAGAGCATCCTCCTTTTTGAAGTCGGTTCAAAAATCGTTGTTACTTAACTGCAACAGAACTTCTTTGGGTAGATGAATCACAGAGACTTGGTCGAGGGGGGCAATTGTAAGTAATGTTAGTTACAAAGTTGTAAGTTGAGAGCCTGAGGGGTATAGGGAAATCCCTCTCTATCTCTGTTACGGGTCTAAGATGGAGCACGTGATACGAATTCGTGTGCTCCATCTAAGATCCTGGTTGCGCTTACTATCAGGGGCAACTGGGGTCAAATGCAAAAGTCAAACAAAAAAAATCAATTAAAAACGTGGAAAAAAACAGTAAGGAAGTTTCAGTATAAATTATATTCGCTTTTCATATTTACAACACATCTTTTCAGACACAATAATCAACAGCTTAGACATTAGATTCAACAATAAGGTTCTTTAACAATCAGATTACTTTAAGTATTAATGATGATGATGGTGTTCAGGATGTTCGGCGTGACCCACGAACTTCACGTTGGCGTTGAATCTGGAAAAAAAAAAAGTTATTGAGTGGCACATTAGATACATGCGCAGTATTAAACTTTTGAAAAATTTAATATGTCATCAGGTCATCACATACCCAGTTTTCTTGTCAGCGTGATATTCCACGATCCTGACGGTGCCGTCGGGCTGGTGCAGGCTGTACACGCCCTTCACGACGTCGCCGTCGCGTGACTCGTGCTGCGATTTCTTGTCGCCGGTGTGTGGGTCCTCCACTTTGTACGCGAACTCGTACTTAGGATGAGACTGCAATACACATTACACTTAGCTACGTTGCTATTTTTATATACCAACTTGAATTATGTTTGAAAATTATATAATACATACATAGTATTCGACGTGTTTTTCAGTCGCGTGACCGTGGTGCTGCTTGATGCTTTGTGATGAGGAGGCGTGACCGTGGTGTTCTTCGTGGTGTCCCGAGTGATGATGTTCCTGGTGTTCCTCGTGGTGAATTGGCTCATGTTTCTCGTGGTACTCCACGTGGTGTATGGGCACATGTTTCTCGTGGTGCTCCTCGTGGTGTATGGGCTCGTGTTTGGTCTCGTGAGTTTGATGCAGTACGATGCTCTGTGATGAGTACGCGTGACCGTGGTGTTGATCGTGACCATGACCCTCTTGCGGCCGCGCAGCGACCATCGCGACGACAGCAGCGACTAGGAAAATCTGTGTAATAACGTCAAATCATGTTATTAGAACTTGTTCAGATTTGTTATCGTGGTATTGTAGTACTTAGTCTCAATGTATATATTTTTATATCTTTATTTCTATTATATTTAGTTAGTGTTGTAGTAAATGTATAATATTATGTCTTTGTACACTATTGACTGTCCGAAATTTTCTCCTGTTCCTTCTATTCTATACTAAGGTGTCTGGAAGAAATTGTCGGGTGTTGAATTAAATATTTTTAAGACCGTTTCTGTACTTGCATTTTTATTTTGGTGTATAATAAAATATAGTAAATAAATAAATATTGATCGAAGTTTTTTTTCCGACTAGTTTTTTTCAGATAATAATAAAAATTACAAGCACAAATTTTACCTACCTTGTACATTTTGATGGTTACAGTTCTTTTCTTCTTTACTCCTGGAGTATTGAACAGTGAATGATAACCTCTCAGTTCATAATTTTTCTTTTTATACACATTAAAGGACCAGTGAGACAGTTTTTCGCAATACGCTGTTAAGAAGTTCTACCAGTTAGCCACATTCAGATTTTAGTAAGCGAAGCTCACCTTGAGTAAAATGTCATTACCGTAGTTAAAAACTTTCTTTCTTAAATCAAGTGCATTAACATGAAATTATATTTTCACTAAATCATTTTATTTTTAGGTTCGTTATACGTACGTGTACGTACGAAACATGTATATGTTAGTCAAAACTCTTAGCTGGTCAAAGAAGAGACACAGTTTAAAGTCATAACTTACTGTAAACTCTATAATATTTTGAAAGATAAAACTAAATACACTTGGGAGCAAAGAAATCGAGCCACTTTTTTCACGTGTCCTGGTTATTAGTTTTGGTTTCATGAATTATATAATTCAAAATACAAAAAACTTCCCTCATTGTAAAGGTTATCAAATAACCTTTTAGGCGATATATGTTTAGAATTGATTTGTTCCATGCTACCAAAAATAATAACAATTATACCTACGTGAAAAATAGAAGTGGCTCGATTTATTTGCTCCCAAGTATATATATTCCATTTGCACATCTTTTTTTTCCGTAATAGGTTGGCAAAAAAGCCACCTATTGGCAAGTGGTTACCGCCGCCTTTATACACCTACACTTCCAAGAGGATTGCTGACGTTACTTACCCATATAGACAAAGTTGGAAATTCTTTTGTGCCTGTAATTTCACGACAAAACGATAACCCCCCTTATGACATAGATTTCGATCTCTGTTTGCTCCACTCAAAAACTAGATAAAAATATTATTTCACTTTCCACATTTTAAAAAGATACGCAAGTTTGCAAGACTTTGGCAAAATGCTTTAAACAAGAGTCGGAGATACAACCGAGGTAATCAACGATGACAAACAGACCGATGGTAGTACAGCGGACTGATCCAACTGGGTCTCGTTTATAATTTCGATCCTTTACATTTGCCTTTTCATATCAATGAATGTTATCGTTCTTTATAAAAACCTAGAGCGGTTACGCAATGCATCTGATCCGAATCCGTGAAAATACGTTCCGAAGTTGTCATAGAACTATTTGTAAGGTAGTTTATGCACTAGATCCGACTTCCGTCATCCGATTTCTCTCCGTCATCCGTGAGTCTCCAATTCGGAAGAAATATTGACGGATCAAAGTAGCCGTAGTACTGTTTTTATGAACGCTTTCGCATTACCTACCTCGGATTCAAATCGGACATATGCCAAAGAATGCCTGAATTGCTTGGATTTGGATTAGTGCGTAAGCAATATCCGAATTCGGTCCGAGATTTTTAGACTCTAGTCTGTATTTTCACGCATTCGGATCGGATGCAGTGCGTAACCTCTCTTATAGATACATCTATCATCCACGGCCGGAATCTACATTGGTATTACTAAATCTGAATATATTTCCCTCTTTGCTTACGCCTTTTCGTGGTCCTGCACTGATGTTTTGATTGTTTACTTTTTACTTCTTCGTGAGAGGCTCGTTACCAATTATCAACTGCGTGAATCATATGAATTGCAATGTTAAGCTGCGTTTGCCGCGGTCTATCCGTGGATGGGTGACTATTCGAGACACATCGAGACCCCTCCGTGCCTCGGAAAGCAAGTTAAACCATCGATCCTGGGTGTCATATGAATGCCCAAGACAGTCGTTACGGGTAGTCAGAAGCCCGAAAGTCTTACAACCGGTCTAACCCTTGGCTATCGGCATTGCCCGGTAACTGGGTTACGGAGATCAGATGGTAGACTCCGTGTTAAATACTTTATTCATCCGCAGCTGGAAGGTGACCCCAACGTAGTTGGGAAAAGGCTATCAGTGCGTTGCTGCCTCTTCTCCAAAGGACCTACTACTTGGAACCGAGCACCTAGTGTTGACCTTTTGATAGCACCAGTGACAAGCAACGCATTTTGATGCGGCTTTTTTCAATAGATAGAGTGATTCAAGAGGAAGGTTTATATGTATAAAACATTCGCTAGTTAATATTATAAATGCGAATGTTAGTTTGTTAGCTTTTTACGCCTAATCCATTGAAGCGATCATCCTGAAATTTTGCATATACATTGTCAGGTGTTCAGAAACGGACATAGCGTACCTTTCATCCCGAAAAAAGTACTGTTCCCGAGGAAAACAACAATAACTTCCATAGATGGCGCCTTTTGTATTTCGAATCACGATTGAATGATATTATTATAAAACTAGCTTCTGCCCGCGACTTCGTACACGGATCCTGTTGCTTATGCCAGGGACAACGGGGTCGTCAACATCGAAGATCTGAAACGTCCGATGTCTATAGAGTCCTAAAAGCAGATGCGTAGATACGCTGAGAACTCAAGCGCAATTCTATATCCGTGAACGTCTCCGATTCGCGAGACAATGCATGACTTGCACGATCAGCGGTCAGTCGCGCATCATGTTCCGCACTTGTCTCTAGAGACCTCGAAGTCGATGTGTATATACGCTGAGAACTCAAGCATAATTCTCTTTCCGTGAACGTCTTCTACTCGCGAGACAATGCATGTCGTTCACGATCAGCAGTCAGTCGCGCATCATGTTCTTCACTGGTTTCTAGAGACCTGGATGTAGATGCATAAATACGCTGAGCACGCAGGCGTGCTTCGCGATCCGAAGAGGTTTCCACGGAGCGAGTTGCAGCCTGATGTTCTCGAACAGCATCAAGTCTCTCCTAACACTCTTCGGTAGATTCTTTGGATCTTATGATCCTTAACCTTTTAGCTCCTTTGAAACATTTGGAAAGATTTGACCTCTTTCTAGGCATGGTTATAGTTTTATTGTGAAGATACCTGATCAATTAAAATCTAAGTGACTGCTCCCCTGCGTTACCGGGTAGGCTACTGTGTCACGAAGATAAATGGAAAAGGAAATTAAACACTCAAATAACATAAGCCCGGAGGCATGTTTATTCGATAAAATTAAATAATTAATGGGAGTTTTGGCCAGTAGAGTCAAATTTTCAATGATATACCATCGTCATCGAAAATCAGTCCTACACTGTTACCGCCTTCACCGCGTGGAGGTACTCCCAGCTTATGTTATTTTATAATTATACAGTGAAATTAGTGATATCTTTGATTTCCAGATCAGATGTTTCTGATCTTCGATTTTTATAAGTATACAGGAAATGCCCATCAGACCGAACAACTTTTGCTAAGACGTCATTCCTATAATTATGTGTTATGGTGTAGCTAGGCTCTTGGAGTTCCAAAACAGGTGTTCCAGATCTTCGATTTTTATGAGTCAACAGAGAGTGCTCATCAGATTGAAAAACTATTGCTAAAACGTCATTCCTATATATGTTATAGTGTGTAGCTGGGCGCTTGGAATTCCACAACAGGCGTTCCAGATCTTCAATTTTTATACGTCAACAGAGAGTGCTTATCAGGTTGAACAACTCTTGCTAAGACGTCATTCCTATATATGTTATAGTGTAGCTGGGCTCTTGGAGTTCCGCATCAGGTGTTCCAGATCTTCAAATTTATTCTCTCAGCAGAAAATGCTCATCACGTGAAACAATTTTTGCTATGATACCATTTTTGTATCTCTTATAGTTTAGTTGGTCTGTTGCGGTTCTGCATCAGGTGTTCAAGTTTCCAAGATAAATTATAGCCTATGTTTTGCCCAGACATAATAACTATACAACAAAAGAAAAATCATTCAAATCCGTTTAGTAGTTCCGAAGATTAGCGTGTACAAACAAACAGACACACAGACAAACAGACAGATTTTTTTTTTGGATTCGTGCTCTGTTACTGTTTCTAAACCCCCCTCAACTATTTTTTTTTAATATATTCAATGTACAGACACCGTTTTTTTACTGTTTTATTCTATGTATAGATATAGATTACATGTATAGATAGTTAGTAGAGTGTTAAGAGTTTTTTGAGTTCTATTAAAGCTAGTAAAATATATTAAGAACATGCTTTGTTTCAGTATAGATCTATAACAGATCTACTTTTTAATAGATTCCCCTTTAGGGATGGGCGAAGACAAAAAAAATGGTTTTAGTGCGTAAGTTTAGTAAGTACGACTAAAAAAGGGATTTTTGGAATGTGACTCGAAAGGGGGATATAAGGAGGGACGCTATCAAAACCACGCCGACAAAGTTGTAAGGTGAGAATCAGAGGGGTATAGGAGAATCCCGATATATAATATTTCTGTTACTTGTATTCGTGTGCTCCATTTTAGACCCTGTCTACGCTTACTATCAGATGCAAAAAGGGTCAAACGCAAAAAGTCAAACCAAAAATGTGGAAGAAACAATAAGGAAGTTTCAGTAAAAATATATTGCCTTTTCATATTTACAACACATCTTTTCAGACGCAATAATCAACAACTTAGACATTAGGTTCAACAATAAGGTTCTTTAACAATCAGATTACTTTAAGTATTAATGATGATGATGGTGTTCAGGATGTTGGGCGTGACCCACGAACTTCACGTTGGCGTTGAATCTGGAAAAAGAAACAAATTAAGTTATTGAGTGGCACATTAGATACATGCGCAGTATTAAACTTTTGAAAAATTTAATATGTCATCAGGTCATCACATACCCAGTTTTCTTGTCAGCGTGATATTCCACGATCCTGACGGTGCCGTCGTGCTCGTGCAGGCTGTACACGCCCTTCACGACGTCGCCGTCGCGTGACTCGTGCTGTGATTTCTTGTCGCCGGTGTGCGGGTCTTCTACTTTGTACGCGAACTCGTACTTAGGATGAGACTGCAACACACATTACATTTAGCTACGTTGCTATTTTTATAAACCAACTTTAATAATAATTATGTTTGAACATTATGTAATACGTACATAGTATTCGACGTGTTTTTCAGTCGCGTGACCGTGGTGCTGCTTGATGCTCTGGGATGAGGAGGCGTGACCGTGGTGTTCTTCGTGGTGTCCCGAGTGATGATGTTCCTGGTGTTCCTCGTGGTGAATTGGCTCATGTTTCTCGTGGTGCTCCTCGTGGTGTATGGGCTCGTGTTTGGTCTCATGAGTTTGATGCAGTACGATGCTCTGTGATGAGTACGCGTGACCGTGACCGTGGTGTTGATCGTGACCATGACCCTCTTGCGGCCGCGCAGCGACCATCGCGACGACAGCAGCGACTAGCAAAATCTGTATAATAATTTCAAATCATGTTATTGGAATGTATTGTTTAGATTTGTTATATTGTAGTATTTAATCTTAATGTAATTTTTATACCTATATTTATTTTATATTTAGTTTAGTATCGTAGTATATGCATAATATTTATATCTTTGTACACCATTGCCCTATATGTCCTCTAGTTCTCTTTATGCCATCCTAAGTTTACCTGGGAGAAATCGCCAGGTGCGATAAGGTTGCCCACGTGTACCTATTTTTAAGATCGTTAGGTACATCTTAAAAATAGGTACACCTGGGCAGCCTTATCGCACCTGGCGATTTCTCCCAGGTACTTGCATTTTTCTTTTGGTGAACTTACAATAAATATAAAAAAATAAATATTTTTTGTATTTTATCGTATTTAAAATTGTACCTACCTTGTACATTTTGATGGTTGCAATTCTTTACTGCTGAAGTATTGAACAGTGAATGATAGCTTTACAGTTCATAATTTTTCTTTTTATACACATTAAAGGGCCAGTGAGACAGTTTTTCGCAATACGTTGTCAAGACTTCCAACCAGTTTGCCATATTCAGATTTTAGTGAGCGAAGCTGACCTTGAATCAAAAGTCATTACCGTAATTTAAATTATTATCTTTCTTAAATCAAGTGCATTGACATAAAATTATATTATCAATCAATCATTTTATTGCAAACGTGTTTTAGAGTAACGAGCAATCAAATATATGTACACGTTCACAAATTTTTGAATTCATGTCAGCGTGCATTGCAAAAGAAAGTGCATAATTACGCTTTGCTTAAAAATGATGTAAGTGTCAGATTGTATCAAAATATATGTATACATTTTTCACAACACATAATCGGATATCAGTGTACACGTTTCTTGTTATAGGTATTTATCCTTATGTACATTTCTGAAACATGTATACACAATGCAGTTTCATTAAAACCAGCATCATCAACTGCTATTTCGCTATGTCGGTTGCTAGGCCAAGTCCTTTACCACTAGGCAACCGACGCATTTATATATTACTAGCGACCCGCCCCGACTTCGCACGGGTGCAATGTATTATTCATAATTATAAACCTTCCTCTTGAATCACTCTATCTATTAAAAAAAACGCATCAAAATCCGTTGCGTAGTTTTAAAGATCTAAGCATACATGTCATAGGGACAGACAGCGGGAAAATACTTCGTTTTATACTATGTATTGATGTATGCACTCATAAAACTACAAACTATTTGCCGAAATTACCTAACTTTAATAAAGCACTAATTAAAAACTTTCATTTTCTCTCATTATAGTTCTATTGGTCTTGCGACCATTTTGACCAAGACTTAGACTTCATAGACTGTAATATTATTTATGTTATTGGAAGACGATTTCAACATACGTACAAAGGCAATCATTGTTTTAAGGTCTTGAATATAATTACTACTTAGTATAACGAGAGCATGCCAGTTTCTAGCAGATGCTACGTAGTAGCAAACAATTAGCACGTGTAAACGAATCTAGCATGCTTAAAACACACTGTTAAAAGCGGAGAGCATGCTATAAAAAGCATTCCACCGAATAGCAAACAAGCATATTTTTTTAATAGCATTTGTATTCTAGGCCTTAGTATAATAAAAAAAATTTTACACCACCATTTTTTTTTGTCCTTACAAACATGTTTGACACAACTTTGGTGCATTATCATTATGATCTAGCTCGAACCTACAGAGGTACTGATGTGTAAAGGTACGAGTTCGTAACCGACGGCATACAGCAGCAGCAGACGATGACATGACGTTGCGACATGTCGCAGCGACACATCGCAACGTCATGTCGCTGCAGTCGTGACTCCGAACCCAACTGTAGCTGCAGCAGACGGCAGCGTCGTATTCCAGTTAGTTCTGAATGTTCCGTGAGACAAGACGTCTGACCTGTTTGGGATTAGCGATCGCGATTTACTTTTGTATCTTTTGTTTTCAAACTCAAACTGTTTATTTGCACACTAAGGTTTAATAATACAGGTTTTTGTGAGATGTATCGTGCAGGATATTGGGCCACTTGGTTTATCAGTTTTTCTTCCTCGAAATTGGAATGACTCATATTTTGAGAAAGATTCAACTTGTTGTCGCTCCAGCGTCGGTGGCACTACTGATCTGAGGTCGGACGACACGTCGTCTACCTGCTGCGAGCTGCGACGTGTCGCTAGCTGCGGAAGGTAGGTATTTCATAGAAATACATAGAAACCAGTTGGTAGTGTCGCAGCGATACGTCGTCTGCTGCTGCTGGATGCAGTCGGCTTCAAACACGTACCTTCTCTTTTTTTTGTTTGTTTTTGGCAACAGAGCCGATTACGAGGTCTCTCTTTGTTTGCCTACTCCTGTGTTAATTTCGTGCAGCGTGACTTTTTATTTGACAATTGACATTTTAATGTTTATGACCTACCCTTATTTTCACTTGGTGATTTAATTATGATAAAAAATATGAAATGGTTTAGTAGTTACCCAACACACATTTTGACTAATGAAATAAGAAAATAGTTACATAAAAAAATTGATTCCCTAACATGAAGTATCTTGTGTACCACGGACCACCAATGCTACTACGACGTAAAACTATTAATGAACAATATTAAGTTCTGATTTATTAGCATAAATCAACTATAAGAATTATTTTTAATTTTTTTAATATTTATGTAGCGGTTTTTTGTAACATAAACGCGTATTTCCAGGTTTCATCTTCTTACAGAGTTAATAATAATAATAGGCTAATGTTCTTAAAGTAACAGACAGCCACTTAAGCTCAAAAAATGTTTAGGTGTGCTGATGTTGACTATTCGTGTTATCGTTATTATTATACACGCTCACATTGAAATCGTTGTTTTACTAGAACAAACGTTGTTCAGACCATGGTCTACTACCATTAAAAAGTAACAAAAAAAATAATTAAAATAAATATATAATAGGCGTTCTTAAAAAGTCTTATGTTACTCAAACGTGTTCAAACATTAACCGTAACGTTAAAGTACTCATCGCGGCAATCGCGCTAAAGTTCCTGGCAAATAACTTGAACCATCATGGCGCCGACTACGCAGGGCCCCCCTCTGACTTGTATGTTTTTTTTTGTGTTTTTTTTAAAGACCAATGACGAATTTTTTATTTGATGCCATGTAATGGTAGTAGACCATGGTTCGAACAACGTTTGTTCTAGCAAAACAACCAATTAATTATAAATTAAATAGTTCAGAGTGAAATGTTTTAGATATAACATAGGTATTCCGCCATGTTTGGTTTGACTAGAAGCCTACCATATGACAGGTATTTAAAAATTACTTATTGCAATGACACCGATGCTTTACTAGTGAATAGTATAAATAATTATAATCACCGCGTTTTAATTGCTGTTGTTTAGTTAGATATTCTTAAGTCAAGTTAGTTTAAGAGTTCTAGGTATATTCTTTATAGTTAATTTGTTATCTTAAGTGTATTGTCATCGACTATTATGGACCAAAGCTTCTTAGTTTTTAGAAATGTTTACCAGGTACTTTCATCTTTTTATGTTTATTACACGTTTGGAATACATACGTTTGTTCATTAGTTTTAAGAAATATGTTTAATCTTGAGTATGCGTTGTGCCACCTGGGCGGAGAAATAAATGTTTTTTCATTCTTTCTATTAGACGTTCTATTCCGAACAAAGAACCTATTTGTCAAAAAACACATTCACCTATTTTCCCTGAAGAAAGACCATTACACACATCCTCGTAACTTATGAAATAAAAATTGACATGCATTACCGCCATCAAACTTATCTATACTTTTTTCATTCTGGACCACGTGTAATGTGTGGTCTCCTTTTAATAGGTAAAAACGTTGCCCCTCACTAGGAACTTCTCCTGCATAGCGGGTGCTTTTACAGACACAAAATATCTCGCATGCTGAAATAAATACGTAAACTTACGATCCACACCGACCTGGGTCCGTAGCAATCGCTCGAACCGTTTTATCCGATCCAGGTGTAAAAATAGTTAAGTTTATTTTGATCAGTTTCGTTTAGACAACGCATTGATTTTAAGCGTGAAGCCATACTGCTCCGTTGCGTTGCGACGTCGCAGCGCTAGATTTGGACGCATGAAACGACTATAGATTGGACCAATCTATGAATTCCACGCAACGCAACGGGGCAGTGTGGTTTTACTCTAAGTGGGCTTAATATTTGTAGTAAGCATTACAAAATAAAATATTTTGGAAATTGGATTTGAATGAGGGGAGAGTTTAAAACTGGCATGAACTGTGGTAAATAATTATTTTAAGAAACAGCATGTAAATTTTAGTGTTTATTATAATGACTATTAATATTTACAACACAGCTTTTCAGACACAATAATTAACAACTTAGAAGTAAGGTTTAACAATAAGGTCCTTTTACAATTAGATTATTTTATAAAACAATACTGATGATGGTGTTCTGGAACAATGTATTTGGCGCGACCCACGAACTTCACGTTGGAGTTTAATCTGTGATCACAAAAAAAGACATTAAGTATTTTCAGTACATTTCATTCAATAAGTTTAGGCATATTGAGAGCGTCAATAAATTGCATATCAAATTCGTCCGCCAGTAAGAGTGTTGAAAAATAATGGACACGTATTTTTTCTTTTGTTAAATCTATGAATATTTGGAAAGATAAAACGCATCAAAACTCGAGAGTATTGTGACGTCAGAAGCAAGTAAAAATTGTACTTGCTTGTGACGTTTTGCCAATTTCAAAAGTGTCGTATCTTCGTCAATTTTGGTTTAATTTTCAAAAGAAAAAATACGGGTCAGTTATTTTTTTGATAATCTAACTGACGGACTAATTCGTTTTTTTCAGTCAAATACCCCATTGAATGAGTATCACTCACCCGGTCTTCTTGTCAGCGTGGTACTCGACGATCCTGTCTTTGCCGTCGTGCTCGTGCAGGCTGTACACACCCTTCACGACGTCGCCGTCGCGCGCTTCATGCTGCGATTGACTGTCGCCGGTGTGTGGGTCTTCGACTTTGTATGCAAACTCGTACTTAAGTGAGTCTGAAATACACATTACAGTTAGCATCGTCGCTAATTACTACATAGTATAAAACAAAGTCGCTTCCCGCTGTCTGTCTGTCCCTATGTATGCTTAGATCTTTAAAACTACGCAACGGATTTTGATGCGTTTTTTTTTAATAGATATAGTGATTCAAGAGGAAGGTATATATGTATGTATAATGCATTGCATCCATGCGAAGCCGGGACGGTTCGCTAGTAAATATATAATTACCAAAAGTTGTGTTTGGAAGGTACAAAATTAATACAATACATACATAATATTCGACGGTTTTTGCAGACGGGCGACCGTTGCGCTGCTTGATGGTTTGTGATGAAGAGTGATGACCGTGGTGTTCGGCTACGTGTTCCGTATGACGATGTTCGTCGTCTTCCTCGTGGTGTAGCGTGTGATGATGTTCGTCGTGTTTCTCGTGGTGCAGCTCGTCGGGCTCGTCGGTCTCGTCTCTACTTTCGTGATCTTGATGCGATTTAGTTACGGGACCATCTTGCGGCCGCGCAGCGACCATCGTGACAACAGCAGCGACTATGAAAATCTGTGTATATAATGTTATTAAAACTTGTTCAAGTTTGTTTTCTTGGATGGTTTTTTTTTTCTTGACATTATATTTATTTAGAAATAAATTACAATAATTTTTATACGTACCTTGTACATTTTGATGATTTGAATTCTTTACTCCAGTAGTATCGTAAAATGACTGTTAACTTCACAGTTTTTAACTTTTCTTTTTATACACATGAAAGTACCAGTGAGACAGTTTTTCGCAAGAAGTCGTAAAAATTCAACCAGTTTGCCACATACAGATTTTAGTAAGGGAAGCTGACCTCTTTTTTACTTTCTTGTCTTTAGATATGTACTTATGGAGCAACATTTGGTATTTTGGTGATAGTCAAGTTTTTGATTTCCAAGATGTTATAAAGTCTGTCCCGAAACGCAACGTCTAGTGGGTATCGGGCGAGACGCCAGATAATACCAGTTCTGGCAAAAATCAGAAATAAAACCATGTCATTTAGTTAAGTGATATTAGACATATTTTTGAAAATATGGAAAATTGAAACCGTAGCTCACATCTTTAGGTACTGTATTCACAGATTTCATAATTTTGTAGTGTTTTTTTTATAACGTGTTCCTAAATAACCATGCTATAAATCGCAGTCACAAGTCAAACAAAATACGTAGTTAGTTCAGTAAAAAAAAGTACACAGTTAAAAAAAAAATGTCGCCAAACATTGATATTTCATCTTTAAAAAAAAAGTACTACCACTGCCCTTGGAAATTTATTTTAAAAGATGGCTCATTTAGTCAAAATTTAAAAATAGTACAAAACTTGCCACTGTTCTTTGCATAAATAGTAGTATTACTTAGTTTTTTTGGAAAAGGGGGTTATTCGTAAGTATTACTTATTTTTTGCAGAAGGAAGGAAGGATTTTAAAAATCTCATACAATGATAAATAATACTCTTTCAACTCACTTGGTCGTAAAAAACCTCGACTGCCTCGTTGGTCTAGTGGTCGCAAGCGCGACTGCTAAGTGTGAGGTCCTGGGTTTGATCCCTAGGTCGGGAAAAGTGTTATTGGGTTCTTCCGTGGGGAATTTCTCAGTAGCAGCCTGGAGTCTGGATTTGTGTTCAGTTGATGGCAACAGAAGATGTGCCACTCCATATTTACAAAAGATAGTCGCTCAGCACATTGGCACGGAATGCACGCGCTATATTTTGCCTCCAATGACATCCGCCCACGTCTCTCGCATCCCCCGCGCCAGTTAACAAGAAAAACCTTACAACTGCGTGAAAGACTGGCGCTGAAATTAGCACCTTGTAAACCACCGTCCTACGGCGTGCTGCGACGAAAGTCACTGGCGACGAAATTCTGTCGCCACAAACTTGTCTTCGTATAAACTTGCCTTAAGGTCATGTGTAAATACATGCTATTAGCACAAACATAATTATGCAACTTTCACATATATGCTACGTAGTAGCAAACAATTAGCACTAGTAAACCAATCTACCATGCTTAAAACACAATCGGAGAGCATGCTATAAACGAGTATTCTACCTAATAGTAAACAAGCATGCTTTTTAATAGTACGTGTATTCTAGGTCATATTATACTATTTTTTTTTATTAAAACCACGATTTTGGTCATTTCAACACGTTTGTCACGGCTTTGGTGTATTATCATTATGGTCTAAATCAAATCTACAGAGGTACAGATGAGTAAAGGTCCTCTTTTTGCCTACGCCTGTGTTAATTTTGTCCAACGTGACGTTTAGAGCGGTTGACGACTCAGCATCGGTGGCCGCGTTGCTCTATGAATGTAATGTAATCATTTTTTAATGTTTTTAACCTACCGCGACAACAGTGTCCTTCCCTGTAAAATTTCCCTTTCCTTGCCGCTTTTTTACCCTGTGAAAATCCTTATGGATACCTTACTCACGGGGAAGGTTATACCAAACTTGTACCGGCTTAAAAATCACGGTGTTTCTTCTCCTGACGTTTGGCCAGGGTCGCAGGATTCGCAGCTGCATACACTGCGACCCCGGCAGGCCTCGGAGAAGAGAAAGGAGAGGTCTGCCAGGGGCTGGCGGACCTCTCCTTCTGTGGGGCTTCGCCACACGTACTCCTGAGAGGCGCGCGTGGAACACTCCGCGCCGCCTTCTCGGGACTGTTACTGGTCGGGCAACGGTTTCTCTTAACCCGCCACCCGCAGTCCACACTGGCGGTGTGTCTGGCACGGGAAAGGAGAGTGGCAGCCGTCTCTGTCTTCCTTTCCGTTCCCTCCTTTATCGTCATCATCTCCTCGCAAAAAGAGGCGACGGCGTCGGGATGGATGGAGCGGGGATGGTCAAAACCACGGCCGAAAGCGAGAGGTTGGTTTGGTGGGCCTGGCCCAACAGACTTTTAATCTTACAACTAAAAGAAAAAAAAATGTACTTAACAACATGAAGTCTTTTTGTACCACCAATGTTACGTCATACAACTGTAAATAAACAGTATTAATTTGTGATTTATTTTTCCATTTAATTATAGTAGTGTTTTCCTGCAATATATTCATCTAATCTGTCTATCTAATTTTGAAAGTTTGGATGTTTGTGAGTTTGTGAATTTGGATGTTTCTTAATTAATCACGCCTTAACGATTAAATTGGATTTGGGTGAAATTCGGTACACAGGTGAACCATGACCTGGATTAGGACATGGGTTACTTTTTATCTGGGTTCATAAAGGAGTTCTACAAACTACGAGTACTGTAAAATTATAATGTTTTGCTCTTTAAATACAGTTAAGGGGTATTTCACCAATCTATCATTAACTGTTAATTAAGTTAATTCGATCTCTAAACTTTTCAATAGCTAACATTTGCATGTCACCACGTATCAATAGTGGTAATGACAAACATCGATCTATCATCACCATCACTGACAGGACTATTGTAGCCAATAAGCCTGATATAGTGGTGATAGATCGATCAGAGGAGCTCGTGGCTAAATAATTACAGCCGCATAGACCGATCTTCCGGGTTAAGCCACGCTTGCCGAGGTTGGTCTGTGGATGGGTGACCGTTTACCATAGCGAGTTTCCTCCGTGCCTCGGAAAGCACTCAGCACGCAGATCTTTGACAGTCGTTACTGTTGGTCAGAAGCCAGAAAGTCTGATAACCAGTCTTACCAAGAGTATCGTATTACCCAGTTACTGGGTTGTGGAGGTCTGATAGGCAGTCGCTCCATGTAAAATACTGATATTCAGCTGCATCCGGTCCGACTGGAAGCCGACCCCAACATAGTTGGGAAAAGGCTAGGCAGATGATGATGAGATCGATCAGAGCGCCGCGCAATGATTGTTGGTATCACTCACCCGCATAACGAGATCTCGTAAAAGCCGAGAAGGATAAAGAAATTAAATACCTTGACTTGATACACCAGGTTCTCGACATGTAGGAGATTGACTCAGCAGTCGTTGTGCCGATAATCATTACGGCCAATGGTTTAATAGCCAAGAGCCTAGACCAACATCTAAAGAAGCTCTCGTTGGGCGGCTGAATCAAGGCCCTGATACAGAAAATGGTACTTCTCGACATGGCGTGTATTGTTAGGAGGTAACTCTCTGAGGCCCTGATCAACGATAGCTTGGACCCTGTTCCCGATGCCGGTGGGCAAATTTTATATTTTAATTTTTTTTCTTATATTATGAAATATTTTAAAATGTTAACTGTATGTACAGTTATTGAATAAACGTGGTAATGACAATATTATTGAACACACAAATTTCATATTTGTAGGTCACATTTAGTTTACCTACCTGGTCAATAGTTACGGACTACTTATTGATATGTTGGTGAAATACCCCTAAGTATTTTAAAAAATAAGTGTGTTTCTCTCGGTGTTTTATTATTTTAAAATAATTTTCTCACAATACCACGGGCACTAAGGCTTGGTGTTCATATCGTTACTTCTATGGTTCAACAACTGCTTACCTAAACTTCTAGTATTTTTTTCGAGTAAACGGTTGTTTAAGCCGCTTAAGCTTAAAGATATCGATTATTCCAATCGGCGCAAAATGTTTTATATTGGTAGATATTCAGCCATATTTGATGTGACTGGAAGCCAACCAAAAGATGAGTAGGTACTACTTAGACATAGCCCAGATGTAAAAAATAATTGCTTTTATTTTGGTCAGTCTCGTTCAAACAACACACAGATTTCAAGTAGGTTAAAGATTGGTAGGTAAATAAAGAATTAAAAGATATTAGAAATTCGAGGCAAGAAATGTAAAATTAGAAACAAGAAGTAAGTTTGAGTACAAATCTAATGACTTTTAATATTTACAACACAACTTTCCAGCCCAATAATCGATAAGTTATAAGAAAGAAAGAAAACAATTTGCGTCTTGACGTGACGCACATAATAACCAAAAAATATATATTTGGGAATATATGCGTTACATCCGAACAAATCGGCCATCACTCAGCATATTGCTGTGGCACATGCACAGAGCCACAGCGCTGGTTTTCAGCGACAGCTGGCTTATACATAAGGTTCAACAATAAGGTTTTTTTTAAATCACTACTGATGATGGTGTTCCAGAAGAATGTGTTTAGCGTAACCCACGAACTTCACGTTGGCGTTGAATCTGTAGTCACAAAAAAATACATTTAATATTTGGTAAATTTAATTCAGTATCTTACTTAGTTTACATTGAATGCATATGCATACTCACCCGATCTTCTTGTCGGAGTGATATTCCACGATCCTGACGGTACCGTCGGGCTCGTGCAGGTTGTACACGCCCTTCACGGCTTCGCCGCCCCGCGCCTCGTACTCGTACGTCGGTAAGCCTGCAACGCACATTACAGTTAGGCAAAGTCGCTATAATTATACAATTCATAATCATCCAATCTTACAGTGACAGAAACGTTGAAAGGGAACCGTTTGTTGTATGTATGGGCATGTGAAGAGGAGAGATGAAACGCATGTGACCAAAAGAGTTATGAATATAAATGTGGATGGATGGAGAGGAAGAAGGAGGTCAAAGCAAAGATGGATGGATGGCGTAATGAATGATATGCAAGAGAAGGGAGTCAGTGATATAATGACGGTTGACAGGACGAAAGGGAAGAAGAAAACGTGTTGCGCCGATCCCAAGTAACAGGGGATAAGGGCAGGAAGATGATGATGATCATCCAATCACTGTCCCACTGCTGGACACGGGCCTCTTTTCAGAATGAAAAGGTTTTAGGCCTCAGTCTACCACGGTGGCCTGGTCCGGGTTGGTGAACCACCATCGAGAACTATACAGAGTCGTCTCAGGTGTGCAGGTTTTCTCACAATGTTTTCCATCACCGTTAAAACAAGTGATAATCATATCGTACATGAATCCGAAAAGTCAAATTTTGCGGGCTAGTATTGAACTCAGACCCTCCTACATGAAAGGTAAGCGTTAAACCATTAGGCTACCATTGCTTCTGCTTCTATCTATAATACATTTACCAAAGGTAATTGGGTTTGGAAAGTACAGACGCCAGCACATCAAGCTACTACAATCTGTCAAATTTCTTTAATAGATTTTCATGTTTATCGCGAAAGGCTCAAGTCTGATTGGGAAAATTTGACAGTTTCGCGTAGCTTGACCTGGGGCCTAATTCTCCTAAAATAAATCTTGATAAATCACAACCGAACCAAGGCCGAATCGTTCATTCAGACAGTTCTCAATTTCAAAATCTATCAAATTGTTTGACACAAAAAACAAAATCAATCATTTTGAAAGTTTTCGAAAACAAAAACTGACTGACGGTTGTGGTTCGATTGCGTTTGGCAACAATTTATTTTAGGAGTATTGGTCCCCTGCTGGCATCTGTACATAAATCATAGAATACATACATAGTATTCAACGTGATTTTCTTCCTCTTCGGGTACTGCGTAACGACGTTTGTTGTTTCCCTCTTGTTCTTCTTCTTCTTCCTCCTGTTCCTCCGGTTCCTCTTCCTCGCGCTGTTTCATGTTCTTATGTTCGTCATGTTCGTCGTTGTGTCCCTTGCGGTGTTCGTCGTGTTCTTCTTGTTTACGACCCTCTTGGGGCCTCGCAGTGACCATCGCGATGACAGCAACGACTAGCAAAATCTGTGAAAATATAGATGAATAGCATTTTTTGTAAGAATGCATATTAACTGATTGTTTATTCTGTTGTTGATTGTTTTGAAACGGTAAAGTGTAGAATCTTGTTTATCTCACACGTTCATAGGCTGTTACGATTAAATAAGTGTAAAATGTTCAATTTATTACCTTATACATTTTGAAATTTTTAATTCCTTACTCGTGGAGTATTGGACAGCGATTGACAACAACCCGGTTGATATTTTTTCTTTTTATACAAAGTAAACGAAAGGACCTCAAAAATTTCGCAATGTGGTTAAAAACTGTCTCTCCAGTTTGCGGTATATAATATGTCAGATTTCACCTTGAGCAATATTTTTTAATGTCTTAATGGATTCTGTACTTTCTATAACTAAGCGCAACTCTTTATTAAAGATAATCAGTACAACACAAAATGTTTTAACAAAAAATGTACCAAGTTCAAAGAGTCTTATTTTTATTTTATCAGTCCACTCCGTAAAAGAAAGTTAAGAGTTAATTAAGGTAATAATATTGTACTCAAGGTTAACATAATCACCAAAAACCTGATATATGCGGCAAACTGATTGGGTATTTTAACTTGTTACGAAAATAATTATAACAGCCCGCTTTATTTGTATAAAAAGAAAAATTATGTACTGAAGGAATATCAGTCACTTTTTGGTACTCCAAGAGTAAAGAATACCAACCACCAAGATGTACAAGGTACTATACAAAATTACATTACATTAACAGCCTATAGTAATTCATCGCAGTGCACTTCATAAGGGCCAGACACCTGATTTTTAGACCTTCTATATTCAACACCAAATAATTCGAAGATAATACTACTAACAAACCACCAGTCATTATTCAATTCAAGTTCTAATAACCATTTAAATTTTAACGTTTTTAAAATTAATTAATTTAACGTTTTCCAGATTTTCCTAGTCGCTGCTGTCGTTGCGATGGTCGCTGCGCGGCCGCAAGACGGTCATGGTCACGATCATCACCATGGTCACGCGTACTCATCACAGAGCATCGTACTGCATCAAACTCACGAGACCAAACATGAGCCCATACACCACGAGGAGCACCACGAGAAACATGTGCCCATACACCACGTGGAGTACCACGAGAAACATGAGCCCATTCACCACGTGGAGTACCACGAGAAACATGTGCCCATACACCACGTGGAGTACCACGAGAAACATGAGCCCATTCATCACGTGGAACACCAGGAACATCATCACTCGGGACACCACGAGGAACACCATGGTCATGCCTCCTCATCACAGAGCATCAAGCAGCACCACGGTCACGCCACCGAAAAACACGTCGAATACTATGTATGTATTATGTACTCTCCAAACACAATTTTCTGAGGTTTATAATTATTAGCGACGTAGCTAACAGAAACGTGTGTTGTAGGCTCATCCTAAGTACGAGTTTGCGTACAAAGTGGTAGACCCCCACACCGGCGACAAGAAGTCCCAGCACGAGGCGCGCGACGGCGACGTCGTGAAGGGCGTGTACAGCCTGCACCAGCCCGATGGCACCGTCAGGATCGTTGAGTACCACGCCGACAAGAAGACCGGGTAAGTGTTTATACGTATTCAACTTATAAGATGGGATACTTTACAAAATGTCCTACTCGATTGCTAACTGTTTTTCTTTTGTTTTAACAGATTCAATGCCAACGTGAAGATCGAGGGTCACTCCCAACACATTGTTCCTGAACACCATCATCATCACTGATTCTTTTTTGTTATCTGATTGTACTTAAACTGACTGAGTTAAACTTTATTTATTGAACCTTAAACGTACTAAGATTGTTGTTTGTTGAGCCTCAAATCATGTGTTGTAAATATTTAAAATAAATACGTTCATACTATTTAATATTTTATTGTTGCGAAACATTTTTATATTTCTTATGATTAGTATATCGCCTCATGGTATGTTACGTGTTCTTGTTTGAATACAAGTTTAGTTGGAAAAGGGATACTGATCCGCGGGCAACTTAAAGTATCACTGATGACAATTTTAAAGCAAGTGTTAAAATTTATGATTAATTAGGGTTTACTCACGTGCATTTTTCGGGATTGCCCGACTAGTTTCAATCCCGAAACCGAATAGGGCAATCCCGATAAATGCATGTGAGTAAACTGTAATTAATCATAAATATGAATGTGTCTCACGAAAATTATAATACAAAAAAAAGTTATAAAATGTCAAAATTCGATGTAGGTATGCAAAATGTTTTTTTTTTTTTTGATTTTTCAAAAATAATTCTTCCCTGTTTTAGTTATTATTATTATCAGCCATTTATGTCCCACTACAGGGCAAAGGCCTCCCTTTCCGTCCTTCCTATTATCCCTATCCAGTGCGCCAATCCTTGTGTAAAGAGTCGAGTTCTTCCCGCCATCTCATTCTGGGCCTGCCGCGTTGTCGTTTGCTGCTGTTTGGGACCCATTGTGTGGTTATTCTAGCCCATAGCTCCTCCGGCATAAATTAAAAATGGAGTATAGTATATGTAGTTATCAATTAAAAAATGGAGCTTCTAAACCGTGACCCCAAATATGACATAAAATGTAAACACAGCTGATCATAGATAGGGATACATAGATTTTAGCGTATTTTTATGAAATCTTTGAATAGCTTTTTCGCTTAAACTATTGATTTTTGAGGAAAATTGTAGAGCAAATGTTATTCATTATTATAGGTTCTTTAACACCCTTTCGGATTAGTACCCCCTTTCCGACTTTCCTTGTAAATGCGTGTACAACAAGGATTGTAAAGAATGGCACATTTTTGCATCACTGGGTATTCATGAGATTATAGGCAATAACACTTTAAAATAGTGTGTAGTACTTAACTCAATATGATGTTTCGTACAAAGGCAACGTCAGCAATGTTCGCTAAGTTGAAAAAGCTCGGTGCTGACTATGCAAAAACAGAGGACTTTGCCCGTAATGCTTTAAAGGTAAAAAAAAACGTTGTCAGATGATGAATAAAAAATCATCCATCTCTTGTAACCTATTCGTGAAACAATTAAAACTTAGGCAAAAACTGATTTGAAACGATTAACGCAATGTCATAGGTATAATGAAGTACAAACTCATACATTTGTATATCTAGAGGACATCAGCATACTGGTGAGGATATTGTTTATTATAATTTCAGAAAAACAATCAAATACATAAAAAATATGGGACCAAGCTCAATTTAAATTAATTTAAATCTGTTATGGTATCTCCGAGTAATCAGCATAAAAAGCAACAATAAAGTCGGCGTAAACACTGGGAAGCGGTAAAGGGTGGGCGCTTTTGGGGGCAGTCTTACGTAAAATTGAAGTTCAAAAAGAACTAAGTAATTCTAGTCTATTTTGAATAAATGAGTTTTGAGTTTAATCGAGGTACGTAAAAAAAGACGCGTTTGGGAGCTTCTAAGTACTTTTTTTTTTGTGACTTGTCAACTAAAGACCTTTTATGTGTTTTTCACGAGATAGACTTTGCGAGGAATGCGCCACGAACGGCGCACAACGAATGCCTCTGAGTGAGGCGTGCGTGTCGAAAAAATGTAAGAACGTATGCTCGGGTCGAGCCATCGCGTGCGAAGCAAATGCTTCGTTTGTCTGTCTTCATGTTTGTGGCGAGGCATGTGCTGCGCACAGGCTGAGCATGTGCGAGGCGAGCCAGCGTGTGTCGGTAGGGATACGCATGCGTTGTGCGCCGTTCGCGGCGCATGCCTCGCAATTTCTGGATCCACCTCTATGGCGGTGAAAATTTCACGTCCGTGAAATTTTATTATTACCATAAAATAATGACTTAGTGCTATTCTATATCTCCCTACTTGTATTTGGATAGTTAAATTAGGAGAGTAGAGGTTAACAGAAAAAAATATCTACAGGACAGAAAATATGTGGTCGTAATGGGAGTACCATAAAGCTTAATTCTTGGCCCATTTCTAAGGCTGCTTTTCCATCAGAAATATGCTATGCAACGTTGCTATGGATGCGTTTGATATCCACCAATCATATTCGTTGGTCCACATAGCATAGCACTGGTGGAAACTGATTCAACTAAGCTACGATATGGATGCGTGTTATGGATGTTCGCGAGTGGAGTAGCTATGTGCAGAGCAGTGTACCTACAGTACCACTACGCTGCCCTGCGGCGGCGCATTTTCATAGCACATCTTACTCGATCCGCCACATAACTTAGTATCAGTGGAAACGGTCACATAGTTTCGTAGCTTAGCTTTTACATTCTCGCAGCATAGCTGCATAGCACATCTCTGGTGGAAAAGCACCCTAATTCTCGTATGAGGGAAGGTAATCAAATATGGAATATTATGTTCCAAAAGTTTTATACCCCTAACCAACTTGATAAGTTTTGAAACCGAATTGATTCCTGTGTACCAATTTTTTTTATTAAGGATTTGCACAGTTTTAATGATTTTAGAAGTAAAGTAGAGTTCCTCGTGAATGGGTTCGTACAGGAAAGTGCTACCACCATACATATTTCTAGCGCCGAGCAACATTGCTGTGTTCCGGTTTGAAGAGCCGGTGCCAATGAAATGAAAGTACAGGCAGATGAGACTTTCGAACTTTGTCTCTTGGTTGGCAACTTATCAGCATTTCTCTTGAGGTTTGAAGGGTATACAAGGTTAGTCGGAAAGGGGGTACTAATCCGAAAGGGTGTTAAAGTACCCATAGTAATGAATAACTTTTGTTCTAAAACTTTCCCCAAAAGTCAATAGTTTAAGAGAAATAGCTGTTCAAAAATTACATAAAAAATAAGATAAAATCTGTCTATCCTCAGGGATGATCATCTGTGTTTACATTTTAGGTCATATTTGGAGTCACAAATTAGAAGCTCCATTTTCTGGATTTGTAACTTAAGCAGGGAAGATTTTTTTTTGAAAAAACTAAAATAAAAATTATTTTACATGGAAATAAAAATTATCGAATTTTGAAATTTTAACACTTGCTTTAAAACCGTCTTCAATGATACTATAAGTGGCTTTAGGATTAGTACCCCCTTTCCGACTAACCTTGTATAGGCATCAGTAACCACTTATCATCAGGTGAGCCATCGTGTCCGCTTGTTTGCCAAGCTATAACATAAAAAATATCAATTCATAACGTTTCTACTATTCTTTAAAATTCTTGTTTTGTAAGGCGTAATTTTAAATGAGACCATAAAACAAATATTATTATTTCATCACTAATTCAGAAATGTTTAGAAACAATAAAATCAAATATTCAAGAAATCTGGAGAAGTCTAGTCGACACTTCACGTGACGGACTTGTTTTTTGGCCAAAGAATTAGCGTTACCATTCAACGTGGCAACGCTGCCACCTTTCTGGGGACGCTTCCAGATGACGGCGATGCATGTAGAGGAGTACTTGCGATTTTTGTAAAGGTTTTTATACTATATTTTCATATTTATATTGGTAGGTACATATTTATAATTATATAAATATTTTTGTGCAATTAATTGTAGGTAATATGTATATACCAAGAATAATGTTATAATAAAATTAAACATAACAATTATATAAACGTGTTTATTTTAAATATTTACAATACATTCTTTGAGGCTCAACAATCAACAATCTTAATAAAGTTAAAGTTTAAGTTAAAACAACGGTCAGATAACAGAAGAGAATCAGTGATGATGATGGTGTTCAGGAACAAT
Organism: Amphipyra tragopoginis; assembly: GCA_905220435.1. NCBI lineage: Eukaryota > Metazoa > Arthropoda > Insecta > Lepidoptera > Noctuidae > Amphipyra > Amphipyra tragopoginis. Next base: position 11,011,384 of record HG991997.1, on the reverse strand, counting down.
GTGTTGGGAGTGACCCTCGATCTTCACGTTAGCGTTGAATCTGTTAAAACAACAGAAAAACAGTTAGCAATTGAGTAGGACATTTCGAAAAGTATCCCATCTTATAAATTGAATGCGTATAGACACTCACCCGGTCTTCTTGTCAGCGTGGTACTCTACGATCCTCACGGTGCCGTCGGGCTGGTGCAGGCTGTACACGCCCTTGACGACGTCGCCGTCGCGTGCCTCGTGCTGCGATTTCTTGTCTCCGGTGTGCGGGTCTACCACTTTGTATGCAAACTCGTACTTAGGATGAGCCTGCCACATACATTTCAGTTAGCTAAGTTACTAATAATTATAAACCTAAGAAAACTGTGCTGGGAGAGTACAGTATACATACATAGTATTCGACGTGTTTTTCGGTGGCGTGACCGTGGTGCTGCTTGATGCTCTGGGATGAAGAGGCGTGACCGTGGTGTTCCTCGTGGTGGCCCTGGTGATGATGTTCCTCGTGGTGCTCCTCGTGGTGTATGGGTTCATGTTTGGTCACATGACCATGATGCAGTACGATACTTTGTGATGACGACGCGTGACCATGAACATGGTGGTGATCGTGACCATGACCACCTTGCGGCCGCGCAGCGACCATCGCGACGACAGCAGCGACTAGGAAAATCTGTGTAATAATGTCAAATTATGTCATTAGGAAAATCTGTGTAATAATGTCAAATTATGTCATTAGAACTTGTTATGAACAGATTTTCGTTCTTGTATTATAACTTTCGTGAGACACATTTATATTTATGATTATTTACGGTTTACTCACGTGCATTTTTCGGGATTGCCCGACTTTTACGAGATTTTCGTTCGATATTTTCTACTGACATTAATTTTATAAATTAAAATTTTTACCACCTTCGACCGACAACAGATTTTCCAAAAATTTAATTCAATAGCCCCCAATATCAAAATTATCGAAAAAAACTCACTTCACCTCCTAGGGTCACCAATCCTAGATGAATCCTTTCCAAATTTCATCGAGGAAAAAATCCAAAATTTTCGTGATATTTCGGACAGACTTTTCAAAATTAATATACATTCGGCTTTTACTATTATCCGATACTGTTGTTTTGGACCGAAATTTACGTATAGCCTCCGTTCTTCCCATTTATGGAAACATCCACAACTCTTGGACAAAGTAGACAAAATTATATCTTTCGGGGTCGAAACACTCGGGCCGTGGGGTCCGAGTGCCCAAATCTTATACAAAGATCTTGCAAGGCGGCTGGTCGATACGACCCGTGACCCGAAGGCTGGCCTCTACCTTGGCCAAAGGATAAGCATTGCCATACAACGTGGCAATGCTGCCAGCCTTCTGGGCACGTTACCAGTCGACAGCGATGCGGAGGAATATTTTGACGCACTATTTTAGTTTATAGTTTTATTAGGATATTTTTTTATTTTATTTGTATATACTTTTATTTGTAATTTTGTAAATATTATAAGAATAATGTATATAGGAATTGTATATATTATGTAAATGAATAAAGAATATATTGAAAAAAAAAAAAAAAAAAAAAATTTTTACCTACCTTGTACATTTTTATTGTTGTAATTCTTTACTCCTAGACTATCGAACAGTGAGTGATAATCTCTTAGGTCATATTTTTTCTTTTTATACACATTAAAGGACCAGTGAGCCAGTTTTTCGCAATCTGTTTTTACGTCCAACTTGTTTACCCGATATATCTCTTTTTGGTATGCTACGCTGACCTTGAGTAAAACTTTATTACCGTTATTGACTCCATTCTTTCTTTTATGCAGTGCATTGATATTCGTTCAAGAAAGTTATAACCCTTTGAGCATGCATGTAGTGTACCATTGTAGTATTCTTTTAAAAAATTCTGGATTAATTACATAATGTTTCATGTATGCAGCAAAATTTATTGATGTGTAGTAAGTCTTCTTCTTCCTGCCCTGTTCCCAAGTTTCATGGGGTTGGCGCAATATGTTTTTCTTTTCCATTCTTCCCTGTCAGCCTTATCCTTTACCTTATTTTCCTTCATCATCTCCCTAAAACAATCCATCCATCTTTTCTTTGGCCTCCCTCTCCCCTCCATCCATATACATTCATATTTATCTCTAGTTTAGTCTCATGTGTTTCGTCCCTCCTAAATTTTAATCTTCACTAAATATACAAATTATAATATGTCCACAAACACTGACAATGTTTTCAGGTAATCTTGAAAGTTCCTAATTCGGTTCAATGATTAACGTGACTTATGATTTAACGTGACTAATAAAACGAGTAAATAAAGTTATTTAATAAAAAATAGTTATCTAACTGGCTGCTTTAATTTTATATCAAAGAGCGCTTGTTGCTTGTTAATAATATGAAGAAAATCGGGGTGCATCCACGACTGATGATACTCAAGTACGTCCAGCGCACCCTGGGCCGTCAACCTCGCTATCAACCTTGCTGACTGGCTAATCTTTTTTACCACGGCACGATCTATTCTGGTATAGCTAGAGAAGAAGATGAAGAAAATTAAGACTCTAAAATAAAAACAAAGAGACGATATTACATGTGCTAAAATTGATTTATATTATAAGGGCTTTAAGGAAGTTTTGCGGTAATTTGAAAACGCATTGTCAGGGCCACGCAAAATTAATTCGGTCATAGGCTGTCATTGGCACATTGTAACCACATGGCTTTGAACTTATTGTCATACAATGGAACGACCTGATTTTTTATGTAAATTCGTATTAGATTTTATTTCGTTTTACATTAGATGTTTTCGACATTGTGTTTTTAAATCAATTTCATATTGTTGTGTTTGTTTATTTCTTCTGTGATACAAAATTACATTATTTATTATTATTATTGCCTGTGGTATAGAATTAGATTCATGACAATCATAATGATTGTGCCGATAGGCGTTACGGCCAATGGTTTAATAGCCAAGAGCTTCGACCAACATCTACAGAGGCTCGTTGGGCGGCTGGATCAAGGGCCTGAGACAGAAAGCGGTACTCTGGATACGGCGCGTATTGTTTAGAGGTTCTCTTTAAGGCCCTGATCACCGGTAGCTTCGACCCTGTTCTCGACGCCGGCACCGGTGGCTACCATACTTTTTTTTCTATAAATGTATTTAAAAATCTAATTTTATATGTATTTAAAATAAATAAACGGAATGAAATAAAATCAAAATATTTGTAGAATAAACGTGTAATATGTAAAAAATATTAAAAAATCACAAACATCACAAATTAAACATTAGATCACAGTAGGTACATGAAGTAAACAATAACGGTAGTATATCACAGTTTGCGTTCAGCAGACGTTTAGTAGTGGCCGTGGTGGGGCACGATGTGGTGGGTGCTGTGTTTGACGTCTGCGTGGAAACTGTAAATAAAGAAACAAATAAACATTTAAAAATAGACACTGACTTCTTGGGCTTAGAATAAGCCTTGGGTGTCATAAGTGATGGCTTTAAAATAACTGATAAACACGCTGACATATCTTAATGGGTAGCAAACTAAAGATATGACGATCTTGACTCGACGATTTCTGTTGCGATTGCAATGCTACTGGAAATAACTCCTTAAGGTTTAAGGTTCGTAGAATGGTGAACTCACCCAGAGTGTTTGTCACCGTGGTATTCAACGTGTCTGACGGAGCCATCGGGCTGATGCAGAGCGTAGTAGCCCTTGACGACGTCACCGTCGCGCTGCTCGTGCTGCGACTTAATGTCACCAGTGTGCGGGTCCTCTACTTTGTATCCAAATTCGTATTTCGGGTAGGCCTAGAATTTCAAGAGAAAATTAAATCACAGGTATATCAATTGCAACAATCCAACTCAAATAATGACTGGAGTTCTTTTTATGTAGAAATACTTTTATTTTCATAAGATAACTTTCAAAAGGTTTTTTTTATTCTTTGACTTGGCCGCTTTTGAGCCTAGTCCCTCTTGATGGTAAGGGCAGACTTGGTCTAAAATGGAGCACATGAATCCAAGTAATGAAGATGTACCTATAGGGTTTCTCCTATTCCCCTCTGGCTCTCGCATTACCCACAACGGAACATAGTCAACTGTTTGTTGCCGGATTTTAAAGCCAGGAGGATCATATAGATCTACCAAGCAAAGACATTATTAAGTGAATAAGTAAACCAGGACAAGGTTGACTCTTCTTGAAAACTAATGACAGCAGTAAAATATAAAACAAATTTTTAGACTTCATGGTTCATACCTATAATGACTTTGACTTACATAATAATCAACATGTCCGTGACCGTGGTCATGACCATGACCGTATCCACCATGGCCGCCATCGTGACCAGAGACATGGACCACCTCTGCAGGTCCATCGTGGCGATGGATGTACTGGGAGGAGAAGCCATGACCGTGTCCATAGACCGCTTCCAATGAAACTACGATGGCGACGAGGCAAAAGACCTGATGAAAATGACAGAAAATTTGTAGCGAATCAAGGAAAAAATAAGGCACCCTCTTCACCCATCGGTTTCGTAAAAGGTGCCATTGGAGAGCCCATGTTCAGCAGTGATCGTTTACGGGCTGATGACAAGCAAGCTATAGAGATTGATTGGTTTATTGCTATAAACAATCTTACTGCATCAGTGCATAATTTCAGTTGCAAGATACTTTAAAACTTGGCATGACCTTGCCTTTAAAATGTTTACAGATTAATTGGTAAGAATTCTTCAATAATAAATGCAGAGAATGCTAGTTTTAACTTTTAGAGATCAGATGTATATGAAGTAGCAGCCATTACTGATATCATATTGCAAGGTGCTGAAACGTCCGTTTATTTCAAAGAACACCTTGCTTGGGTTGGATCAATGTCGGGGTTAAGAGGGAAACCCTTGTTTAATTGGCTATTTCTTATTATGAGACAACTAAGGAGTAATGATATCTGATCGTTGGATAGGACACTTCAAGGATCAGAGTTCATGAGCCTGGTGTTATGACGTTATCTTCAGAACACATTGTTAATCATTATGATGCATTTGAAGAAGTGGATTTTGCAACGGATACGTTGAGGTGTGTTTATTTCGAATTTCATTAGCACTGGGATAAATCGAAGGACCAGAACGACACACGGTCTTCAACTATATATTAGACGAGATGAATCACTGAATATTTACAACCATTTTTTCACACAAAACTAAGACACTTCACTTAGAAACACTTAGGTATAGAAAATGATTTTACCTTTGAGAACATTTTTAGATAAATAGATTCTATTGGCTGTTGTGCTAATGATACTAAGACCAATAGTGGACTGATACATAATGATCAAATTCAACGTCTTTTATATCAATAACAAAGCTATCCAAGGTAATATTGATTTCACTCTAAGTAGACAAGCAGTTCAAATTATTTACGAACTTCAGTATGCAGTATTTGCAATGAATTTCGTAAAAGCATTTGTTCGAAACTTCTACGCACACCTTGCAGTGTGACATTGCCACAGTTTGTTATAAGTAAATTTCGCAAGATCCTCTGTGTATTATTGACACAAATATAATTGAATAAAAAACGGCCTAAGTGATAAACGGTTGCAGCAGTTTTCTTAATGAAAAAACTGATTAGGATTTAATGAGCTCGAACGGCGCTATGAACGGCGTCGTGTACGAAATGCGTGCAGTTAAGATTCAACTTTCATATGTGATACAGAAAAAAAAGACTTTTAATAAGCTTATTTTGTAAATCTGTTTACTCATCAACCAAATACAAGTTGTTAACCTACTATCTTCAATTTTTTATTTCCCAATATAGATAACAGTATATTATATATCGTACAATTCAAACGCATTTTTCATTTCCTGGATGGTGTGGGTTCGGGATCTAAGATTCAATCCCATAACGGGAAATTATTTGTGTGCTGATATTTGGTTTGAACAAAGTTTTTAGTTATAATGGATATCATGTCATACCTATGGGATACCACATCCCTGGCCATGTAAGAAAAGCAATTAAATAAATTTAAGTTACCTACAGTGGTGGACATGTAATTAGAAACACCAAGTGTGACTTTTATTTTTGGTACATTTTAACTTGATAATTAATGTTTTACGTATCATAGAGGGCTTATACCTATTTATCTATAATGTATCCACATCATGAAGTATTACTATGTCAGTTTTGGAAATATCATACAACCGTTTATGTAAAAACTGGTATACTTTATAAAATAAAATGAAGCAGCACAACGTACTGAGGTGGACAACTAATTAGAAACAGAAAAAAAACATTTGCATAAATATGAACAAAGGTAACGAAACAATAAATAATGAAGTTAAATGGTACAAACGTTTTATAATAAACAATTAATGTTTGGTTGGGAAGCCTCTGCTGTCCATTACAGTTCTACAATGACGTGGCATTGATTCTATCAATGTTTCATACATTTCCAGGGATTTTTTCTCCAAGCTTCTACAAATGCGTCTTAAAGTTGTTGTAGTATGATACTAGTAGTAGTACGATATTAGTGATATGTTTATTGGACAATGTTTTCTTTACAATGTACCACAAACTTAGATTTGATTCAAATGTGGACTATTTGCAGACCACTCTAACACCGACACTAATTAGTCTCTTAGAAACGCTTTAACAGTTTTTACATAAACGGTTATATAATATTTCCAAAACTGACAATTATACTTCATGATGTGGATACTTTATAGATAAATAGGTATAAGCCCTCTATGATACGTAAAACATTAATTATCAAGTTAATTTGTACTAAAATAAAAGTCACACTTGGTGTTTCTAATTATATGTCCACCACTGTATGTCTCGTATGGTGCCGGACTTAAAGAATAGCACTATCCCATATCTTTCCGTGGGTGTCGTAAAGGGCGACTAAGGGATTCTCTAGAGGATGGGCAGCAGTGTTCTCTGAGTACTTTAACAAACATACTGCGATCGCCGACCCGCCTACCAAGCGTGGTGATTACGGCAAACCCCCTCTTTTGGGGGAGGTCTGTGTCCAGCAGTGGACGTCTTTCGGCTGAATGATGATGATGATGAAGTTACCTATTGAAATCACCAAGTCACACGCTCCAAGGCGGTGATTACTAGCATTGCCTTTCTTTTCGGGAGAAACATAAGTCTTAGCTATAGGCTACGACAGACTTAGTAGCTATAGTAGTCGCAGGTATTCAAATTAAGTAAATTAAATTTTATTAAATTACTCTATGTCGTATAAAAGTTATGACTTATGACAAATGCCTATTAATCGTTTATTATCCAAATAATTTTCAATTAATGTTTATTGGCAATTACTTAAACGAAGGTTAAAATGTTTACAAAAGCTTGAATGCACTCGTTTAAGCTGTCCAGGCCTTTGCTTACGATGACTGATTGGATACTGAAGAAATACTTGCGTAAAGGATTTCTCAAATTACATACGTGAACCAGATTTTCAGTAGTGTGCGTAAACGTGGACACATCGACATTGTACAGTTCCAAAATTGTAACAAACTTGTTTTGACTCGAATTATTTTTGAGTATAAAACCTAAAGATTCCCTGAGATCCAGCATTATATTTGCGACAGCTTTTGTGGACACAACGACACAATGTACACAAAGGTATTACATAATATTTCTACTATAGGTATTACGATAGCAAAAGTGATTCTCGAAATTATTGAAAAGGTTAGGCCCTGGGGAATCTGCGCTTTCTTGGCTACTTGTCTAGCGTTTTACCAGACTATTATTGAGATTGTTTGCGACTAGTATAGTCAACCAAATAGCTAAAGTATACAAGCAACTAATTACATTCGTATTTTAACTGAGTTACGTGTGTTGAGTGGTCCAGTTTTTGCAATAGCTTGTCTGAGCTATTGCTGCGTATAAAAATAATAACCTATTATATTATAATTATTGTTTGCGTAGTGCATTGATGTCCGTTGTTTGCCCGTATACCTAACTTTTTTGTTGACTGTACTTATTTTCTGAACATTTCAATCAAAGTAAATAAAACTATATTCCGTGTCTATCGTTGCATTATGCAGCCTGTTATCAAGAACTTGAACACGTATAAGCTATTTATTGTTTCGAGCGGTGCTAATGCAGTGACTGTTGATCATTATTCAAATTTAGTTCTACCATTAGAAAAAAATATTAGAGTTTAGCGCTATAATCTTACTAGTTATCCAATCCATAGTACCTTATTATGCAATTGAACATAAACCATTCCGAAAGAGGGCGGTTATAGCAATAGTCATAATATTAGGTAACCGGGTTGGTGATCACTATTCAAGTCCTCTTGTACCAATGATTATATTGTTTATAATCAGCTGCTATTTTGAGATAAAAAATAAATTATTTTATAACTCGATCAATCAGCTTAGCCGATTGCGGCGTGTTACTGGACATAGCTAGTTGTTCATCAATGCCGAATAAATGATGATGATTCTCAGCCTTTCATGACTGTAGAGGGAAAGTAACCAAATATGGAATAGTATCCCTAATATGGTATAACTATAATATTTAATTGTTATTCCATATTAGAGATAACATTCCATTTTTGGTTACTTTCCTTCTATTAATTATACGAATCTCGTTTTATTTCAGGTCCTCGCCTTATTTATGATAATGGTGGCGGCGTTCTGCCAAGACCATTACCACCACACGGTGCCCCTCAAAGCGATCGTCCAGCACGAGATACCAAAGAAAATAAAATACCACTATGAGACTGTACAAGAAGCCCCGGTCCAAGCCCACGAGGTCCATGCCATCCACGCCGCTCCCGAACACCATGGTCATGCTATTTCCTCTCAGAGCGTAGTCCATCACACAAGCCATGGTCACTCTCAAGGGCAAATCCATCATGAAGCTCCTAAGCATTACTTTGTCCCTGCCCAAGAGCCAGCTCCCGTCCACGAGGTCGTTGCCGTCGAAGCCCCCGTCCACTTCGTCCCGGTCCAACATCATGTAGTTCAACAGGCTTCTCATCAGGAGTCTCATCATAAGGAAACCCAACATAAGGAGTCTCACCATGAACACCATGTCGACTACTACGTAAGTAAAAAATGTTTTTAACAAATATAGTGTATGTTTTTTATTAAATGAATCTTTTCCATGCCTTTGAAAATTTCTAATATAGTGATGCATTTTAGGCCCACCCTAAATACGAGTACGAGTACAAAGTGGAGGACCCACACACCGGCGACAAGAAGTACCAGCACGAGTTCCGCGACGGTGACGTCGTGAAGGGCGTTTACAGCCTGCACGAGCCTGACGGTTCCATCAGAACTGTCAAGTACTCCTCTGACAAAAAGTCTGGGTAAGGTCGAATTTTGAAAGTATTTCTCCACTTTGCTCTGATACTTGATAAAATATTTGTTGGTAAGTAAAATAGGAAATTTTCTTTAAGAGTTCATTGGTATTCCTTGTTTTATGAATCCTAATACACAAAAATACCCTTGTACCCTCTTTTCAAGTTTTGTAGGCCTTACTTGTTTTTGCGGGAACATTTGCTACGACAAACACAGACAGACTGCCTCGTTGGTCTAGCAGTCGCAAACGCGACTGCTGAGCGTAAGGTCCTGGGTTTAATTCCCAGGTCGGGCAAAGTGTTATTGGGTTTTTCCGTGTGGAATTTCTTAGTAGCAGCCCGGAGTCTGGATTTGTGCCCGGTCGATGGCAATAGGCTCGCCCCCTATTACATGGGACGTAAACATAAACGGCGAAATGTGGGTGTACTTACACACCTCTGTCAACCCTTCGGGGAATACAGGCGTAAGTTTATGAGATTTTGCTGCGAGATGCTCGAAATTCACGTTGAATGAACCAAACACAAAACGAGCAGCTGGAAGTCGTAGACTTTGCAACTATACCTTTCAAATATCTTAAATCTTCTCTCGTTTTTTGCAGCTTCAACGCTGAGGTGTTGCACAAGGGCCACTCCACGCACGAACATCAGTATCATCACCACAAAAATTAGTTCAATTGTTTTTAAATCATGTGTTGTGTTAATTAATTTAAGTTGTTTAATAAATATTTATAACTCCTAAACATATTTCAGTATTTAATTTTCTTTACTATTATGTCTCTACTACAACACATTGAAAAAGAAATGATTTCTGAATACCCATCCAAAGAGGATTTTTTACTGACAACTTTTATTATCATGCAAAATAACATCAAGGAAGTTGAAGTTAAAATATGAATAAATTCTTTCAAACCGACTAATGTCCATACAATTTTGCAATACCGGATGCGTGTCAAATAAACAATGATGTCATAAACAACAGAAATAGTCAAAAATCATGTATGCATCAGTGACACAGATTTTTCCGATAAGTAGAAGAAATCCGTATTAACTTACATCATAGAAAGTTAGCCGCATCGCTTGTTACATATACCAACAAACTAAAGCATGTAAACTAAGCAATAAGGAAGGTATCAATCTAAACCGCTCTATTACTATTGCTAAGCTATTTGAATTACTTAGAAACTTTAATGATAAATAAGTTACAATTTTAATACAATTAGATTTCAATAAATATTAAACTAATTATAACAATTCAATTATTAATAATTAAAATATTTTAGATAAAGAAAATAAGATCAGCGTTACTCATGAAGGGAGTTGTGAAATAATAGCAGCAGGTATTTAAATTTGGTTCATGGTTACACAATGTAGAGTTTTATGCGTAAGTAGTTAAGTTCACCTGGTTTTACTAAAAAAAAGTATGACAATGAGGTTCTTGAGGTCACTTTCCATTGTCACGAGAGACGAGCTCAATATAAAAAGTTGATCGATAAAAAACAGTTCATTAATCTTGATAGATTTGCATTTCGATTGTTGAATAATATTGAAATCAATAGTGTTTATGAGTTATTTTTTTTACGATGACTTCTTTACGATTTTTATTGAAAAAAACTGATATAAATATGTCAGAGGAAGTTTGAAAGTAGCGCCAGTGCCTAAAAAGTTGAGGAGTAATAGGTTAGCATGGTATGGATCAGTGGCGTGCACTCCATACATGCAAATAAGCTCTGCATACCCTGCAGTTCCATACACAATACATGCCCCTCTAAGTGATAAATTAACTATAATTAAAAGAAATCATGGTAATTTACTTTTCACGCCATCTATTGTTTTTTTTGGGACTAACTCGGAGCGGGGAATACCCGCCGCATGCCGCCGCGACCGCGCATTGCAGCGCCTCCCGTGAGCATAAGCTGTACTACGCCTGGCTTATTCTTCATACAACGCATCTCGTGTAGTACACAGCAAAAGAGTGACTGTGTGCGTGAAAATGTGTGCGTGTGTTGGAGTTTTGGAAGCATAGCTTACATTGCAAACCGTCCAAATTGAGAACCCGTAAATGCACCGCGGAATTGTTGATTGCAGAGGGTCGTCTTATTTTAGTCGGATTAACCAAATGATTCATTCGTTCGTATTAATTAGTTCGTAACGTAATAAATTGCAAAGTTTTTTCGTCTTATTGTTTTTTTTTTGGCGCAAGTGATTGACTCTCGAGTAATTATTTAGTAAGTTTATTGTAAAAATGGAAAATTATACCTGTGAGACCTGTGCTGGCGAAATGTGTAAAAAATAAATTAAAATCGGCCGCGTTTTCACGTTATCTTTTGAGGACACAGTTAAATTGGTTGCAAAGGGAAGGCGTGTACCCGGGTTGGATTTAACTCAAAGAAAAGGTAATAAATACTACTCGTTATTTTCATAAAATGTTTTATGCTGACTATTTATTACTGGCTAACTCGTTGTGTACACACAAATACATTGGATTGTTTCCCTTGCATTTTGTTTATAAATCAAGTTAAAAATAATGTTTGGACCTAGCGGATACTCAGATTTAAATAATTTTCACAAAGCGGCTGCTAAGCATGATTCTTCAGAAAAACATCTAGAATCCTGCTTAAAAGTTCCAAACTTTTGATAAAGGTAGAATAGAGACTAGTTTGAATAGCCAGTTAAAGTTAGATATTGAAAGGCACAACGCAAAAGACGACAGAAATAGAAACATCTTCAAACGGTGGATTGATGTAGTTTGTTTTCTAGGTAAATCTGAATTAGCATTCCGTGGTACGAACCCAGCTTTTTTTTGTGCATACCCTGTCTGAAATCTCTGTGCACGCCACTGGTATGGATATGTTATACGGAGGTAAGAAAGTCATGTTACCAGAAGAGTGTTGAATATATAAGAGGGTGAATATTCGAAACTTCCTTAAAAAACTTAACAAATCCTTATTCTCCTTCGTTGTTAACATGAATATTAGTTTCAGATTGTTTTTATTCTTGTCTTATTGCTTGACGGCAATGGTATAGTTTGATTTTTCATTATTATAATTGAAATTTGAAATATCTGCATTTAGAACTTTAGGATGATGATAATGACGTTCTTATTTTTTACAAAAAAAAATCGAATAATCACCAATGAGGATGCAATTAGGGGTAGGCCAAATTAAAGATGGATGGATTGTGTGAAGGATGATATGGATACGAAAGGAGTAAGTACTGAGATGACAGCTTATACAGGAGAATGGTAGAGGAAGAGAATTTGCCGACCCCACCTAGAGTAGGATAAGGGCAGGGAGATGATGATGATTAATAAAATCTGATAGACGTTGACAGAGAAGTTATAATAATAATAATATAATAATAATTGATTTATTTATCTCCACAAATTACATTAAATAAAGTAGACAATTGAAGTTGACAAGCAGTGTGGGCGAATTAGTAATTTGTGGGAGATCTGGAGTCTAAACTAAGCCTAGGCCTGTATTTTAGAACTCCAGGACCCCCGTTACATCATAATGTACAGAATTACAGATTGTCAACGTGATATGTGAGTTTGTATGAGTGTATAATAGATGAGTGAGTGTATGTGTGAGTGGTGAGTAGATGGAAGTGAAGTTAATGTGCATACATTAACTTCTTTAACTGCTCTCTGTATTTTCGTAGCCCGAGTCGCAGCAAGATTTGCAGTTTCACGCTTTGAAATTATAGCCATAGACGACTGTACGCGAGTAAGTAGTAAATTACATCTAATAGATAAGGATCAATCATGGATGGGCCGAAGTATGATGCAGCTCTAATAACGTCTCCAAATCGTATCGTATTATGATAATAATTATCTCATGACCGTTCATTATAGTGGTGAACTACAAGGCTCATATTTATAAATGGACGTTTACGGGCTGACACGATTCGGACTTACTTATACAAATTGCCTTAATAGTTATTCACATGGTCACAGACAACGGAACTGTCTAGCGTGGCACTGTGTCAGGTCATACTACGTTGCATTTTTTGTAGGAATATTTTTAGCGACCAGCCGGGGTCGATGGCCGATAAATTGGTATGGGCTGGCTATAACATAGAATCTCATTGGTATTTATCGTGATTAGCAATCTGTGATTTTTTGACGGCAATCTCAGCTCTTTTTCTTTACCTCTTTAGTAATAACACGCAAAGTAGACACGAGTTTAAAAACAAGTTTTTTGTTGCTTCTATGCTTCAGTTATTTAACAGTCAACTATACATACATACATACACATATTTTCTTTCAAGTACCATGTCATAGGTCGACAAAAAACCCGACGGCCCACCTGGTGGTAAGTGGTTACCATTGCCTTTATACACCTACAACACCAAGAAGTTTGCTGATGCGTTACCAACCTTAGATACAAAGTTGGAAAGTCTAATGTGCCTATAATTTCACTGGCACACATACCCTTCAAATTGGAACACAGCAATGCTGCGTACCGGTAGAAATGGGTATGAATGTAGTATTTGCCCGGACGAACTCTTTCCCAAGGAGTTCTACTACTCTTCTAGGTGGCGTGCCTATTGCCATTTTTTGCTATCGTAGGTATATACCTAAGTGTGGTGGTTACAATGATCATAATCTAAATTTATTTCTTTGGAGCTGTAGAACCCCATATTCGACGGTTGACAATTTTGTTGTCGTTAATTTATCTAATTCAGTACGTAACTATGGTCGTGATTGGGATTATATTAACAACTGTAGACCATAACTTTAACAGAGAAATCGTACTTTTAATCCAATTACAAGAAGTAGATAGGTATATAGTTATGCAAAGTAAGCAAGAGAACTATTCTAGAATACTAATTATAAAAAGATTTCTCTTTAAATTGAAGTACCTAATAGAAAAACCTAACATCTTCGATTGACATTAAGTCTTTCCTGCTGGATCTAAGGTTCGAAATTATTAATAAAAGAATAGTCATTCGTCTAGTGATCTAATTTAGCAGATTGACAACCTTCACATTGGTTACGTAAATTACGTCATAGATTTACGCGCGCGCCGTGGGTTACAAACATGACGCCCCGAGCGGCAGCAAATTGATTCAATACTCTCTCGTAACGTCTCCGGTATATATTGAGCTAATGACTATGTTAATTCATCAGTTCCACCACGGAAGTCTTAGAAGAAAGAACAAAATGTTAGCTAAAGTGCGTGTTTGACATCATATGGGATAACAATACATTTTCTGTTTGTTTAATAATAATAACTTAACCTTTTTTATTCTTCTAGGTGTTATTGCTTACTTTCGTTGCTGCGGTCTTGAGCGAGGAACATGGCTACTCTCTCAGGAACCATCACGAACCAGCCCAGGAGTACAGACAACATTATGAACATATCCCGATAAGGATGCACGAGGAACAGGAGCCTTCCCACGAAGCTCAGTACAGTGCAGCTCCTGAAGGTCACGGACATGGAGGACACGCGTATTCATCCCAGAGCATTATCCACCACGCGGCACTAGCTGGCCAGGGAGAGTCCCAGGAGTCCCACAACGAACACGTTGCCCCAGTGTACCAGTACGTGCAAGAGGAAGAAGCGCCAGCCCAGCACGAGGAGCAAGCGCATCATGAGTCCCCAGCTCAACACTACCAGACCGTTCATTTTACTCCTGCTCAAGCGCATCATGAAGTGCAGTCTCACGCCCCCGTGCACGCTTACGCTCAACCTCAGTATATTCATGGCCACGAAGGTCAAAGCTACAACCACGGCGGAAATGCCCACGAAGGTCAGAGCTACAACCACGGCGGAAATTCCCACGAAGGCTTCTCTTTCCACCAAGGAGCTCAACTCCATACGGCTGTTCATCACCCAGCTCCAGTGCACCATGCTGCACCCGTCCATCACGCGGCCCCTATCCATCACGCTGCCCCTGCCCATCACGAAGCGCCTGTCCATCACGCAGTACCAGTTCACCACGAAACACCTGTCCATCACGCAGTACCAGTCCACCACGCCGATGTCCACTCTCACGATTCCCACGACGAGCCCATCGACTATTACGTAAGCATCAACACTAGAATATAAAACACTTATTTCCGACTCAGTTTTATGTTAACTTTCTCATTCATTTATTCGGATCACAATTTGAACCGTTTAAATCACGGTAGTTGAGCAGATGCATTTAAATTGAACTTATTAATTCTAATATGTTTTTACTATTCTAGGCCTATCCTAAGTACCAGTACGAGTACAAAGTAGAGGACCCTCACACCGGAGACAACAAGTTCCAGCATGAGTATCGTGATGGCGACGTTGTGAAGGGAGTGTACAGTCTTCAGGAAGCTGATGGGTCCTTCAGGACTGTTGAATACAGTTCTGATAAACACACTGGGTAAGCTCCGTCGCTCGGTTACTCGCTTCTTGGCACAAATGAAAGCTCTAAACAATTCTTAGTACGCAATAAGATAGCCGCAAGCTAATTACAATAGTCATTGTTTCAGTAATCAACTTCGATCTTATCTAGATTTAAGTTCCATAAAAGCATATACACTGTAGTTTAAGGCCAATAAACTGTGGTACTTAGTCTATCTAAATGTTTTTAAACGTCTAGACAGGCGAGACTTATTTTTCCTCGCTTTATGTGACGAGTCACGCACTGTCTTCGTCGATTGTTTTTGCTTTCTATTTAGTATCACCAGCTGTCGTAAGTGGTCTTTAAATTATGCAAAGTGTGTTTACTGAGTTAGGCCCTAAATATAGAGTTATGTAAATCCAGTTACATAAAACGCCAAAAAGATCAGAAGTAAGCGTGCAGTGCTGAACAAACATGTACTTTCAAAGGACCGTAATGCCAAGTCAAAGGGAAAATGGAAATAATCACCACGCTTGGCAGACTTGGGTTGGTGATTACAGGTTGCACTAGCAGACAGGATAGCGGTCAAGAAGACACATACTGCTGCCCATCCATTTGACGTAATCCTATTATGACCTTTTAGGGTTTGCGCAGACGAGGGACAATGGCAGACAAAATGTCCGCGGTGCGCTCTTATTATTACTGTCATTGGGTTGCACTTTGTCCGCGTATTCCGCCAGGCGACATGGGGTATTACGTGGACAAAGTGCAACCTTATAATAGTACTAATAAGAGCACACCGCGGACAGTTTGTCCGCCATTGTCCCTCGTCTCCGCAAGCCCTTACTGTGCTAGTTCTTTGACTGCCCCGTTGGTCGAGTGGTCGCACTCGCAACTGCTGAGCGTCAGATCTTGGGTTCGATACCCAAGTCGGACAAAGTGTTATTGGATTTTTCAGAGCGAAATTTCTCAGTAGCAGTCCGGATTTTGGATTTGTGCCCGGTTGATAGCAATAGGCTGGTCCCCTATTACATGGGACTTAAACATAACGGCGAAATGTGGGTGTACTGTACACACCACTGCCCAACCTTTCGGGGAATACTGTACAGGTGTGATTATGGTCTTTGCCGGAAGACATGGAACGAAATCCTCGCACAAAATTGTCCCTAACACATACAATCTAAACTGTTGCACTAAATTGCATATTTTAAAGAGCACTTTAGTTGCATTACCAGCATTGTGATTCTCTAGTATTAAAACAACATATTTTTCTGTTACAGTTTCAACGCCGTCGTCAAACACTCTTCTCCTGGTCAGCACGTGCAGATCGCGAGCCATCATCACAACTAAGACTGATTGAGTTTTCCTTTTGTTTGTGTAGTCTTTATTGTTGCTAGATGTGTACTTGCCTACCTATATTAATCTATAATAAAGTTTATTTAATATTATGATGTAAAATGTAGTTTTAATGTCTTTAGATGTATTTCCTTCCGTGGAACCTGACCTTTTTAACAGATTATTTTGAAACAAGTTTTTTTTCATCGTTGCCCCCACTACTGATGCTCCTGCATCGTAGGTGAGTCTACGGACACAAAACTTCGCATGAACAACTTATTTGATGTGATTGAATGATTAGATGAGATCTTCCTCCATTTCCGCTTATTTTAAAGCAATTTTTAGTATCAGCCGAAGTAAAAGTGTGCGTAGACCTAAAATATATCTTAAACGATATTTTTGATATAAGCATCCAAATGTTTTATTAGTTCCGACAAATTAATTTGGTAAATAGCTAATATTTTTTAGGAAATTCGCACGTTTTTTTACGAATTTAACTGCAACACTATTGCATGTCATTACTTTTATTTAACCTGTTTGTAAACAGTTTTTATCACTTAAAATGTTGAGTAACAACTAATGCGCTTATTACATTCTGTAATAGTTTTTATTTCGATTCGATCATAACAAAGAAATTGAATCAACTTAGTACACTAGAAATATAATCAGAAAATTTAAATAACCTATTTTAAAAAGTTTACTTTGTCGCAAGATTGTAGTAACATTTGCTTTTATAGCAGATTTGCCATTCGTTATTAAGTCACAATCAAAACAATATAGACTTATTACGATTGCGGGAAGTGATTGTCAGTTTCGAAATACGTTATACAAGTACCTATATACCTACTCGTATAATGATAATAATTCGAGATTAATCACTTTTGACATTGATGACCTACTTGTCGATCACGATCATGATATTTCGTATCAATCATTATATTATATACTATTTGATAGCTATGTTTGTTTATTAACGTGTGAAAGGAAGGTATTAATTTATTATTCTTATAGGAAGTTATTTAACAAGGATGTAGCGGTCTACTTGTAAAATGAATGATGTGAGAGATTTCTAAATAACTAAAGCTAGCTCTAGATTTTTTTGAGCATCAGCCTCTAATGATAACCATTAAAAACACAGGAATGTTCTTAAGGCGCTTCTCCCACCAAAAGTGGCGCCACTTCAGAAAAAAAAGCATTATTTCTGTCAACACACAACATTACGTACAACATTTTAGTCAAGTGTTGTAGAAATTTTCGAACACCAAAAAACAACACTTGACATCCTAGGTTAGAAGTTTTAGTAATTAATTCTAAAAACGGCTGTTTTGCTACTTATCGTAAAACTTCGAATCCAAAAGCTCTAGTGTTGATATTTGGTGTTCGAAAATTTCTACAACACGTGACTAAAATGTTGTACGTACGAAATTTCAATATGTAGTGTGTTGACAGAAATAATGCTTTTTTAGTGAAGTGTACACTTCGGTAGGGGAAGCGCCTTAAACAAAAAGCTTTGCTAAAAACTTCGAATCTGGAAGTTCTAGTGTTGATATTTGGTGTTCTACAATTTCTACATCATCATCATCATTCAGCCGAAAGACATCCACTACTGACATAGGTCCAGCAGTGGATGGCAATGAGAGGAGGCCTGTGCCTCCACCACGGTGGACCGATGACCTGGTGAAGGTCGCAGGAATCCGCTGGTTGCGAGAAGCACAGGGTCAGTCGATTTGGCGATGTTTGGTGGAGCCTGTGTCCAATTTCTACAACGTCAATTGACTAAAATGTGATACATACGAAATTACAATATGTTGTGTTAACGGAAATATTTTTTTCTAAAGTGGCGCCACTTTCGCCAAATGATTTCGCTAAATGAGCTTAGCTTATTTTATATAAGTTTTTTGTACAACACGAAGTAATCGTGTTGTATCAAAAACTAGACAGTTCATAAACGTTATAAAAGTACAGATCGGGTCTACTCGCGTAAAAATGTTATAATGTGTACAAATTGCGAAAGTTTAAAAACATTTAGTTCATAAACAATTTTAACCTGGAGGGCTAATGTGGTGCTGGTACGCAAACGATGGAAAACTTAACATCATGTCCTGTATCTGATACCTGCAGATTAGAGGAACTGATGCACATTACTGATAATCTAATACTCGTAGCTGAGTTCTAGGCTGACACAATTTAAATTGCCATGGACTCGCTGAGAAGAAGAATATAACAAAAACTATACGAGGAATTAAAATAAACTTTTTAGGAAAAATGGCAGTAATAAAAACGACATAATTAATATAACACATTAGACTAGATATATTTAACGGTTACAAACAATTAACATAACGTGTTATCAGGTACTGGTGATGTTGTCTTATTGGTGGTGGTGGTGTTCATTGCCGTGCTTGGTCTCAGTCTTTACGACTGCGTTGAAGCTGAAATGAGAAGAAAATTAATCATCAATAACATTTATTTGTTTCGTGAAAGTATTGTTTGTGAAAGAGATGTGAGAGAGTTTGTACAAGCTTATAGAGAGATAGAAAGAGATAACTGAAATTGAGGTACTGAATTCAATGATTGTAGATCAGTCATAATTCTCAATTAACATTTTTGATCACACATGAGACGGAGTCTTTTAAACCCAACTTTTTCAAAAAATGAATTTTTTCTTTACAGTTTTGCGAACAGCTGGTTGAACAAAGAACTGTTATTGTTTTTGAAAACATTTATTCAACTGATTTATTTTGAAAAATATTGTTTCAATATAAGCCGTGGCTTCTGTTATGGGAAAAGAAAGAACATCAAAAAATGTTGCACTACCTACAAGTTTCTAAGAATAAATCAAGATTTCTTCATACCCATTGTGCTTGTCGGCGGAGTAGTGGACAGTACGGATGGAGCCGTCAGAGTCGTGGAGGCTGTACACTCCCTTAACATTTTCACCGTCGCGGCTCTCGTGCTGGTACTTGTTGTCACCGGTGTGGGGGTCCTCGATCTTGTACTCGTACTCGTATTTAGGGTGGGCCTGGAAAGGAAAGGTATGAAAAATTAGAACACAGATTTTGCCGAGTGTTTTTCAAAAACATAATAACGAGGAACACATACTACTTAAGTAGTTATAATTCTGTAAATATCCCCTAGTCGTGTAATGTGTTACAAACACATTCTATCCATCAACATATCTATCTATGTGTCTATCTGTATCTATACATCTACTAGAAATCAGCTACCCGCAAATGTTCAATAGCGTATACATGAGTCAAAATGCATTTTCAGTTTTTCACTTGACATCCTACATTGAGATTGCTATTATTTTGTTATTACCATGAAGTAACTAAGTCTTGTTTCCACTACGCTTATAGAATACTATTAGTGTAGTTGAAACAAGACTTTGTTAGCCTCAATTATTCCTTTTTCTAGGAAATTCGTTTTGGTGAAATCTTATCAAAATTCATCTGGTATATTTGTGTGAGGCTAATACAGAAAGACTTGCAAACGGCAAAAAATTACGTTGGGTATCATAAGAAGGTATTTTAGCTTTAGCTTTGCTATTAATGCAAATTAATTTGCACGGGCTACTTTGCATCGGATTTTTATGAAGATTTACTCTTTACAATTCATAACAGCCATAATACAATTAATTAAAAAAAAAGTACATTATAAATTGTACATTGTTCAATTTAAGTTATCGAAGTTTGTTTTTCTATTTCAGAATTTTTACTTCGCCCCTCGAACATAAATACTTTGGTCCTGTGTACTGTACACGTATGTCTATAGGAATAAATAAATACATACTTTTTGAGTATGAACTTACTGTGTACATTACTACAAGTCATCTTATAAATACTAATTTCTCTCATAAGTACAAATTGAGCACGTAGGCTATGTTATGTACCGCTGCAATAATTAATGGGAACATTATTATTAGGCCACTGCACAATGCTATTTTTGCATCGAAAAAAGCTATTCAGTGATTGCAATGTAATTTGACGGTTGCTGATCTTCAATCGACCTGATCGGTAAATCAATCTGTAATAAGTACCTTCTTAGATATAGTGGGCTAGCTCTTGATGTAGGTACTTAGTTGTCGCTTCTGATATTGCAACGGTCGATCTCATTGTGTCGACGCCTGTACAGCATTATGTTGAGCGATGGCCAATTTGCTCGGGTGTGACGTTTATTTTACTTTTTTTTGTTTTCCATTTTTTTTTGCTTTTTGATATTTTACGTTGATATGTGCGTCACGTCAAGACTCAAATTTTGTTTCTTTCTTTTCTTTTTATATAAGCTATCTATACTTGGGAGCAAAGAAATCAAGCCACTCCTTTTGTCACGTGTCCTGGTTATTAGTTTTGGTTTCATGAATGATATAATTCAAAATACAAAAAACTACCCTCATTGTAAACGTTACCAAATAACCTTTTAGGCGATATATGTTTAGAATTGATCTGTTCCATAATACCAAAAATAATAACAATTATACCTACGTGAAAAATAGAAGTGGCTCGATTTATTTGCTCCCAAGTATAGTAGGATGGCATTTTTCATCCATTCTTGGAAATTGTAGGTTAGCAGTATCATTATGCTACTTTCACAATTACCAAGAATGGCCCAATTATCATTAAAAGTGCGGTGCACGAAAAACTTACTAAATAAAGTTTAACTTACATAATAGTCAACATGGTACGCCTTGCCATGGTGATGTTCCTGGCCATGATGCGCTGCCTCAGCGTGGTGTGCGATGGCGGGGGCTTCATGATGCACGGCAATGGCGGGAGCCTCATGGTGCACCGCTACGGGAGCATAGTGGATGGGCTGCTGATAAATGATATGTTCTCCACCATGGTGACCGTGGGAAATTTCATGATGACCTTGGGCATTGTCGCCGTGTCCAAGGGCAATTTCATGGTGCCCGTGGGAGCTTTCTTGCTGCCCATGTCCACCTTCTTGGTGTCCATGACCACCTTCTTGATGCCCATGGGAGACGTCGTGGCGGACGATGGACTGGGAGGAGTATGCGTGGCCGTGCTCTTGTCCGTGTCCGTATCCGTGCCCGTGACCATGGTGGTCTTGAGCGTACACTGCTGCTACAGCAAGGGCGAACACAATCTGAAGGAAGAAAAGGTGTTTATTATTTTATAAGATGTTTTAGCCTGGCCGCAGTTTATGAGAAATTTCTGTCAGAAAACTTCTGACGCGCGTCTCTGCTTATACATTTTACACTAAACCCCGCACACTGTCAGAATTTGCCGTATCCGGCCTGCATGCAGGCTCTAGTATAAAAGTATGCGCAGAGGAACTGGCTGAAGTTTCTTATAATGTGAAATGAAAATGAAATGCACTATAGTGGTTTCTCTCACAAGCCTGACGCGGCGTCAGGCGTTTCTAATACAAAAGGTGTTTGCACTAATTAGAAAAGCAGTATCAAATAGTTGAATTGCTTGTTAGAATTTTCTATTTGGCTGATTAGACAGTTCTTGATCCACAGCTCGATATGACTTCAAAGTAATAAGCATTTATTTGAAAGCAAATTGTGCAACGATCATCTTTTCACACTTTTTTCACAAATATTTACTTTTAAATCCAAAAAGGTACTCACTTTGGAGATCATTTTGTTGTGTATGTGTTGTGATGCACTTATTAACCGAATGATATAATTGCAGAAGTCTGTAGGCTTTTTATACTCAAAAACAAGTGCGTAAAATCTTTTCTTTGCGACAGTTAATGTTACGTGTTCAAGCTGAAAACAGGTTCCGTTTTTAATAACTTGTTTCGTAACCAGTATCCACTTATTTTTACAGAAACCCTGTAAGAAAAAGGTAAGAAAGTATTCCTTAGCGAGGTAAACTTTTTGCAACATTTCTAGAGTAAAACTGTTTTACTTAGCTAGAAAAAGACTTAGTTATCAAAAGAGTGTTAAATATGAATGTGTATGGATTTATACAAGTAGAGGTAGACCAAAGAAAAGATGGATAGATTGTGTGAAGGATGATATGGTTATGAAAGGAGTGAGTACTGCTGAGGAGAATGGAAGAGGAATACTTGCTGTGCCGACCTTACCTAGAGTTGGATAAGGGCCGAGAGATGGTGATGACTTAGCTAGAAAAAGACAACAAAAATATGCTTGCATCGAATAACCTAAGATTCGAATTCGAAATCTATGGAATGTCTGTTCATAATCTACCTTCGTGCCTAATGCATAGACAAATTGCGTATGCAACTCAAAAGTGAATTATTTTATAAGAAGCTAGTGTAACTAACACTCTGAAAATGTATTTGAATACGTTTAACGACAACTAATAATAAAAAAAGTGGACGCAAATTATCTTTTTCTGACTGATTAGGGTATTTCTGTTGTTTGCCTATTTAAGAGTTATATTTTAAAGATAATTAAAATAAAGTCTGTCGTTAAAATATGCCTATGGGCTTCAATTATATTGAAGGTTTTATTTAAGCTTTCTGACAGCCGAACAGAAAACTTTACTCTTGCAGAATTAATTTGAACAGGTAAGGGAGTTGCTTCAACAAAAAAATAACAGTACTGTATGACAAAATATTATATTTAATTTACATTATTATCAGTCACAAAAACCTTAGTTTCTGCACAGCACCCCGCAAGCAATCGTCTAACGTTTCACAAAATGTATGAAGTTTGAAAATAAACATGAAATACTTACACACTACAAGAAAATATAATACAAAAGTTCTAATGCATTGTAAAATAGATGAATGGATGTAAAGTTCTAAGCTAATTTGGGCCTATGTCCCTATACATATTATGAAACTGTTAGGCTGTAAGCATACATGTCTGGAAGCCGTTCGTTGTACGATGCTCTTCGTTGTCGCATTCCGTCCGTGCTTAAGCTACGTAGTAATAAATAGGTGTCGTCGGTGTTGGTCTAAACCTAGTGATGGTCTGGTGGTCTAGCCGTGGAGGAGGCCTCCGTGTCCGAGGGCAGGAGCGGCGACCACGGCGTGCGCCGCGGGGTGCGCCGCGTGGCCGGACCTGCTTACTACCGCGTTGAATCTGTAATGAGGATGAAAAAACGTGAATAAACTGAATGAAGACCATTTATTTATTTATTTAAACTTTATGCAACAAAAAAGTACAAAGGCGGACTTAATGCCTATCACCTATGAAAAGTCCCGGAAACTAACATGCGCAGCGCGACACAGTTTTGTCGCTCTATTATCTCGTGCTGAGGCGAAATAATGTTTGGCTTATATCGTACCGGCTCGAGATGATGTGACGACAATATTATATTGCGCTGCCCACGCTAATCCGGCTGGAGTACCTATAGTGATAATTTATGTATGGTTGCTGTAGTTTTATGGTCGCAATTGCTGTTTATAATATTGTTAGTCATGTGTCTGTTAGTAGCCATTTATATCGTTGAAAGAAGAAGTGTAAATACCTTACGGGAACTATTTAAGGAGTAATTTGTCTATTGAATTTTAAATAACTTAAATCTTTGAATACTTTATTTTTTTCTTTTAAAGTACAACTTTCCATGATGTTCGGCACTTCGATATATCCACCGAGATATTAATTAACTATCTCATTCAATTTCGTAATAGACTGATTAATACTGTTGCTACTTAATGTAGGTATTTGTTATACAACCTGATTACACGAAGATTGCAACTTTACATTCTATCCTGCTTGTTAATTAAAATAATTAAATAAAAGTAAAGTGCACGTTTGTTTTTATGATCGGACATATTTTACTTTTGTAACGATTTAAGCTGTCAAGCAGTGCAGAACTCCAGACTGACACTTAACTTATTATTGGAAGGTTCTTAACTAAAGTACTTAATATTTAATTCAAATGCTAGGATTACACGTACTAAGAGGCGCATGACTTGCTCAAATTATTTAGATTAGGAAAAATATTTAGATGCAAATATTAGTGTTGACACAGAAATCCAAAAGACGACCCGAAGCTGCTGATTTGCCGCTGCGACATTGTGTCATAGTCCTGTACATTGTGTATCTATTTTCAGGAGCCCAATTCTACTAACAGAAACTTTTATTAATTGCAATTGTATCGTTCATTCAGACAGTTATCGTTTACGAAAACTGACAAAATGTTTGGTTTTGTTTTTGTTGTCAAAAAATTTATATTATTATTGATAAAAGTTTCTGTTAGTAGAATTGGGCTCCAGATTGATAGACTGGCAATTTAAAATCGTTAGGCAACGATTCCAATTTCAAAATGATTTCTCATTCATCGTGAAGTGTTATTGGGTTTTTCCGTGTCGAGTTTATCAGTGGCAGCTCAGAGTCTGCATTTGTGTCCAGCTGATGGCAATAGGACCCTATTACATGGGACTTAAAAATAACGGCGAAATAAAGGTGTACTATACACCTTTGCCCAACCTTTCGAGGAATACAGTGGGCCAATTCTACTAACAGAAACTTTTATCGATTGCAATTAAATCGTTCATTCAGACAGTTTTCGTTTACAAAAACTATAAAAAAAATATATTTATGATTAGTTACGGTTTACTCACGTGCATTTTTCGGGATTGTCCGACTAGTCGGGTAAACCGTGTAAACCGTAACTAATCATAAATATGAATGTGTCTCATGAAAGTTATAATAATCAAATTTTTTGACAACAAAAACAAAACCAAACATTTTGACAATTTTCGTAAACGATAACTGGCTGAATGAACGATTTAGTTGCAATTGATGAAAGTTTCTGTTAGTTGAATTGGCCCCTAGGGGTGATGCTATATTTTGTGTTGTCATTCATTCCATGGCTGCCATGCACATGTTTATTTTTCTCACATGTCTATAGTATACAATAAAGTGTATTGTATTGTGTCCTTACCCATTATGATCATCAGCAGAGTAGTTGACGGTGCGCACGGTGCCATCGGGTTCGACGAGCGAGTACTGGCCTTTCACAACGTCACCATCGCGGGCTTCCCATTGGCTCTTCTGATCGCCGGTGTGACCGTCAGCGACGCCGTAATTGAATTGGTAGCGGGGGTGGGCCTGGAACATACAGCAAATAATTTTATAAGCCGCGGAATTTAATGCACTCAACGCTCTCCTGGAATCTAGTCCTTCACTGGATCTATTTGCTGATGAATGGAAGGTGATATTGTTGGAATGCTTGGTGTATTGCGAGAAGATTGAGTGAAAGGGTTAATATTTTAGATTCTATTATCTATTATATTAATTAATTTCAGTACTTATGCTACGTGTAAACTACCAGTGTAATTGGCTTTATGTCGTTGTGATTTTTAAATAAATAAGTTAAGAATATTTCTCAATAAAATGTCTTGCTCATTATTAGAACTGAATTGAGAATCTCAAGAACGGTAGCTATGTTTGTGACATCTGATTCTATGATGTGGATTATGAATTACTACTGATATAGCCAAAGGGAATCTTATAGATCTACTGGTTTCTGTTTCTGTTTTTTAAAATAACGTTGCCCCACGCTAAGATTTCTCTTGTGTCCTGGGTTACAGACACAAATCTTCACATGCACAAACAGCCAGACCCGGAAAAACTATCTGTAGGCCATACAAATATTTTTTCCGTGCGGGAATCGAACCCACGACCCGTAGCGCAGAAGCCAATCACTCAGCCACTGCACCAAACGTGTCGTCAAAGTTTATAAAGTAGATGATCTAAGCTGGATATGGCAATTGATCTCCGTTATCCTTTATTTATTGGTGGATACTAATAAATTAAATTGTGTAAAGTTCTAGCTAACAAAGAAACAGTTTGTGAAGTTTTTTTTTTACTTTTTAACTTGGTCGCATTTGACCCTAGTCGCACCTGATGGTAAGCGTCGACAGGGCCTAAAAAGGAGCACACGAATCCAAGTAACAGAGATATAGAAGAATTCTCCTATACCCCCCTCTGGCTCTTGAGTACACACGACGGAACACGGTACACCGCTTGGTGCTGACTGTAATGATCAGGTGGTAGCTAGCCAGTCAGACTGTATAGACCCTACCACCAAGCGGGTTTTGTTGAATCTCACAACATGCGTCTATTCCCAGTGTGCGGTAAGGAAGTTTTATATTCTAGTCCGTCCCCACACGGGATACAACGTGCCATAATTTAATATGTTATTGAACGAAATCCTTTAAAACTATGCTACACATTCAAACAAATGATTAAGTATCAATATGGCTACTCAACTTCTTGCATTGCAGTCACATCGCGGACTAAATTTAGATTATTCCGACATAAGAAAGGAAGATCCATTAAAAAAAAACAGGAAATTCAAATGTACGCACGGCATAATTATACACATATCGAGCTGTAACTTTCCAGTATGAGCTGATCTCGCACTGTATAGGCTTTTCGTGCAATGAGAGGTCAGATTGTACTGGAAATTTATAGCTTGATATGTAGCCGTGTATAGCTAGTACATCATTACTTTATTACATTAATGGCAACATGAATGTTATACGTGTGATATTTCAGGGAAAATACATAGCACAGCAGTATATCATGCATATTTTGTAATTAATGAGGACATGCACTTCACTTTATATCGCTACAGCAATAAATATTTTGAACGTTACTGGTACTGATAAATTGAATTCCTGTCTGAGGAAGTATTATTTATTATGCTATAACTCAATTTTGTGATAATTTCTGAAAGTATGTAGACGTACTTCTGTTTTCCACCACACTACGGGATACTTATTATGAAACCTGAGACTGATACCTGCATTGAACATTTAAGAGATATTTCTATTTACTCAAAAAAAATCGCGTATCTATCCAAAGAAAATATTTTGTAATCCACTGACTTACATAATATAATTTCTAATTATAACTATTCCTCTACTCTCAAACAGCTCTTTCATATCTAATACTAATCAACTATCAACAACGCATGCAGACATTGTAACAACATCTATTTTGAAAAGAAAATTGTATTATGGCTAGGGCTTTTGTTTCACTACCAAAAGTCACGCTGTTTAATAACACTTATAAAACTTACATATATCTCAACAGGGGCAGCGGCGTGCGCGAGGGATGCACGGTATACCGGCGCGTGCGCAACCACTGCGCCGTGACCTGCAACCGATCTGACGTCATCACACACACATAGTAATCCTAGTATTGGTACAGGAATAGTCCTAGTTGACTAGAACGAAGCAAGAAGATCTATAACAACCTATACTTGACGATCACTGAACTTTTTCGTATCGATACCATTGCAAAAAAGATCCAACCCCCTTGACTGGAGATCCTTCAGGTCTCGCCAATAACTGCCCGGTTACGTAGAAGGGGCCCCGAAGGACTATATACAGAAGCCCAAAAAAAAAAAAAAAAGTTCCATCCCCCAGATTTAGAACGTTTTTTTATTAAAATTTTACTTGGTCGCGTTTATCGTACTCCCACTTGATTAGTGCTACCAGTGTCTAAGATGAAGCACACGAATCCAAGTACCAGACATGTAGAAAGATTCCCCTATACCCCTCTGGCTCTCTTCATACACAGACACACGTCTTCAATGTAATGTGGTTGTTTCAAAAACGATCAATTCGGTTTGGCTTCTCGTTTTGTCTACGATTCTAGATTATGGATTCTAGAGAAAATGACAAAACAAATCGAATCGTATGACAAGTGACTTATCGAAATGTTCTGAATAAGGGGGCAGATGTGACAATGTATAAATAATCACTTATCGTGGGAAGCAGATTACATTTCAAAACCCTGCTCAGCCTTTTATGGAACTCAAGAGAAGAGAACACGTAATTTCTTGTGCAGTGTCAACAAAGGTGATGGTATTAATACTATGTGTCTATTAGGCATTTCATTTCGACACAAATCTTAAGTCTGGCCTGCTGAATTTCCTAATAGAATACCCAATAACACTTTTACCGGTCTGGGAATTGACCCGGAGATCACTAAACCAATCAGGCAGCTAATTCAATTTTTCATATGAGTAAAATAAACGATGACGTTGAATCAGAAACGGAATACTTTCTTATACCCCAAGTGTGAGTTTTTTACGTTACTACTGTAGTTGCGTCACGACAAAAATTTCAAACAAATTTTTAGTCACGCTATTCGCCGCTAAAGGCTCTGCCTAAATTTTCATACATTTTTGGCGTGACGCAACTACAGTAGTAACGTAAAAAAACTCACACTTGGGGTTTGCTTGGGGTACAGGTCATTCAAAAAGCAAAAGTCTTTACCATAAGGGTTCCTTTTCTACCATTTAAGTACGGAATCCTAAAACAGCACTGTCACTAATAAACTTTACCTAATCCTAATCCCAGGGCGGGTGCGGCAATAGCAGGCGCTGCGGCAGCGTAACCTCCGTAGCCTCCGTAGCCTCCATAACCCCCATAGCCATGCGCAAGGGCAGGGGCGCCCAACACGATGCTCTGCGAGGAGAGAGCACCGTGAGGCGCAGCGAGTAGCCCTGCGCGCGCGACGCTTACTAGCGCGCATGCGAACAACACCTGCAAGGTCAAAAGGAAGTCATTAATATGAGGAATATAATTTGCACTGTATTTTGTCTAATTTTAAGTATGATTTAGGAATCCAGAAGGATTTAAGATAAATATGAAATGGTTTTTAATTCACTGTCATTATTAATCATTATATCACTATTTATTTTCATTTTTTTTTACCATATTTCTGTTGACGAAATCATATGTTTATTTTACTAGTATATTTTTAATTTTGTTGGAGAAAAGTTATCAAACTAAAAAAGTTCCAAAATACTTTTTAGAGAAACCCATGACATCAATAAATAATTTATATGAGTCACGTGTGTCATGCTAATTATTTAGTTTCGAGCAAATGCAATTTTCGCTTTGAACACCATAAGATGCGTCTTTTTATACTTTCTTTTAAGTGATATCCCTAAATCATTATTACCAATATACCTCATTAATAAAACTCTCATATTATCTGATACCACAAGCTCACGAAACCACCAAAAATGCACACTTGCACCGACCAAGCACTCAAAAAACTTCAAACCACTTTACCTTGGCGAACATTATGTTTAAGTTTTGTCTAGGTTGTGTCTAATTTCAAACGGTACGTTACTCTAAGCACTAGGGCTTGTTGTGTGCCGAATTGTGAGATACCAGGCGTTTATATAGAGGCTGTATGTCCTATAGATATGGGCTAGGGTCCCGCTCGGGCGTGTCGCAGGAAACTGTATGTAGCTACACGTATGTGGCTGTGGGCGCTGCCGCAAACTAGATCGGTGGAATGTGCTGGATACGCTCATTGATCCCTTTTGTTTTTAAGGGTTCATAATCTTAACATATATTGATCCGACTAGAGCTGATATCTTGTAACTGCAACCTTCTTGGAACATACAAAACGCCTGGTATCTCACAATTCGGCACAAAACAAGCCCTAGTGCTTATACAACAGATGGACGACAAAAACATTACGCATCATTGCGTCACGAATCTCGAGTCGTTGAAAGATGCAGTCAAAACTAATTTGATGACTCTATGTTTATTATTAGAACTCTAGTCTTTCTGATTCCCGACATTATATAGCAGCTCTTCTTAGCACATTAAAGGACAACATAACATAGTCTCCAATGAGCCCATAAACGAAATTAAACTAGCTCTAACAGCAAATAGTGCCCTTAGAACGAGGTGTACGGCGTACTGCTCATTCCTACATATTTATCATACTGAAACATAGATAATTTGAGAATAGAGTGAAAATGAACCTTTATAAATTCCTACATTTCCCTGAAAAATATTCTAGAAAATTTTTAAAAGCAAAATAAAGCGTCTTATCCTTACTATTCTAGCGACTATAGTTCAAAGCGTTCTGCGCTAAGAATTGGTATCAGAATAGTAAATAAATACATTTATAGTTCCACATAGTTGTGAAGTACATTCTGTACAAAATAAATTAATCTGAAACACGCTACGTACCATATTGAATTATTGTCTTTTAGACAATCAATTCTTATACTGCCTACTACGGCCATTGTCGGTACGATTGGTTTTGTTAAGTCACGGATTTGAAACCGATTCCCAGCGCTGTTAATTTTAGTCATTGACACATTTACTAACTGCTTATACCAATACATAGGTGTGCTTATCCTCTTACATACGTACCTACCAACCATTTAATCGTCAAGAGTCATCTTAGGCAAAAAGGATGTTGTGAAAGACTATCGTGTATAATGTTTATAAATTATGCATAATTCTATAACTTTTTGTGTACATGTTTAGTCGGAAAGAGGTTACTAACCTGCAGGCCACTTAAAGTACCACTTATGACTGTTTTAAAGCAAGTGTTAAAGTTGCAAAATTCGATATTTTTTATTTGTATGCTAAATGATTTTTATTTTACGAATTTAGAAAGTGGAGCTTCTAATTCGTGACCCCAAGCAGGACCTAAAATAAAAAAAACGGTTGAACATAGCTGAGGAAACTTTGCGAAACTTTGAATAGGTACCTATTTTTCTTAACCTATTGTCTTTTGGGGAAAGTAAGTAGCAGAACAAAAGTTGTTCATTATGGGTACTTAAAACATCTTTACGGATTAGTATTCCCTTCCCGTATAACCTTGTATAAGAAAGCTCTAATTGTGTCAAAATATATCTAAATATATTTATAAAAGCGAAAGGTCACTCACTCACTCATCACGAAATATCGAAAACCGCTAGACGTATGAAGATGAAATTTGGCAGGGAGGTAGTTTATAGTTAGTAGACGTCCGCTAAAAAAGGATTTTTGTAAATTCTACCCCTAAGGGAGTGAAATAGGGGATGAAAGTTTGTATGGAAAATCGTCACTTAACGGGTTCAAAATTTCACGCAAGCGAAGCTGCGGGCAAAAGCTAGTAATAAATAAATGTTAATATTCTTAACTATAGCATTTAACCGAGCAAAGAACACCATTAAAAAAAGACAATTTTTCTCATAGCAGTTTTTGATGTTTATTTATAAGATCCATGTAACATTAGCAGTTATCTTTGATATAATAACGAATTCGTGTCTTACTGAAAAAAATGCGACTAAAATGGGTGACTTTAAATGTGGCCTGACCATAACTGAGGCATGAACTCATTGTATCCACAAACATAGTCATGAGAAAATTGTTCTGATTGACAATTTTGGGTTCACTGTCTTAGTTAGGCATTGTCTTACAAGAACCGTGTCGAGTTAGGTGAGGTAAGACAAGGACTATGTCAAACTATTATTTATCGGTGATTACCTTTATTCGGATAGTGCCCTTATTCAGAATTTTTCGTTAAGTCAATTGTCGAACGTTTCGGTTTTCTATCTCGTTCTCTCAATCGTAGTCAAAACGAGATAACAAACAAAATCGATGGACGATGGCTTATCGAAATGTTCTGAATCAAGGGACAGGCTAAGGGCCCATTTTGACATGGAAACAAGTATTAATTGGATCAATCGCTTGGAAGGCAATTCGTAATAGGTCTAGTAGGACTGTCCTACATTTTATATTTCCTACTAAGGATTCACAACACGTTATTTTAATATATATATTACAAGAGGAACCTAATGTTAAAATGTCAAGTTTCTAACCCCAGCGGTTTAGGCTGTGCGTTGATAGATCAGTCAGTCAATCAGCTTCTCCTTTTATATATATAGATTATAGTAACATATCTATTCTGACTCTTTTTTAAAAATATTTTATAGTCAAGACAAGACGACTATCTCCATTTTTAAATGTTCATGTATTTGTTTTCCAGACAGGTTCAACTTCAAATTCAAAACTAATTTGTTCAAAATAAACTACTTCGTTCTTTTGGAACGCTTCCTAGAGTTTACGCTGTGAAGAAGAAACGGTTGTCTAGAAGATATCGCTTTTAGCGATAAGACTACCATTTTACCCTTACATATCTAACATTGTAACTTTACTATTTCTATTGTGTACAAAAATTATTTCTATCCATCCATACTAATATTATAAATGCAAAAGTAACTCTGTCCTTCTGTCTGTTACCATAAGACGACTAAAGTATTAAACCGATTTCAATGATCTTCTTCTTTCGTGTCAGCACGAGCTATACGAAAATAGCTCATATCGTGATGAAAAGATTAGCCAGTCAGCATGGTTGATAGCGAGGCTGACTGCCCAGGGTACGCCGGACGTACTTAAGTATCGTCACTCGTGTAGGCTCTTTTTATGCACCCCACATTTTTCTCATATTTTCATATTTTTAAGGATACTTGGTAGGTACAGAGATAGTTTGGAACCCGGAGAAGGACATAGGCTCCTTTTATCCCGAAAAACGCTGAATACGCGATAAACAACATGCCCTCCCTCCGACCTCTAGTTATTGTTTAATTTATACTATTGTTTAATATAATTATACAGAAATAACTCACTTAACCATAATTATGTTTTGACTGAAAAGTGTGTAGAGCCCGTTGCAACACTCTATAAAAGAAATAACAATATATCCCACAGCAATAACAGAAATGGGCCGATGACATGACGACGGCGACAAGACTCTTACATGGAGAATGCATATAACATGCATCTCACATGTAAGACAACTTAAAAGCCTTGATAGTAAGATACGATAATGACAATGGTGCGCTTGCGCTTGTTCGGATAAAGGCATTCCATCCGCCCCCGCTTATCTTGTAATGGGACGTGCTTACGTGTTGTTTTACTTGGTGGTGTGGGGATATTAATATAGGTACCTATAACTTTTGTTATAAAATGTGCCGATTCAAATCAAATAAAACACTTCTTTGTGTGAGTGTTGCAAACGAGAAAGCTAGCAACGTTGGAAAATCAAAAAAGAAATAGAAAAATGTATGATTAATGGGCGATTTTTCAACCGCCAGATAACTTATAATTTTGACGTTTAGCTTTTGTATACAAATTATGTCAAACCACCATTACCATTCCTCAGAAAAAAGTCATCTGACTGCCCTACAATAATTATTTCCATGGAAAACGTGTAAGTATCACGCAAAAAACAATCTAGTATCAAATTACGATGTCAACTCATTCGTCATAATTATTCAAACATACCTATATAACTATATAATAAAATTACATAGAAACATCGCAATAAAAAGTGTAACAGTAGAATGCAATTTAGATAATAATAGCTTAATGAATCACAACAAAGGTATTTGTATTAGCATAGTCCGAAAATAGCTCTCAAACTAGTTAGCACTGAATTAAAATTAGATCTACTAGCAAACCACACTGCATTCATTAAAGGTGTGGTTTCTTCGTTACCATTTTTTTTTTAGTTTTGTGTTTTTATAGCTCGTATAGTAAAGAATTGATAGTTCGGGATTTATTCAATTTATTAAATGCCGAGTATACAGAAGTAATTAATACAGTTTTCAGCACCGATTCGCTTTTAACTCTTAAAAGATGAGCATTTTGTATTAACATGCGCACGCACGCTTTTACTAAGCTTTCATATTATGCGTCAGCAAGCTTACGCATTCTATAGAATACTTTCATAGCTGAAAGCACACAATATCACAGGTGATGCGGTTAAGTGTGCTTAAAACCATCCAGGATTTTTGCGGATTGGTGCTAATTAATGAAGTTAGTCTCTAAGGAATGGGAGGAAAGCGGGTCTACTCGTAGTCATGACGATTAAAAATAGATCACACCACCGTTTTGTAAGATCTCTCTTATATCAAAATAATTTACAGCAGCATTTAATAACCATGTTCTATCATAACGTGATCATGATCACTAATCGTTTTCCAGTGCGTGGTGATTATTGACATTCGCTCACGTTCACCATCAGAACTTGCATGCTATAATCAATAACACCATAATAATTAACCTGTATAACTGCAAAAAATATTCCTCGGTTATAGGACAATTGTAATGCTAAAATAGCCTTTTGATTGGGTATTGCAGTATGATGTTATTATCAGACAGGATCAGTATTGATTTATTATTTTATTTTACGCGAACAGCATTCACAGAGGAACTAAACCTTAAATCGAGGTGTGAGCGTCTACCGCATAGTCTCGGATGTCAAGTGGTTGTGAGTCATCTATCTGAGATCGTTGACCTAGCCGCGGTTATCTCAAGCCTCATTGGGCAACTTGGGCAATACAAGCCCGGTTTTATAAATGTACTACATTTTGCACACGATGTTGCAAGTTGAACGAGTTTTTACTTATTTGCATACGTGATGAAGATTTAGTCTTGTGAAATTGTTTTGCATACTAGTAGGAATGATATCACGCAGTTGATGGGGAAAAGATAAAGTTTGGACAAGTTGTGTGATATTATGAGTAAAAGTTGATAAATAAGGATAGGGACTATTAAATTTATTGACATGTCGCCAGCTGTTAGCCTAGATACTTCTCTTAATAAAAATAACTGTTTAAAATAAAAGTGAAATATATTTACCAATAACTTAAAACGATTACATACTAATAACAAGGAGTATATTTTAACGATAAATTTTAAAACATATGTTATAAATAAATAAAGTGTTTAACGAAAGCACTCTTTCTTCTTCTTTCCAATTTTGCTGTGCCCGACAGGGTTCACAATGATCAAATGTTTTTGTAAACTACTTAAAAAGTTTATATTGTTGAATGCAATAATGAGAACTGTTTCTGTAAATATTTTTTTACGTTTTACATGGGATGATAACTACTCGTAGTAGATAGAACACATAAACAACCGCGCAGGACACATGATTTACAAGGTTAAGCTGCGCTTGCCACGGCCAGTCCGTAGATGGGTGACCATTATTAGGTACACATCGAGACTCCTCCGTGCCTTGTACACAAGCCACGGAACCTTGTATACAAGGTTAGTCGGAAAGGGGGTACTAATTCGCGAACCACTTAAAGTATCACTAAATAGTGTTTTAAAGCAAGTGTTAAAACTTCAAAATTCAATAATTTTTATTTCCATGAAAAAATAATTTTAATTTAGTTTTTTCAAAAATACGTCGTCGCTGCTTAAGTTACGAATTCAGAAAATTGACCTCCTAATTCATGACCCCAAATATGACCTAAAATGTAAACACAGCTGATCATAGCTGAGGATAGATAAATTTTAGCGTATTTTTTTTGAAATCTTCGGACAGCTATTTCTCTGAAAGTATTGACTTTTGGGGAAAGTGGTAGAACAAATGTTACTTATTGGTTACTTTAACACCCGTTCAGATTAATACCCCTTTTCCGACTAACCTGACATATATTTTTTTTACTAGCTTCTTCTTCTTCTTAGCGTGTCGATGACAGTCTACACCGTGTCGGCCCAGGACTCAGCAATGCGTTTAGCACTATCCGTAGCGTCCGTTCTTGCGGCGTACAGGTAACAGGGCAGGCGGGGCATGATGGCATTTCCTTCTGGAAATCTCCCACCTGGGCATGAGTTGCCTTGGCTGACCTGGAAGTCTCTAAATAGACTTCGGACTCAGGTTGATCGAAGCAAGGAAAACCTGCTCAGGTGGAGATTTGCGGATAACTCAAACCTGGAGTGTAAATGTGGTGCCGTTCCGAAAACTATGGCGCACTTAACATCATGCCCCGCCTTTTTACTAGCTGTTGCCACGTATTTACTCGCATTCGAGGAGAACTACTTCATGTACCCGGATAAAAAGTATCTAATGTCCTAATCCAGGTCATAGTCTAACTGTGTACCAAATTTCATCAGATCCGTTAAGGCGTGATTGATTAACTACCAATATGTAATGATTTAAACGATTTTCTTCGATTGTTTTAGTGCTCATTATTAATAGAATAGTCTTTTTTCACGATTCGTATTTTTTTTTACTGCTTCTTTGCTTTTTATATTCACACGTATCACGAATCGTGAAAAATGTCGGACACGTCTTAAATCACATATAGTCTTTTAAAAAACACGTTCGTCAAAAAACACGAATCGTGATTCGTATTTACATCCATCGTGTTCGATAGTTCATCTAAGATTAAACTCTATCACGAAATGAATGTGAACATCAATTGGGATATTTTGCCGAATCGTGACAAAACACGATTCCGTATGCAATGTGAACGTCCATCCGTCATGACGTATCGTGTTTTATGACGAATCGTCAATGACGGAACCCGTGTAAATGAGCCCTTATTGTTTTCAGTACAAATAAAACGTCAACAGTGCTTGCTAATATAAGTAGCAGCCGACATGTTACAATTTCTTACACTATTAATATCAATAAATCATATATTTTGATATATACATACGTGTTCTACAGCGATTTATTACCGTATGGGACTTTGCTCAATCTATCATAGTGATTGAGCAATTCGTCTCACATAACGCGAATCTAACAGGCTACAATATGAAAAGTGGCGCCAAGAATTATGGCTAAGAATTACATTAATTTGTTGTAATGACTTTGTAATGATCTTGTAATTGATGTGCTGATGTTTTGCAAGTGATCTACTTTGAATAAGGTTATTGGCGTGTCATCATCTTGGATTACAGCTTCTTGAGGTACAGTCAGCAGTATAAGTCGATGAATATTTTGGTATTTTGAAATTAAATATAGGTAGAAATCGATCGTTGTTCTTAATTTATAATAACAATCGTCATTACAGTTTAATCTAATGTACTCGTATTATTAATTTTACAACATAATTTATAAAAGGAAGTTTTCATAATTTATTCGGTACTAGCGACCCGCCCCGGCTTCGCACTTGTACGTTTTATAGCTTAAAACCTGTTTCTTGAATCACTCTACCTATTAAAAAAAACCACATCAAAATCCGTTGCGTAGTTTTAAAGATCTAAACATACATAGGGACAGACAGCGGGAAGCGACTTTGTTTTATACTATGTAGTGATTGAAATTTTAAATAATCATCACTTAATTTTTATGACAGAGCCTTGTAGGTATATGTGTACATAGGGCATGTGATTTTGGTACTTTCTACTTATAAAAGGTTAGTCGGAAAGAGGGTACTAATCTGAAAGGCTGTTAACGCATAATAATGAATAACTTTTGTACTACAACTTTCCCCAAAAGTCAATAGATTATGAGAAATAGCTGTTCAAAGATTTCATCTTTCACGAGATAAACATATTATTATGATTGCAGTTTCAACCTACCTTTATACCCATGCCTATACTTTACAGAAATTAGCGTACTTAAGCCTAAATTAAGTTCTTAAGTTCTACATCCGACGTGGTGTTAAGTTGTGTAAGCCATTCATCAAATATGGGCGCATACGCACCCACGTCCATATGTAACCAGATTCCAATGGAGGTACTTAATATTGAATTACCCACGAAATATTCGTAAATCAATAACCTTTGACGAAATCCTATAAGCTTTGAGAAATCGGCTGTTATTATTAAGGAATTTATGTAAGTACTAGCTGTATCCGCGGGTTTGCCTACGGAAACATAGGGTTACTACTACTCGTGAATTAATAGCGTGATAATTTGTACCCTATAACCTGACCCGCTCTTTAACGGATGTGGCTACCAAATTGCAAGCGAATCTGTCCAGTAGCACTGCCATGAAGTTCAAACATACAAACGGACAAACAGACAAAAAATAACACAAATGACATTTTTGCCATCGGTATTATCATTCCTAGGATGCCTTGCATTTATTTTTTCCCAAAAATATTTAATGTACAGTTTTAGCATCGCAACGTTATCATTAGATTATAAGTGTAGATAAGCTCTCAGGTATCCAATTATTGTGGTACGCAAATGGGCAATTATTGCTGACTCGCGGCGCGGCAGCGCCCGCAGTTCTGACTACGTGAAAAGTATGGTTCTCTGTTGGAATATCGAAATATTAAGCCAATTCTTATCTGGTCGAATTTTTCGCCACTTTCCATTTCGCCGAATAATTAAAACGCCGAACGATAAACTCCCTCATTATCTTTTGTCTTTTTTTGTTACGCCGACTAGTCTGCTGGCCACTGTTTCATTTGTCAACTGCATTATTGGCTACTTTGCACTTGTTAGATGGCTCGTTTTCCCATCATGCAAACAAGAAAGCACGCAAGTGTTTCTGGGTTTGCTCCGCCAAAAGACTCGCTGTGTCGCCACTTCGCTTCGCTCGCACAGCTTCAGTGGAGCTTCTGGCTCCACGCCTTTAAATAACACTATAGGGGTAGGACAGAGTCTGACCACGTGTATTCGGGGTACACTGAATCGGATTAATACTACATTCCGTTGTGTGACCAAATTAAACATTTGCTTAATGAGTATTCGACTTAAATAAAATTTGTGAATGATTTTTTGGGCAACCAATCATTGTGGCTAATAATCATTCGGCGAAATCAAATAAGGGAAAATATTGCTTCGGCAAACATTACGTTGGCGAATCGTTGTCGGCGTAATGTATTTCGATATAAAATACTTCGGCCAAAATACGGGCACCAGAAAAGTATAAACGTAACTACACTCACCGGCATAATTAGCGGAACGTTTTCATTTTTTTTTTTTTTTTATTATATTGTACTGCTATTGCTATGACGATTTTTTATTCAAAAAGCCTTCAATTAGGACTGCATGTTGAAGAAAAATTTGGTTTTCCTAAGCGATTAGAGGTAAATTAGGCCCAGTTTTGATTTTACAAAGATTTTACCCTTTTGTGTTTTTGATCGGTACTTTGTTTTATTTAAGTACTGGTGGTTTGACCTTAGTGTATTCATTGCATTTGGAGAACAAACATTGCGTAGAGGCTGAAAGAAGTAATTTACCTGTGACAAAAGCTTCGAGGGATGTTACAATGATCGATGAAAGTCAAACCTATCGTGCAGTAAGTTAAGCACTGAGTGTATCGATATTAGTCATTCCTTGCAATGTCCATTGGTACAAACAGACAGGATATTTCGTTAGAAGATGAGAATAATGCAGAAATCAAGGAAAAAGCGCCGCTGATGATTGGTTTATGACAGTTCAAACCGGTTAAGACTCTGAAAAATTGGCGCAATGCTGCTATTCGGACCTGTAGCATCCTGAAGGTGGTCCGTATTTTGCTTGTGAGTATGCGGAAAGAAAGACGATGTTTTATTGAAGGTAATCTGATGTCTAACGCGACTGCTGAATGTCAAAAACGTGCTGTAGGTCATCGCGTAGTAGAATTTAGTTTTGCTTAATAACACCGAAATCGGACTAAGGAGTTAAAAAGTGATTTTTTCTCAAGGGCAAGCTGTTTTTTGATATAATTTTTTTGGATGGGAGGCATAGAATATAGATACGTCAAGGGAATCGCTTTGAACAGTCAAATTTTACAGGAATGCACCTTATACTGGAAGCTCCAGTAATGGTTTGGGGTGTCATTTGTTTTGAAGCGCACACGGAGTTAGGCATTATTGAAGGAGGCTTACTGGATGCTTATTTTTGCAGGATAGACATCTCAGAACCTCATGCGATGCCACTTGACGAATTATCGGACAAGAAAAAAAAAATATGCACGATTATGTGTGGCCGGACTGTGTATTCGTGGTCCTCAATTTCATATAAGATGTTGTAATAACCCACCAGGGTGGGTTAACGTGGACATCGGGTATGAGTCCAATAGAATATGACTTGGCCTTGACGGCAAATAGGGTTAGAGAAAAAAATCCAGCCACCCCAGAAACATTAGAGAATTAAAAAGTATTTCATGGGAGTATGGGGACAATTTACCTTAAGAAAAGATAATGGATAAAAAAATTGGATGGAAAAATATGTCATAATACTGATAAGGACCCCAGCAGTATAGAAACGGTGATAAAACAAACAAAAAAGTAAAATAAATAGCAAATTAATTATTCCAAAAAATATGCACCGAAAGTTACAAATTGGATGTTTTAGCAAATTAAAGATGTAAGTTGCCAAATTCAATTAAATGGTTATTGATTATTGGTCCTTTTAATGCATTTAACCCTAATTATAAAATATTTAAGCAAAAACATTAATGTACAATAAAAAAAATATGGAAAAAACACGGTTTTTTGTTGCGTTCCGCTAATTATGCCGGTGAGTGTAGC
Organism: Amphipyra tragopoginis; assembly: GCA_905220435.1. Taxonomy (NCBI): domain Eukaryota; kingdom Metazoa; phylum Arthropoda; class Insecta; order Lepidoptera; family Noctuidae; genus Amphipyra; species Amphipyra tragopoginis. The sequence goes on along the minus strand of HG991997.1, from coordinate 10,970,522 downwards.
TAATGAAAAGTACTTTATTACCTCTAGGTACGAAATTACCTTTCAACTGAAAAACATTTCTCTTCCTTGTGTCGGCTATCGAGCTACATGATAAGAACTTATGCCTTGGTGAAAAGATTAGTCAGTTTGCAAGGTTGGTAGCGGAGCTAAATGCCCAGGGTTCGCCGTAAATACTTAATTATCGTCACGCGTGAACTCTCATTTAAAGCACCCCTTAAAAACCTCGAAAATCATTAACCCGGTTCGTTAATTCAGCCGTGAAACCTAGCAAACAATTTCACATATTTTGATATATCTGTGTGGATTTGGTGAAATAATGCAGAAGTTTTGCAACAGTTTGTGAGAGATACTGGGTAACTTGTCAGTGCCCACTCATGGATATGTATTGACAGATTGCTGATAGTTAAGCTGGATTGGACATAGAATAAAAGTGTGTGGGAGAGCTACTATTTGTCAATTTGAAATCGGCTGAGAATATAGTGCAAGGTGCAAGCATTAAATCAGTTTACTTCAACTAAATTCAGTCAAAGTTATTTGCAACTATATAATTACGGTCGATTTTCAGTCTAACCAGATGTGGCTACATACCAGTCTTTTATAAGGAAAGACTTTCTTCTATCCTTTCCAACCCAATTGCTTTTATCAACCTGTCAGGCTCTTGACTGCCCGCAACAACTGTCATATTGTCACAAAATTATGTATTCGTACGACAGATCTATGTCTGGCTGCCACACTCAGAGACATTTAACGGTTACGTCGCTCCTTAACATAGATTTACAGTAAATCTATACTAATGATTGACTTAAGTAACCATTAAAAGTTTCTGAGTGCGGCAGTTAAAGCGCTTGTATACTACGTCCGATCTGAATCTGAAAAAATATATGATCCGAACAACTCAGATATCAGTTGAAGAGAACGTAGTGCATAATTTTTAGGGTTCCGTACCCAAAGGGTAAAACGGGACCCTATTACTAAGACTCCGTTGTCCGTCCGTCTGTCACCAGGCTGTATCTCATGACCGTGATAGTTAGACAGTTGAAATTTTCACGGATTTTTTAGTGTTTCTGTTGCCGCTATAACAACAAATACTAAAAAAACAGAATAAAATAGACATTTAAGGGGACTCTCATACAATAATCGTGATTTTTTTGCCGTTTTTATAGATTATTATGTCGCAGAATCAACACAGAAGCACAACTATTAGAATGACTAATGATTATTGTTAATGTAGTAGGACGCCATCCATTATCGTTTGTCGGAAACGTCAAGCAGTGTGCTTGGGTGAGGTCGGTGCGGGGCGTGGCATGTCTTGTTTGACGGCTATCAGCAAGCTGTCAGCTGTCAGCTGTCGGCTGTAAGCTGTCATCCTTTTTGACATTGGATGCATTTGATTTGAGTGAAGTCACTTTGGAGTGAGACACGAGGGCGAGAGGTCGTTTTGCCAGCCTGCACCGAACTTACCGCGTTTCCGTACTTTAATCTATTTCCATCGGTTTGATCATTAGAGATTTTATTATTTTGTTATCGAGAGTGAATAAATAGAGGACTATAATCAGTGTTGTGACTATTATTTCCTGCCTACACCAAGTCGAACTTGGACTCTGATGACGAGGTACCCCAATGAGTGAACTACCCTCGTTATATCTCAGAAACTAAATTTTTTTGCCGTTTTTATAGATAATAGTACGGAACCGTTCGTGCGCGAGTCCGACTCGCATTTAGCCGGTTTTTTCTAAATTAGTACTGCAGCTTGTTCGATCTCCAAGCACAGAGATTAAGTATAATAGTTATTACCGATGTTAAAACTGGAAACTTATCCTTTCTACGCAGCAGAATAAACCATCAAAATAACCTTTTAGAGTACCAGCAAGACCTCGCCACGAATGTCCTTAACACATATGCATAATGCATTTTAATTAAATACCTTTACCACGTATCGATCTATCACTATTAACATTATTACCGAATGAATGATTAATAGTGAATGCAATAATGTTTTACAGGTGTTCTATTTGAAATATTAAGTTCCATTAGGTGATATGTAGGTATTTAAATGTCATTAGTAAGCGAATATTTAAATGCTTCGTAATTATTTTAGGTCATATTTGGATCAGTTTGCTGACAGATATCTGTGGTTGTAGCAACCAAGTCTTTTGATAAATGTTTATATGTGGTGTAAATAAATAAATTGCAGTATATGTATATGCAATAAGTAAATCAGAAACCCACCAAAAAGAAAATATGCGAAAATGGGGCTAAGTTTTTTTACAAATGTGATCACGGGATTGTCGTCTTCGTAGATTAAAGAATTAACATCGAAATGGCTGCCAAGTTCTGTAGAAGTTCCTTAAATCATAGCTATAGGAATGTACAACGTTATTCAGTTGATTTAATAAATAGATTTTGAGTTATGGCTACGTCGAAAGTAGCTCGAAATGGTTCTCGTAATTGACACAAGGGCGGTATGTCGCCCTTTTTTTCGAACTTGGATACCGTGTATTTAGATACATTTTTTGCATATTGTTATCGTCCGAAAGCGTGTTAGGTTGATGACTTCGTCAAAGTCGCGGGAAACATCGGGCGACGGACGCACAAGATCGAGGAGGCTGGCAAAAACGAGAGGATGTCTATACCCAGCAGTGATTTCCGGTCAGGATGATGATGTCATGCCTATGTCTAGTAGTCCTATGTCCGACTATGATAGACTGAATACTTAATGATAGGCTTAATTTGCGACAACACTTGGATTCTTCTCGCAACCGCAAATGACGCGGCGCCTGGCGCTCTGCAGCTCTGACTGTTAAGGTTCTAAGACCGGCTGCTGGATGAATGCTTATTCAATATAAATACCACAGCCAGCTTAAATACCTGATGATGGGCAATAGCATCACCAACGTAAAAACACTGGCGCTGCATTTACTTACCTAATTGCTCCACATGGTCACTATGGTCATATCTCACTTTCGACGACAGGTTTCTGTTATCGATATCCTGAATTCGTAAATATTATATTCATTAAAGTAATATTGTATAGTTTTGATATAAATTTTGATTTGTGTCCAAACCTTTCCTATTTCATAGGTTAGTGCCCGGTTTCTATCAACTAAAACGAATCGTTTTGCTTACTAATGGTAGCATTTTTAATATTCAAACTGGCCATATAAATAGACTCGTAAGTTAATTTTAGCTACTATAGTTACTAACGCATGGGAGGGTCTACTATACAAAACTATGGGGTCTTTGCTTTATTATTGGCAATACAAGTCTTATTTTAACTAAAAATGCTCGGTAAATCATAGGAATCGGCCATTACAGTTCGAACAACGTAATAGGTCTGATTTGACGTTTGCATAAAAGGACAAAACAGATATGTACAGAAGATGCACGCCTTCGATCTTAAAGAAAATCACCTTTTTATTTATCTGAACATATCTCACCATTGATAAAATGAAACTAAACGCCACGCATTGGAGTAATTATTACTAGTGTTGACATTACTCATAGTATTTTGACAGATGTCAAATCGAACCTATTAGATTGTCACAATTATAGTCAATATTCAGTTCTTGTCACTGTCCATAATAGTTAGGTCGCGTAGGTCAAAATACTAAAAAAACATGAATGCAATGTATTTTCAGATTCTGATCTAATACTTGATCACAATGCACGACAGCTTTCAAAGTCTAGTTTATAATCTATTATAATAAGCAACAATATAATTCACGCGTGTCAATCTCATTATAGATTTCGTAATTCAAAGCTGTCAGCTTGTCACTTAGGCACGACTTTATTATGCTGCGTCGGTCTGATACAACCGTATTAGTTGCAAAACTATTATGTAAAATAAATTAGGAAATTTTAATATCAATAGAATTTAATGGGAAAACTATCTATATATTATTTGATGATTTTTATTGTTATTGCTACGGAAATAATAAATACAGTCAGCATCAAAAGTAAGTGGTCTTCTTCTTCTCTCGTGTCAGCACGAACTATACGTTTTTTTTTTTGTATAGGACTGATGTACCTATGTGGTCGTAGTGGACCATTTCTACGTAACCGGGCAGTTGTTGGCGAGATCTGAAGGGTCTCCAGCCAATGGGGGGGAGTAGATATTCGAAAATAGCTCATGCTGTGGTGAAAAGATTAGCCAGTCAGCAAGGTTGGTAGTGGGGCTGACTGCCCAGGGTGCGCCGGACGTACTTAAGTATCGTCACTCGTGGAGGCTCTTTTCATGCACCCCAAAAGTAAGTGGTGACTGTCATTAAAAACTTACAAAAGTATTTCACGAATGAAACCTTGTTAATAATTGTTATTTTGTAAAACATTATTATTATTGTGAGTATGAAACCACCACAACTAATATTATTATACATTTAATTATTTCAAAATATTGAAAACTTCCTTGGCTTGCTTTTATCTGACATAATTATACATTCAATCTACAAAATTGTAGGCTAATTTCACATAATATCATGACGCGCCGATCAAGTCGCAGTGACACCGCAGTTAAGTTCAAGCGAGCATATCTGAAAGTGATCGCAAGAATACGAAAAGTGTTATTTTGATCGAAATTTAACTGCAACTTCACTGCAACTGAACTTCTTTAGTTAGGTGAATCAGGCCCCTGCACTATGCACTTCTTCATAGACTTCCATAAGTATTTCCATTTCATCTGTTCCATCCATTTTATAAATATATAAATCTTTATTGTACAAATAAACTTACATTTGGCACTAGCTTCAACACTAGGATTCCCTGTGTCGTGGAAGCTAGGCAAAACCACTACATAAAATATACATACTAACAAAATACAATAATACAATACCATATAAAACTTACAACTACAACTAACATAAAAATACTATACATAAACCATAAAATATAACATAAACACTAATTTACAGGAGGAGTCGGCGTCGTGTGTCGCGCGGTGTCTGGTAATCGGCCCCAAAATCATCGAAACGCTACACCTCTCGGCCAAAATTCATGAACGTCGACAGATGTTCAGTCGGCACTCTCACCACAAAGGAATTAAAATTCACATTGTGGCGAGACTCCAATCGCTCGACCCTCAGGCTGAAATTGGTCTTCACCTGGATGTACTTTACAATCTCCTGGGCCTTTGTAGAGTAATGCAGTCGAGAAACGTATAGCAGCGTCGTTGGTACAGCAGGACGCAGCAGGTGGTTCGGGCCGTTCATTTTGACTGTACCATACGGTTCTTGCAAACATAGATGCAGTGTGACAGCAGACACTCCGTGCAAAATTTGAATGACCGCTGATGCGCCCCGAAACACTTTGTCAGAGGTGACACCAAGAATCTCAAGACTTGGATGTCTGATATCACGTGGCTTGGTATAAAAACGTATTTTACTACATTTACTCTACCGACACACGCGCATTAAAAAGCAACCGATAGCATATTTTATTACATCCTTACATGGAAATTACAGCCGTTAATTAAGTTTAGTTAGCACGTACTAATAAAAAATATGTTAATGCATTTATTTTGCATTTTATCGATCGCTTACTTCGATAAAAGTTACAATTTCACTAAAGATATTTCACTCAAAGACTATCTTTTCGACATATTTATGGAGTAGCAACAAAGATGGATGGATATTTTATGCAAGACTTATGTTAAGGAATTCCCTGAAAATACCTCTGAAGTTAAGTGATCACTTAGATCAGATTTAATGATAAAATTACACTAGCTTCTTACAACGATTTCTTTTTTAAACAAAATGGAAATTCATTCGCACAAGAATGTCATTAGCACATGAATAAATATACCGAACAGAATGAAAGCTTCCTAACAGAGTTCAAAATTCTTACCTATTTTCATAGGGCTGTCACTCGGTTATTGAAAATATAAAATCGGGGTTTTATATAGTAGCTACTTTTTTTTGGGTAGAATATGGTGTTTTTAGGTTTTTAGTGTGTTTTTGAAAACCGCAAACTGCGGACACCCATAGGTTCCGAGAAAAAAATCTCCAAAAGTGTCATTCGGGATTGGTGGGATTGTGGGAGTATTAAGGGTGGGGGGTCGGGATCGCGGGTCAAATTTTGTGTCAAAGTAAGAATTAGGTCAAGGTCACCTCCAAGGTCAAGGTCAACGGTTCAAAAGGTCAAGGACATCCAAAAAAATATTAAAATCGTGGAAAACTGCCCCAAATAGAGCACTATTTGGGGCAGTTTTCCACGATTTTAATTTTTTTCAAAGGTCAAGGTCATATCAAAGGTCAAAATAATAAGGTCAAGGTCATTTTTTTTTGCCTTAAAAAAAAACTCTACCGTAGTAAGTATCATATTCAAGGTCAAAGTAGTTCACAGAATACAGTATTAAGGTGCAGTCGACGGAGCCCCGCTTCGCGGGGCACCTATTTCTGGCTAACTTGTTTGAAAAAACCTAACATGAAGGGCATGACGGGGGCTGCATTCGCTCGCTTTGCTCGCTCATTCTAGCCCCCGTCATCCCCTTCAAACCTAACCTATCCGAGTCGGGGTGTCCCAATTCCCGAGCTCGCTGCGCTCGCTCATGCATTGCAGGTTCATTAGTATCCAGGTGCAGTCGACGGATACCCGCTTCGCGAGGCACCTATTTTTGTGTAAAGGGTCTGAAAAATAGGTGCCCCTTATGTGTGGTGTGTAGTTTGATAGGTAAACAACAAATAAAAACTCAAAAATCTATGAATATACGAAGACTGACAACTGTCAAACGCGATTCACATCAAATTGATCAAATTCTATAAATTACGTTCCGTTATCCACAATTATTAATAAGTACAAATAAAACTATTTCATTTTAAATCCTACTAATTACATTATTCACTAATTATTTTATTTTATTGCGTTAACAACAATTTAAAATTACAAAAAATGTTAAAAACTGCTTTATTAGTATCAAAAAACATTTAAATCCGCTGTCACTTTGTCTGAACGTAAAACGAAACGACCAAGGAGTGAAATTTTTACATTATCTGTGGCAAGTTATGTCAACTTATATGTAAATTAATTAGAAATTATTGAAACTTTAGGATTTTTTTTCTCGAAAACTGTGCGGCTCCGCAGTAAAAGGTTTTGTGAAAAGCTTTAAAAAGGACGAGATCTACACGCAGAAAAATTGTGAAGCTCCAAATCAGCGGGTCTTATTGTACAGTGGAGCCGATTCTTATGGGAAAGCCCTAACGCCATCTCAGTTATTTTAGATATTACCTATACCTACTCATAACTAAATAATTCTGTAATAAGCATTAAACATGTATTTACCTGACAAGATCCTTTGGATATACAAAAAAAGAAGTCTCCTTATTTTTCCTACCATTATTTGTACATACAGTACAACAGTTTGGCATCTTTGAAAACAATATAAAATAAAACGTCCGCGTCGTACCGCTGCCGCTAGCAACCCTTAACTTTGTCCGCGTAATGAGCCGCCTCAAACCGGTTTGTACCCGAGCGGGGGCCGGCGCACTCCCCGCGCGCCTTGTCAGTGACAGTCACGCACACATAAGATGTGCGTGTAGTAGTGTACCTACGCAAGGCGTTTAGTATGAAGCTTTCATTCTGTTCGGTTTATTTATTCATGTGGTCATTAGCCCGAGTTTAAATGAAGAAGAATCAAAAGCATTTAAAAACAGAATAACATCTATTTACTAATTTCGTATACTTGTCTTATTTTCAATGTACATCACATAGGAAGCTGCTGAGTCGGAAACAAGAGGCATTCCATTTAGCGCACCAAACTGAAGAGCCCCAATAATCGAATCGCTCCATTAGTATTCCTATTACAATTGGTATGATTCTAATCGGTGCTCTTCAAATTAGTTCAGTAAATGGAAGGCCTTGAAAGCAAAAACGGCACAAGTCAAATAATTGTTTAAGATCAAATCCATATTTACTTGACAAGACTACTTTTCCTTGGGTGTGAATGATTGCTCAGTAATAATGTTAGTTAAATATGCTAAGCGAGACAACTAGCGCAATCTATCGCCACCATATATCAACATCAAGCACTGCAAATTATGATTAATGCCAATAGCAATCTATTTCATCAAAACTGAAATACTCGGGGAAAATATACCTAATTACATTATTTAAGAAGTAAACTATAATTATTAAGAAAGCTACGACGAAGATGAAAAAAATATAATAGTTTAGTTAAAAACTTACTGACTGGTTTTTTGGTCTAGTAGCCGCAAGCGCGAATGCTGCGCGTGAGAGGTCCTGGGTTCGATCCCCAGGTCGGGCAGTATCATTGAGTTTTTCCGTGTAGAATTTCTTAGTAGCAGCCTGGAGTCTGGATTTGTTGACCAGTAGATGGCAATAGGCTCGACCCCTATTACGTGGGACTTTATAGACCTCTGCCAAATTCTTCACGGAATACAGGCGTGATGATGTACATTACTTTAAAAAGTAAAAAAAACCCTACTCTAATAACAATAATGGCTGAATTGATTTCATCAAACATAGATACGAATCATCTCGATTAAACCTGAATCTTAAATCTTTCAAACAAAAATAAACTTCACTGAGGTCGATTCATCCGTTCGGGAGCTACGGTCGCAGAGGCAAACAAGGGGTTCAAACTAATAAACTCTTCTGTTTGCATCTGTGATTAAAAATACCTACTATTGCCTTGTTCAAATCTTTATCTCACAGAAAATTGCGGTACATAGCATGCTGCGGTCTGACCCGTAACTTTATCTTCAAGTTTAGCTTGTCGGTCTATCAAGTTTCACAGGAACTAGATAATGTTTTGCAATGGCGGATAAGACAACTGACAGTGAATAGCGGATAAGATACCTGACGGCGGATTTAGGTAATTAACGAAACAAGTCACAATCGCTATTGAAGACAACGTTGTAAGAAAAACGTCGATAAAGTTTTTGTCTTCCTTATAAAAAATTAGCCTCATATTAGGATTTCTCCTGTATCGTGGATACGTTCACAGACACAAATTTCATACGCAGAAAACACGTTATTTTTTTTTTGTTTACCTTTTTGCTCGCGTTTTACCACTATCTCGCCAGATGGTAAGCAATGATGTGGTCGACGGTGAAGCACGCTTGCCTAGAAGTAACCTATTCATTATTGACTTAAAAACCCCAAGGTTGTAGCTATCAGCAAACAGACTCCGGCAGGGAATTGCACTCCTTAGCTGTGCGAACAATGAATGTGTTCGCAAATCGCTTTGTACGTATGCGTGGGACGTCCACCATGTACCGATGGGGCATTGCCGTACGTTTTGTAGTCCGATGAAGGAAAAGTTCAAGCGGAATCAAATTGTGCAGTTCCAACGTACACTCTCCAAAGTGTAATCGATAAAAAACTAACAGGCTGGCAACTCGGTGTCGATGTTCAAGACTCTGGAGCTTTGAGTTGACCGGTGCATCGTTGCTGACAAGCCTCTTGGCCCGTTTGCCGATCGACTCAACTGCATTGAGTTGGTATTTGGTAGATACGTCCCAGAGGTGAGAGCAATACTCCATGCATGACCAAACTTGCGCTTTATACAAGTTGAGCAGCTGTTCAGGCGTGAAGTACCGTCTCACCTTTGCAAGGATCCCCAACTTTTTGGCAGCCAACTGAGCCTTTGCCTCAATGAATGGACCAAAATTGAGGGTGATGTCAACGTAACCCCAAGAAGGTCGAGATGGTCCGTTATCGGTATGGTTACACCACGGAAAGACGGAGCCGTAACACCTAGACCCAGACCAACTATCTATAGACTACACAACTAGTTGTTCCATGTGGGAATCGAATCCGCAAACCGTAACGCAGCAGCTAATCTATCAATCAAGGCGATTGCTTTTTTAATTATATATTATTTGGTTTGGTCGCGTTGACCTCAGTCGCACATGATGGTAAGCGCATACATGAGGCACATGGATCCTAGTAACAGAGATATAGAGGGATTGCCCTATACCCGTCTGGTTCTTACAATACACACGACGGCGACGGTAAAATGGAATTTGAGCCTAACTGTGTCATAAAAAAACAGTAAGATTATAAATACTCAGATAAATTCAAGATGTTGATCTGTATCCAGGCCATAATTAAGGAGGTGACTATACTAATACTGAAAACGAATCAATAAAAAAATCAATACCGAAATAATATATTTTTATTTTAAATATTTGTAGACAAACATATTCCCCCCGTGTGTCACGCGTGACACAAAAACGACGCGTGCAAATTCACGAAAAAGAATGGCAAAATTCTGGTGACTTATTCTCGAAGTCTTTCGGAGCACTTCGGGATTTTTTCTCAAACCCTTGCTAATGTTTCAAAGCGAAAATTTGGTTATTGACCCTAGAATTGGATATGTATTTTTAGATGATCAAGCACATTTTTAAACGCTTGCTCTAGAAATATGGCACGGTTACAAATCAACACCTTGTATGTGACGAAACAGGAAGTTCTTAAACTAGTTAATATACAAATCTAACACCGTAGAGTATCTAAACGGTGTAATTTATTTAAGTGCCCGCGATCAGGCGACAGCTGTTAACATTCCTGCGATATTTCAAATGATCAACGCATAAAACGTGCAGCAAAAAAACTGCAGTTTTATAGCTTTTGATTACTACTTAATTAATGTTCTAAACGTACTCTTACTAGCCGAGATTTGATAATTAATCGTAAGTTGATATCACAGTATTATGGAACGTTTAATAGCTTATGATTGCTTTAAAAGGAAATCAGTAATCATTGAACGGATCAATGTTACATTACCAATGCAGTCAGTTGGAAGTAGGAATAGAGGCAGCCTAAAAAAGTTGGTTACATAATAATATTTGAGCTATAAACTAGAAAGTAACTAGCAAAGAATTCTTAAGGCCTCTACACACCAAAGCCGCCGGGCCCGGCGGCGCGGCGGGTTACTGCGATCAACTAAGCGAGCGAACATGACGCAAAACAATTAGTGAGGTCCACCAGGCTTGTTTTGCGTCATGTTCGCTCGCTTAGTAGCCGCAATAACCCGCTGGCAATAACCCGCCGGGTGAAGCCACCGGGCTGACGGCTTTGGTGTGTAGAGGCCTTAAGTATTCTATTATTCTATTCTATTTTAGTGGCTATAAAGGTACAAGTCCGAGACGGGCTGCAAACTGCAGACTGCAACCGCAGACCGCAAGTCGCCATCGGAATAGCGCCTTTAAGGTGTACACTTTAAAGGTGCTATTCCGACAGCGACTGCAAATCACAAAAAGATCGCACCGCAAGCGATACTATTTTGCAGTTTGCGGTCTGCAGCCCGTCTCGGACTTGTACCTTAAATTGTTTTTGCCGTATATACCTTGTTTAAGAAAATTTTAAAACCCCGCTCAGTAAGATTTCCTCGTAAATATTAAGAAATCATGTCTGTTAAAAAGATTATCGGATTGCCTTTCCATACTGCTTTTTTTTTCATCCGTTGCCGGGTTCTGAGTTCGGTTAGCAGTTGCTCTGCGAAATCCGCACTAAGTATACAACTTTTGACTAGATATACATATCTAAAAAGGAGTTCATAACATCAAAAAGTGGTTAATAGCCATAGGTTAGTGGCCTTTTTGTTAGAATCGCCGCTTCACAATTTTAAAAACTAAAACTTATTTAAGTTGATATGACATCTTAAACCTTATTGCACACAGTGTGAGAAGGAATCGAAATTGAAATCTGATAAACATTTCAAGTCCGCGGCTGTACGTAACTGTACTTTTTTAAAGTAGGTACCTTAAACCTTTCCACCTTCAGATAAAGTGAATGTAATAATAAAACGTGTCAAGTTACTTTTTACGAACGAGCGATAAGGCGAATGATTTTGTGATACCTAATACTTCAACTCATATCAGCTTGCTCTAGATCGTGTATTGCAATTAGGGTCCACATTCCTCCAGAAATTGTAGTATTGGTCGAAAATTAATCAAAAATTATTTATGTATTCAGTCTAAGCCACACATGTTGTCTATGAGCTTTTCACAAACAGGATATTGGTTGTCTGAGGTACCCATGAAAATCAACAATCTCTTGATAAATTGTTCGGTTAATGTAAACTCTAATTAGCAATCAGTTGGCAGCCGGTCAAAGCTCATAATTAAGCCAACACCAAATTAGACAGATGTAATTAACTCGCAGGGGTACCGTCCGCGATTGGGCACGCCATAATTGCGGCGATAAGTCCCCTCTTTGAGGAGTGGCTAGAGAGACGCCACGGCGTCCTCACCTTCCGCCTGACCCAGGTACTCTCCGGACACGGTTGTTTCGGGAGCTACCTGTTTCGGATTCGGCGGGAGGACACGCCCGGGTGTTATCACTGTGAGGATCGCCCGGAGGACACGGTGGAGCATACGGTGGAGGTCTGCCCTACTTGGGCGGAGCCCCGCCGTGCCCTCGTAGAGGCGTCCGGCCCTGGTTCAATCCATGGTCCGGTGCAAGGGGGCATGGGAAGCAGTCACCTCCTTCTGCGAAGCAGTAATGCTAGCGAAGGAGGAGGCGGAACGCGTGAGGGAGAGGCAAACCTCACGCCCCAGCCGCCGCAACAGAAGGAGACGCCCTGGGCGTCGGGAGTCGCAGGACGATTCCCGGCCACTGTAGGCGCGGGCCTGCGGACGGCGAGCGTTGGGTGGTTGGCCGTCCAATCAGAAACAGGCCCGGGTCGACGGCGCGTTGTGTTCCACGGGCGCCTCAAAGAGATGTCAGTATTATAGACGGGGCCCGCTAGGGCCAGTGCCTGCCAGGGTTGCGGAATTTATTCGAAAGAGTTACCGCGGCTTTGGAACGCAAAAGGCATTAGAAGGAACACGGATGGGTTTTAGTCAGTAAGAGTTTGACACTCCCTTCCGCTCCGCCCAGAGCGGAAGGAGTCATATGATGATTTCCCATTCATAAAAAAAAGGGGTACCGTCCGCGCGATACCTAAGCTGAGCTTTGCATTTGTGTGAGAATGAATTCAGACGCGTCCTTTGTTTAAACCTTTGTTTAAGTCCTTGGTTTAAACCGGTCTATACTGCTTTTTGGCAATCGATTCTATTTGCACTCACACAAATGCAAAGCTCAGCTTACGCCTCGCCAGTTGTAATATACTACGAGTACGTTTATTAGAAATGCGTGGTCATATTTTAGGGGATTGTTTGGACTCTTAATTTGAGCAATATTCGATGCGACAAACAATTTTTTTCTCTACTTTCCAAATGTCATCTACTGATCGGGTCAATTCGTATGGAGAGTCGAAAAAAAATGGCAATTTTTTTAATTTATCCTTTCAGATTTTGCTCTGAATGAGAGTCTAAAAACACTCTTAAATATGACTACGCATTTCTGTTACACGTTGTATAATTTGGCAGAGTAATAATATCTTGAATAGTAAAAGGGTCCGTTTGATAGTAGGAGATACACAGGACTACCAAACATGTCTTTAAAAAATCTACTGAAATCTTACATCAGTTCGTGCTTATTAAAAGGATCATACAGGTGATAATGGTTCTTAATTTTTTTGGCTTATTGAACTTTCAAACTTTTTTCTAGAGTGCATGTCATGAAAGAAGTCTCTTTGGCGCTATGTTCACTGATGGCTAGTGCCACTGAGTTCTTATTCTAATGTTACACGTTGTATAAATAAAAAGTTGATGAGAGCCGTCAAAACATCACACCGATAATTCAGCCCTCATCAAGCTGTCTCCCCCCCCCCCCCCCCCCTTAAGCCCAGCAACGCCCTAAGCCGAGGTCCGAGTCCCACTAGGGGTCGCCCTTAGTGCTGTTGTTGCAGGTAGTCATGATGTTAGTGTAGTACAAGTAGTTAGCTTAGGTTAAGTATTTTACTCCCCCCCCCCCCATTGGCTGGAGACCCTTCAGGTCTCGCCAATAACTGCCCGGTTAGGACTACCTACAGCAGCCCAAAAGAAAAAAAAAGGCATCAAATTGGTATTGAAATCTAAAATAGACTTACAAAATCGATTACTTTCCTGCGGTAAGAAAGTAAAATAACAAAATTTAAATATGAATTCGGAGAAAATGATGTAATCGCAGTTATATGTGAGACGAAAGTTATGAAGAAAATAAATATAACAGTGCGGGGCAAAGTTTAAAAAAAAAGATAAAGTAATAAGTATTTGACAAAAGTGAACGTGATCGTCAAACAACATCAAGAACTCTGTAACAAATGCAATGATTAATTGACAACTGTTCTAATGTTGTTCAAAGTTTTTGCTGACCATAAACGTTAGTTTGTCTACAACCTGATTCTGAGATCGACAGATTTAGCCGCGGAAACCATTTTCTCACGATTTATAATCAATTTATGAAGTAGAGCAGATATGTAATTATTTTCAATATTTGGTCAAAGGTTTGATATAAAGGTATTATAATAAGGTTTTAATAGATCAGTTATTAACTAACTACGATTGGCCATAATTTCAGTTAACGATTTAAAAGTTTTGCCGTTAGACCTTTATTGCACCTTTATTAAGTAACTGGGCACCGCTTTTATCGGTTGTAGTTCATAATTTTAACTACAAGTAACTGGTAACTGATAAAAATATTGTATCGATCGAATTCTTGTTGGTATCTTGGTAAGTGCGTACTTTCATGTAAATTCCTTTATGCAATGTTTTGTAAATGACATTTAAAAGTGGACTGCAATTACTTTCATAAGTTCCTCATTGTATTTTTTCTTATTTTCATACTTACTAAAGTGTATTTAAATTGGAATCTGCTGTTTCGGGTATATAGTTCACATTTCTTTGAATATGAGCAGAACAAAGTTCGATTAAAATGATAACATGTTTCAGAATATTTAAATATTTTTAAGCCTTTGCAATATCATTACATTAATCGCTGAGTATTACGTTTCAATCTGATATGCCAACGATATCATGCCCCATATAGATATCAAGACCATTAAATGTCATTACAATTATTATAGCGGAAACCTTTCTCTGGGCCCTGATTAGGGACATAGGTTGCGCGTGCGCGTGGCGCTAGAGGCTCGTGGCACGACGCGGGCGCATTGCGACAATGCCGACGGTGTCATGGCCGCGCCCACCGGTGAATGTACGGCATGTGCAACTAAAATAAAACATAACAGTACGCGTAAATCGTGGGACATTAATGTCACAGTTTGATCATATTCGGAGCACTTTGGTCAAGTATTACCACTTTTAGGGACTGAACCAATTTAGTGGTTGGCAAATATTATGAACTGATTGAATGAATTACCTAGTGCTAAAACGTTTCTGCATGTCATGTTTTCCCCAGGGAAAAAAACTACCATCTACGAAACGCTTGCACACAAAATTTTATTACTAAATCTTAGGATTCCTAAATGTAGAGTAGTGTGAAGGCTTATTACACTACTCTGAATTTAGGAATCCTAGTAATAAATAGGATAAATAGGCAGACGCCGTTTTCTTCCGGCAATAGAAGTTATCCAATCCACTTAACACCCCTTCCCATAGACCAGATATTTTTCACCATATTTTACAACAGTCGTGCACCCACTTCGGACGGTCCATGACTGTAATCCAATAGTGCAGCCGTGGATAGTCCCCGGTTGGTGCCCCATCCCATTTTAGATTAAAGTTCTCAAAGGGGCCTCTGCGCGTTGGACCTGTGTCCCCGTATGCCTTCCAAAGAACCGGACATCTTCCGCACGGAAGATGAGCCGTGACTAAAGAGAGATACAAATAGGATTTAGGTAACTGTGATAAGAGTTAAGACGGTTAGGATCTCAATTAGCCAGTCAGGATGGTAGCCTGCTAATTAGGGTTTCTAATGTATAAAACGATAATAGTATCGAATATCGAATTTATGTGCGGATAAGAATTTGAATATAACTTGCGTTAACGGTGAAGGAAAACGTAGTGAGGAAACCTGTACACCTGAGAGGGCTACATAAAGTTCTCGATAGTACGTGTAGTCCGCCAACCCGCACCAGGCCAGCGTGGTGGACTAAGGTCTAAACCCTTCTCATTCTGAGAAGAAGCCCGTGTCCAGCAGTAGGGCAGTAATGGGCTGATTATGATTAATGATAAGTTACGGTTTTTAACTAATCATACGTATGTGTAGGCTAATTATAATAGATATTACTTACTCATTACAATTAACTTACATATCCTATTTCTAATATTTACGGCTGCTTGTATTTTCATAACCATCATAATAAATCCGGAACCAAGCTAGGTCCATAAGAAGATGAGATCTACCTAACCGAGTTGAACCAGGTATTTTCTTCTTGTACCTGTTAAAATCGGAAAATCGCAATTTTTAGCCTATTGACTGTGATCATTGCGGTTTTCGGCTAATTACTATTTACCCTCACTTTTTTCCATGTTAACCCCTCAGATTGACTTGGAGGACTTTAATATACCATGATTATAACAAATTCGACTTATTCGTATATATAATATCCAGCAATCTATTCATAAAAACACATCTACTACATTGTAGAGGTACCTACTTAATTAGCATCAAACATTATATTACAGAAAAGTAAGTAAATATGGAATTGTAATCCGTGCCTAATATAATAATAATAAAAGAATAACAATTAAAATATTTGCTTACTTTTTCTCTAGTAGATTCACTGTAAGATCCCCGACTGCATTTTCCTTCTAGATTTCTGTAGATATTTTAAACATAATATGATTTCATATTAATTATTGTATTAATGAACTCGCATAAAAGGCTCTAATTAAAAATGAAAGTATGTCTTCGAGAGCCAAACAAAAGCCATGGCCGTTTAGTTTGATGTATATCATATGTTTGTATAAACTGACTTATAGGTACAGGGTGTTAACGAATTCGTGTAATTCCTTAAAACCACATGATCTACTACTGGTGTAGACAGGCCCCGCACGGGATACAGCTTGATTAAAAATAGAAAAATAAAATTCTTTTTTTTTTCATGCGGCTTTGTTATCGATCGTATTTAAACTACCTATTAAGGATTCAGTAAAAAAATAAGAATATTTTTTTTGCAAAAAAATAATTTTATTTGTGTGAACGTTTCGATGCCACGCATAAATTAATGAAAGTAAGGCGACACGGCTGGCAGGAACGACTAACGCGATATCGCTCTTTGCATTCAGATAACTCAAGGCTCTAAAAATACTCAGAAAAGAAAAAAAAAAAAAGAAAATTTTTTTTTGGTTGATTTTCGAAAATTCCCATTTAGAGTTAATCTGTGTCACCAGTAGATCACGTGGTTTGAAGGAATTACACGATTTCGTTAACACCCTGTATATAAACAGGCATGGAACCAATTTGAAAAAAAGATAAAGCAATCTTTTTGTTTTTCATTTGAAATTACGAAATCCAAATAAAATTGTTATCGATTGTATTCATTGGTGTAAAAGAAAACTTCTTTTTTAAAACACATTATTAGGTATTGTTTTTTTACATAAATATACTCACGCCTATAATCCCTAAAGGGTTGAGCAGAGATATTCTCCAATTACAGGAGTATTTAGTTAGTTTCGCCTCTTGTGTTAAGTTCCATGTAATGAGCAGCAAGATGGCAAGCATATTACAATTTTTCGAGCACTATTATCGTGTCAGGTTCATCGTCTCTTGTCCGGCGACGGAGGGGAAATTGTATTCTTAATCCGTGCCCCACGAACTGTTATTTTTTTTATAAACCACTAAAAGATATTTACCTTTTCATCTTATTAGTTTGGGCCAGACTTTACCTACTTAAGATAGGAATATGTGTATTACGACTTATAAAAATATATCTGCACGTCCTTGTGAGGTAATACGACACCGACACTCCCACTCGCTCCAGTTTCCGAGGCTTTGGACTTTCACTATCATTGTGAGACCGTTTTGCGCAACGTGTGTACCGCATGCGTAATGTATGCTGGTTTAAAAATAACCATTTCGATCCGATATTTTCTAGAACAGTTACCGGACTATTCTTGTATAGTTCGTGCTGACACCAGAGAACAAGAAGAAGATTTATTTCTAGAATCCAGCAATAGTTTTTGAGAGCTGCTTGATACTGTATACAGCCTATTTTAAATCTAGGTCGCCAATTTATACGATTTCTTACGTATGTAGTTAGCTTCACTCCGTATGATTTTTCAGGTAAATTTTAAGCCATTTCATCCGAACAAAAATTTTGCATACACAATAAACATGTAGCTCAAATGATTAAATTATGATTTTTTTCTTGTTAATACTTACATTTTTTTTTTCTAATACGTCGTTTTTTTTAAATAAAACCGTTTTTCAAATAATGTTTATTATTTTTGAAGAAAAATTATGGTAAAATAAATCAGTGGTCGACACATAAAATGCATTTTATTTTACAGAAACGTATTATTATCAGTTTAACGAACTTTGGTTCCAGATTTAGTTTACTCCCGCAACGACTAAAGCGAATAAATCACTAGTTACAAATAACAATAAATAATTTGGTTAATTCACTTCAGTCTATTTTAATTTAACCTATCAATACTTTAATCTTACAGTCTATGAAGGCTCTAGCCTGAATAGTTATACAAGTATAAATTATCTAATTTGTATTTATAACAAATAACTTAAATATCGAATATATCTAGCAGGTTTATGACAGGTTTTCGTTTCTTTACAATCTTTCGTACAACCTCCTTTTGTCCTGTTCCTCGAGTGGAACTGGGGTACCTGTCATCCTGTGACGTGTCGTCGTAGTTACTTGAAAACTGGGGACGTTCGTATTCGTCGTCAGCCCCTCTGTAATCGTAGGGTTCTTCAGTAGGTTTAGGATTCTTTAGTTTCTTTTTAGGAACTAAAACGTATTCACTTAAGTCATCGCTAGGGTAACGGTGTTCTGGCTCTCTAGGCTTATGAGGTCTCTTCTTTTTAGGTCTAGAAGGAGGCTCGTCTGGGAAGTACTTTTCGGGCGGAGGTGCATCGGGTATTATTGGGTAATTATATTTCACTGAAGCAGAAGGTTTTACGCCAACATCATCGTATTTATGCCCTTTAAAGTTTCCGTTGCCGTAATGCTTCGTTACGTATCTGTCAAAGTCGTAAGTTGGTTCAGCGTATTTATCGTAACTATCTCTATAAGAATCGGTAGTAAATGGTGGATACTTCTTATTCAATTCTAGATCGACGACGTTTGAATACAAATTGTCTCTGTTATCGTGGCTTTCTTTTCTAGTTTTGGTTTTGCAATTCGGGTCGAAACTGTTGTACCCGAAGTGACTTTGTGGTTCTAACTCTGAGGAATCGTCACGTGGATGCTTAATTGAAATACTGTGGGTGTATTCGCTTGGTTCCGAGTCTAGCGGCTGATCTGCGTATGATGGATATTTTGTTCTTTTTTTATTGTGTTCTTTGCGCACTGGTTCGTAAGGCCTTTTTGGTCTTTTTCTTTCGAAGTAATCCTCGTCTGCATCTTCGGAAAAGTCATAATACCTTTCATAGTCTCTCATGGCCTTTTCTTCAATTATACTCCGTCCTATTTCTTCAGACTCGAATCCTTGGTTGTCAGTGTTAACTACAGCTTGAAACCCTGTATTCGGGCCTGCAGAATATTCAACGGTTCTTGTGGAGCCATCTGGTTCGACTACACTGTAGTGACCTGTAAAATTAAGGAAGATTTTTTAATCCTATGTTGTTTTGCCTAGCCTTTTCTCAAGTATGGTGGGGCTAGCTTCCAGTCTAACTAGATGCGGCTGAATACTAGTATTTTACACGGAGAGACTGCCATCGGACCTCTGCAACCCAGTTATTGGGCAATGCCGATATTTATTTATTTAATACTTCAATGCACAATGGTGGTCTTTAAGGCATTTATATATCTTAAGGTTCGGCCGGTTATCAGACTTTCGGGCTTCTGACTACCCGTATCGATTGTCATATGTATGGACCGACAATTCACTTTTTAATCCCATGTAATTTACTTAATAATAAGATTATACGTAAATGTATTATACAATCTGAAAAAATAACACGAAATATCAATTGTAGATATCTAATCAAATTGTAATTACTTATTACGGTTCGTATTAAAACCTTCTATCGTAATATTCATTGTTTCCTCCCATAGAGCAATACCGCCACCGATGGTCGTTGATCGCGTTGCTCTAAGTTTAATCCAGACCAATTCTGAAATACCAAATTAGATATTTCTGCAATCCTTTCTATTTAATAAATTAGATTACCTTTAACAGTGTCACCATCTCTTGACTCCCATACGCTCTTAACGTCTCCAGTTTTGCCATCAGCCACACCATAGCTGAACGAGTAGGTCGATTTTCCCTGACAATAAAAAAACAACGCATTCGCTCATTAATTCAACGATCAATTTTTTGCTCCTACCACAATTACATCGTGATGTTTCTATAGATAAAAAAACTCTTGGGAATGTGTGAAGCGATAGCTCGCGTGTAATAATTCGGTATTTTACTCATTATGACAATTGATTGCATGTTCAGCGATTTTAGTTTAATATTCTGAATAACTAATGAGGGCTTTAATCGTTTCCATAACGTAGGTATGCGGGTAATTACAATCAGGTAGAGTGAGTGTATTAATGTCAGGCTGTCCGTCAAACCGTTAGGCGTAACGTGCTGCATTTATCACTCTCGCTCGATCACGACTGGCTGTTGCCCAACACTGAGGCTACATTGTTCTCAATTAATTATTCTAGATGGATGTATAGAATATAGAATTTAATTTAAAAGTCATGTAGTATTTCCAGTTTGTAATTTGCCAATCATTTTTATTTCAACAATGTACCTCTTTTAGAGCCATTTTTTTATTTTATTTTTCCTTGAATTCACGTAAGTATAGTGTAACCTTCTAAAAACTTCAGGCATTACCATTTTACTGTATTATTTGCAGCTTGAATAAACATTTGCGCTAAATTTACATAAAACATTCAATTAGGTATTCCAATTACTAAAATATTATAATGTGATCAAATCATACGATTAATACTCCTAAACAAGTTTCACGATGTTTGTAAACATTGGCGGCATAAATGTCACTTGTTGAAGGCCATCTTCTCGTCAAGTTCAAGATGAGCCAGACGAGTGCGCGTGCGCATCGCGCGCCGTTACTCAATGTCAATGACGGATCGTTCACTTTCGTTTGTTTCCGCTTCGATTCGCTCAACAAGATTCATTTTATTTGTTGTTAGTTTTTACTCATTTTTCACACTTTTCTTGTAAAATGTTAGACGCGTAGTATGTATTTTGGTGTGAAATGATTTGTAAAATTAAATTTAACAGAACATTTTGGGATATAGAAACTGTCATCGATATACGCTATTACAGAACTAATTGAAGCGCATAATTACATTAAAATTGAAAGTAACGAAACTTTTACTACGTAAAAAAATCCAATAATAACGTACTAATTACCATGCGTTCGTGTTCCTCGCTCCCGCAATTATGATTTGCATAATATTAAAAAAAATCAAGCGACCAAGTGGAGCACTGTTACAGCTCAACTAGTCGCTTTACTTTGAGAAAAGTGGGTGAACAAGACCACCACTGGCCGCATTCGTTTCGACATTCAGCAACCACTTTCGATAAGTACGAGTATTTTGTACGTATTGACATGTTGCAAGCCTCGTCAGTGATAAGCGCACGTTGGCTTACCGAGTCTATTTCTAGTGCAAAAAATCACCTACAAAGATCTAGAGCTAGAATTTCATTGATACGGTTTCAGTCCAATTAGTGCAGGTGGCAGCGAATGTGGAAGGCCGCACATCGGAATTAATGGTGCACATGTCCAGCATTGAATATAATGGAATTCCAATTATGAACTTCAAGATCTGAATGGCTAGGTATTAAGTCATCAATACCTACGGTTTGCATGAAAACTAATCTAAAATTATATAATTAACGCTTATCTTACTTTGCATAAAGATCATTTATCTCAAAAGTCAAGCCCTTTTCCATTTATTAAGACTTTTAAGTTCAATTCCTTCTGTACATTAATTGACTTTTGAAATAATATCTCTCTCTGATTAATATGATTGGGTAAATCTCTTTATATCAGCACTTAATCTAATTACTTATGAAAGAGAATGCAAGGTAGATACAGACATACTCGTAAAATGTAATGACTGATTGATATCTTCAATGTAAGTCAACAGAACATTTAAAAGAAAGTGCCAAATATAATTATTTTTATGAATATTTAATATAATAATATGGATGTCCTGAAACTAATAATAATAATTTATTCGAACCAAACAGACCGTATTTTAACAAAAAAGAATACAAGTTTGATTGAGACTAAATTGGCTGCTACAAAAGTAGGTACAGTCAGCCAATGTCTCTTAATACTGCTATCAAAGCCGTGGACCACGACAGCCTACAGACTGTAGGAGCTTATTCAATTTCATAAAAAGAGTTTTAGAAGCGTTTCACGAAAGAAGTCCATTTGGCTGTTATTCATATTTTGGGCGAATTTAAATTAAGAACTCAATGCTGTCAATAGCGCCAAAGAAATTTCGTTCCTGAAACGCATTCTAGAAATTAATTTGAGAAGATTGTAAATGCAGCCAAAAAAAATATGAATCCAGGACTTCTGTAGTCCTTTAAAAGTTATGTTTGTCAATCCTGCATGTCTCCTATTATCTGATTTTATAAATACTTTGCCAAATTATATACCTAATAGATAAGGTTGTTATAAATGTACAACAGTACAACTTCTTACCCTTTCAAAACATGTGCGACAATTTTCATTAATATTAATATAATGTTAATGACAAGGAACCAAATCAGTTTTAATGCTTTATTTCACGCTTATTATGTACTAATCATCCATTTATTTTCACAAAGAAATTAAAATATATGCGCATAATACATTAGATTAATTGGCAAAGAAAATTAGATATTAATAAGTAATTGTACGTATAATTACAATTTCGACGCCTACTGCAACTGAACTTGAGTAACATGCGCGTGCGACGATCGTTCGAGTATCTATGTAGTGAAAATCGCGTGTTATCGTGCCTACGATCGTCATAAATATATTTTTTTATTGTCTGACGTATCAATAACGGTGTATTGGCGATTTGATGTAATACAGACATGATATTATTAGAATATTTGCGAAAGTTGTAAATCGTCGTGAAATATGCACACACAAGACATACGATATAGCATACATACACATAAACTCACGCTTTATTCCCATGTGGATAGGCAGACACGATATGACATAAACGTGTTTAATAATGCAATTTTGTTTAACTCTCCAAAATATTTTTTTACGAAATGTTTGTCATGTTTTTGCGAAGCATAATACTGTAATCTCATTAATAACCGATATATGTTTATGAGCTTTTCAAAGGTTTATGAAAATTCAAATCCTTGTTTTGATAAATCATAAAATATAGGTATTAAAAGTACGATAAAAAGATTATTTTGAGTTAATTTCAAACTCAAAACTTCAATGAATTAACGTAAAGCAAGATGGAGTATAAACTTGGTTTTTACCTAACTAATCTAGCGAGCAAGCCGTTCTCATCATTAGGTAGAATATAAATTAAAAGTAAATTAATCACAACCTAAATATTTCTACTCACTTTATCCGACGTCTCTTCAATTTTATCTTCCACATATTCCCCTTCTTGACAATTGGTTGCTAACAAATTTGCCAAGAGGATCTAGAAATTACGAAATATTATTTTATTAACAAAATATAATCTTTATTAACTTTATTAGTTAAGTATAGGTACTAATAAATACAACACATAAATTATAATAATTGTTTGTCACCAAATGTCAAATTAATTAATTAATTCAACAATTCCAATACTTATATTATTCCGAAATAAATTAATTTAATAATTAATAATAAATAACGTACCAATATCAAAAGCGCTTTATCCATGATTATCGTCTATCACCACATATAGACACGTCACAATATTAACAAAACCAAAACACAAAAAAAAAATTAAACAAAAACTATAAGCTTGTCCATTTCAAGGTTGAGGCTAGATGAAGACGAGCCGCGTCGACCACCACTTACCTATTTATAAACGCACACAGGAACACCCCCCGGGCGTGCGTACGTTAACACACACCCACACACGCACACCTGACAATTACTCAACTAGGATGCGATACATTTAATTGTAGATCAGCTACCGGTAACGATCTGATAATTGTACCTTACACTTAGTAAAGACAGGTAATATAAGTTACGTTATAAATCTTTCAGGGGTGACTTTAATATCGTCACTTTCTCGTGTTATATCCGAATCTGAAAAAACTGGGACCTATACTTCAACAAAAAGTATATAATTAAAAACCAGAGAAGTGTGAGTCGGACTCGCGCATTAAGGGTTCCGTAGGTACCACCACACATGTCTGTAAAATAACTGTTTTTATTATTTTTTGTTAACTATAGAGCATGCACTAAGCCGTTACTAAGATAGAGTAGAAACAAAAAACGCTGAAAACATGAAACATTTTTTCTTTTTTTTTTTAAAACGTTACCTCCACTAGGATTTCTCCTGTATTGTGGGTGCGTTTACAAACAGAGATGTGAATTATTTGAAATACATGTATTTAAAATACAAATACAAAATACTTACCTATTTTATTTTGCATTTGAAATACTTTTTTTCAACACGTATTTTCTATTTTATTTGAAATACTTTTTAAAAATATTTAATATTTGTAAAATGCAAAATGGTTTTGTTAATTTTTTTAATTCATGTTTCATATTTTTCATTCTTAAATTCTTGTTATTTAATTTAAAGAGTAAGTATTTGTGCCAAGTTTCAAGTTTATAAATACTGGAAATAATATTTTTCAGAAAAACTTTATCACCCCTTTTCACTCCCTTAGAGTGCGCTTTCGCTATAAAAAACAACTACTCTCCAAATTTCAAGTTTCTACCTTTAGCGGTTTAGGCTGTGCGAGAATCTTACATTAGGACTTGTTCTTTATATACATGTATGTATATATAGATGTTTTTTCCAATCTTTAAATCGCTATATCTCATGAATGATGATTCGCAGATTCAACACGAAAGAGGAACTCTTTGATCAAATACTAGTATTAAAATCAGTGAAAAAAGGTATTTTATTTGAAAAACCTATTTTGAAAATAGGTACGTATTTTGCATTTTGTATTTAAATACTTTCATTGAAAACCATTTTGTATTTTAATTTGAAATAAAAATATAACCAAGCATTTGCATTTTGAATTTAAATACTTTTAATATACTATTTTGCACATCTCTGTTTACAAACACAACTCTCACATACACAAACGCCCAGACCCGAAACAACTATGTGTAGGTCATACAAATTTTTGTTACGTATGGGTATAGAACCCACGACTGACGATCGATATAGCGCAGAAGCCAATCGCTCAGCCACTGCACCAAACGTGTCGTCAACATTTTTCGTCGGCATTTTTTTCGAAGTTTCTTGTATGTCAGTAATAAAAGTGAAATGAGTAATGAAATGAATTACCTAATGATGCGAAATGCACAGGACCGGTTGATGTGGTGATGCTTGGGGGAGGTCTATGTCCAGTCCAGTGGACGTCTTTCGGCTGAATGATGACGACGATGATGATGATGAGTAATGAAATGAGTTTTTATTATTATTAATAATTGTCACAATAACCATGAGAACATAGTAACACATATTATTATTCTATGAAAATTTCAACTGGCTACATATTTCGTTTAAAAAGATACAACTCTATGACAGTCGGACGGACGGACGGATAGACGGCGTAAGCTTAGTAATAGAGTTCTGTTGGCACCTTTTGGGTACGGAACCCTAAAAAGGTGTACCGGTAGCAACGTCATGGCTTCGGATCTTCAGCATTCAGGAAGTAAAAAATGTTTTAATGAGTTTCCTAAGTTATTCTTTGGTAGAATTTTGTTGTATTCGTGTCTGGAGTCTCTGATACATCAAGACATGATCTGGCTAGACTGTGGTAAGGTAGTTACGACGGAGTGACATTAATTTCTCTATTGTGGAAGTCCGTGCCGGTGGAATTTTAAAGCGGTTCCCTGTACCCCAAGTATGAGTTTTTTACGTTACTACTGTAGTTGCGTTACGCCAAAAATGTCAAACAAATGTTTAGTTACGCTATTCGCCGCTAGAGGCTCTGTTTAAATTTTCATACGTTTTTGGCGTGACGCAAGTATGTAGTTGCGTCACGCCAAAAACGTATGAAAATTTAACTAAGTAAGTACCCCAAGTGTGAGTTTTTTTACGTTACTACTGTAGAGTAGTACTCACACTTGGGGTACTGATGTCGACAAATTAGGAGGAATCTACGAGGCTTCCATAGTCACAAAAAGTGAAAAAAAAGACTCGAAAAAAAATTGAATAAAAAATCAACTTCGAGAGTTACGCATTCCACTACGGCTAGTCTGCTAGGTTTATATCTAACACAAAAACATTGCGCAGATACACATGTATTGAGGAGGCATGTCCTCGATGTTCTATTTCTCTATTCATGTTAAGAAAATCTACATCTGAATGAAACTACGAACTGAAAATGCAATAAAAACCAATGATGAGTCCGTTTCATAATCAACTAAGCATGCAAATCAACGAAAGCGAACACTTTCAGATATGATAGCATGACAGACGGCGTCGCTACATGTAACGCACTATTGGAAACATTGTAATTTGCAACGATAATTGTTATCTGTTGTATATTTTGTAACGATATTACGATATTTGGAGCATGTTTGTATTGTAGACCTTGACATAAAGTCGTTTAATGAAAGTAAGGACTGCATAATATACTCGGGTTATTGGTAACCAAAAGCTCTGAGCATTTCTCAGTACAGTCTTTAATTACGTACTAGTAAGATCAACCTTTAATTGTGTAACAAACAACAAAACAAAAGTGCAACTACCAAACGATTATTTTAGGAGGGAATTTCACCAGGTAATAATAAATATGGCACCAGGAGATATCTTAAGTCAAGTTGGTGCTAGTAGAAATTTAATAACTACGACAATGTACAACGGCAATGAACAAACAAATAAAAAAAACATTCACATCGCACTGAGAACCTACTCCCTTTTTTGAAAGTTGGTTATAAAGCAGTGATTGCCTAGCGGTTACACTTTTGCCTTCCATGCAGAAGAATCCAAGTTCGAAACCGGCACTCGTCTCTGACCTTTTGAATTGATGTGGGGATCAGAATCTGACTATCACTTGCGTTAACAGTGAAGAAAAACATTGTGAGAAACCTTGCACGTCTGAGATCTATAAAGTTTTCGATGGTGTGTGTAGTCCGCCAACACGAACCAAGCCGACGTAATCGACTAAGGCCCAAAGTAGCTTCATCATTCTGAGAAGAAAACAGTAGGACAGTAATGGGCTTATTATGCCTATGCTTATAACTACGATCATAGCACACCACTGTGGGACCACTGACATATCGCTTCAACAACCTGTCGAACACTTGACCTGTCGCTCTAATGACCAATCGAGCTAATGACATGTCACGCACTTGTTTGTCGAACCTATAACTTAAAGAAGGTCCTTAACCGACGACTACGTAAATTCAATCATAGAAGTATCGTGAGCTTCAAAGCAGCCACAACAAACAGTTTTACCTACTATCTGCCATTTTTAGGTGCGTATTTGAAGTATTCGTTCCTGACATTGGTCTCCAGCACTAAATACACCACCTCATCATAACCTGGATTATATAAAAGGCAATTTAAAACTTGGGAATTTGGGCAGAACTAACAAAATATATTGATATCAACTACAGTACTATTACGAGCTGTAATAATATCCGTTAACAATGAATTAATGCGTATCAAACTAGAGATGTCTAAACATGAGAAAGAAAGAGGTAGAGACAAGAGAGAAGAAGAACCTATGTCCAGCAGTGGACTGCAATAGGCTAAGTTGATTGATTAAACATCATTACTTTAAAAGATTTTCAGTAGACCATTGAAACTAAAGTCGTCATGATACCAAATAAATCCACCTATTACTTACAATTACTATTATACCACTCACTACAAATCTTTCCTCAATATTTTTCCGGTGTGCACCCCGGAACGACCGAAAAGATAAACAGCCCCGATAATCTACACAACAAAGAAACAAGCGATGCTATAGCCAGATTAATAACATTGTTAACTCACAATAACACCCAACTGTATACAGAAAAAGTAGCGTTAATCGTAAACATCTATCATTGTAGTCTAAACAATAGTCAAAAGAAAGTAATTTATTGGCAGAACTGAATTATAGTCGTTTCTTTAACATAGTTTTAGGCTAATATCCTTATTAATTGTACGGTCTGTTGAAGCGTGAACACGATGCGGCGACACTGGCTGGCTTCATCCGTCAATATGTAAAACCATCTTCACATTATACGTCTGTAAATCGCGCTGCTCGCAAACAGCGTTCACACCAATAATTCATCACTCATCGGCAGCTGTCTCCCTCCCAATATCCCGCCAGCAACGCCCTAAGCCGAGGTCCGAGGGTATCCCCTTGATTCGAACATCTGAAGTCCTAATGTCAAAAGGCATAAAATGTTCGGCATAAAGTTTTTTCGCTTAATTGATTATAGGCATCCTAGTTGTTTGTCAGTTTTATTGTCATAATTATAATTTGCCCTAATTTTCTTCACCATAACCTTAGATGCCATAAATATAGAAGTCATATTATTGATACATCTAATAAGTAATTTAGTCTAAAATACAAAACTTATAATTAAACGAATCGTTGTCCCAATTTCATTCAGGACTGGATTTTCATGTAATAATTAATTTCATATATTATATTCTGAACCTACAAAAGATAATGATAGATGGACAATGTAAGCTTTCGTCTTAAAGATTTTGGCCCAAACACTGTCACTTGCTTTCCAACTGACTAATATAGGGAATTTGGAGAACCCCGACACCTGTGGGATGACGGGTCCTAAAATGAACGGGCAAAACGAGCGAACGAAACCCCCGTCATCCAATTCGTGTTAGGTTATGTTATTTTACTTCCCCACCATTGGCTGGAAACCCTTCAGGTCTCGTCAATAACTGCCCGGTTACGTAGAAACGGTCCGGACCATTAACAAACACAAAAAAAATTGTAAACAGTGAATTGGCGAGTTGCGTTACATTGTCTAACAATGTGATTTTGATGATAAAGTGTAATAATTTCATCAACGTCACATCAGTTTAGGATTGTTCGTCAGAAATTAGTGTTTATTACGACGTGTAATAGTTAAGTGGTGAAGTTTAGGTTTTAATCACATTGCTGCGGCTCGCGACGTTCAAGTGTGAACGTCCTTGTAATATTTATTAATGGCCGCTCAACAATGTTTCATGCATGGACTCCTTCTGTAACGATGATAAATTTGAGCAGGAAAAGCGGCTTAATTCATCACTTTCCTTTATGAATGAACAAAAAATTAAGACAAACTTTTAGAAATATTTTCTTTATTTTTCATCCCGCAGTATCAAAACAATCAACGATTCGTCGTTACGTTACACATCTTACAAACTATAACAATAATTATCATCGAGATAACTATTTCGATAAGTACATTGAAGTTATATAAATAATAGATCGAAGTTAATATCACAGTCTGACACTGATTTTAGAATGTTTTCAGCTATGTTCATATTTAAAACAGTGCCATCTATTGGGCAGCGTCGAAACTATGTAGTAAGTTAACAGCGCCATCTAGTAGTGGGAGTAGTAACCGGCTGAGCCGTGAGGATTGTATTGTGGTTGCGGGTGTTGCGCGTGGCCGATGCGTTTGACCACGGCGTTGAAGCCGTTGTGTTTGTCAGCTGTGTACTCAACGATGCGAGTGGTGCCATCGGGCTCGGCGAGGGAATACGCACCTGGGGATTCGAATTATGTCAGTATGATATACTTATTTCATAATTATGATTATGTAAAATAATAATTGATTGAGTGTGATTTTGAGCTAAATATAAAATATCCTAACAACACGCCACTAACGACAATTGTCCTGTAAGGTGCCTTCGCTGAAGGAACTAGAAGATAGGCAGCAGCACTATACTCTGTCAGTATCAGTAAAATTTTGTTTTTTCCTAAACCCCATGAGATTTAATACTATTACTTAATAATAATAAATTAATCGTTCCATTCTCTGGAGCCCTGACTGCCGGCAGCTTGGACCCTGTTCCCGATGCCGATGGGCTACTATTTATTCTATTTTTAAATGTAAGTATGTTGTTTTTTGACGATAAGTATTTGAAAATATAATTTACATGTATATTTTTCAAAATTATAAGCTTATATTCTGTTTTTTAAATTGTTTATAAATTAGGAATCTCTTGTATATCGCTGCCTTATAGGAAACGTATTCAGAAAATACATGCGTAATTATAGTAAAATAAATCATACCTTTGACAACATCACCATCTCGAGTCTCCCATTGTGTCTTGTGGTCACCGGTGTGAGGGTCTGCTACGGCGTAGTCGAATGAGTATTTTGGGTATGACTGAAAGTAATAAATAAATGAACATTATTGAATGTATAAATTGTTACGTATTAAAGTAAAAAATGAAGACCAAGGAAGCAGCGTTTTTTAATCATATTTTGATAAACAATTTCGAAAATTTTATGTTGAACATTTTTGCTAATCTTTAGCTTACCAATTCTAGTCTTGTTATTACTTTTAACGATAGTTATCTTGTTAGCCTACTCAATCGGAATGTAGAATGATTGCATTATGAGGTTATTTATTTTTCTATTTATTTTTATTGGCGCTAAATAAATGAACATTATGATAAATAATAATTTTGTGATATAATATAAGTACCTAGAATTTGTAATAACATATAATTTTAATATAGCATAATATCGTATGGTATCATAATATTATAACAACAAGGAAATTGAGCTTGATTTATAAGTAGACGAAGTAAATGCCTCTTACATAACACAGTAAACTCGTAGCGTCATAACTGTAGAGTAAAAGACATCAACGCGCTTGAAATATTTAACAAGATTGACACTAACATTTTATTTAATTGGTTTCTCCGTTTTGTATGTCATATCAATTGGAACAATCATTTTGGCTTTATTTTAAAATTAAAAGCGATTTGAAAGAATTGTATTAAAATTGTTCAATTACCTATAATGACGAAATTACCAAATAATGGTAAAACAAATTATGAATTTCTATCGGATAGTTTTACGACAAAGTCGATAGTTTTTTTAAATCACTTTAGATAACTATAGTCCTATCATACTTCGTGTCTACTACAAGTACATGGTCAATAATGTCTTGTCCTTCAAACATCTCAATCAAATCAGTCCAAGAAATAGTCGCTTATCATTTCGTAACTCCCAATTTTTGGTTTCCGGCATCAAGCAGTGTAATATCCGAATTTCCTCAAACTTACATTCACAATACAAATGACTTCAGTGACGCAAGATGTAACGCAAGTATGGGACGTCATGGTGTATAAACAACATAAGCGTTACGGTGTGCACCTTTGAAAATACAAGGTATTTTTGGTCTTATCGCGTACGAAATAAGGAAGGAATTGGTTTGTAATGGAGTAAGATTAAAAGGAGTATAGTCACGTTTTTTATATATTATGTTTTTATCAGTATATCAATCAGAGCGTTTTAAGTAAACACAATAAATTGTTTGTTATATCATGACTCTTATGGCGGAAATCGCCGCGCAAAGTTTTTGAATGCTTGGATATATTAAAATCAGATTGGTGTATGATGCAGAATTGACTCGTATTGCTATTGGCATCATATTGATAAATTATCATTATTAAATCGGCTCATTACTGTCCCACCGCTGAGCACGGGCCTCTTCTTAGAATGAGAAGGGTATAAACCTTAGTCCACCACGCTGGGCTAGTGCGGGTGCAATTTTATAATAATAATAATTTATTTTAACAAAAATACAAATTATTTGTAGTACAGTCAACATCAAATCAATTGATAATTTTACAATGTTTCAAAAGTGTTATTAACAAGAATAGAAAAAAGTAAATAAAAAAACATTCACTGATAAATAATTTGAATTCAAAGTTTCAAAAAAGTCATTAGGTTTTGCGGTTGACTGTACACGGGGTGCTTACAACGTGCCGTAAAACTAAGTAACAGATATAATAATGATACTCACATAATAGTCCTGACTGTGGCCGTAATCTGCCTGTGCAGGGTAATGGCCTCCGTAGCCTGATAGGCCACCGCTATACCCTGACAAGCCACCACCATACCCAGCCCCGATGTAGCCTGCATTAGCAGCAGCGCACACCGCGACGAATACTACAACCTGGAATTAGGGAATAAGAAGGTTAGTGTTGTAAGATTCAACAAAACTCAGCACGCCTGGTCTTCTTCCATCGTGTCGGCATGAGCTATTCGAGAATAGGTCATGCCGTAGTGAAAAGGTTAGCCAATCAGCAAGGTTGGTAGCGGGGCTGACTGCCCAGGGTGCGCCGGACGTACTTAAGTATAGTCACTCGTGGAGGCTCTTTTCATGCACCCCCTGGTATTAGCACGCCTGGTAGTAGGGTCTATACCAGGGATGGGCAAAGTACGGCCCGCGGACCAACTCCGGCCCGCGAAGGATATTAATCCGGCCCGCTCACTCTCCCTTTTAGAATAAGAGTGTATGGCCATATCAAATAGCCGTAATTATTTGAGACAAAAAGAATTGTTTTGGCATAGCAAAATGCTTTTTTTTTATTATGGCTCCCTACGATATTTCTTGCATTTTTCTGGCCCCGGATGACAAAAGTTTGCCCACCCCTGGTCTATACGGTCCGCCTGGCTAGCTATCGCCCTCATATTAAAGTCCAGCGTAAAGCAGTTAGTTTAGTGTGTTGTTCCATAAGAAAAATTGTACAGAATGATGAGCATAGTCCATATTTTTCGGATGTAAAATGACTAACCAGTCATGTTGTATAAGCAATGATAGTGCCATAATTTCCACATATGACAGGCAAATTTCTAAGTAAGAGAAACCATGGTCATGTCGTCACAAAAAGACTTTTCGTAATAGTCTATGAGACTATTACGAAAAGGAAAGAATGGATCTTGTTTAAGGCTAGTTAAACAAATAATCGTTATTAGGTTTTTTAATTATCACTACATAGTATAAAACAAAGTCCCTTCCCGCTGCATATTACAAGACTAAGGACTACGTTGACGATAAAGGTGTTTGGAAATAACTCCTTCTGCACATGTGGCTTCCCTGGTACCTCATTAGCGTCGTATGTGTATGTCTATTAACTAACCTCATTACGATTAGCTTTCTTTTTTATTACTATCGTTACTCTCAAGATATCTTTATCTTATTATTCAGTGATTTTCTTTGTAATGTGTTTTGATGACAATTAACCATGTCAGTTGTTTTATATAGTTTAGCGTCCTTTTACCTTTTGTAAATGTAAGAGCTTTGTAGACTTGCTAGATGCCTGAATACCTAGTTAATTTGTGACCATATTTTTCATTTTGTTTTTTTGTGTGGTTCCTGCTTTTAAGTCTACTTTGCTCTCTCATAACTATTCTAAGTCATAACTGTACCCACTCAAATTGTTAAAGATATGGATTTTAAAAGAGTAACCATGGAGTTTCTTGCCGGCTCTTCTCCATAGGAAACGACTAATTGGAACCGTGCACCTAAATTCGACTTTTCATAAGCGCCTGTAATGGTTTATGTGAAATAAAAACTTTTGATTTAGATTTTGCTGTCTGTCCCTATGTATGCTTGCTATGCTATCTTTAAAACTACGCAACGGATTTTGATGCGGTTTCTTTTAATAGATAGAGTGATTCAAGAGGAAGGTTTTAAGCTATAAAACGTACACGTGCAAAGCCGGGGCGGGTCGCTAGTTGTAAATAATACTGATTGACTGGTTTCGATAGACTTGACTTTGAAAAAGTCTGATCGTTTTATTCGATATGCAAGACATTTATTTACTATTGCTCTCAAAACAACTATGTACATTATGAAAAAAATACTTGACCTTAACAAGGATTAAAACAAGCACCAATCAAATAGTTCCAAATAACAATAGAACTGAAGTCAAGAAAATTCGCACCAATTACAGTAGCGACATTTAAGGTCAGTGTTCCACGGGTCATATTTGATTCATTTCATTCATAACTGAGAGCAACAATGCATTTACGTTACACACGATCATGTACTGATATTAGTACATACACAGAGTATTATCTAGAACAATAGGACAAGCAAAAACAAACGCAGGAAGTGTGGAGCTAATAAATAGTACAGGTGTTGTGACGTCACGTGTTCTGATTTTGGAGTAGCGTGGTAAGCTATCAGTAATATGGAATAAACAAATTATGTCGTTGTCTTAAGATGAGTAAGTAACCAAAAAAAAATATACAGAAAGCCGATTGACCATACGCAATAAGGAAGTCGCAGTAACAGAATGTAGTACTACATTAACATCCTTACAGTATAAATCTAAACTAAATCTAAAGTAAAAACGTAGACTAAACTATCAATATAAACTAAAAGATTGCAACAAAGTATTCCTCCGCATCGCTCTCCACTGGTAACGTGCCCTGAAGGCTGGCAGCGTTGCCACGTTGTATGGCAACGCTAATTCTATGGCCGAAAAACAAGCCAGCCCTCTGGACACGTGAAGTGTCGACCAGTCTTCTTCCTATTTCCTTAAAAAGGAAACGCGCAAACCAAAACCAAAAATGTTCAACAACAAAGAAACTAACGAAGAAAGGAATTCAACAATTAATACGGATATTAGAAAAAATATAGAAAGGGCTAATTAACAACCGCACGGATCTTATAATTTTCGAAGTTAAAGTGCACTTGCCGAGGTCAGTCCTTGGATGGGTGACCGTTCGTTACAAATCGGGACCGCTTCGTGCTTCAGGGAGTCGTTACGTGTAGTCAAAAGCCCGAAGGTCTGACAACAGGTCTAACCTTAGGATATCGCATTACGAAAGATTAGTCTGATGGCAGTCACTCCTTGCAAAAAACTGGTATTCAGCCGCATCTGGTTAGACTGGAAGCTGACCCTACACAATTGGGAAAAGACTAGGAAGCTCTGTCAACTTTTATGGGTTGTGACGATTTTAATTAAAATCAAAAGACCCAGTTACATCCTCTGAAGGTATGTCTAAACATAGAGCGGTAAGTGCGCGGCAGCAACACCCAGCGTTCTCAGAACACAATTTTGCCGCGCCCTGGTTAAGACTACACTGCGCGGCAGACGTCCAATCAAAGCGCGGCAAGCCGCGCGCGGCAGCCGCACTCGAATGTCGCTTTTATTAAATTCATTAATTTAAAAAAATATTTTAATAGTAAAACTGTGATAACTACTTAACAATTCTTGAATCTTCTGCAAACTACTGAACACCACTCTTTTGTTTCAGCAATCTTGGCAATAGTGTGGGGCCACGCCCACGTCTACAATATATTTAAAAAAAATGTATGAGTGACCAACTGTGCAAAGATTAAAAGAAATGCGCCTACGTGGTACGAAGTAGCAATTAGATCGCGTGAGTACGTTGCTTTTGTAATGATCAAAGTAAAAACTATTTATACACCAGATGCTGCAAGAACTGTGTTATGATGGACCCCTTAAATGGGTCAAAACTCAACATGACAAGTTTGGTAACGTTTTCTGATCGAACTGTAATATCTAAGGTGATCGTTCAATAGGTATTGGTGAAACTAGCTGTTAACTATATCGATCAAAATTTATCCGTTTTGTTCGATCAAAGTCAAAGCAAAATATTATTTAATTTAAATTTGACCGGATTACATATACTTATGAAACGTCAAAACTAGGTGCATGGTTCTAATTGATCCTATGGAGAAAAATCGGCAAGAAACTCCATGGATACTCCTTATAAAATAATATATCATAATAATTTTATTACAGTAGTGTAAGAATAACATACCATCACGCCTGTATTCTCCGAAGAGGTGGGCAGAGGAGTAAAGCATACCAGTAATTTTGCTGTTATTTTTAAGTCCCATGTAATAGAGGGTGAACCTATTGCAATCAACCGGCCACAAATCCAAACACCGGGCTGCTACTGAGAAATTCCACAGAGAAAACCCAATAACAGAATAAGAGTAATAAGAAGAATGCTACTGTAAGAATAATGCAGGTAAGAAATAAGCTCACATAAGAACAACAGAAAAGAAAACATGGCTTTAAGAATTGCCATAGCATTTAAGATCTATATCACAGTTATCCACTTTTAAAATTTATTAATTTTGTATGCAATAAAAATGATTCTTAACTTGAAGCAGGATTGGTCGGTACCTAAAGTTATGTGAAGTCGTGTCTCTAACCGACAATTAAACAACAATACGACACAATAGTATAAGAAAAAACACACCTATAAGTACATCGAAGAATACTACTCGTTACGTATGACAAAAAATGAAAACTGTATGAAAAATAAGTTTTCCAATACCTACGTAACTTATTACGTGTCTGTCACATTGTAACGTCGATATTTCCCATAATTCTACGTGTTACGTTTATAAATACGCCTTAAACAGCGTTTGTTAAATATAGCGTAACGATGATGAATACGTGCTTTTTGTAACGTGTCGTAAGCTGTGACGTTTGTCGCACGAATAAACATTTTCGTCAACGTTCGAGAAATAAATGCAACGAAACTGTTTTTCAATTTGATTTACAGTTACTGAAATGTTTACATAACTTTAATTTACAGCAAAATTTGGCGATTCATTTCATATTGGATTTAAATAAATGCAATAACTAGGCTTTACAAAAAACCTAGACAGAATTAGAAATAAAAGTTAGTCGTTCTTTTTATGAGGAAATTAATTTAAAGCGTTAGTGGAAAGCTTCCCGTTCTATTGAATACTTAATAATTGAATTTTGTTTTATTTTTACATATAACAATTTTGCTTCCCCAATGTTTATGTCCGCAAAACTCGAAGAAGAGTCGATAGATTGACTTATTTGTACAGACATTTGCGCGAAGGTTTTTGACATAATAAAAAATTAAAAAAACTTCTTACGCCAGCGGAGTCGCGTATGCACAGCTAGTGTTGTTATATTTTCCGTTTAAGAGAAACAGAAATAACTGCAAAATTTTATAACTTTATAGAAATAGACTTATCCCCAACTCATACAACAAAAAGGAGTTTTCAGTGAGGAAGGTGAGCGAAACTATTCTTTTGCCAAATCTTTCGAGAATCACAAGCCTGACGTTTTAGAATGGCATTCATCTCCTCTTCCTAGCTTTGCCTAGCATAAGCATAATCAGCCCATTACTGTCCCACTGCTGGGCATTGGTCTCTTCTCAGAATTAGAAGAGTTTAGGCCAGGAGTGGGCAAATTTTTTTCATCACTGGCCAGAATAAGCAAGAAATTTTGAAGGGGGCCAAAATTTCACAGCATTTTATTCTGCCAAAACTATTATTTTTGTCTCAAATAATTACTGCTACTTGTTATGGCATTTTATAATTATATGATGTATTTATTTTATACCTATTTGTGCCGATAAGACTGCAAAAATATACTTCCAACGGCCATCTCTTTCTCTAAAAGAAGGGATTGGCAGGCCGAATTAAAACCCTTCGCGGGCCGGTGTTGGCCCTCGGGCCGTTGTTTGCCTACCCCTGATTTAGGCCTAAGTCCGCCCCGCTAACCTGGTCCGGGTTGGTGGACTTAGGCATACTATAAAGAACTATTTGGACTCCTGTCAGGTGTTCAAGTTCTATTTCTAGTAGTAATCTGAAGTCTTTAGACTTCAGGTGGCCAATTCTACTAACAGAAACTGTTATCAATTGCAACTGAATTGTTCATTCAGAGAAATGTTTGGTTTTGTTTTGTTGTCCAACAATTTGATAGTTTTTTTGTAAACGAAAACTGTCTGAGTAAACGATTCAGTTGCAATTGATAAACGTTTCTGATAGTAGAATTGGGCTCCAGATTACATCCAAATCCAAATACTGATTGGCACATGAATTCAAAAAATTAGAGATGCGGGCCGGTATCAAACTCGTATTCTCATACATGGAGGCAAGCCTTTAGACTAACACTGCTTTGAGTCCAATCAAATTGGTAACTAAATTATATGAATTTAAATGTTTTCATGAATAATTACAATCCAAAAATTCAACTCATAAACGACTAACTTTAAAATGTACGCACAAAACACCGCACTTACTTGATAGGTACGCATTTTCACTGTTAGGTCACTTTCGTCCTCTTCAGCGGAGCCGACAGGAGCTGAACTGACACTGGTACAGGTCTCAACAGACCACTGTATTTATAACAAGCACCTCTGTTGCACCACAGCGGTGCGTGCGTCTGAGCGTCGTATAGCGTCCGCATCGGTCTCTCATACCGACATGTGGGTATAACAAGGGTTTATTTACGATGTTTAGAAGAGCTATTATATTTGACGCACTACTGTTGAGAGATTTTAATTATTGTTTTGACAAATTTTAATAAATATAGACACGATTTTTAATTAAGGCCCATTCCGAAAACTGGCCAAAAGTAAATAAAAAATAATTAAGAAAGGCTGTTTTCAATGATTGATCGAATGATTTGATAGGGAATGCTTAAAAGAGATTTCATTATCAATTTATTTACAGTATGACCAATTATGGTTTCATACGTGATAAAAATTTATGAAGGAACCTATATTTTGTCAGATTTACGATAGTGCTCAATCAATAAAAATTAGTTCATCAATAACTTTTTATGGTTTGAAACAGATATTTGTGATTGAAACTATTACATAATAATTATTAAATTGCAACTATATAAATGAGTATAATAAATAATTTTGTAGGAAATTAAAGATGACTAGACTTTCATAGAATTATTGGGTAATTTTCAAGTCTTCTTGTCTCGTGTTAGCATGAGCTGTAAGAGAATAGCTCATGCCGTGGTGAAAATAATAGCCAGTCAGCAATGTAGTAGCGGGATTGACTGCCCAGGGTGCACATGACGTGGTGAAAATAATAGCCAGTCAGCAATGTAGTAGCGGGATTGACTGCCCAGGGTGCACATGACGTGGTGAAAATAATAGCCAGTCAGCAATGTAGTAGCGGGATTGACTGCCCAGGGTGCACATGACGTGGTGAAAATAATAGCCAGTCAGCAATGTTGTAGCGGGATTGACTGCCCAGGGTGCACATGACGTGGTGAAAATAATAGCCAGTCAGCAATGTTGTAGCGGGATTGACTGCCCAGGGTGCACTGGGTACATCGGACTTACTAAATGCATCGTCGCGTCACACGTTTTTAAATTGAACCATGTTTATGAAGTAATGCGATGTAAATTGTTGTATATCGATATTGTACTGTTGAACGAAGAACTGAACAAATATGATTGTCTTTAAATATAAAATATTTGTTATTTGTCACTCCTGAATCATCTCATCAGTCATCAGTCTCCAGAATTTAATAATCACTTGCGTTTATGGTGAAGGAAAGATAGTTAAGAATGGTGCACAACTTAAAAAAAAATCTCAATGGTGTATACTCCGATAACTCACATCCTTCTCGTTCTAAGAGACACGTCCGAGCAGTGACACAGTAATTTGCTGGTTATGTATATTTTTTATATTCAAAATCGAGTGCTGAAAATAAACTACTGTTAAATGATTATGTCAATAGGCAGTTCTGTTAAAAAATAGGTCATGGTCATACTAAAACGGCAACTTAATTGAAATACTATGAAAAGTCAGTTTCAAAGTGCAAAGTTAAACGTGCAAATTAGTGTTTACGCATCATTCTCAACATACCTACGTAAAGTTTCACGTTTACCAACTCAAATGAGACAATCGCATGTGCAGTGTAGTTCTAGACAAATCCTATCACTTTGTAATGGAAATCCGTTGGATAGGGCTACCCACCTTTCTGGGAAAGACGTAGGAGTTATGTCGGATTGTTCTGAAGTCTGAAACTTCATAGTATTCCTTCTTCTTGTGCATTCGCCCGCAGCCCCTTCAAGACACACTTACTGAGTTAAAATAACTAACTTATTTTTACCTTATAACTAAATATATCTTACTTTATGAAAATAACGTTGAACTACACGATAGCTGATGCATGCGTGCCGTTAGTTGGTACAGCTCAACTCAAACCTGCTATGGCTCTTTTCTCAAAAGGCCATTCCAGACGTTGCCCTACATTGCTACACCCGCATAGTTTTTATACCACAATGTCTGGACTTTAAAAGAGAATTTGCCCTCTTCAGTTTGTTTCGGGTTTTCTTCTCAGAGCTAGTCAGATAGGAAATTCCGGCGCGATCTAGTCTTAAAAAAACATCACATTAACTAGTAAAAGTGCCTGTAACAGATTTTTTACAGAAATAAAAATCATTTATCAAATACTTTCTGAAAAAAACTAATTAGTCCATCAGTTAGATTATCATAAAATAATGACCCGTATTTTTTCTTTTGTTACGTAAACCAATATTGACGGAGATACGACACTTTTAAAATTGGCAAAACGTCACAAGCAAGTATAATTTTTACATGCTTCTGACGTCACAAGCCCCCACTCTCGAGTTTTGATACGTTTTATCTTTCCAAATATTCATAGATTTAACAAAAGAAAAAATACGTGTGCATTATGTTTCAAAAGTCTAACTGACAGACTAATTAGATTTGCATTTTATTGATGCTGTCAACATGCCTATTGTCACACTTTAGAGACATAATGATCCTTTTGAAGCTTGAAGAGCTGGGCATCCGTGGAATTGCACTTGACATTTTTAAAGATTACCTAAGTGACAGGGCTCAGTGCGTTAAATTACTTAATTACCTGAGCACTGACCTTCCCGTCACTTTCGGTGTGCCCCAGGGAAGTGTTGTTGGTCCCACTCTCTTCCTGGTTTACATCAACCAGCTGTGCAACCTAGTACTGACAAATGGAAAAATTACAGTATTTGCCGATGACACTGTCCTTACCTTCTCAGGTGACACCTGGCATGAAACTTTTGAAGCTGCTCAACTGGGGATGAACAGAGTGGTTGACTGGCTAAATGAACATCTTCTTACTTTAAACCCGGATAAAACAAAAATAATGACCTACACCTTCCACCAATCCACACAACCCTCAGATTCCTTTGTACTCGTTGCACACTCTTGCCAAACACCTGGCTACGTTACATGCTCTTGTCCTGGCCTTCAACGGGTGCGCTCTTTAAAATACCTCGGGATAACTCTCGATGACGGCCTGACCTTCTCTTCACACATAGACCTTTTGACCTCGAGAATCAGGAAGCTGATTTTTGTTTTTAAAACCCTTCGCCATGTTGCTGAAGCTAAGATTGTTAGGAGAGTCTACCTTGCTCTTTGTCAATCTCTCTTAACTTATTGTATCTCCTCGTGGGGTGGAGCACCTAAAACCATACTGCTAAAGTTGGAGAGAGCCCAAAGAGCCGTTCTAAAGGTAAGCACCTTCCGTCCTCTCCTTTTCCCAACTGAGGAGCTCTTTAAATGCTGTGGAGTACTCACTGTAAGACAGCTTTTTATCCGCCATATCGTCGTATTGCAGCATCTAAACACCCCTTATGCTGTAGTCACCAGAAGACGTAAGGACACAGTCTGTCAACCACATAGATGTAAGTTCGCTTTTACTAAGAGATTCTTTTGCTTCCAAGGCCCACATCTGTATAACAGACTCAATAAAATTTTAAAATATTACTCATATCCAAGTAACACTTTAAAAGAAACTGTGACAAAATGGCTACTTAAACAGAATTATACAGACACAGAGCGGCTTCTTCTTTCTGGAGAAAAAAATTACTAATCCTTTTTAAATCTGACAACCTTTCACACACACAAACACACACATCTACACATTACGAACACACTTCACAATTACACCTAACTCAACATCTTCTTGGCTTTTGCTTTCTCCCTTTTTGTTTGGAACTTTGTTTCAATATTATTATTTTTTATGTAATATTTGGAACCTTTAAATACTTATACTAAATTTTTTGCAATGCCTTAGAATAAGTGAACCAAGGGTTGGGACTTGTGCCCTTAATACAAGTTATCCTGATAACTTAGCAAGGGTGCTAGTTACGACAACTTCTAGTGTGATTTTATAAATCTAAGTCATAATAAGTATGTAATGTTAAATAGTCTTTTTTGATGCGAATAAATGCTTATTATTATTATTCGTTTATTCATTGTATATATACATATTAAATTATATTTTTAAATACATATGTTATAAAAAATAAAAACAATACACATTTAAAAATATAAAAAATAGTAGCCCACCGGCATCGGGAACAGGGTCCAAGCTGCCGGCGGTCAGGGCTCCAGAGAGAGGAACTTCCTAACAATACGCGCCGTGTCCAGAAGTACCGCTTTCTGAATCAAACCCTTGATCCAGCTGCCTAACGAGAGCCTCATCAGATGTTGGTCGAGGCTCTTGGCTATTAAGCCATTGGCTGTAACGACTATCGGCACAATGACTGCTGAGTCAACATCCCACATGTCGACAACCTCGTGTGCCAAATCAAGATATTTGATTTTTTTATCATTTTCGGCTTTCACGAGGTTCTCGTCATGCGGAACAGTGATGTCAACAATCATTGTGCGGCGTTCTAATCGATCTATCACCACGATGTCAGGCTTATTGGCAACAATAGTCCTATCGGTGATGATAGATCGATCCCAATACAGTGTGACATGACCATTCTCGAGAACTGGGTCGGGCACATACCTGTAGTATGGTACTTCTGTGTCCACAAGGTTATATTTCAGAGCAAGTTGCTGGTGGATAATCCTAGCTACGAGGTTGTGCCTGTGCAAATACTCACCGTTAGCAAGACGAGAACAACCAGAGACAATATGTCGGATAGATTCACCGGGACAGTGGCATGCCCGACAGATGTCAACCGTGCCGTCCTTCACAATATATTTTCTGTAGTTGTTCGTCATCATTACTTCGTCCATAATTGCACAAACAAAACCTTCGGTTTCCCCAAATAGGTCACCGAAACGTAGCCAGGCCACGGACGCTAGAAAATCTACATCGGGCCCATGAAGAGCCCGGTAGAAGCGTCCGTGAAGCTCCTTGCTCCGCCATACCTCCATGCGACCTTTAGCATCAAGTACTACAGGTTTGCGCCAGTTCTCTTTCGCCAAGGAGAGCGGAGTGAGTCCCTTGTCCACTGCAACTACATCTCGGTGCATCCCCACGTCGGCTTGGGAGAAGTACTCCCTGAGACTGCACACCTCACGGTTGTGGAGGGTCTTAGCATTTAAAAAGCCTCGACCCCCACACTTCCGCGGGATGTACAGTCTCATTACCGATGAGCGTGGGTGATGCATTCGGTATGCAGTCAGCAGCGTACGGACCCTTCTATCCAGGGCGTCAAGCTCGGTCTGAGTCCACCTGAGTATGCCGAAGGAGTACATCAGGACCGGCATGACCCAACCGTTAAAGGCGCGCACCCTGTTACCGCCCGACAAAAGACTTTTAAGTACTTTTATCAGGCGGCCAAAGAAACGCTCCCTCAACGATTGCTTCATGTCAGCCTCGTTGATGCCTAACGCCTCCGACATGCCCAGGTATTTGTAGGTCTCGGTTGAGGAGAGGGACCTAAGGCGTATGGAATCCGAGAGTTGGGTTCCCACGGATTCCATAATCCTCCCTCGCTTTACATGCATGACTGCACATTTGTCCACACCAAATTCCATCCTGATGGAATTACTGAAAGTTTCAGTTACCTGCAGTAACTCCACCAGTTGCAAATTGTTGGGGGCAAAGAGTTTCAGATCATCCATGTAAAGAAGGTGGGATATTACCTGACCACCTCTTCTCAACC
Organism: Amphipyra tragopoginis; assembly: GCA_905220435.1. Lineage (NCBI taxonomy): Eukaryota > Metazoa > Arthropoda > Insecta > Lepidoptera > Noctuidae > Amphipyra > Amphipyra tragopoginis. The sequence goes on along the minus strand of HG991997.1, from coordinate 10,926,774 downwards.
GATAGCCCAACCCTGACCCCTCGAGCAATGTGCTTAGAGGATTCAAGGCTAGGCAAAACCACAGCGGGCTCAGACTATCGCCCTGGAATATACCCCGCTCAATCCTGATCAGTTCACCGTTCCCTTGAATTTGTCGACATCCTGGATAGTGAAGCACCGTCCTCCATTGCCCCATACATGACATCAGGAAGGTGCGTAGAGTTGCATTTACTTTATACAACTCCATCACCCTCATGAGCCATGTATGCGGCACCGAGTCATAGGCCTTCTTATAGTCTATCCAACATGTCGACAGATCCTTTCGGGACCGACGAACTTGTTGGCTGATGGCCATGTCAATGAGAAGTAGCTCTTTAGTACCGCGGGAGCCATTCCTACATCCATTCTGGGTAGCACACATAATAGCGTTACTATCAATATGATGGTTAAGTTTTGCTCTCAGAATGGATGTAAGAAGTTTATAGACCGTTGGCAAACACGTAATCGGTCTATAATTTTTGGGTTCCGCGGTACTACCTGATTTAAAGAGCAGGTGGGTTATTCCTGTCGTCAAGAACGCTGGTAACGACCCAGATTCCAGTGATGACTGGAATTGTGAGGCCAAACGAGCATGCGAACTGCGCAACCATTTTATCCAAAAGTTGTGCAGTCCGTCCGGGCCAGGAGATTTCCAATTCGGCATTGGACGGACTGCACTGGTTACGTCTTGGGGGCCAATAGTTACAGCCCCCATTTCCTGGATTGGTTCGCATGCTCGCTGGACCTCCTGCATCCAGTCACCCTCAGTGTGAGTGACAGGCACCGACCAGATATTGCGCCAAAATGCATTCATGACATCATTATCCGGAAGGTGCGTGTCACTCACACCTTGATCAGGCCGTTCCCACGTTCTATAAACCCACCTTTGGTCACTTTGAAAGATGCGGTTTTGGGTATATCGATCCACACGCCGCCTATACCTACGGATACGGTTCGCCCATGCATAAACCTTCTGCTTCAGGAAGTCGATGCGCTCTGTGACACGAGATGCGTATTCTCCAGGACCGATATCAGTCCCAGAGAACGCCCGCCTCACAAAGCGCATCACTCTCGGCCGTCTATTGCCCTCCCTGAAGCAGGTGAGCTTACCGATGAGCACCCTGGCCTCGTCGATACGACGCTCAATCCTGCACTGCCAAGCTGGCACGGCAGATTTTGGTCGTGTAGCTCTGTTATCATTTGGAAATTTTACATGAGCTACACGACACGCCGCAACAGCTGCACAATACAGGATTGACTGTGTATCGCCGAGATCTTCGCTGCTCTCAAAAACATTTGGCAGCAGCGAATCCAGGGCGCACACCAGCGCTCTGTTTTTGTTATGCATAGGCAAACGCGGTAAACGCGGCCTAAGCTCGGGTGGTGTGGATCGAAATTCCCGGAGCGCATCCTCCAAAGCACTTCTCATTATTTCACTATATTGGGTACCTGCAGATATAGCCCTGTCCTCCCCTTCCTCGTCAGCGTAGTTGGACTCCAGCGGTACCGCAGGAGGTACTAGCGTCAGCGTCCTGATCTGCGACGGGAGAGGGGCAGCATGACTATTCTGCATTTCAGAACGAAGCCTATCAAGCGCGGCGTCATCCAACCTATGATCACGTTGGATGACTCGCACCTGATCCGACAATCGTTGCGCCGATACGTTGACAGCTGGCTCAAGTGCCTGAAACAGAGAGAGCATCCGGCCACGGTACGCGGTCAGGTTAGTTCCTCCCTCTGTGGCCCCAAAGTATGCGCGCATGCAGTTCTCATTCATGGACTGAGTCCATCGCATGCGCTGCACACTTCCGCCGGGAGCGGGTACCCTGTCAGAGGCTGGTGGGCCTCGAGGTCCCAAGCAGGTCGGCGGTCGGCCTCTTCCACGGCGACGCGCAGGTGGTGGTGATGGTGACGTCGCCGGTGAGAAGTATTCGTCGCTCGAGCTCGACGCAACTGCAGCGGCCGGTGTCACATCACTCACGATGGAGGCGGGTTCCGGCGGCTGCGAGGCGGAGCTGAGCGACGAAGCCGAAGATGGTGGTCGTGTGTTCTGGGCTTTGGCCCGGCTTCTTGTCAACATTGCAGCTATTTCAATAATAATCTAAGATCACATTTGTCTGAGGATCACATCTTTATAATTTCCATTTCGGTACATTTTGTAAGCTAGTTGTAAGCGGGTTTTTTCGTTTATTTATCATAATTTGTGTTGATTATTGTATTGTAGATTTATTTTAAATGTTGTGTACGATGTAAACACAATTATTAATATTTTTCAAATATTTTCTTCAGAAAATTTGTGTTGTCACTTTGACAGCCGGGTCACCGGTTTGTTATTATTAATGATACTAGTAGGAGACAATCATACGTTTATACATTAATTAATTACGTTTATACCGTTGGAACTTTTGTAGTTATTGTAGACTTCAGTTCAGCAGTCAAATCTTCATTAGATCTATACTATTCAATATAATTGAATCGTAAAGTTTAAAATGTAATACACAATCATAATAAAATGTTCCTCTTACACCAGACTTATAAATTGAATTTTGTTAACGCTGTTATATTTCATAAGAATAATACCTACCATAATAAACTTAATAACACGTAATATTTATTACAGCGGAACTGTAACTTTTCAAATAGAGCAGGATCAAATGACTGAGGCCAAATCAATCAATCAATCAATTCAGCCTATCGCAGTCCACTGCTAAACCACGGCATCTTCTTGAGTTAAACCATAACACCTGGTCCTCCACCTTTGGCAGACATATTCCAAAAGCCAGGTGAAGATAAAGGAGAGTAAGGGCAGATTTTCAACCATTTTGGCAGATTTCCCAAATAAAAGCTGTCGAAGCGTGTTATTTATCCCAGATAAATATTATTTGATGATAGAAAAATCAGCGCTTGTAAAAAACATATACAGGGTGAAATTGTAAACACTCGACAAACCGAAATGGGAGATTGTACTCATCACTATGAACAACTTTTACTATGGGATCAAACTGGAAATCGCGAAAAAAAAACATGTTCCCTATATTTATGTTCGCATAACTCGTCAAAATGTAGGGAACAGTAGATTTTTTTTTCAGGATTTCCCATTTTGTCCCATAGTAAAAGTTGTTCATAGTGATGAGTACAATCTCCCATTTCGGTTTGTCGAGTGTTTACAATTTCACCCTGTATATTTCGGTCGTTATTAAAATGTTTTAGGGTCTATTCTGACGTCTCGGCAAAAATATGGGCGAGCTCGAATATGAAAGAGAAGTATGGTTCCCTCGGCGAACATGAGCTTTGAAATAGGTAGGTAAGGAAAAATATGCCTTATGAACTATGGACACACAGGGAGTTTAAAAAATGTACTCTGTGAATTTTGTGGGGTAACTCAGTATACATTTGAATAACTTTCGTAGAACAACTTATCGAAATTCGCGCATTTTTTTATTACATTCTATATGAGTTAATTTTTTTACACTCTACAGGTTGTAAACGAATTCGTGTAATTCCTTAAAACCACATGATCGTATCTAAACCACCTAATAAGGATTTAACAAAAAAAAAGCGTTTTTTTTTTTACGAAAATAGCTTTTTAATTTCGAGTATTCGATGCCACTCATAAATGAATGAAAGCAAGGCGACGAAGCTGACGGGCACAAGTAGCCTGCTAACGTTCCATGCAGTCAGTTAACTCGGGGCGCTAAAATGACTCACAAACAGAAAAGAAGGTTTTTTTGAAAAAATGATTTTGCTTAATCTGAAAACAACCACTGCTTGGTCAATCTGTATCACCAGTAGACCACGGGGTTTGAAGGAATTACACGAATTCGTTTACACCCTGTATATACGACCGTAATCTCAAAAACATGGGTTCTCCTTTGGTCGGAAATGCTTTGAATCGATATATATGTAGATTTAAATACTGATGAAATTATCGTATGAGAACTAACACTGTCGTCTTTGTCGTATCAGCGGTGCGAGCACGGCTCTTTTATCGAGTCGATTCGAGAAATTCATCTATTCTAAACGTCAAATTTGACATAAGTTGGCAGCAGTTGTCGTTTTATCTTTAATCTTATGTCAAATTTGACGTTTAGAATAGATAAATTTCTCGAATCGACTCGATAAAAGATCCGTGCTCGCACGGCTGTACTATCTTACAACGATTCATCGCTACCAATGTTATTTTGTGTGACAGATATGAATTGTTGTGTGCCGAAGTTTAGTATCTATTAGACCAGGGGGTTGATCAATCATAACATTCATAACCGAACCGAAGTCGAACCTTTCATTCAATATAGTTTTCGTTAACAAAAATTGTCAAATTACTCCACCACAAAAACAAAACCAAATATTTTGACAGTTTTCGTAAATGAAAACTGACTGACGTTCCTTTGCGGTTTGGCAACAATTTTGTTAGTAGAATAGGGCCCCTATATTAACAAGGTACATACTTCATACCGCTGGCTTATTACAACCAATATTTTTCGAAATCCCGAAGCCGCAAGCGCTGATCACAACATTACCTACATTGTTACGTGCCACGACTATCGAACCAATTGATCTACATACATAGTTTATTTGGTGCGCCATTTATTGCAGTAAATAATTATTAAGCTGAGTTGCGTACGCGCATTGTATCGAGATAGAATTGTTCGTATTAATATTCAATGAGGTTACAAGTGTAAATATCGTCAACAATGTACCTTTGGTTGTTATTAAAATGGTTGCTTAAGTATAATAATTAATACCTATTGGGGCCTTGGTTGGCCCTCATTGATCTGTGCTGCCGACCGACGGGCTGGGTAACTGTGACCGCTACATATGTAAATAAACAAGTAGATATGGTCTATAGACAATTATTCCAGGCCTGGGTGTTTGTGCATGTTAGAATTTCTATTTGTAAAAGCACCCACGATACAAGAGTATTCCTAGGGCGGTGCAGTTTTAAAAAAAAACTTTTATTTCTATGGGAAATGACTAAAGATTAAAATATTAGAGAGTGTTAAAATATTTATGTTAGAAAAACTTCAGTTTTTGGGCAAGATATTACATTAGGCTGTGGACTACAATAAACTGAAAAGATGGGAATATAGCAAAAAATTATTATTTAATAATTGTATCAGTATCGTCATCTACGATCGTCTTAGTAATGGTCTGGCAATATATAATACAATATATTACTTTATTAGATAGATTTGTTAAAGACCTATAATATCGTGCAGACAAAAACCACATTTTATGATAATGTGAACATTAAAGTTTAATTATTTAATAAATTACATCTCTGCTAAAAGGATGACAGATGTCGGAATCATTAAATAATATCCTGTACTTTTGAGTCATATCCTTAAATCCTAATCTTATAAATGTCAGAAAACAAAAAATGTACCTACATGCTTATTCAATAAAACGAGGACAAAGATGTCGTATTAAATAGCTTATTAATTGGTCAATAATTGCTTCAAAGCATTGACAATCTTTTACATTTCGGAATAGACCTGTAATCCAACGAAGAACTGAAGCAACCAGCGCTATGTTCCGTAGTGTGTATGTGAGAGCCAGAAGGGTATAGAAGAATCCCTCTACATTTCTGTTACTTGGAAGCCATCTTAGACCCTGACTGCGCTTACCATCAGGTGTGACTAGGATCAAACGCGACCGAGTTAAATAATAAAATAAGACTGTCATAACTAGCAGAATCAGCAATAGTTAAGTGGTAGTATTATGGCCCTTTGACCAGACTCGTAAAGCGGAGATCAAATATCGCCCAACGTAGGTTGAAACTCGCCTCGAATAGCTTGACCGACAAATTTAAGAAGGCAGCAGGGCTAGGCAGGGTGTCGAAAAAGGTCTGGTGTTGTGGAGCATCTTTAGAAAGAGTGTCCATTGTCCAGTAGTGGACTACGATAGGTTGTGTTAGTATATATCAACAATGCAAGTAGTGATAGCCTAACTGTTGAACGGTTGCCTTCATTGCAGGAGGGTCCGAGATCGAATTCGGCTCGCACCTCATGTTTTACGAATTTGTGCTGATCAGAATTTGATTATCACTTACGATAACGGCGAAGGAAAATATTGTGAGAAAACTTGCACACGTCTCAGGTGTCAGGCCAGCGTAGTGGACAGATTTTAGTCCCTTTCATTCTGAGAAGAGGCCCGTGTCCAGCAGTTGGAATGTAATGAGCTGATTATATAAACAAGGTTAGTCGGAAAGGGGGTAATAATCCGAAAAGGTGTTGAAGTAAACGATAAAATGAATAACTTTTGTTCTACAACTTTCCCCAAAAGTCAACAGTTTGAGAGAAATAGCTGTTCAAAAATTTCATAAAAATACGCTAAAATCTATCTAACCTTAGCTACGATAGCTGTGTTTACATTTTAGGTCATATTTGGGGTCGCTTCAATTTCTGAATTATTCGTAACTAAAGCAGGGAAGAAGAATTTTTGAAAAAGTTAAAATAAAAATTATCTTTTAAAGAAATGAAAATGATCAAATTTTACCACTTACTTTAAGACGGTCGTCAGTTATGCTATATGTGGCCTGCGAAGTAGTACCGTATAATATTATAATCTATGGTAGTACCCCCTTCCGACTAACCTTGTGTATCTATACTTACCATTGTTAGGTGATCCCATATAAATAGGACGTACGTATTTATTATCTCTATATTCTACCTATACACACTACCTCTATATCCTCCCTCTATACCTCTTTCCATTCAGAGGAGGTCCACTATTTTTTGGTAAATCCTGCTAATTTTGTAGTGTTTCTGTGTACGAATGTACTGGCAAATCTTTGAATAGAAGTAAAACACATAGGCAAAGTAATAAATGTAATTTAATACATGGTAATAAATCATTTTTTTAAGTACCTACGGATACATAAAGTTTTATTATGTATCAAATCGTTTAATTTGAACAACAGCTTTAAAATGCACCATTACGTTTTATACAAATGTACGCGTGTTATGTGTCGCTCACGATTTTCTCCTTCAAAGGCCTATCTCACTTACTAACTATATTTCGATAAGCAAATCCATTTATGAACTCCAGTGCAGTAGCTGCATATCTAATTGGAAGATTTTGATAGTGCCTGAATAAATACTGGCTGTTAACAATTGATGGTCGCGGGCGCTCAGTAGTTGTGTGGAGCGTCAAGTCGTAAAGGGAATCGAAACAGTCTCCCCTCGGACGGACCTTACAGGTATATCACAGGAGTTACGGAGGCATAACGTATTCACTGGAACCCACCTATTGTGCTGATTTTTTTTCTTGTAGGTATAAATCATCATGGATGTCCTACGTCAGGATACGGAGGGATTTGTCGGACTCTCGCCGGTCAAAACCACCCGGTTGTCGTTCTCAGCACAATAGAGGTATCATATCGGGTGTAAAAAGACCCTTAACGATAACGAAAACCACGTATTCTACCCATCACTGGGATCATTTTTTTCAAACAAACCATACCTGGGAAATCATTGGTTTTGGAGATATTGAAGGTCAAAGTACACTTTTTTTTAATTTTTTCTATAAACGATTTCCAAGTCACAATTATACTAGACTTTCTTCCATACAAACATTATCAAAAATTTCAATTTTTCCTAACAAATTACGCATTTGAAGTTACAAAAACGCAATGAATATCAAACGCACACGACCGCCTTGGCTCGGCTGTGTGGCCGCTGCACGCATGCAAACGCGCGGCATCGCCACATCCATAATTTGCGCGCTACAAAAAAAAGCATTTTTTTTTCATGCCAAAAAATAAAAGTCGTTTCCCAGTAATTATTTTTGGTCAATGTAATTTAGTTTGATGTACAGAGTGCGTAGATTTCGGCTATGTGATGGGTAATTTGATTTGTTATTATTTTGCAGTTTCCTGAAATTTCGCACACTTCAGCATAACAGATCACGGGTAATTTAACGTTGCGTCGTTGTACTGGGAGAAGTGTTTATAAAAGTCAGAAAAAATAAAATTACTCAAATATTTTTTGTTAATTAACGCTAAAAAACAAACACGATAGATAAGTGAAACTATGCAACTTATCGCCGGTAACCTAAAATCTCCACATACACTCTTCAACAAACTTACGTTTGCTGCCAATCAAACTCTGAACTAGCTCAAAATTACCGTTTTTGTATGAGTTCTACATTTCGGCAACCGCAAATCAAAGTTGGTAAAATGAAGATAATTAATGAAATAGTATGCCGTTGTTTGTATTAGCTAGTTGCGCCATCCAAATTAGTGTTGTGTGATTTCGTGTTATTATGCGCACAATTGGCGATAACGACATTGGTTACGAGAATATAGGACTCGTAATTTTAAGCACGTGATAATATTAGAATAGTAATCAGACCATTACTGTTCCATTGCTAGGAACAGGCCTCTCTCAAAATGAGTAGGGTTTAGGTCTCAGTTTAGAGTGCCGTAGAACGGGGTTACTTTGACAAATTTTTTGAGCTTCATGTGTTTGTATCTTATTTATTTTCGCTTTTAGCTACTACATCAAAAATATTTAATATAGACAGAATTAACTGAGATATATAAAATCACATACCTAACCTAGATAAAAAAAAACTACAGAGCATAGTTTTCGATGAAAAAAGGAGAAATGTTCCTTATCAAAGTCGGACCGTTGGCTTTTACTTTGATAATCCCTGTTTTATCATTCAGTGTCAAAGTAGCCCCAATTAGGACTCGAATTTTGTACATAATCAGGGGTGTGATTTAGTATTTTTTATCTTCGCCATCTAACTTCACACTCTAAACCGTATGGTAAAATGGGAAAACTGTCAATGTTGCCAGTGTGTTAGCTGTAGTATTAGTGTTAGTAGTAGTGTTAGTGTGTAGCCAGTGTTTAACAGTTAAGTTAAAACGCAAAAGTTCTATTTTTGCAGAGATATATAACCAAATGCAATATTTTTAGTAACTATCGATGTCGCCCCTTGATATCAAAGTAGCCCTAATCGCTGGTACATTAAAAGAGCCTCCACGAGTGACGACGTTTTAGTACGTCCAGTGCGCCCTGAGCAGTCTCCCTCGCGACAAATTTTCTTGACTGGGTTATCTTTTCACCACGGTATGAGCTATTTTCGTGTAGCTCGTGCCGACACGAGAGAAAGAAAAGAAAGTCTCAGTCCACCACGCTGATCTGATGCTGATTGGCAGACTAGACCTACCATCAAGTTACTCTCTTAGGGTGTCGTACCCAAAGGGTAAAACGGGACCCTAATACTAAGACTCCGCTGTCCGTTCGTCCGTCTGTCACCAGGCTGTATCTCATGAACCATGATAGTTAGACAGTTGAAATTTTCACAGATGATGTATTTCTGTTGCCGCTATAACAAAAAAACAGAATAAAATAAATATTTAAGGGAGCTCCCATACAACAAACGTGTTTTTTTTGCTGTTTTTATAGATAATGGTACGGAATCCTTCCTGCGCGAGTCCGACTCGCACTTGGCCGGTTTTATTTTTAAGTTGTCTCAGGTGAGCTGGTTTCCTCACGATATTTTCCTTCACCGGTAGCGCAAGTGATAATCAAACTCTGAATCGCATATGAATTCGAAAAGCCAGAGGTGCGGAATGGGTTCGAACTCAGCTCTACTGCATGTAAGCTTTCAACCGCTACGCTATCACTGCTTTTCTGAGCACGTGCTAATGATACCTAAATATTGTGAGACACTTATCAATCCTATGATCCCTGCTGCAGGTCGGAGTTACAAGGAAGATGAAGTCATACGGGTTTTAGACGATATCTAGATATAGGGCAGTGTGTCAAGTCATAAGTTCGGAAAATAAAAGAGCGATGCACTGACCGTGTGCAATATTACATTGAAATAAAGCTTACCTATTTCATAAATTTCAACAACATACAATATTAGCTGCTATAATCAGACGTAACAGACTAATAAACACCGCATAATGTCGTCGCTATTCCTATTGTTAATGCTATTAATATGACCACAGAGATAGTTAACTAAAGGAAGAGATGCTAAGCGGACAGAGCAGCTGTCACGTAACTTGACAATTTCAACAAATTAAATGTATAATGGTGTATCTAATAATTGACAAGTGACAGGCCATATATGTAAGCTAGAGATCTTCCAGAGTGATACTAACTTAATTTAGTGCTATTTATATTCGAAATAATGCAGTAAATAACGTAGATATTAATATTTTATGTCCAATACAAAGTGTTTTAGATTGGGCAACGCCGCACATGATCGATTTGTAAAATATAATTCCAATACATTTATTGCTCCTTGTAATTACTTTTATTAGTACATTTACGTTCTTTAATTAAAGTACTGAGCTAAGAGCTCGTTTCATAGAAACATCTTCGTGGTCTGACTCAGTATTGTGTCGAAATTTTGCTACAATACCTATTGGATCCGTTAAATGATGCCTATCTGTAACGGGGCTAATATCTACCTCATAATATAATGTACAAGAGTTCGTGCTGAAGCTATTATTTTATGTCTTTATTTTATTCGTTCATTATTATTTTTTATTTACAATCTATATAAATAAAAAGAAAAGTCCTGACTGACTGATTCATCAATGCCCAGCTCAAACCCTTGGAACTAGAAAGCTGAAATTTTGCACAGAAGTTTCCTTTATAATGTAGACAAGGAATAGGGAAAGATTTTTCGAAATTCAACTCTTAAGGGAGTTGAATAGGGGATGAAAGTTTGTATGGGTAATCGTCACTTAACGGGTTCAAAATTTCACGCAAGCGAAGCTGCGGGCTAAAGCTAGTACTCGTATAATATAACATAAAATCATGCATGTGTTCCTGGAAGGGTTGGGCAGAGGTGTATAGCACATCCTCATTTCAGCGTTGTGTTTAAGTCCCATTTAATAGGGGGCGACCCTATTGCCATCAACCAGGGACAAATGCAAACTCCGGGCTGCTAAGAAACCCAAGCCCCTTTGGCCCAAGTGGGGATCGAAACCTGGACCTCACGCTCAGCAGTCACACTTGCGACCACTAGACTAACGAAACAGTTTGATTTATAGTTTAGTGCATTATTAATTTTGTCCTGTGATCATTTGGAACTTCATGCTAAATAATTAAATTAAGTAATTATGATATCGCTATCATAATGCTAAATGCTAACCTGCTTTAATAAGTTATTTTGTGTCATGTAAATAATGCAAATTGGAAATACGATTGTAATCAAATTGTTGTTCAGGATTTAAAGTGACAAGGATTTATAACTAACGGATATGATACAAGACGGGAAGTAAACGATTAAAACTAAATCGTATCTAATAATGTATGAATCTACATTAAACTTAAATATCAGACGATTATTGTTTGATAAAATAATTGACTTAAATTAACTTCCTCTTCTTTGTCGGTCCCTCAATTTTGAGGATCGCGAACACAAAGTATCTATTTATTTCTACCTGAATTACAGTGCACGGTTAGGTGTATGTTGCCGCCAACTGTACTCTTGACTGCATCGCTCCATATATCGGGTGCCGACCTCTGGCTGTCCTGCCATCTATGTGACCCAGTATGAGATCACTCTCCAAACTATATTTCGGAGATTGCATGATGTGCCCGAAAAATCTCAGAACACTTTGGCGGCAAATCACAGAGAATTTCTCTTTAACATTGAGCTCTTCAAGGAGGGACACTTTGTTCTGAATGCTGTCCACGGTATTCTGAGCATTCTCCTCCAACCACATCTCGCAGACATGAATCTTGTTGTGATCACTACTCCTCATACTCAAGGCTTCTGTTCTATACGTAAATATGGAGAAGACTTGAGTTCTTATAAGGTGGATATTTATCATGCGTCAAACCTGGTCTATGGGAAGGGGTGTTATATGGACTGTTTAACTTCTATTGCCAGAAGAAAAAGGCGTCTGCCTTTCAAGTTTGAAATTGAATTGTATTGGCAGACTGTGACTCGCCAGCTCACTAGCTGGGCCCCCTGAAAAGCCGCCAGTACATAGGCGAAGGAGGCGAAAAACGTGTGAGCGGCTAGGGGTGTAGAGAGGTGTGGCCCCGGTTTCACCGTTGCGGGTCTAAAAGACCTGGAGTGGGTTTCCCCGCTATTACGCCATTAGACACTTCCACCCCCGAGCATATAGCTCTGGCGGCCCCCCTCTGGCCGGCCGCTAAAGATAAGCCAGAGTTGAGAGTCCTGCGGCCACTCTTGGGGTTCAACCCCAGCCAGCCAATAAAGGCAAACTAGAGACGAGGCCCTGACCGATTCTTTCTTATCTGTTCGAGATTGGTCATTGCGGTTCTGCGCCAGATTTCTTCTGAGCAAGTGCCTTCACTATTTATTGATCCAAGATATACGAACAGACTAACTTCCTCATATCCTTTGAGAGTATTAGATGAATTAAGAAGATGAGCTCGGTCTACTACCATTAACTTTCTTTTATCATCTTCTGTTGAAGAAAATATGGAAAATTTGCTACAGCGAAAAAAAAACTCAATCATGTTACTACATAAGTAACGCTATGAAAACGCATGCTACAAAATTCCGATCCATTTCTATTTAACCGAAACCGTAATATCCCAATTACAAAAGAATAGATTAACAACCACTTAGTGGCTTCTTCAATTAGCAGTCGAAGATCCGATAAAAATCGCTAATATTCCGGTTGCGGAATCAGAACAAGGCAACGATTGCAACAACATGGCGTTCGAACCCAAACCCTCCATTAGAGGAACCGATGATAAGAACAAAGCTACCATAATTACCAATCGGGGCATCAAATTAATCGGCAATCGCATAGCATCGATTCGAGTAATAGAATGCATCGAATTTGGAACTATCGAGACACGAAATTTATAATGATACGTTCCTGCCTACTTATTTTCGCGCTTTTAACCCATTATGGAGTGAATGGCATTGTTGAGAGTGTATCACTATCAACCGTGAGGTTTAATTACTGTGTGTATTATGCTTTAAAGGGTTTACTGATAAACTAACAGATACGAAGAATTTGTTGTAAAGTTTAGATTAAGTTTCGTATAATTGCATATCCTATGCGTTTGTAATTAATCAAGTTCCGTAAACCCAATATTGTTGACCATACTTTGTCTGAACGATGGACAGGCAATACAATTTAAGCAAAGTTAGGTTTTAGGGTTTAAGATACACTTATTGGCAATTTACACCTACACCATCAATACTTACACCCAGTAAGTATATACAGGGTTCTGGGTGTTGGTCACGATCCCGCATGTTTATGCAATTCAAAATAGAAAAATAACATTAATAAGTCTATCCAAAGGTTGTCTGGAAGAGATCGCCTTGCGCAATAAGACCGCCCATTGTACATTTTTTGTATTTAAATTGTTTTTCCTTGTTTTGTTAACCTGGTGTATGTACAATAAAGAGTATAAAAATAATTAAATAAATAATAAAAAAAAACTCTTATAAAAACTTAAAAGAATAAAATACCATATTAATTATTAGTTAAGTCAATGCCATCAATTTGTAAAACAGCGTGGCTTAGCACCGACTTCTAAAACTGTTAAATTCATTAAAATAACATGCCAATTATTTTACTCTTCAGTTTTTTTGAAGTCGGTTTTTCTTTTTTTTTTTTTGTTTATTTTCTGTCATTTCGTTCTACCTTCTGCAGCATGAACGGCGTCGCTAACATGTGAATCTAGTGTCAAGCGCATCTGGTTGGACCAATGCATAGGACTTCGTCTCCTAGGTCTCTTTCCTTCCACCTTGCCAGTGACTAGCAGTTTCTCAAGGTTATCTCGCTTGCTGGTAACGTTATTTTATTAGGTCGTATTTTTTCCTAACCGCAAGTGATCTAGATACCTAGAACTGCGATCAATAGGGCTGATCAACATTGAACTACAAAAACTATCCACCTATAGATCATTAAGCACGGCGCAATCACAACAAAGATTGCAAAATTCAAGATTCCACTGAAAAAATGTACCACATTGGTACGTGCCAGTCGGCCAAGGAAAAACTGTGAAATAATAGACACACGTACTTGGCTACCAAGGTTGGCCCAATAGGAATTGGTGTGACACCATATTAACGTACTTACTTACATCAGAATATTAGCAAAAACTACATTTATCAAAAAAATATTTGCAAGAATTGTGCATATGGCTTGTTTGAAATAGTGGAACAAGCCCACTTGTAACGCTGCGTTTGGTGAAAAATATTTCGTTTCATATTCATAATCATAACTGCAAGTAGGCTGCACATTCAGCCGGCAGTTGTCACGCAGTTGCCCTAATTGCCTTCAAGCTGCATTTGGCAGTTGCATAGTCTACAGTTGCGACTAGATGTGGTTCAGTTATAATTACGAGTATGAAATGAAATATATTTCACCAAAGCCCCCCTGTATGCTTGAAACCAAACGCATTTTTTTGTTTCTTATCTTATGTAAATCCTTATGTACGATTTCCACCAAACGGGCCGCGACGGAGCGTGCCGGAGCGCATTTCACACTGTGCTAAAGGAAATTCAGGCTTCTATACAATAGTTAAGTTTCATGTTTGCATGGAATTTACACTGCTTGGAACTCGGTTAGATCCGCGCGTATGCCGCGGCAGCCGGGCGGCTGCTCGAGTATGCCGCGGCAGCCAGTCGGCTGCTCGCGTACGTGGACGGCGGCGCTCGGCTGTCATCGCATCCGGTCGGCTCCGCTCGGCCACACCACAGGTAGAAATTGACTGCGATAGCGGATACGCGAACACGCGCATGCGCCCGGGTTCCAGCAGATTGTAGCCGTCGGGCGGACGCTGTCGGCTACGCGCGCATTCTCGAGCATCCGCTACGATGCTCTGCGCTGCGCTCCTGCGTGACCCGGTTGGTGAAAATCGTACATTAGACCACTACAGTATCATTTTGAGATAGTGCTTTATTATATACGTAAGTATATATTTTATGTTCATAAAGGTGGCTTTTTGATCGGTAAAACTGAATGCTACATTACATACTTGTAGAAACTTTTATGATCAATGTTTTTCATTGATATTTGATAGGCTATTGTGAAACTTAAGACATGTTTAGGGCTACGCTGTGACAAAATTCCTTTGAATTGTACAGTTGTACAATTGCAGACAGACAGATGTGGGTGTTTTTTACACAAGTACTATACAGTACAAGTACATTTTTATTGTG
Organism: Amphipyra tragopoginis; assembly: GCA_905220435.1. Lineage (NCBI taxonomy): Eukaryota > Metazoa > Arthropoda > Insecta > Lepidoptera > Noctuidae > Amphipyra > Amphipyra tragopoginis. The sequence goes on along the minus strand of HG991997.1, from coordinate 10,911,624 downwards.
TTATTGGCAATGATTTTATACGAATTGATTGTCTGTTACGCTCACATGAATTTGTCGGTTTTTATTAAAATCAGTAATTTGTTAATTGTACGTTTTATTTTGAACAAAAACCAACATTTCAAGCGTGCATAATGGGATGGAAAAAATTAAATCACACATAAGAGTGTGCCTATGTCTATAAATGAAGCGAGAATGATACTAAATTGTTTTGTTTATTCAATTTTTTGAATTTGAATATAATTATACATACATCGAAAACACCTTGATAGTCTTCTTCTCTCGTGTCAGCACGAGCTATATGAAAGTAGTTCATACTGTGGTGAAAAGATTAGCCAGTCAGCAAGGTTGGTAGTGGGGCTGACTGCCCAGGGTGCGCCCGACATACTTAAGTATCGTCACTCGTGGAGGCTCTTTTCATGCACCCCAAACAGCTTGATAGTTATTAGGTGATTAAACTTAAAAAAATATAACACTAGAGAGTAAAAACTGAATCTTCCCGGAATATCCCGTGTGAAGACGGGCTAGAATATAAAAGTTCCTTATAGCACTCTAGGAATATACTCTAAGAATAGAGTGGGAGGATCTATAGGGTTCGCCTGGATAACGCACCTATTACTTGGATTCGTGTGCTCCATCTTAGACTCTGTCTGCGCTTACCATCAGTTGCGACTAGAGTCAAATGCGACCAAGTCAAATAATAAAATTGTGGAGAAACTTAGTGTGTTGTTCCTCCAACCAAAGGGAGGATCCTCCAACCAGGTGGAGTCTTATGCCTGGCGGGCTACTGCCCAACGATCAATGTTGAGCGGTTGTATACAAGGTTAGTCGGAAAGGGGGTACTAATCCGCAGGCCACATATAATATCACTAATGACGGTTTTAAAGCAAGTGTTAAAATTTTCAAAAATCGATAAATTTTATTTCTACGCAAAATGATTTTCATTTTAGTTTTTTCAAAAATTCTTCATCCCTGCTGTAGTTACGAATTCAGAAAATGGTGCTTCTGATTCATGACCCCAAATATGACCTAAAATGTAAACACAGCTGATCATAACTGGGGATAGATAGATTTTAGCGATTTTTTTTTGAGATCTTTGTACATCTATTTCTCTTAAACTGTTGACTTTTGGGGAAAGTGGTAGAACAAAAGTTATTCATTATCATGGGTACTTTAACACCCTTCCGGATTAGTACCCCCTTTCCGACTAACCTTGTATACTCGTATACTATCTGTTCGGCGAATGTTGATATCGCGATGCAGGATAGTTAGTGGCGTGATAGATGTCGTCACAAAATAAATTAATGATCATGATTACTACATGAACAAGAACAAAGATAGGTTACATGCGTTATAATGGTGGTTTCATACATTTAAAATGGTGAACTGAAATAAAACTTGGAACTACCACCACATCACAAATAGTAAAAATTATAGTTCCCATACAATTTGCATTCTTCTCATACATCAAACATCACTTTTGAAGGACCTAGTTAAGAAGTTCAAATTAATATCTAGTTCAAATGATCTGCAAGTACTTTTGACCAGTGTTACGCACTATGTGTTATTAGCACTACGAAATTGAAAGTAGGGCGTGACGCGTGAGTAGTTAAGTTCTCACGGAGAGACCGAGAACAACCTTGTGTGAAGACGTGACGATGGAGAACTGGTGATGAGTCATCATCACTCATCAGTCACAAGTGGATATTGTTCACACAATCATAAATCAATGTAATTCATAGTTATGAATTAATAATTACATAACTGCAGTTGAAAATGAATACCTTGAAAATTATAATCAAGAATTGTTGTGATGATGATGATTCAGCCAAAAGACGTCCACGGCTGCACATAGGCCTCCCCCAAGCATCGCCACATCGACCGGTCCTATGCTTCTCGCATCCAGCGGTTTCCCGCGACCTTCACCAGGGCTAGTAGAGCCGCCGGGGACCAGGAGCCGTTTCTTCTTTGTGCTATCCATGTTGGGGGGGTTTGCCATAATCGCCACGCTTGACAGGCAGGTTGGCGATCGCAGTATGGTTGTTAAAATACTCAGAGAACGCTAATGCCCATCCTCTAGTGAATCCCTGAGTCGCCTTTTACGACAATCATGAAAAGATATGGGGTAGTGTCATTCTTTACGTCCGGCACCACACGGAATGAAGAATTGTTGTATAGTAATATATTTTGAAAGAAAAGCATATCTAATGCATTCAAGTTTTTTTTTACTGTGGACACATGCTTAAATAAATAGGTACCTAAGTTTGGTGATTCTGGCTTTTATAATAACTATGAGAAACCGATTAACGTTTGGTCTGATTTAAAAGAAAAACCAATGTACCTATTAGAAAAAATATTCAAAAGATTTCAGAGTTCAAAAACACGGCATTAATTGAAATCTCATGCGAATCAATAAATCATTTTTTTCCATGGTAAAGTCTTCATGGATTCCCTTCGCCCGTGGAAGGCGAAGGGGTATGCCGGACTCTAAGCGGCTAAAAACCCACGGCGTTCCTTGTCCTGACCCTTAGCCGGGGTCGCGGGATTCGCAGCTGCATGCAACGCGACCCCGGCATCAATAAATCATCCTGCATTCTCTAGCACTTATATCTACTCGAAATTTTACAGCTTTTAAACAAATCTGCACTGTGAACAGCGCCATCTATACGTGTTTCCATAAAGTTGTATCAGCGCTACGTTATGTAGAGCTTCAACTGCGCAAACGCACAACTTGATCAAACAGAGAGACATTAAACTTTCATTACATCAACAGGCACTGAGCGCAGTTGCTCAAAATGTACTATGGCTTCTACACAAGATGGCGCACAGAGCGGCCGCCCCACACTTGGAAGCGGTCAAAATTATTTTAATAACTTTTATGCAGAATTAATATAAACGTCTTAATTTATTTAATTGTCAGTATTTTGTTTATGAGTAGTCAATATTACCCACTATTGAGTAATTTTATAGATTCTAAGAGAAATGTTTGCTATAAATAGCGTTGTAAGTATTATTATTACCTACACAGATTATAAAAACTGTTAAAAGGTTATTATTAGTTCGATTCACTTCTTTATTAACAGTACTGAAATAGACATAGGCACCTAACGAGTACTAAAATGAAAAATCAAGTAGGTGTTTTTCACATGTAGGTATGTATTTTAATAATTTAGAAAGATAGTTTCAATCGGATTCTTCACAGCTTGGCAAGCTTATCTTCTAAATCTTGTACTTTCCGAACTTTAAATCTTGAAATATCAAGTCTGCCAGTTCACGGCGAGTAAAAATTAGTACGCGCTCTACACTAAAAAAATAATAATTACGTCAAGATTAGCAAACTTTAGCAAGTTTTTTTTTCATATCATAATAAAAGAAGGTTTAAAGTATATTTTCCTAAAGATTTTGTTGCAAACAGTAACTTTTACTCTCGTAAAATAAATTTTATTTGTAAAATTTGAGCTTATTAAGTTCACCACTATTATCACAGTAAGTAAATGTTTTATGTAAAAATCTATCATATTATAATAAAATAGATACCCTGAGATACAGAATCCATGTTTCAGAACTTCACTGACTTTTGTCGTTTTGTCATTAAAAAGCAACAGAGAACTGCACTTTTTACTGAACGTATATTTGCACATTTCAATGAAGCAACTATTCAAATAATATTAGCCATAACTTTTTTGACCTACCTTCAACTTTTCAAAATTGGTTTTTGGCCGACCCCGGCCGCTCTGTGTGGCGCTCTGTTGTATCTCAAATAAACGCGTAAATTAATTAATTATCATTTATTACATACAGAGCAACACATGACAATATGGTGGTTGTAAAAGAAAGAGAAAGAAATATAAGTGCGAGGGGGTATGGTAATCATAAGGGTGCGTTCCATATCTCACACTCTCCCGCACTTATTTTTAACAACGTTTGTTAGAAAATGACTTAAACTAGGTACTTCTAAACTAAAATAATTAACTAAATTAACTTAACAAGTATCTACCGACTCCGAGCAAGTTACAATTTGGTTAACATGACGTTTCCATCTTTGACCTTCCACATCAACTATATATGTAGCTCCCCGTATTGACTCTTCCAAAATGATTCCTAAAACCCATGGCTTTCTACCTTTCCTGTAATCTCTGACCATTACCTTTTGACCTACTTCCCATTTGATTTCCCTATTTCCTTGATCTCTTTTCCCTACAAGTTCCTGAACAGTGTCAGACAATGGAGGTGGACCTATTTCTGATTTCTCTCCCTAGCATGAGCCGTGCAGGAGACACCCCAGTAATACGCTGTGGTGTACTTCTGTATTCAAACAGAATCAAGTTGATGGCTGAATTCAGGCTACAGCCACTTTCTTTTATTTTAGTTACAGCTGATTTAAAAGTTTCCACAAACCTCTCTGCTGCACCATTAGTCGCAGGGTGGTAAGGCGGAGTGAATGTATGCTTAATTTGGATTGTCTTATAATAATCCTCAAATTCGGAACTTATAAATGTTCGACCATTATCAGTCACTAAATGCGCTGGGTAATCAAATCGAGTAAACAAACTTTCAAAAACTTCAATAGTACGAGTACTGGTAATGTTTGACATTTCAAAAGCTTCAGGCCACTTTGAATAACTGTCTACAATTACTAAATACATTTTATTGTAAAATGGTCCGAGAAAATCTGCGTGAATTCTGTACCAAGAAGAGGGAGGTATTGGCCATGGTTTCTGAATTTTAGCAGGAGTCTTGCTGTTTTGTAAACATGCTATACATCTTTTTGTAGCATTATCTATGTCCGAGTCTAAATTAGGCCACCAGACATATGAACGTGCTATTTCCTTCATACGCACTATTCCAAAGTGACTCTTGTGCAATTCTGACAAGACAGCTTCTTAGGAAAAGATTTTTATTTTCAGATAAAAACTATTTGTTATAATCAGTACTAAATTGCTAGTTAATTTCATGTTATTTACAAAAATTCAAATAGAATATCTAGCTTTAATTCGCTGAACAAGATCGCTAGTTTGGATGCAGTATGCAGACTAGCGATCTTGTTCAGCGTAATTAAAGCTAGATATTCTATTTGCATGTTTGTATGTCATGGATTTCCGCAAACTAACGCCTGATTCCATCATTTATTTCATGTTATTTATTATACACGTGTTGAATAAATTACCTTGATTTAAGTTTAACACAAATTAAAATTAAATGCAAATGGGATGATCTCCAAAATCAGCATATTTGGTTGACCTCTCCGGTGCATTTTATATATTGATATTATAATAAATTTTTATTTTGGAGATTGAGCCAAATATAGATTGAAAAATATATTTTTTTCTAAAAAAAAAATAATCCGTACTAATATTATAGATGCGAAAGTAACTATGTCCATCTGTGATGCTTTCACGCCTAAACCGCTGAACAGATTTTGATGAAACTTGGTACAGAGATAGTCTGGAACCTGCTGAAGGACATTGGTGCCGATTCTCTTGTTCACTAACTAAACTAAAATTAGAGAATTGCTGTCTTTTACTAATAGCTAGCGCGAGAAAAGGACGGTGATAGACAACAACTAAGTTAGAGATGTCAAATTAGTTTACGCCTTGAACTTCACCGTGTTTTTAGTCAACACGTTTTAAATGTCGTCTAAATTTGTATGGAACTTTTAGTTCAACTAAATTTGACAGCTCTTATTTACATAAGTCTCTTTCTTATTTTATTAGAGTGAAAAAGATGGCAATAGCCTAAATTAAGTTTAGTTTGTCCATAATCGGCACCATTATATTGCTTTCACGGTAACTTGATTAATTTGGCAGATGTCAGTTCATGACATGAAAATAAATTGTAATGGCGCTTGTGTATGACAATTTAATTCAACAAGTATTAAATCAATTTAAAATATTAGTAAAGCGTTACCCAAAAGGTTGTTTTAACATCAGAAACACAGAAACAATATGGTTTTATGTGTTTAACGCCATAATTATATAATACATAAATGATTTTGAAAAAACCCCGACGCGTTTTCAAACTTGCGTCAGATGGTACCAGTTGCCAGAGACGTGCGTATCGATAAAATAATTTCGATAAATTTATATTAACAGAATGAATATTTTGACTATCGTAATAATTATAGACGATAGGCTCAGTTGATTGTATAATTAAAATAAAGCTCATTATAGCCCAGTTGCCTTGCAAAAGGTCGGTCAGTCCTAAATGTTGGATATGTGTCACGGATATGTGTTCTTATAAAAATTACAAATTTTGTACCTTGAGTGACCTCGGCGCGCTCTGCCATCTTGGGTTAAAGAACCCAAAAATGAGTTTTTATTAAATATAACTCCTTATGGGTTTTATGCCAAAAATTATTCACATCAATTTTGTAGAAAATTAAATTTTTATTTTTCATTCCCGACTCAAAATCAGAGGTATTTTATAGGTTTGAAGCCCATGCCTGTCTTTCTGTTTGGCTGTCTATTTCTTTCTCTGTCAGTGTGTCTGTTTGTGGGCATTTCATAAAAACACCTAACATAACACATCCAAAATTCAGGACCGACGAACCTTTCGCAAGGTAAACCTCTTTTTAACCGACTTCAAAAAGGAGGAGGTTCTCAATTCGGTTGTATTTTTTTTATATATATTTGTTACCTCATATCTCCGTCATAACCGATTTGAAAAAATCTTTTTTTGTTCGAAAGGGTATAACTACTTCCCGATTGGTCCCATATAAATTTTGTTACGATTAGACCATGAACTTCAGAGATATTAAACGGAACTCCTCATCGGATCAAAGCAAAATTCTCAAATTACTAATATTGCTCTTTTTATATTTGTTGTTGGGAACTGACTACTGGAAAAGAGGAGGGGGTGCGTGTCCCCCCCCCCCCCCCCTTTGGAATGTTTTCATTATATCGTGTAAGGTATCATTTGAAAGGGCTTTTTATGCTCGACTACGTCAAAGTCAAAAAGAAGGGTTATGAAGAGGAGGGGGTTAAATTTATGGCACTAAAATATATTTAATAAAAAAATAACTTTAAAAAAAAGTAAAAACCGACTTCAAAGAAAAACTAAAAGGAGTAAAATAATTACCACAACATGAAATTAACAGTTTCAGAAGTCGGTGCAACTCTACACTGAAACAAATAGAAGCCACCGACTTCTGAAATTGTTAATTTCATATTGTGGTAATTATTTTACTCCTTTTAGTTTTTCTTTGAAGTCGGTTTTTACTTTTTTTAAAGTTAATTTTTTCGCGACCTGGGCTATTACTAGTGACAAATAAACATTTATTTTCACTCATCCCATACCTGCTGGATTCATTATCACATCAGCACGTAATCGTCTATTGTTGAAGATATGCATGCTACTTGACTTAATCCTAATTACTTAAATCACAAGTATTTGAAATCTACATAAAATCACATTACAATCATTTGTCAAATTCTCGCTGAAATTTTACAAATTTTATCGATAGTTGAATCGACTACAGTCACATGTCTAGCAACTCCTATTGACATGTGTCATTTTAATCAACTTATCGTGAAAACAATATAGCTACTTTTATTCCGAAAAATACGCGATAAACGATAACCACGCGGGTGAGGCGCGAGTGACCTCTAGTTAAAAAACATATATTACAGTTCCCGTAATTTTAACAAGAACGCGTTGGGACAGATAGTCAGATAACCCTAATAAGTAGAGACAAGTAAGCCTTTTATACAACAGACTCCCAAGATAGGTGTCATAATTGAATATTGTTAACACAAAATTAAACGACCAAATATGGAAGACAACTTCATGTCCATTTCATACAGCCATTATGTCCATACATGTAAAATACTATAGGGACATTAAAATATTAGATTTGACACGGCACTTTAGATAGGAGCCTAAAACCCAGGTGGCAGATTCCGATTAATTAATAATATGCACTTGATCTGCCATATCTGTAAATGACTAGTATGTAAATGTTAGAAAGAACGGGCACACGATGTGAATTGTAAATAAGGAGTTGTATATTAATCGTCTTTAATCTCAAGGATAATTATGATTTACGATAGCAGATAGGCGAATAGTGCCTAATGGAGGTAGGTGAAGGAAGGATGTTTATGTGATAAAAGGCTTACGTATTATATGAAAGTACTCAGATTTTTATATGCCTTTATTGCTTTTTACAAGCTTTTATTTACTTACAATGTTTGTATGTTAGTTTTTAGGTCAAATCTAGTGACTGAATTTTAAAACTGTTATCCCTAACCGATTGAGCTGAAATTTTGCATAATCGTTTTCATACATTTATACAAGGTATAACATAAATAACGCACAACCTCTTAAGGGGTCACTGTATTCATCATTATGAACAACTTTTACTATGGGACAAAACGAAAAATCGCAAAAAAAAAAAACTGCTGTTCCCTACATTTATGTTCGCTTAACTCGTCAAAATGTAGGGAACAGCTGATTTATTTTCGCAATATCAGTTTTGTTCCACTTGTAAAAGTTGTTCATAATGATGATTACAGTGACCTCTTATGAGGTCGTTATTTATGTTACACCTTGTATACGCAGAAACATAAGAGGATAAACCCTTCGAGTTAGGTTAGTGATATTGTAATGCATTAAAGTACTACAAATAAAGAACACAATACATGAACAAAGTGTCTTAGCCATGACCCAAAACTAAGAAAAGTTTTATAGGACGCACATTCTTAAACCTTTTCACCGTACGTTGATTCCTGACGTTTGTCTACAAAACGTTACCATGCAAAGAATATCAAAATACGATAAGACCGCCCATTGTACATTTCTATTTTAAAATAATGTTTCTTGTTTATTTTGTGTGCAATAAAGAGTATTGTATTGTGTTGTATTGTATCAAACATTCTTTAAAAACAAAGCATGGGTAATATAGCTATTTACTGTATTTGATGATGTTGTGTACGTTTTTTCGGTTTTTTCCCTTAGGGCCATAATTCAAATGACCGAGCTGTCAGGACTCATTTTAGGATGAAAAGAGTATACTAGATATGTTAAGTATAATTTTGTCAAAGTTTAAGTTATAACTAAACTGAAACTAATATAAATACAGAAGTAACTTTATCAATTAAAAATAATTATATAGGTACAGTCATGTTTACTCACAAAAAACTCAAAGGCATTGGAAGCACATTAATAAACCACATCACTTATTTCGGTACTTGAACATTGCTGAAAATATATAATAGTATCCACGTTCATCAATCAACTCATCTTATCGCATGTCACTGCGGGAAAATTATTTTAACCCCCATCGATATATATAGTTTAAGTTTGTCACTTATGAATCTCAACCATGTTTTAATTCTTGTATTATAACCAGTGATCGGAAAAAGGTGAGCTAATTTACCTAAACTTCAAAGAACAGAGATAAAAACTGGAGATTTCCTTACGACAACATTTTTTTTTGTGAAAATTATTCCGGGTTTCGGGACATCACTAAAGTACATTTAATATTAATGTTAATAGAACACAAAACAATTAAATTCGTTTCCTATTTTTGTTTCCCAAAATTGTCACAAAACGAGATTAGGTACACGTTTTTCATTGTTTTAAAAAAAGAGATTGTTTATTGTTTTCAAAAAAGGAGATTGTCTTTTATTTTTTGAAAACAAATGAAAGACAATCTCCGAGAAAACTCTCCCGAAAAAAAAAATGTTGTCGTAAGGAAGTCTCCAGTTTTTGTCTGTGTTCTTAAAAGTTTAGGTAAATTAGCTCACCCTTTTCCGATCACTGATTATAACTTTCGGGAGACACATTAGTTACGGTTTACTCACGAGCATTTTTCAGGATTGCCCGACTAGTTTCGGACCCAAACTGAGCCAGAGCGCGGTTGCGAGTCGAACTAGTCGGACAGTTCCGAAGAATGCTAGTGAGTAAACCGTAACTAATCATAAATATGTTTTCATTCGATCGCAAGTCTTAGTAAATTTAATTGTTGAGAAAACGTACATAAACTTACCTTAATTCTCCTTAGCAACAGAGTTCAGTCTACATATGTATAGGAACGCACTATACACCTACTTTATTTAGTAAATTCTCGATTAGAATGTTTTGCACTGAAAGTAGGTTAAATGTTGATGAGTGCGATTTCACACTTACCTTGGAATTGAGAAAACCTTCATCGCTATAGCCATTAGCTATTTTCAACTGCTTATGTCGCCTAATGATTTAATGGGCTATAAAACTATTTAAATATTCTTCAAAATAAAGTTTTGAGCATAAAGTAGCAAATTAAACTAATCAACGCCAGATGTCCACTGATAAACTGCCTCTACTAGACCGGTTCGAGATCATAATCAACCCATCACTGTCCCACTGCTGGGCATGAGAAAGGTAAAGGCCTTAGTCTACCACACTAGCCAGGTGCGGGTTGGCGTACTACTCAACACCATCGAGAACTTTATGAAGTCCTCTCAGGTGTGTAGGTTTCCTCACAATATTTTCCTTCAGCGTTAACGCAAGAGATAGTCGAATTCTGATCCGTACATGAATTCAAAAAGTCAAACATGTGGGCGGATTCGAACTCAGACGCTTCTGCATGGAAGGCAAGTGTTCAACCACTAGGTCTAGAAATTCCGTATTCGCCTTAGTCACCTATGGGAAGAAAGTGGACGACCTAGTCTTTGTTTGACGCCATACAGCGAATGTAGACATCAGGAGCCCACTATTAAAATTGTTGCAAACGAACATAACTCGGCAATTTTGTTTATGTTAACCGATTTCCAAAAAAAGAAGGGAGAACATCCTTACGACTTGTTTTTTTTTTGCATAATCGTTCAGAGATGTCCTCACCAATTGTGAAACGATTTGAATGATTCTTTTTTCGTTTGAAAGAGTATTCCCCTAAAGTTGTTTTATTTAAATTTTGTGAAGATCTGATAAAGATCTTTGAAGATAGATAATGGAACTCTTCAATGGATTGTCGCAAGTCGCTCGCGATTGCTGTAATAGCATGTTTCAACACGTCAAAATAGAAAATAAAAACTACATTAAAAAAAAAAAACTTCAAAAAACAGAAAGTGTAAAATAATTATCATATTATAAAAATAACAGTTTCAGAAGTTTTAAGCCTTAAATTTAGTTCAGCGCGGATTAGCACCGACTTCTGAAACTCAGTTTATAATAAGATAATTATTTTACTCTTTCAGTTATTTTTTAAGTCGGTTTGTCTTATCTTTATCAAACAATTTAACAGTTTTTGTAAACGAAAACTGTCTGAATAAACAATTCGGTTTCGATTCGGTTGCGATAGATCAAAATTTCTATTGGTAGATTATGTAGTGTTATGTAGTGAAGTGTTAGGGATTTCCACACGGATTTGGATGCTACAGTAAAACGTAAAGTGCGGTTACCAGCTGCTTGGTATTCAGGCCAAGTTATGAGAGTCACCTAAGGGATTTTCCCTACTTAGTGTTAAATCATTATAGTGCTTATATAATATTATACAAGCAGTTGTAGTACTTTTCCACGCTGATTGACGTTTAAAAATAATATTAGTCTATTTTGAATAATAGAGTTTTTCGGTTTTATTTCGATATTTAAATCTGACTAATCAAAATCTATGTACTTCAGCAGACATTGCGCCAAGAGGACAAGCAGTATCCTATTCTTTCTTCGTTTGCCAAGCTTCCTCAAAAGGTTAGTCCAGCTGATGCTCTGCAATGTCCTCACACAAATTTTTGCTACAGAAAATATGTCTGGACTTTAAAAGATTTTGACTCCTCAGTTTGTTTCAGTCTTTCTTCTCAGAACTAGTCAGAAAGGAAATCCGAACACCATCTAGCTTTAAAAAATGAACCGACTTGTAAAAGTGATTTTTAAAGATCCAATTTTCAGAATAAATAATTTCATTTCATTTCTTGTTAATGTTGTAATGGATAATTTCGTCATGACTGCACATTCAATTGAACTATTAGGAGGTCCGTGGTCCATGGTATACAGTCGAAGTTTATGCTAATATAATTTGATTATTTTAGGTTCTGTATTACAAAATTATAAATAGATTTCTGCTTCCGGTGCTTTGAAATACGTTTCAATATACCTACTTAACTTAATATATGTACAAATCCGGGTTTCGATTAACATCAACCTCAGAACACAAATTAGTAGTCATTGAACTGATTCGACTAATCTTAATTACTAATAGTAATGTTGCAGCAAATTTATGCGTACACATTTGCACAGAAATCGCTACTAATAATTATTTGTGAATAATTTCAAGTGCCCTTTACATCGGTACCGCTATTATCATGATATTAATCATGTGTGTTTATGGAGGTAGAAGATAGGAATCACTCCATTTAGCGCCCCATTTGAAGAGCACCTATTCGAATCACACTAAGGATTAAAACGCACTAGCGGCCAGCCGCAATGCGGCGTGCCGCGCCGCAGCCCCAAAACAACCAGAGCGGTTGACGGCTGCCGCAAGCGGCACGCCGCATCGCGGTTAGCCGCTAGTGCGTTTGCGGGCTAATTGTGATAGGAATACTATTGGTGTGATTCCAATTGGTGCGCTAAATGGAATGCCTCAGTTTTCCACCAAACAACTTTAATTTTAAAGAAAGCTCTTAATCTGAGAAGAAACATCGTTTATCCTATTTATGTTCTCCTACATTTTTTGGGATTCCTCGACTAGTTTCGGAACCAAATGGAGCCCTTAATTATGAGCAGAACACGAGGCAATGTCGTTATGATACCGCGAGCCGAAAAATGGACGTGAGTAAATCGTAAACAATCATAAAATATGAATGTCTCACGAAAATTATAATATAAAAATTGTTTATCCTGATCAAACCGATGAAGCGATCATTAAATTTCAGAACAAGAATTTCTGCTAATAGATAAGCCCTTGCCTGTTCTTAAACTGGGATTCAAATTCATTATCATACTAGCTTCTAAACTGAGCTTGCGAACGTTTAAGCTTGTCAGGCGACAAAACGTATAATCATAAGTTAACATCTGGTATCAATATTAATCCCTTTAAGATGGGAACGGCTGGATGATGCAATTTTAAAGCCAATTACCTCATTTTTACTGTCGACTCAATGTCACTTCCATTTACAATTTCAGGGAAACAAAATAGGTGTTTAAAGAAGGCGAAACATGTTTCAATTAATTTTATCTTTAGCAAGATTTTGTTTGAGACTAAGTATATTCTAAAATTCCTTTCTTAGTTATTTCAATTTACATATCTTTCAATCTTTTGTCTGAGTCTACATTTTATGTTAATATTCTAGCAAATAGGAAGGCTAATAGTCCCGCTTTTGGTGAAACATACTTCGTTTCATATTAGTAATCATAACTGCAGGTGGGCTGCACATCCCATTGGCAGTTATCACGCAGTTGCACTGACTACATTCTGATTGCCATTAAGCTGCATTTGGCAGTTGCACGTTGACAGTTGCGACTGAATGTACAGTGTACTTGCAGTTATGATTAAAAATATGAAATGAAATGTGTTTCACCGAACGCGGCGTTATTAGTTCCTCTGTTTGTATAATTATAATCTAATGTTATAAATGCGTAAGTAAGTTTGTTACCTTTTCACGCCTAAACCACTGAACCGATCATCCTGAAATTTTGCATATACGTGGGCAGGTGTATAGAAACGGACATATTAAGGTATCTTTCATCCAGAAAAAAGTACTGTTCCCGAGGAAAACAACAATAACGTTAATAGATGGCGCCACGTGTCTTTCGAATCATGATTGAATTATATTTTTATAGAAACTTCAGCAGTGTGTTAAGAGTTATTGTCAAATTCTAAATTAACGCGAGCGAAGCCGCGGGCAAAAGCTAGTTGTAAATAAAATTTTGAATAAAATTACCAGTAGTCTTAAATTTATCGTTTGCATCCAACGCTTATGGAAAATATCTCGATATGAGGTGCAAAGGTACAAATCAATAAATTCTCATGTGTTGAATATAAGAATGATGATAGGTGGTCTTATCTAATATAAATCTACTGTAGATACTAAGCGTTGAATATATCAGCATCAATTAGGGTGCGGTAATACTCGTACATTTCAAGATTATGAGATATATGGTGATCAGTTACAACGATTAGGAGCGAATACTCGTATTGGAATACTTTGTTTAAAATAGCTAATATCGACCGTCCCTACGTACAATCCCCTATGTGGTAGATCCGTGATTTGCATTTTTATTTTCGTGACCTATAAGCCACCCTATACTATCGTTTAGTTTAACAAAAATTATAACAAAAATAAGTCTATGTTGGTAAATTGAACTTTAACTGCACACACGAAATTTCCCATAACTACAAAATCGACTATCTGACGTAGAACAACAGTAGTGGTAATTAAGTAATTTTACGTTGGGTACTGTGCAACATTCCCCAAAAAATAGTTCATAAATGGCATTTCCGACAGATTGATTTAAAGACAATCACATAACAGTTAAGTACCACTTAAGCTATTTGCAATAGGGATGATTCCGATGTACAAAAGACCCTTCGTCTGTGGGCGAAAATTTGACGTTTGACCCGCATTTGCAAGCGTATTTCGCGGGGTCAGCAGAATTACAGCGCGTCTGATTAAAACGTCGATATCTCTTATGTTACGATAGCTAGCTCTCAACAAGTTACATCGTTGGAATTGTTATTAAATTACCTAACAGATGAGCACTATTGTGCATTGAAGTATTAAATAAATGAATAAATATATGGATTGGTATAGCTTTGCCTTATAATCTTTTGGTGATTGTAACGCGCGTTCAGTGTTATGGATTTTTCCCTAGTTTATTGTGTAACGGTCATTATAATATAAAAACTAAACCATTATTTCAAAAAATTATTGTATTATAACCATAAATACACCTATTTTCATTAAATCGCTCTCCTGTAAAATTTGACATTTGTAGTTAGGGGATTATTCGTAGGGACCGTTGATATTAGACATTTATACATACCTGACTAAAATTATGCAAAACAATCCTATAACGGTTCTCCGCTACAACTTGACAAACGGCAAGCAGCAGCAATCAAAACAAAACCGAAAAATAAATGAAAAAAGAATAAATAGAAAAAAGAAATATAAAATAGGTACATCTGTTAAGGATTATGAAATATTATAAAACAATGTACAGGCACGTGACAACCTAACTGAATCAAAACAGCAGAACTGGCTTCAATAAAATTGGAATTAAAGTGATAAAACCTTTTGTCCCTATTTATTGTAGTTTCAATCCAAACAAGTTAATCGAAAAACAATCTTGTTAAAGTTACAGGTAATAACTAAGCCATTAGTAGTTAAAGTCTTAAAATTTCGTAAAATACAGAAAATTATCCGACTAAAGTCGAACTAAATGCGAATATCATAGCTATTCACCTAATAAATGTTTGCTTCACTTCACCAAAAGGTATTTATTAGATTACAAAACATCTCGCAAGCTAAACCTGCTCCCTAAACGAAAATTCGCATTACTAAATAATAAATTATATTATTTATCGGAATGCCAAAGCCGCAGAGGAAACTAAATTATTTGTAAGTGAATTAGATGATACTGGTATGTGTAATGTAATTGGTATAATTCGATGATTTTCTCAACAGATTCGTAAATGACTAGAAGAACTATCAGCCTGGCGAACATGCGCAGCGTGAAATAATTTTTCATCGCGTTATGTCGTGTCTGGACGAGATAATGTACGGCTTACAAGTTTACAGGTCAAGCGGTGTAATATTTTGCAGTCATTTCTCTTCAAATTAGTGTTTACCCTACCATCTTCCAAGATCCATTTTCTATCTTCTTTCACAAAATCCTTAGGACCAAAGTGGAAGATAATATGTTTTTATCTCTTTTATCTCGTCTCGACAATGTTGTTGTTATTCATTTTCTTCTCTTGTGTCGGCACAAGCAATACGAGAATATATGCTGTAGAAAAAAGATGAGCCAACCAGGATAGTTGGTAGCGGGGCAGACTACCCAGGATGCGCCAAACGTACTTAAGTAAGTATCGAAAAAAATCTACTAAACAACAACTAAGGAAACTCATGGAAAAAAATTTCTCTTCCTGAATGCTGAAGATCCGCAGCATATGTTGTATATCGTAACTCGACTGGCTCTTTTAAAGGATCCTATAATGGCTGTACAAATAATTCAGTACGCAGCGATAGTTATCTAGAATGGAATATATTGACCGAATAAGGGTTAGTGCTTTATATTCAACAATGCAGGTCAGCAGGCGCTTCCAAATGGGGTACATCTATGGTGCTCGTCCCAACGCCCGCATAAAACCTGATACACACTAGCGGGAAATTTATAGTGCAATCTTGCCTAGCCTAGGCACGGCCTAGGTATAATACTAAAATAAGGTAAAGTACTAGGCTTTCTTAACTTTCCATGACCTAAGTGGTAGTAATAGGTGCCTTTGCTTTGAACGATTGCACCTCCGGGGCAATCTCAAGGAAAATCAAAACTATAATCTGGAATTTACTTTAATTTGTTTAAAAAGTAGATTGTATCAAACCAGCAACTATTTTGTTGTAGGTACAGAAACTAGTAACTACACTAGCTCCTTATAACATTATCGAACAGATGATAATAATAATCTTTGGACTTTTAATATGGTTATGTTCTTTTCAATCAAAACTCCTAGAGCTACCACGATGCATCGCCTCCCCTCAGTCACACTATCTACAATTACTAGCGGGTTGATTTAATAGATCACAATTGAATAATAACCAATTTTATTCAGTTAACGCTCCTTGCGAGATAACAAGCAATTGATACAAACAAGCTTCTTGTTTTATTTCACCGTCTGACTTGGTTAGGACCTTTGTTTTATTAGATCATTCTGCATCTAGGGCATCAAAATGCTAAGCTGATGATTCAAAGGTAGGTGAGTATTATTACGAATTGGTGCAGATCTATTATCGCCTACCTTTGAATCATCGCCTCGCCTTTCCCCATCTATGTTGGGGTCGGCTTCTGGTCTAACCAGATGCGGCTGAATCAGAGTTTTTGCCTACTTTTCAATGCAATAGAGCATGTTGTGCATTATTATAGGTTGCTTAGATCCGTTTCGTATTACCGTCTTTACCTTTTCATATCTTGGAATCGTCTTCTAGTCTAACATCTTAATTAGATTCGTTTAATATAATATCGTTCATATTGTAGTAGTTTACTGGTTTTACCATAGCATCATCATCATAATTACCCACAGCTTGAAGTTACCCATTGCAGGGCATAAGCCCACCTTCGTTGGCGCCAACCGTCTCTGACCCGTTCTGGTTTCATCCAATTTCCCCTGCAATTTTTACGTCATACTAATTTATAATGAGTGCCTCTAGCAATACAATGTATCACTTATTGGTCATTTTTGATTACGCTCACAGACCGATCTGTCACGAAGAATTTCTGCTTGAATCGTGAATGACCGAAAAAGGTGGTTGAGTTTAAGAAATTTGAAATTCGTACTTCGGAATCCATCGATTTGGATTGATGCAGATATGGAATTTGATTGCATCGCAGGCGAATGATTCGATCGTTATCGATTTTGTTAGACCCCACTTTTGTACTATAAATACTATGTTTTGCTGTTAAGTTCAGCAGAATGCAACGATTATTATGAAGTTGCAAGCAGTTGAACTTATGCCGTGAGAAAAGTATCTTAACTTTAATTCATTTCTTCAAACTAACTTAGTGTTTGATTACATTTATTAAAACATACCAGGGTCTTTATGAAAACACTAATTTTATTTTAATTCTTAAGTTCTCACTGTTCTTGCTTCCATTCATCTGCTCCATATTTTTTTACCATGGAAATTAGATTAAGAAAATGTACCATAAAAACAGTTACAATGTGTAGTAATGTTTTAAGTTTATTACTTACGAGGTAAGTAGCTTTTACGCAGCAAAAGACCTTCAAACTATTAACTTTATATATATTTATGTCCTACGCATGAAACAATTACGTTAAGGCATCACTAATCTGACTCTGAAAGCCTTTGAGAAGACAAGATAATTTAAAAATAGCTATTTAAAATCCTAAATCTTGCCTACCACCAATAGTGTGACCTGGGACTTATTCTAAGTAGGTATTTTATTGCCAATTGCAGTGAATATTGAATTTGCTTGCGCGCCTCTCCATTCAGGGCCGGTGACAACCATCATCGGTGTTTCAATCTCGACGCCGAAGGCCGATCCTTCGATAAATCCGTCGCGTTCGCTTGTCCACATTTGACGAACTTGATTGATTTAGGATTGTCAGAGTCTATGAAATTGAGATTTTATAGCACCTGTGTAATGGTATTATAGCAAGTTAGTGTGCATTTGAAATTCTTGAACATATTTAAGTATTTAATTTATTTACGTAGACTGCTTGGCACACTTTACGTTATTAATAATAATTAACGCAAACTAAAAAAACTAGAGAAATTACTCCGGTGAATGAATTGGTTTTAATTTTTTATGGATACTGATGGTTCAACGGTTCATAATCACAACAAATACCATTTAGATAGACCAATGTGATTGTTCCAACACTATCTAGGCAGATAGTTGGAAATGAATATGGCCAGTTCAGAAACCCGTTCGTCCCATCGACACCATGTAATAATATCTAACATTACCAGCCCATTGCTGACCCATTTCTGGGCAAGGACCTCTTCTCCGAACAATAATGGTTTAGGTTTTAGTCCTCCACGATGGTCTGGTGCGGGTTAGCTGACTTCGGGAGCCTGCCGATTTGCCAAAATTATTTTGAGCAAATTTCATTACCCAACAAAGGTTGCTAAAATGCGTTTCATTTTAGCAACCTTTTTTTATACCAATGCAACATTTGGAATGATTTTAGTACGCACATTTTCATTTGGTAAAATTTTACTCGGCAGAATATTACCAAGGATAATATCATTAAGGCATTTGGTCTTTAATCAAATGATTTATTACAGCAAACAATCTTTAGACAATAAACATTTAGTCAACGCTTATTATATCTTTTTTAAATCAAAACAGCTAGGTTAGGTTAGGTTAGAACTGTGACCACACAACGCACGAGCCGAACGAGCGAAGCGAGGGTGCTGCGGCAGCGGCCGGCGACTGCCAGAAACATATTTTTTTTATTTTACGTTAATTAAGTTATACCAACTGAAATATTTGACTACATTAAAATTTATAAAAGTACTAGTTGGTAAGCAAGTTATTGTTTAAACGTTCACTTGCCAAACATTAGGTTTGACAATTATTTCTGAAGAGTTTATTTGCAAAGTAGTAATTTGGCAAATGAAATTATGCGGAAACTTGTTTGGGAAGTGATAATTTGACAATTTTTTTTCGATGAAACAAGTGTAACCCGCAGACTTCACATACCATCGAGAACTTTTTTTGAGACGCTGTTAGTTACGCAGGTTTCCTCACGATATTTATCTTCACCGTTAACGCAAGTAACAATCAAAGATCCGCATATGAATTCGATAAGTCAGAGGTGCGGGCTATGGACAAACTTAGACCCTCCTGCATTTAAGGCAAACGTTCAACCTCTATCACAGCTTTTGTAATATTATACCTATGTTATTAAAAAAATGCAAAGTAATCAAATACAAGTTGATGAAATTTATTCAAAGATGCTTTGAATAAGCATTATGATTTAATGGTGAGACCGTGTTACCCGCTTATTACGATGCAATAGCTCAGTTCTGGCCCAGCCCTCTAGGCGTTGTTACTACACGAGATTTTGTTGTACATTTAGTAATTTACAATGCAATTAATAATAAATTCGATCATCTGAGAATGCTATGCTAGATTTAAATAGACTTTGACGCAATAATAAGCTGTATAGGCTCTGCGTTATTAAAATCCAGAAACGTTCCAATAAGATTAAACGTTCTAAAATAGCGGTTTTCATTTTAACATAATACTGAACTGAAGTGGCTTTTCAAAGTGTATCTTCATTCATTTTCGAAGCCTAACCAGAATTCGCCAAAATTACAACCTACTTTTTGAAAAAATAATAATCAAAATAAAGAACATGATAAAATAACTGGCATTTATCAACCGTTTATAGGCATACATGTACTGTCGAAAAAATGAAAAATGAGTCTTTAATTTTTTTAAACCAGTTAATTGCACTTGCCATTTACACGCACACTATAATTTCCATTTCAAATGAGTTCCTACATAATCATGCAGTTAACTAATCGTTTGTTGACATTACAAAAACGACTTCGACTCAGATTGATTCATTGAAAGCCGTCTTGAGATACCAATTACAGTAATTAAACTGTACACTTCTTAGTTATAATTTCATTGCGAAATGTTTAAATAGTAAAGATCCTTGGCCCGAGTTAAAGATGTGTTGAACGCGGTTTTAAAATATTGTTTTGCAATGTGTATTGATCAAGTGTATGTTTTAGGTGCCAATACCTAGTTATTCAAATTTAAAATAAAAGAAATAAAAATTTCACGGAACGGAAAACGGAAGTTACATACTCAGCTGTAGCGGAATTGCGACATCATGAAGTTAGTTGTTGACATAAACCTCTTTTCCATATGACACCGTGAAGTTAGTTATTGACATAAACCTCTTTTCTATATGACACCTTGAAGTTAGTTGTTGATATAAACCTCTTTTCTATTATGACACCGTGAAGTTAGTTGTTGATATAAACCTCATTTCTATATGACACCGTGAAGTTAGTTGTTGACATAAACCTCTTTTCCTTAGTCACCATGAAGTTACTTGTTGATATAAACCTCTTTTCTATATGACACCATGAAGTTACTTGTTGATATAAACGTCTTTTCTATAATTATGACACCATGAAGTTAATGTTCACACCGTCCGTGTGATGCCGGACGTAAAGAATAGCACTACCCCATTTCTTTCCATGAGTGTCGTAAAAGGCGAATAAGGGATTCACTAGAGGATGGACAGCTGCGTTCTCTGGGTATTTTAACAACCATACTGTGATCGCCAACCCGCCTGCCTAGCGTGGCGATGATGGCAAACCCGGGCAACATAGAGTGGCGATGGTTGGGGCAGGCCTATATCCAGCAGTCGTCGTGGACGTCTTTCAGCTGAATGATGATGGTTATAATGAAGTTTGTTGTTGACATAAACCTCTTTTCCATCTCAGTCGAAGTATAACTTCTACCACGCGTACCATTTTTTTATCATCTCGTCCATGCACCATTTTTTATCACCTTTGCTTTCCTTAGTTGTATCTGCTATGCCTTAGAGGTGGCCACGACCCCATAGTAAGGAAATACAGTTGCTAAAACAACAGAAAATACAAAACAGTAGATAGGGTTCATTTTAGTAAATTAGTAGAACAGTTGAAAAGAAATTCATAATTATCTGTTAAGAATGACGAGGTTCTGGTTACACATAGAGCGGCAGGCTGCAGATTTTCATTGACTTGATATAATCTTGTGTCACTTCTACGGTAAAAACATTGAAATGCAGCTTGTATCTTATTTTGATGTTTACGGAAATTAATTGATTTTACTTAAAAAGTTGTTTTTTTATTTTTGATCTACCTGTTAGCATTGTCAGATTCTGACGTAGTATTCAGAAAACATTGATTATTGTTATTGTTTCTTTTCGACACTATCGTATTATTATTATCCTTTCTTTTTAAGTTTTTGATTTTTTTGACTTTCGTTTTGCAAAGTGTTTTTTTTGACTATGTACAAAATGCGCAAAGCGTATATCATCAAAAAATGGAGGCTGGATTCGAATTAGCGTCAATTTCGCGACTGACCTGAGCGATCGGTTGTAATGTAACATTCGAAGCGAACTTGTTACGTTACGCCGCTGCGTATCTGCGTAATACGCTCGTCCGGAACTCTGTGCTCGCTGAACACTGCTACCATTTGTCAAAATTGTGGACATGGCGATCAAACATGAAATTTTGATCTAGGTTTTTTAGGTACCTTGGCTCGTTCTAAATCACTTTTTCGAATCTTATTTTTTTGGAGAATCAGATATTACCAAAAACAAAATTGCTTTTTTTTTGTATGGATCACTTCAACATCAAATTCACGATCAAAATTTCAAGTTTGATCTCTTTGTCCACAATTTTGTCAAATGGGACCAGTGTGCGCCGTACTGACTATCCGAATGCTCGCTTCGTAACATACATTACACAAATATGAAACAGGTCACTCGTCGAATTAAGTCACTCAAAAAATAAGGTCATTGACACTTACTAGAGTTTCTCGAACATTCTTTTATCAAAATATTCATAATGCATTAATTTTCCTTCACAAAAGTGTTAGCCCATCATCGTATTGTTGATTAGGCATCGTGGCATCACTCTTGCTTCACACTGTTTCATCGCTGTTAAGAAACGTGTAAATATACCCCCGAGCTGTGGCTAACGTGCAGGGATGCTATTTATTATATTATACGTGTTTGTACTGTAATTATAGATGTGTGTTTGTTTTTGTTCATCTCTTAATTTTATTTTCCCACGGAGGCGTAATGGTGATTCGTTTTTGTTTTGTAATACACTCTTATGTTAAAATTTACGGATTTTGACTATAGTTTTGTGGCGTCTTAAACACATTCCTGTTTTTAATAATGCAAAGTCTTACAAAAGCTATAATCTCCCATACTAATAGACGATATCGTGATGATAAAGTAAGTATGAAAAGATCCTCCATGAGTGACGGTGCTTAAGTACCTAGGTCTGGCGCACTCCGGGTTGTTAGACCCGCGAGCATCCTTGCTGACTGGCTAATCTTTTCACCACGGCATGAGCTATTCTTATATAGCTCGTGCTGACATAAGAGAAGAAGAAGATAGACGTTAGCTTGATAATTATTAGTCTAAGGTCTGTGATCATGCTTGTAATTGTTAGAAGCATCACCATTAATATCCCACTGTTAGGCACAGGCGTCTTCAAAGAATGAAAAACGTTAGTTCTTAGTCCACCACGCTGGCGTGGTGCGGGTTGGCAGACTGCACACACACCATCGATAACTTTATGGAGCTCTCCCTTTCTTTCACCGTTAACTCAGGTGATAATCAAATTCTTGCTTATGTTGCTTGGTGGTAGGATCTATACGGTCCGCCTGGCTAGCTACCACCCTCACATTAAAGTCCAGCGCCAAGCAGTTTACTGGGTTCCGTCGTGTGTACGTGAGAGCCAGATGGGTATAGGGGAATCCTTCTATATCTCTGTTGCTTGGATTCGTGTGCTCCATCTTAGACCTTGTCTGCAGTTACCATCAGGTGCGACGAGGGTCCAACAAGTAAAAAAAAAAACTGAGTCGACTTAACTCTACTTTAAGACTTCAGAATAATTTTCTTGACCATTATTTATGTATACAATATTTCGTTTATGACTTTATGATACTCAGAATATATATTAGTACGTACCTAAACAAAAGTCACACCCACATAATTGTACAACATAATTTTACCGCCCATGTCCATTACCAAGTGTCATTTAGTTTATCAAGATAATTGATTTCGATAAAGTCAATTATCGTTGTAAATGCTTGCCAATATATCCACGGTTTACGAATAGGTCATGACAAACACGACAGGTGGAAAGGAGCGCCCCGCATATACGTTTCTGGACGTCCATGTCGGCTTTCATTATTTCTACGCACCCAACAGAAATTCCCAGGTAAATATTTGTGGTGAATATAGGATAGGCAATGAATATTTCAAATTAACGTTCATTCGATAGATTGCTAGTACAATATGAATGTACACAGAACAAAATTATTACGTATTGAAGTAACAGAGTAAACTCACCGGTCCATCGAATTTTCCATTTATTTTAAATGGCTACATACAGCTTTAAATGACATATGCACTGTATCTCTCTCTAAACCATCAAATTCCACACCTAATCACATTATAGTTTAACTATCGCTTTGCCAGTAACAATTTGTCGATTAAATGAACCCACACAGTCCAATATTAAATAAATAGTATCGTAAAGTCAGTGTTTACGAGAATTCTGTTTCATGCATATGCGTGTGCGCAAACTGTAATTTAATCTTAATTACTTAAACTGGTAGTCATAAACTGGGTAAATTAATAAATAGATGGCCCATTAAAAGTTAATAAAGTCGCATAAAAGATCGTAAAAGTTCGCACTGAGCTATAAATAAAACTGCTGTGTAACCGGACCAGTAATGCGCAGGCGCATCGACTCGTGTGCATCGCACGGTGACCAACATTTATCGTTAAGTGGGACATTGGGCCTGGTTTATTTATGAACGAACACCTACGCAGTTATGACTGTTTATAAACAGACGCGATAATTTAGTAGTATATTAGTATGATGTGTTTGTGTGTGTGAGAAATTTGTGTAGATTTTTATGTTGGCAGTCACTCTAGATTATGTAGGTTATCTAATGTTGAATCATTTTCGGATACTAATGATTTAAATAATCGGTAAATTCGATTGCTGGACATAAAATGTTCAATTCCTATGATTTACCGAGAGTAATTGGTTATAACTAAGACTCCAGTATCTTTACCAATAATGAAGCAAAGATCTCATAGCTTCGCATAGTAGATTCTCACACACGTTAGTAGCTGCCACAGGTTAAATTAACTTACGAGTCCATTTACATGTCCAGTTTGGAAATGAAAAATGGTACCATGAAAACCAGCTATACGATTCATTTTTGACCATAGGAACTAGGGATATATAGAACTTTTCCGAGTATGACCATTTATGTGGGTTGTTGACAACAAGAACTGATTTTTTCTCATTATATGAAGTATAATTTAGGAAGAGACACAAAATAAATTTAAGAATGCTAATTTTATTCTTTTCTTTCCAGGGGTTTTGAAAATCGCATTAGGACTCAGGAAATACACTCGGAAGCAATGAATTCGGATCACCAACCTTATTTATACACTTAACCAATACACCTTAATATCTCGGAAAACGTTGTTAAAAATTGTTTAACATTGTATTTTTTTAAATGTTGGTGACTCGCATTCTAATTGCGCAAAACACTTGTAATTGCTTTAAATTTTGACAGGTCAACAATATTCATTGCGTAGTACATAGCTGGAGAGAAGTCGGATTGTTAATACACACGTTGCTATGGAAATGATTGACCTGTCAAAATCAAAGCGATAACGAGTGTTTTCGGTAAAAAGGATGCAGCATTCTGACGTAATGAATATTGTTGTATTGTCAAAATGAAAGCTATTGAAATTACGAATGTGATACGTAATTCGGATGCAGGATTCATTGCTCCCGATAGTGTAAGGATGAGTTCTGATTCAGGCGCAGCATTCATCATTCAGCCGAAAGACGTCCACTGCTGGACATAGGCCTCCCCCAAAAGGGGGGGTTCGCCGTAATCACCACGCTTGGCAGGTGCGTTGGCGATCGTAGTATGGTTGTTAAAGTACTCAGAGAACGCTGCTGCCCATCCTCTAGAGAATCCCTTAGTCGCCTTTTACGACACCCACGGGAAGACATGGGGTAGTGCTATTCTTTAAGTCTGGCACTACACGAGACAAATTACGGCGGCGCAGCATTATTTTGACTTTTTGATATCTTACAATCACATAACATACACACATTTATTTATTTATTCTATTTTTATATTCATATACTCACGCCTGTAATTGCCGAAGGGGTAAGCAGAGGTGTTCTATTACAGGAGTCTGTACACCCACATTTTATCTCTAGTATAAAGTTCCGTGTCATTTTTTGGCAACAAAAAAATTATTATAGTGCACACACAATAACATAACGTAAAATCACGCCTGTATTCCCCGAAGAGTTGGGCAAAGGTGAAAATCACACCTTCATTTTGCCGTTATGTTTAAGTCCCATGTAATAGGGGCAAGCCTATTGCCACCAACCGGGCCCTGCTACTGAGAAATTCCACACGGAAAACCCAATAACAATTTGCCCGACCTGGGGATCGAACCCAGGACCTCACGCTCGGCAGTCGCGCTTGCGACCACTAGACCAACGACGCAAACACACGTAATAATATCCATTAACTCAACACTAAATCACCAACATAATAAAAAACCCTTTTCCTTTGCGTAATTTATAATGCCCAATGCAATTTCTCCACTGACCATTACGAACTCGTTTCACCGGGCACCGGGCATAAATTTCCAAATCGTGTCCATTGTTCTCTTAAAACCTGGTGACCCTCGACCTAGAGCATTACTGCCCATCAGTACGCCTTTTATGACGTGGCATTGTTATGCAAGAGTCGCCACAAGCAGACCTTGGGCTATTTGCTATTGTACGTTTAAACTTGTCGCGTGATGATCAGGAGATTAGACGGAGATTAACGTTAGTTAATTCCAGTTAATGTGATTTATTGGTGTTGTATTGTTATTTAATTGCTTCGTGTTGATGAGGGTTGTTAATTTAAATTATTGTGTTGTAGATATTTTAATTAGAATTTAATTTTGATGATTTTAATTGATGGATTTTCCTGTAGTATCTTTTTTACGCGATGAAAAATATTAAGTCTGATTGTCTGTTGTCCTGATACGGCAAGATAAACAAAGCCGACGTGGCTTTAAAAAACTTGGTAACAATTTGGTAATTATTACCAAGTTTTTTAAAGCTTCTCTAGTTTCCGTCGGGTTACAAATTTTTAGGGTTCCATACCTAAAGGGTACTAATGGGACCTTATTATTAAGGCTACGCCATCTATTCATCCATGGTCAATCCGTCCGACCACCTGTATCTTTTTAACTGTATTATGTATCTACCCAGTTGAAAATGTTGTGTTGCCTCTAACATGATGGCAAATATTAAAAATGATACAAAAGTTTAAACCCGAAGGGCTTGCTCATACAAGTAACATCGAAAAAAATATTTTCTTCAACGCTTTTTGTTCTTGCTCTATCTTAAAAACGGCAATACATACAAGTTTGAAACTGGGTGTGATTGTAGTGCACAATCTATAATTAAACAAAAATATAAAAACAATTATTTCACAAACATATGTGGTGGTACGGAACTCCTAGTGCGCGAGTCCGACTTGCACTTGTTTGAATCAGATTGGTTTTTTTGTTTGGATTAGTATATGCCAATTTGGTAAACATGGAACTTTAGTTTTAAGGAGTCTCACGCCAGATTGACAACTACTTTATGAATAATAGTATTTTTAGCTATAAATATTATTCATTACCAATACATCAAATTAACCGTGACGCAAATACAAATCTACTCAAGATTTATATAATAATTTATCTAGTCACAAGTTACAAATTCATGTAACCTATTTAAAAGTGTGTAATTCTCGCAGAGCGAAACCTATCAATCTTTGCTAAACTGCCTATTAAATACGGATATAACAAGCACTCACAATATACGCAATTTCATCTCTATTTACCACACGAAGGACACACAATTAAGATGTACCTCCTATATAATACCTATAATATTATTGACTAAGAGAACATACCTATACTTTTTCTTTTATACCTTTCACCCACTCTAGCATTGTTCCTGTATCATCGGTGCGTTTACAGACACAAATTTTCACACACGCACAAACCCCCTGACCCAGAAAAGATCTTTACCATACAAATATTTGTTACGTGCGGACCTCGAACCCATGAACCGTAGCGCAAAAGCCAATCGCTTAGCCGCTGCACCAAACGTGTCGTCAATAATATTTAATTTAATATGATTAAGATGAATGGGGCTCGTGGCTACTTAACATCCGCACGGATCGTGTAATCTGCGAGGTTAAGGTCACAGCTCGTTAGAGCCACCCGGCATCCGATCCGCGTCGCCTCGCCTCGTGCGGTTAGTATTCTTTATATGAACTTGTATGGATGTGCGCTCACTACATCAACTCCGTAGCGTCACCGGATCGCCTCGAGCGTATGCCGTCCACGCGCTGATGACGAGTTGACCACTCGATGACAACTCGTTGCTCGCATGCTTGCCTTGCGTTGCTGCGCATTGCCAACGCACACAAGTCCCGAGTGAACCGCGCTGCCATCGAGTGGACTCCCCCGAAGACTCCTCTGGTTGACCACGCGACGTTTACTGGTGATAACGCGGCGTCCACCCGTGAACCACCTGCTGACAAAAAGTGGACGCCTATCAACCAGGCGATGTGGGTCTGGTGCCGGGTGGCTCTAACGAGCTATGACCTTTAAACTGCGTTTACCGAGGTCAGTCCATGGAATCTCGGGTGTCATACGAATACCTTTGGTATCTCGGGTAGGTAGGTATACATTTATTATTAATTGTCATCATTCAGCCGAAAGACTGCTGAAGAAGTCTGCTGGAGATAGGTTTTCACAAAGCATCGCCACATCGACCGGTCCTGCAGGCTTCCCGCGTCCAGCGGATTCCCGCGACCTTCATCAGGTCATCGGTCCACCATGTGGCCTAACCACGCTGCACCTTCTGGAACGCGCTCGCCACTCCAGAGCCTTTCGACCCCATCGGCCATCGTTCTGCGAACAGGTTCTCCTGCGGATCTCATCATTTCTGAAATGATCTTGTAGGGAAAGTCCGAGCATAGCCCTCTAAATTGCCCCGTAGGTGACCTCTCACCTGTACTAGTACTAGACCAGTAGAATGATATATCATATGAGGCCCATTGTGAACGACCACGTTTCAGTGTCGTAAGTAATCACTGGCAACACGCACTGATCAGACTTTCGTTTTGTGTCACATTTATTAGTATACAACTTCATCAGTTTACAATTTAAAATCACTCTTGATAAAATAAAATGGACATAAATAAAACCTGTAAACAATAAACTAACATGTTTAATAAATGTCATGTTACTGTGTCAAGGATGTGTATTACATAATGATGAGTCAGTGAGGATGGAACCTGTTCACATAATACATATTTAAATGTAATCACGATATTGAAGTCATTAAAGATACAAGTTTACAATATAGGTAGTTTTAATCAGAAGCTAATTGTTTTGCAGCCACAGTCCTAACTAATATTATAAATGCGAAAGTAACTCTGTCTGTCTGTCTTTCTGTCTGATTTTGATGAAACTTGGTGCCAAGGTAGTCTAAAAACCGGAGAAGGATATAGGCTACTTTTACCCCAAAAACGCGATAGACGACAGCCACGCGGGCGAAGCCGCCAGCGACACCTAGTGGATTATAAAATATGAAAATGCATTAATCGGGAAAAGTGTTGTTGGGTTTTTCCGTGAAGAATTTCTCAGTAGCAGCTTGGAGTCTGGATTTGTCCCCAGTTCATGGCTCATAGGCTCGCCCCCTATTACATGGGACTTACACATTACAGCGCAATGAGAGTGTATCATACACTCTGCCCAACCCGTCGGAATACAGACGTGATGTTATGTTGGTATGTTAATTAGGCGTTCAAAAAACCAAAGTGTTATTTGCAGAGATGTGAAACATTGTCAGGAAACCTGCACAACTGAGAGGGCTAAAAATAGTTCTCAATGGTGCGTGTAGTCTGCCAACCAACACATGCCCGCGTGGTGCACTAAGCCTAATGGGGGATTTACACGGGTCGATTTTAGCCGTGCGGTAAGTCACCAGTCGCATCTCTTGTAAAAATCGAATCGCCACCCCGTTTACACCGGTTGACAGAAATCGCATGCGACTTGTTCATTTCTAGCAGAACAACACAACGCAAAACATATCTCATGCGGCGGGCGATCGACTGCAACTGACCATTTACACGGTCGATTTTAGTCACCCGCCGCATGCGGCTTGTCGCCGCACGGCAAAAGTCGGATGGCACCCAACTTTGGGGCTTGCGATTTTTGTCACTTGCGGCCTAGTCGTATTGACATTTAGACGGTTGATTTTCGCCGTGCAGCCTAGACGTGCGGCGAAAATTGACCCGTGTAAATCGCCTATAACTGGCGCTAAGGAGCCGTCTGAACGAGTGAGAGAATAGCGGCGATATTATCGTCGCGCCACGTATTTATATACACTCTTAGAACGTGTATACACACGGCGATGTTATCGCGGCTATAGTTGCTATTGAATTTGATGGCGAGAATATCGCCACGATTCACTTGCTCATGGAGATGGCACCTAAGGCCTAAACCTTTCTCTCTGAGACGAAGCCCGTGCCCAGCAGGCAAGGGCTGATTTATGCCCATTATGTTTATGTATTCAAATAGATATCTAAGTGTACATTTTTTTTCACAATTTTGCTTTTGTCCCATATTAAAAGTTGTACAGAATGATGAGCTGAGCTCACGGTTTTCGGATATAAAGTGACTAACTGTCATGCTGTATAGAAATATTTCTGCTGCCTTCGCTTTCATGCATCAGCTGACCATCAGTGCCAAAATAAGACAATGAAAGTAAGTTTCGGCGCTACGAAAGTATGCCAGTAGGTTATTATGTACAGTTCACTCTTGCTTTCGGTCCGTGACGAGCTGCGAAAGTATCGACGCATGTATACGTCATCCGCGTCATCGCAATGTTGGGGTAGGTCGCAATCGCTTGCACTCTCAACGAAAGTGAATGGGCGAAAGTGTTCTAATATTTCGGCGGTTCCGACGCGATTTACGTCAGAAGCGCGTCATGTTCAGACGTTGCGTTGAGTTCGGTAACGGTGAATGTATTTGTGACGTTTGGAGGCGGGTTAATTTTAGGTTCTTTTTTTTTCTATTGTAACTGCTCGTAGATGGTCCTTGCGTTTCTAGGCGAGACCTGAAGAGTCTCCAGCCAACAGGCGGGAAGTAAAATACTTCACCTAAACTAATTACTGATACTACACTAACATCATGACTACTAGCAACAACGGCACTAAGGGCGTCCCCTAGCGGGACTCTGACCTCGGCTTAGGACATTGCTGGAGATTGGGAGGGAGACAGTTTGATGAGAGCTGTAGTATCTGTGTGACTGCGGAGTCTGAAGAGACGATCGTCTTTGCGACAGGAGAGGTCGGTGGATAATGACTTTGACTTTACGGTTGTTTGATATTTGTACGACGACTTTAATTTCTAAACTTAAGGCCTCATTAGTGGAAATCTAGATCTAGACTACCAGTCTAGTATGTAGGCCAAATCACAGGCTTCAATTTCAGGTAGGAAAAATGAGTAAATTAGTTTTTCTATTTTCAAATTTTCTCATATTAGCCGGTAAGTGGCTGATAGAGAAATTAGTTTATAGAGCATTACACTTCTTCCTAATCCTTCTAGGAAAACAAGATTTCGTGAACCTACTTGCATGAGTTATGAGTAGCTGTAAGCAATCATTAAGTAAGTAAGTAATTAAATACCCATAAAATGTTGTAATAACGGTTTTATTACTCCCAAAACATTATCTTTGCCAACGTTTTAATGTTTTTTTTTATGTTATCAAAACATTTAATATTTTTACAATCCAAGATCGGATCTCACGAATGTTTTCCTTTACGTAATCCTTTAGTTACCTTTATTTCCATGGGAAAAGGTGTTAGCCTATACAACACTATTTTTAGTATACACAAAAACCGAGACAGACCAACAAGATTTTAATCAGAATAACCGGAGTATGTATTTTTTTAAATAAATCTCCAAGTTACACCTTAGTTTATGTTGCGTTAAGTTCCCCAGTAGAGTGTGAAATGTGTGAGATGTGCTATGCAAGGGTTGTTTAATACACGGAAACTGACCGAGCGGACCGTCTCAAGCCTCAAGGTGTCTATTCCCGTCCACTGTTATGCATAGAAACCTATTGAAACAAAACTGAAATATATGAAAAAAAAATTGCTAGATTTAACGTGGTATAAAACTATGCCAGTCGATTCTCCCAGTGATTCTGAACAAACTAGTTTCAGGTTTAGTGTATACTAAAACTAAACTTGTATATTGAAAAGGTGTTGTAAAAGACTTTTCTTCATGAACCTATATCTACTAATGTTCTCAATATTTTTCTTCTTCTCTCGTGTCAGTACGAGCTATACGAGAACAGATGATGACGTGGTGAAAAGATTAGCCAGTCAATAAGGTTGGTAGCGAGCTGACTGCCCAAGTCTGTCACTCGTGGAGGCTCTTCTCAATATTAAAATACGTGGTAAGGTATCAGTGTCAACTGTTTGATACACGAATTCAATTCGAAATTCAACCCCTGAATTTATTTTCGCTCATCTGTAACGAAATCCATAAAAAAATATTTTGACCTTTAAAACTTTGAAT
This sequence comes from Amphipyra tragopoginis, assembly GCA_905220435.1. Taxonomy (NCBI): domain Eukaryota; kingdom Metazoa; phylum Arthropoda; class Insecta; order Lepidoptera; family Noctuidae; genus Amphipyra; species Amphipyra tragopoginis. Next base: position 10,879,523 of record HG991997.1, on the reverse strand, counting down.
CTTAGGGTACTGGCGTGACTTGAACGGCGTTTTATGTAGCCGTAAGCCAGCGGCCGATATTTTGGACTGTTAATTTTGATTTCAATTTTGCCTGGAGTAAATTTGTAGTGGAATAAGATACGTAAACACTGCAACGGGAACGAAGGGAATAGACGGGGTAGGAGGTACTTACCGGCCGGCGACCGCTGCTCGTTCGTTGAGTTTTTCGCACCACACTCACTCACAACACTTTGTTTATGTTTATTAAGGGTTTAAATGTTCAGGTTAATGGTTTTCAGTTCACTGCAGTGAGTTTAGAGAGGTTTTACACGGTAAATTTGATTTATTTCAATTAATTTTGAGCGCGCGAGTTAATGGCGGCCGAAAAGTTTTTTGTCGCGACGTTGTGTGTAGTGGCGCCTCTAGCGGAAACGCACGGCGGCAAGGATTTGGCGGGAATTTGGAATTGGATGTAGGAATTGGGCGGGAACAAGGAAAGGAGTGTTGCAAGCGTTAACATTCCCCCCCACTTGAAATCACTCCAGGGATTTCAAAAAGTGAAATTTGAATTAAATATTGAGAAATTTTGAATTGCCCTATAGTGTGCTTGGTTCAAAGAAATGTTACCTATTTACTAAGTTAATGAAATTAAATTGAATTAATGTATATATATAAGTTAATGAGCGATAGGTCAAGGACAAATTTTGACCACGGGTCTACGAAGTAGTCCGTTAGCAGTTCGAAGCGTGACGACACGCACTACGCCATCCGAACCGGGATGAAGCTCAATCACCCGGCCAAAACGCCATTCTAAAGGTGGAAGATTTTGTTCAACGATAGTTACGAGGTCACCTATCTGTACATTAGCTTGTCCCTTGAACCACTTGCATCTCTGCTGCAAGGTGTGAAGGTATTCGCTCTGCCAAATCTTCCAAAAGCTTTGAGTAAGTTTTTGCAACATCTGCCATCGCTCTCGAGGCGGTAGGTAAGTATTAGTAAGCGGAGTTTCAGGTAAAGATACCAAAGGACCGCCAATGATAAAGTGACCGGGAGTTAACACGTCCACCTCGGTGGGATCACTAGATAGCGCACATAACGGTCGAGAGTTCAAGACGGCTTCGATTTTGTTAAGCACAGTCAACAACTCTTCAAACGTCAGAACCTGTAACCCAACTACTCGTTTAAGGTGGTACTTCATTGATTTAACGCCACTTTCGAAGATTCCGCCGAAATGGCTAGCTGTGGGTGGATTATGTTGCCAAATAATGTTGCGTTTTGCAAACTCCGTATTCAGATCTAATTGTTTTGTTAAAAGGAACTGCTGTACTTCGGATAAGTATCGTTTGGCACCAATAAAGTTGGTACCACAATCTGAAATAATTAATTTACAAAGACCGCGACGAGATACAAATCGGTCCAAAGCCGCAATAAATGCGGGTGTGGACAAGTCAGTAACTAACTCGAGATGTATTGCTTTTACCGCTAGGCATACTATCACGCATACATAGACTTTATACGTGCGGGCATTACGTCTTTTACTTTCCTTTACTACGAAGGGCCCTGCAAAATCTACACCTATTTTTTGAAAACAACGTGTGGGCTGTACTCTTGGAGCGGGCAGATTTCCCATAATGGGTGAAACTGATGTCGGATTCACCTTAAAACAAATGACACATTTAGACAGACGCGATCTTATTAAATTACGTATGCCCAAAATCCAAAACTTTCGCTGAATAATAGATTGGAGAGTGCGAGGGCCGCAATGAAGGTGAAGTCGGTGATAGAAGTCTATTATAAGTACGGATAGACGCGAGGTTTTAGGCAGCACCAAGGGATAAATTGCGGAGAGCGGAAGTGAAGAGTTTTCTAAGCGCCCCCCCACTCGCAAGAGTCCTAGCTGGTCGATAAAAGGGTTCAGCTTTTGTATAGGGCGCGAACACGGCTCCTGACACTTAATTGAGTTAATCTCATCAGCGAAGAACATAGTCTGCTCGTGCCGGATCAACAGAGACAGAGATGTTTCCAGCTCTTCAGTGGATAGCCCATCCGAGGCCTTGGTAAGTTTGCGTGATCGCTTAACATAGCGCAGACACCAAGCTATAATTCGCTGTACCTTAGATAGGGACGAATAATTATTTAACATTTCTGTTACAGGGTCATATACTGCAGGGATCGACTCCGCGGTATGTACTAAAAGAGGTAAGTTTTTCATTTCAGGTATGTTATCGGGTGTAAATGGCTCTCTGGAAATTGGCCAAGAGGAAAATTCCAAGGAAAGCCACGGCGGACCTGACCACCAGATTGGAGAGGAGATCAACTGCGAGCACGAAAGACCACGACTACTATGATCCGCAGGATTGTCGTAAGTAACTACATGGTGCCAGTTTTTAGGATCTACATCATCGGAAACTTTAACTACGCGATGAGATACAAATGTCTTCAGTTTATAAGGCTCAGTGTTCAGCCATGCCAGTACTGTGCTGCTGTCAGTAAACGCAGTTATCCTAAGAAGATTAACATGTGGACGAAGCAAATCAGCCATGTGTTTGAGCACTCGAGCGAGAAGTACTGCACCAAGAAGTTCAAGGCGATTTATAGTCAGCGGCTTGATCGGAGCTACTTTTGATTTCGCAATTAATAGGTTTACTGACACCCTGTCCTTACACACAGATCTCAAATATACGCAGCATCCATAACCCTTTGATGAACCGTCACAAAAGCCAACGAGTTCACACTCAGTTGAGTCAGAAGGTACAATGTGGCGAGTAATACGAACTTCCTTTAAATTACGCAGTTCGGTGACAAAATCTGTCCACTGGTGAGCAACGCACTCCGGAACTGGATCGTCCCAATTTAATTGAAGTCGCCATAGATCTTGAATAAGCAGTTTTGCCTTGAGGACCATAGGTGTTAACCAGCCCAATGGGTCATAAATACGCGCTACGTTAGATAAAATGGAGCGCTTAGTGTATTTTGAACAAAGCTCGGATTGGGAGTAAGTAAAAATATCTTGCGTGGGGTCCCATTGAAGTCCCAGTATCTTAAGAGTCTGCTGGTTGCTGTCATCACAAAACGTCTTAGGCACTTGACAATGTTCAGAAGGAAGCTGTTCGAGGAATTCAGGTGAGTTGCTGCTCCATTTTCTTAACTCAAATTGACCACAATTAAGTAGCTGTACTAATTGATGTTTCAGGTTCAACGCAACCTCAAGAGATGGCGCGCCAGCTGTGATGTCATCCATGAAGGTGTCTTGACGCAGAATCGAAGCAGCTTGAGGCCATTCCGTTCCGTGATCGTTTGCCAGCTGATGTAGCGTACGGATCGCTAAGTAGGGTGAACTACTTATGCCGTATGTGACGGTGCTGAGTTCGTATTCACGGACCGCTTCTGAAGGTGAGTTACGCCACAAGATGTGCTGATATTGGCGATCCTCTGAGCGTAATTCTATGTTTCTGTACATCTTGGAAATGTCTGCTGTAAAGACAACTTCATGTAACCGAAACTTCGTAATGATGTCCACGATGTCATTTTGAAGTTTTGGACCAGTATGTACAATGTCATTAAGGGACAGCCCATTCGAAGTCTTCGCGCTGGCATCAAAAACGACTCTCAGCTTTGTCGTCGCGCTGTCTGGTCTTAATACGCAATGATGAGGAATGATGTACCTAAAGTCCTTGTCAGATGGTTCGACGGGATGCATATGGTTCATATCCTCATACTCACGCATGAATTCAGCATAGTCCTGTTTCAGGTTTTCTTGATGATGAAACCGTTTTTCTAAATTATACAGCCTTGATAAAGATGCGCGGAATGAATCTCCTAAATCTTCATGTTCTTCTTTAAGTAGTATAGGTACTACATACCTGCCGTCTTCGTTACGTCGCACAAGGTCAATATACATTTGTTCGCATTTTTCATTTTCAGGATTTATAATATTTGATTTTGGTGGCTCTTCTACCTCCCAAAATCGCTTGACCACATTGTCTAGGGCAAGTGTGGAAGCCAAGAGAGAAGAAGTACAAGCAGGAGGTCGACACTCGGGGTCGAGCTTGCCTGTTATTACCCAGCCAAACACACTGTGCAGAGCGACCGGCAGTCCCGGGCCTACATCTAGCCGTTGACCATCGTAAATATTATGGAAAATTTCTGCGCCTATTAAGAGATCAATGTCAGCTGCTTTGTCAAAATTATTGTCTGCTAAAACTAAATGCTTGAAATTTGCTTTTATCCTTTCTGGTATTTGTTCTGACGGCATTTTATGGGTAATTGTATTCATCACAATTGCTTGTATCTTAAAGGTTGGCTGATCAGAGTATTGTGATTGAACTGTAAATGACGTTACACCCTTTATTTCGTGGATTGTACTTTGACCTATACCGGCTACGGTTATGTTACAGCGACGCAGCGGTAAGCCTAACCGGTGTGCACATGAAGACGTTATAAAGCAATCTTGCGCGCCACTATCGATAAGTGCGCGGAGTATAAATACACCGCTGGGGCCGTGTGCTCGTACAATACACGTACCAAGCAAGACCAGCGAGCGACCATGTTCTAAGTGAGCGCTAGTGTTGGCGGAATTAATAGTGACCACTGAGTCAGCTGAAACAACTGGAACTACAGGAGCAACTGAGGATATCGCGGGACACGCTGCGGTGGTGCCTTGATCGCGATGAAGAAGCGTATGATGACGCCCATTACATTTTGTACAACAGATTTTCGAAATACATTTATCCGCCGTGTGATTAGGCCTTAAGCAATTGAAACAAAGTTGTTTTGATTTAACTTCCGCTTCCCTGTCGCTAAGAAGTTTAGCGTGGAACACCGGACACTTGTAGATCGTGTGGTGCGAATATCCACAACACGCACAATCTGTGTACTTATTATTATAAGTAGCGTATGCATAAGCATTCGAAAAATCTGCGTTATAATAAAGATCGTTTGTGTAATTATTTGATACATTTTCAGAGTTTAAGTACGGCCCTGTGTTCGAGTACGACCCTGTATTAAACTGTTGTTGATCATTCGAAAATGACCCTGTATTAAAGTACGGACCCACATTGGAATTAATTTGTTCGTCTAAATACGGCCCTGCATTAGAGTACGGCCCTGGCTCCGTGTACGTCACTGCGTTTTCGAAGCAATGCGCGGGAAACGACACTGACTTGTGATATGCATTATTATTTTTTCGAAAAGAAGGTTGCGGTTGAAAATTATTACTATTATTAAATATAACACTGGGTTCACTTGCTTCAAGAACTTTGATATAACTCTGTAAAAATGATAATAAATCGATGAAAGTAGGTATGGAATGTTTGTTTTGTAACTCGAACCGTTTTCGTGTATCCGAGTCCAACTTACGTGATGATAGGTAGAATAAAATAAATTCACCGAGATTTTCTATCTTTACGGATTTGAGAGCATTGACAGATTCTTGTAAAAGACTTGTAAGTTTACGCAAATCAGTTAGGTTACCTGTTTTTAAAGTTGCATAGCTACAAATTTTCTCTAAATAATTAACCGCTAGGATTCTTTTGTTTTGATAACGATCGATAAGCGCATCAAAAACTATGTGATAGTTGTCTGCGGTCACCGGTATGCCCTTGGCTATAGACAGCGCGGGCCCCACGAGACATGACAACAAATAATGAAACTTTTCTATGTTACTAATATTATTGTTACCATGCACCAGAGATACAAATGTGTCATAGAACGTTTGCCAATGTTCGATATTTCCGTCAAATTTAATAAGTTCGATTTTAGGTAAACGAGCTTGCGAAATAGGCTTGCTATATTGAAACCCGGCCGCGTCCGATGCGGCCCCCCGGCATGGGTTGATGGCGCTTTCATCGAACGGCGGGGGCAGCATAGCCTCCGCGACTTCCATGATGACGTAGTACATGGTGTCAAATGCATCTACTGCTTGCATATCGATAGCTTCTTGAGGATTAATTAAGAGTTTTAATGCATTTATTTCATTCGTAAAATCCAAATACTCGCGACGCAGTTCATCGACTCGTTTGTACCTACATTTAAATGCACCGAGTTTCGTTTTATCGCTTGATAAACTGCGGGATATGTCGTACAGTATTTGAATCTCACGAAAGACATATTCTCGTTTGTTGACGAGAAGTTTCAACTTGGTTTCTTTATCCATTTTAAACTACCTACAAGTTATTAATATTGTAATGGAAACTATGTAGGTACTAGTTTTAATAACTACGCGGACTATTTGTTCGGAGTATCTTTTTAAGATTTGAACCCAAGCACACCGTAGGTATTTGCGCGGCAAAATTGGCTCGATGGACCACTAAAAATGGCGTGACTTGAACGGCGTTTTATGTAGCCGTAAGCCAGCGGCCGATATTTTGGACTGTTAATTTTGATTTCAATTTTGCCTGGAGTAAATTTGTAGTGGAATAAGATACGTAAACACTGCAACGGGAACGAAGGGAATAGACGGGGTAGGAGGTACTTACCGGCCGGCGACCGCTGCTCGTTCGTTGAGTTTTTCGCACCACACTCACTCACAACACTTTGTTTATGTTTATTAAGGGTTTAAATGTTCAGGTTAATGGTTTTCAGTTCACTGCAGTGAGTTTAGAGAGGTTTTACACGGTAAATTTGATTTATTTCAATTAATTTTGAGCGCGCGAGTTAATGGCGGCCGAAAAGTTTTTTGTCGCGACGTTGTGTGTAGTGGCGCCTCTAGCGGAAACGCACGGCGGCAAGGATTTGGCGGGAATTTGGAATTGGATGTAGGAATTGGGCGGGAACAAGGAAAGGAGTGTTGCAAGCGTTAACAGGTACCTTTCCACCAGAGATGTGCTATGCAGCTATGCTGCGAGAATGTAAAGGCTAAGCTACAAAACTATGTGACCGTTTCCACTGATGCTCAGCTATGTAGCTGTGCGAAGAAGATACGCATCTCGAGCTATGCGACGTATCGACAATATGGAAGGCACGGGGAGCGGCGGGCATAGCTATACCAGTCGCGACCATCCATAGCACGCATCCATAGCTCGCATCCATAGCACGCATCCACATCACACATCCTTCCATATAAAAAACGTAGCTTAGTTGAATCAGTTTCCACCAGTGCTATGCTATGCGGACCAATGAATATGATTGGTTGGATATCAAACACATCCATAGCAACGTTGCATAGCACATCTCTGGTGACAAAGCACCCTTAAACTGTTCGATATGAGTCTAATAGCCAAATACACAAACACTGCTCAGTTTAAGTTGCCGCTAAGTCGCGTTTTTTTTTCTTTTGCACTGCTTTTAGTTGGTCCTTAAGATCCATTTCTATGTTACCGGGAAGTTATTATCGAGAACTGAGGGGTCTCCAGCCTATGTTAAGTCTCGTGCTGTAGTACTTAAATGACAGTGACGACACGAACTTAACGGCAACTTAACTTGAGTAACGTTTGAGTATTTGGCAATGAAATATTTATTTAGATCATACCAATCTGATATTACCCTGACCTAATGTCAGCCAGTGACTTCAAACGAGGAAAATATATAAGCAAGTTTTTTTTTAATCGTCTATTATTTCTAAGGACTTAACTTAATTAACACTTTATATGGATATAATCGAACAAAAAGCCATTCTTGACATGTCAGTAGCATATTTGCTTTAATAAAACCAATCAATGCCCATAATTATGACATAGACGCGTCGCCAAGTACCTCGGTCCTTGTCAAGTTTCTCACACAACTCACGCGCAAAGATATGGGATAGCCGCTGATTATCTTGAAATGTAGGCCAATTAAGCATTTGACCGCATGACTTTAATGAGACGTAATAATATAAAATAAGCTGAATCGTTCTGCCAGTAATTCTAAGAAGTCCGTTAATAAATCGTGAATTCCGAAACAGAGGTTTAAGGCTATAACATGATTTGGTGGTGGACACGTTGCGACCGTCAGCGTCACGCGGTAACTGTGGGCTAGTTCAGGTATTTTTTTGAAGCAAGAAACGTGCCTGATTCCCCCTGATTTTTTTAGCAGTACAATTTTCGTTTCCAAAACCTGTCAAATCAATTGACAACAAAAACAAAACAAAATGTTTTGACAGTTTTCCTGCTTCAAGAAAATACCTGAATTAGCCTACTGGACGGCTGAACTAACTGTTTTTTCTCCTTTGTAATTAGTTTTTAAAAATAATTGTTTAAAAAAAAGTGGATACAGTTCAATACCATGTTCCTTACGCAGTTACCATTACGGTCGTGTGCACCTACATGTAAAGAAATTCAAGTGATTTTCTCCCTAAATACCGATTTAATTTTTATGATGATATTTTACATGTGGCTTACGTCACACCTAGCATCATACTGAGTGGCCTCATTGTCACACCTACGACGTGCCAATTATTGATTGCAAGTTTGTTTTTAGTAGGTTCTGTACTTAGGCACATTTATGTCTTTTTCATTTGTATTTGCTTCTTGTGTTGGAATCAGCTTATTTTCTTCCTTTCTCTTACATGCCAAGTGAATGTATGTGTTTATAAATACTACGTTAACAATATTTTATGATTTCCATTACAGTTCCTTCGTTATGTTTCGTTACGTGTTTCTATATTGGTGGTCATGACCTTACCTACTATAAATTTTCTCCTAAATGATCAGTACCTACTTTAGACCGTAATCAGTATTTTTTGCTCAGTTTATGCCTCACAAAAATGAATGGTACAAAATTAACTTTAAAAAAAAGTAAAAACCGACTTCAAAGAAATACTAAAAGGAGTAAAATAATTACCATAACATAAAATTAACAGTTTCAGAAGTCGGTGGCTTCTATTTGCTTCAGTGTAGAGTTGCACCGACGTAGTCGGGCATAAAAAGTCCTTTCAAATGATACCTTACACGATATAATGAAAACATTCCAAAGGGGGGGAGGGGGGGACACGCACCCCCTCCTCTTTTCCAGTAGTCAGTTCCCAACAACAAATATAAACAAAGCAATATTAGTAATTTGAGAATTTTGCTTTGATCCGATGAGGAGTTCCGTTCCATATCTCTGAAGTTCATGGTCTAATCATAACAAAATTTACATGGGACCAATCGGGAAGTATACCCTTTCGAACAAAAAAAGAATTTTTCAAATCGGTTCATAAATGACGGAGATATGAGGTAACACCATAAAAAAAAATTAAAAAAAAATACAACCGAATTGAGAACCTCCTCCTTTTTGTAGTCGGTTAAAAATTCAGTAGATATGATAAAAATATGTTCAGTTTTAGCATTTACACGGCTACATATCAAGCTATATATTTCCAGTATAAGCGAACCTCTCATTGTACGAAAAGCTAATACAATACTAGATCAGTTCATGCTGGAAATTATTTTACAGATTTTGTAACTCTTACTGGAATTGATACTAGCCGTGCGTACTATTATGTTCAAGCAACCGTACCAACTACGTTTTCGTTATTAATTTTCTTACTCCCTTTTTTCTAAACCAAATCATTTCAATTGATTTGTAAACGTTTATTTACATTGACAAGCGATTCGCTCCGCCCATTAACTGTAACACCAATGCCTTACAAAATACAACGATTGAAGCATTTAAGTTATAATAACCAATAGCTAGCTACCAATTAAAAGACTTTACCTCACATTTTGTGGGTAATCATTGTTGCCGCAGCTAATTCAGTGGGTTTAGAAACAAGAAATGCTTATAGAGCCACGCAATTATAGGTCATTTCTAATTGCAAAGTAAAATGTTATAATGGTCTTGCAAGCCATTGCCGAGTTCTTGCAATTCTTTAGTTAATAGCTCTGTTGGTACTGTATTGGTTTGGATTGAAGTGTAATGTGGATTACAGTAAGTTATCATTATTGACGGGTACTTTAGTTGGAACTAAAGCTTGAATATTTAAAAGTGAAGGTTGGAATTATTTACTTATTTAAGGGAAAATCATACGTAACCGTCCTTACATGATTATTTTAGTTTTTTTTTTCTCTCTTCAACTTTACTGCTTTCTATATACGTTATTCCAAAAACCGCTTGATCTAATGGTAACGGAGATTAATTCGAAATGGTTTTTATTGGAAAATTTAATAAAATAATTTAAAACAATTTTTTTTATTTCTGTGTCGTTTTAGAGCCCCGAGTTAACTGACTGCAAAGAGGGATATCGCGCCTGCCAATAATTTATGAAAGGCATCGAATTGAAAACAAAAAGAAAAAAAAAGCTGCATGAGCATAATTAATGCGTATTTATGCATCTCCAGTGACGTGTTTGCGATTTATTCGATTCCGTTTAGCTACGTAAGCATGATTTCGCACATGTCAGCGTCCAGAAGTATTAGCTACACTTGTATGCATATTAACTAAGTTTGATGTGAAAGATGAATCGATGCGGAAGGGTGCGTTGGTACGCATAATCTATGAGTAAAATGCGAATCGATGCCGATTAGTGTATCTAGTCCTTAAGTCAGCATCATTATTAACTGCCTTTTATGCCAACTTCTGATTATAGGCCACATCCCTTTTGCGTCATTCTTTCCTGGTCTGTCATTGGATTGCATAAATAATTCAGACTCACTATCTGTCTAGCATATTGCAAACACGTAATCAGAATTCGTGGGTGGATACTGTATCATTGCTTTCTAGCAAGCAGTGTTCCTGGTTGTAGGCATGTTATCTAATCTTCATCAATACATTTGCGTATTCCGCATATTACTATGTATTGTGGAGCTTCGACTAGTGGTATTGGTCTGAACAAATCACATTTTAAACAGTAAGAGCGATTACGCACCGCATCCGATCCGAATCCATGAAAATACCAATCTAGAGTAAAAATTTCGGACCGAATTCGGATGTTGCTTACGCACTATTCTGATCTCTGATTCAAATTCAAACAATTCAGGGGCCATCTTTGGCATATCCGTTTGGCGTCTGATTTGAATCCGAGGTAATGCGAAAGCGTTCATACAAACAGTACTACGGCTACTTCGGTCCGTAAATTTTTCTTCCCAATTAGAAACTCACGGATGACGGATAGACATCGGATGACGGATGCCGGATGTAGTGCGTAAACTACCATACAAATCTATGGCTACTTCGGAACGTATTTTCATGGATTCGGATCGGATGCAGTGCGTAACCGTTGTAACAGGAAGCAGTGATTGCCTTGCGGTTGAACGCTTGCATTCTATGCAGGAGGGTTCATGTTGTGGTTCTTTTCGAATTCATGTACGGATCAAAATTTGATTATTACTTGCGTTAACAGCAAATGTGAGTGGGGTGCATGAAAAGAGCCTCCACGAGTGACGATACTTAAGTACGTCCGGCGCACCCTGGGCTGTCAGCCCCGCTACCAACCTTGCTGACTACTAATCTTTTCACTACGGCATGACCTATTCTCGTATAGCTCGTGCCGACACGATAGAAGAAGAACAGCGAATAAAAACATTATCAGGAAATCTGCATACCTGAGAGGGCTCCAAACAGTTCTCGATGGTGTGTGTAGTCCGCCAACCCGCACCAGGCCAGCGTGGAGGACTAAGGCCTAAACCCTTTTCCTTCTGAGAAGAGGCCAGTGCTCAACAGTGTGACAGTAATGACCTGATGATGATGAATCACATTTTTGATAACTCTAGTATTCAGAATCCCAAATATAATGATGCTTCTATGTTATAAAATGTTATATAACATAATATAACTTTAAAACAAGTAAAAACCGACTTCAAAACATAAATGAAAAGAGTAACATAATTACCATATTATAAAACTAGCAGTTTCAGAAGTCGGTGCCTTCAATTTGGTTCAGTGTAAACTTGACTTCTGAAACTGTTATTTTATTTTTCTATTTTAAGTGGCATAAACAATACACAAAAATGCAATTACAGCAATCCCGGGTAATTTGCTGTTATCCATTGAATAGTTCCGTTGTCAATCTCCGAGGGTCTTCATCAGATCTTCACCAAATTTAGAATTTTAAAATACTCTTTCAAACAAAAAAATAATTTTCCAAATCTGTCTATTATGACGGAGTTATGCCCGAACACACATAAAAAAAGACAAATAAAAATATAAACATCTGAATTGAGAACCTCCTCCTTTTAGAAGTAGATTAAAAAACGATTGCCTCGTTGGTTTAGTGGTCGCAAGCGCGACTGCTGAGCATGAGGTCTTGGGTTCGATCCCTAGGTCGAACAAAATTTTATAGGGTTTTTCCGTGTGGAATTTCTCAGTAGCAGCCGAGATTTGGGCCCGGCTCGCCCCCTATTAAATGGGGCTTAAACATAATGGCGAAGTGAGCGAAACCCTTCGGGAGGTAGAGGTGTGATGTTATGATATGTTCTTACAAAAAATCTGAACGAAATGTTAAAGTGTCAAAATCTCATGATGTTTTATTTTATTTATTTTATAACCTCAATGTGGGAGTCCCTTTACTTTTTTTTTGCAGAGTAATAATTTGCGTATTTTGTACGGATTAACAAGAAGAGAACCAACGAACAATAAAACATGAAGTACTTGTACTTTAAAAACATACATAATACATATATAAAGTATTGAAAGGACTACAAGAAAAGGATTAATACGGCCAATCAACTATGAAGGATGTTTACGTATCAACAATTACCATTCTTGTAAATAAACTCAGGAAGATAAAACTTAAATATCAACGACATATTATATTGTCGATTACCGTTTTTGTCGATGTTAACCTTACGCGAATATATGAGGAACAAACAGATGCCTTTTATTTGTGAATTGTCGACGTTACAAGGTTGATGAATCTCGACACATTGGTAATGGTTTTATGTTTATTTTACATAACATAACATAATATCACGCCAGTATTCTCCTACGGGTTAGGCAGAGGAGTATGGTACACCCTCATTTCGCCGTTATGCTTATATCCTATGTAGGGCGAGCCTATTGCCATCAACCGGGTACAAATCCAAACTCAGCAGTGCAATTCTGTAAGAATCTCACCTCGATCGCGACTGTCAATTAGACACATGTCGTGACACAGCGTGGATAACAAAACTACGCGTTATTGATTATACTGTCGAATTATCTGTATGTTATTTGCTTCATTATCCATACTGTGACATTATGGATATCGAGCTAACCGTCTATATTGAGGTGGGTTTCTTACAGAGTGACACTACTGGGCTGCTACTGAGAAATTCCGCACAAAAAAATTAACCCAATAACACTTTGCCCTACCTGGGTATTGAACCCAGTATTTCAAGCTCAGCCAGTGTCGGACTGGCCATAGAGTTAGGGTGGCGTTTGCCACCCGGGCCTTAGCGTGCATGGGCCCTCCTCGCTGCTGGACTGGAAGCCCGCGTAGGCGAGGTGAAATAACTCCTCTTATAGAAAAAAAATACTAATTGAAACGTTTTTTCATAAAATGTATGTCTTTGAAAATAAACACTTCCAAAAACTCTTGCCTATTTGATTATTATTGTCATTTAGTTTGTTGGTTGACATGAAGGTGGTATCTACTTCTCTCGTGTCAGGGCTTAGTAGGCGTTTCGGCCGCTGAGTTTCGTCCGATCCGGCCGAAACAGTCATTTCATTATTATTAATATTTTTGAGTGGTGTTTCGGACGAATTCTTTTTTAAAGGCAAAGTAACGTCAGAAACATAATCAAATAATACCTATTTTACTTTGTGGCCATGGATAAATCGAAATGTACAATCAAATAAAAAAAGTCTAATTTTTTTACTGAATCCTTATTAGGTGGTTAAGATTCGATCACTAAGGCAAACGGAAAGAAAAAAAAATTTTTTTTTTTTTGGCACTAGTTCCCCTGTGGTGTAAATCTATCTATACCAGTAGCAGATCATGCAGTTTTAAGGAATTACACGAATTCGTTAACACCCTGTATAAGACTGATTATTGTTGTTTACATTTATAATTCTTATTTTTAATTGATATAATATAAGACTAATTATTTGACGACACGTTTGGTGCAGTGGCTAAGCGATTGGCTTCTGCGCCACGGGTCGTGGGTTCGATTCCCACACGGAACAAAAATTTGTATGGCCTACAGATGGTTGTTTCGGGTCTGGGCGTTCGTTTGTGAGATTTGTGTCTGTAAACGCACCCACGATACAAGAGAAATCTTAGTGCGGGGCAACGTTTAAAAAAAAAAAAAATGTTGTTTACATTTATAATTCATAATGTACGCTTTTTAATTGATATACAACGTTATTTTTACTTTATACGAAAACCGAGACACCCCAACAAGATTTTCATCAGAACTGCCTGAATATGTGTTTTTTTTTAGTAAATCTCCAAGTTACACCTTAGTTTATGTCGCGTTAAGTTCGCTAAAAAAGTGTGAAATGCCTGAGATGTGCTATGCAGGAGTTGTCTAATACAAGGAAACTGGCCGAGCGGACCATTTCAAGCCTCAAGGTGTCTATTCCCGTCAATTGTTATGGGTAGAAACCTACTGAAACAAAATTGAAATTTATGAAAAAAAAAAAAAAAAAGAATGTGGTGTAAAAAATATGTCAATCGATTCTCCTAGTGATTCTGAACAAACTAGTTTCAGGTTTCGCATATACTAAAACTAACCTTGTATAAGACTGATTATTGTTGTTTACATTTATAATTCTTATTGTACGCTTTTTATTTGATATTTAAAGACTGATTATTGTGATTTATCATGTTTACTGTTGATTGTTGTAATTGTATATTTTATCTTTGTCCAACAATTTCCTGACTTTTACTTCAACAATATAACCCTGCCTAAGATTTTTCATTCTGACCGTACAAAATTTGCTTCAAAAAAAGTATCGTCCGAAACGCCACTCAAAAATATGAATAATAATTAAATGGGTGTTCCGGCCGGATCGGACGAAACTCAGCGGCCGAAACGCCTACTAAGCCCGTGTCAGCACGAGCTATACGAAAATCGCTCATGTTGTGGTGAAAAGATTAGCCAGTCAGCAATGTTGGTAGCGGGGCTAACTGCCCAGGGTACGCCGGACGTACTTAAGTATCGTCACTCGTGGAGGCTCTTTTCATGCACCCCATACCAAGGTGGTATGATCTTCACTGATTCTAGGCGGGCAGCGGGCCCAGTCATAATGCCACCCGGGCCCTTTAAGCCCAGTCCAATCCTGAGCTCAGCAGTCGTGCTTTGCGACCACTAGGCCAACAAGACAGTCAATGTTTATTTTCTTAGCAGTATACCATTTGATTTAGCTGATTGAAATAGGAGGATCGTCAAATAGCAGCACAGGGTCACCAGAACCGCGAGTATACAATGAAACCATGTCTCTAATGAGGGTTTGAAGACGTAGTTGAGGTAGCGAGTGTCCGCTACGAGGGATAACAGCATGTTTGTCACTATGTCTTGGTTTTGAAACCGCTGCGCCGCTATTATTTCAAGAGAATAAATACCCTTTCGTGTTATTGATTGTCGGTGCATACGTCTTATTCACAATAATGTTAGGATTTGCAGGACTTACCTACTTATTACCTACATCTCCTGAATATACAAAGTGTAACAGAATACACAAGAAATTAGAAAGCTGTTTGTTAATAATCGACCACTTATTAGCTTTCAACAATTTTTTTATAAGAATGTGTAAAAAAAATGTTTTTTACAGATCAGTCAAACATGAAAGACTGAATTTTAAACACAGTTGCCTAAACAAAAAGCAGAAGTTTTGGTAAAATTAATTAAAGTTAGATTTCGGCTAATGTATGGTGATTTTTACTGAATATTCTTATTGGAGTGTCTTAGGTTTCTGGTTATTTCTGTAACAAGTTTTATAGTTAATTCCTTTATTTCACCAGACAATCTGATTATGGCTAAGATAACAGTTTGCAGACAGAAATTGAAAAAAAAATGTAAAGTCGTGATCAGCTTTGTTTGTTGAATTTCAGATCAGCACGAAAGCAAACAAATATCAGACTATGAAATCTCTCTTACATAAAGTCCACACTCAATTCCGATTCAAAGATTACTCGGCGTTGACAGATCAATCAGTCAGAACAAACTTATGGAGTACTTATGTACTAGCTCACGTTCCGTTTCGAAATGGTAAAACATATTAGCCCTAGGAGAGTCTAACTGGCAAGGATAATAACTGTAAGCCACGACAACTTATTATTATAGTTGTTTAGTGAAAATAATAGGTATTAAAGTTGGACTGCGCCGGAGATACGGCTTGGCGCGAATCCCAAAGGTTATTGGGTTCAAACTTGTTGCCGTTAATGGGTTTTATAGTGTGTTTGTTTAATATTTTGTTATTTATTAGGTACTCATATTAATGGAATTTTGAACATAAGTGCAATTTTGATTATAAAGCACCAAACTCACTAGTAAGTTTTACTGTGCAATTTGACCTGTGCAAATTGACATATGCAGCTGACTTTCAAATTATGGACACACTCGCAGCAAGTCAACTTCTGCAAGTTTTACGAACTAAGCGAGCACTTGCGTGCAATAACTTGCGCAATGAAACTTGCTAGTGGATTTGGCGCTTAAGCACATTTTTCTCCTAGGAATATAGCTAAAGTTAGCAATATAAACCAAAACTAAGGTAAACCCTGAATTAAAATTTTACCAAAGCTCATTTAATACTGTGTTTATATAAAACATGTTAAATCTGTATTTTTTTGTGAAAAATAAAGTTATTTATTTATTATTTATTAAAATATACCCATCACTTTCTAACGTCATATAACAAAAAGAGACGGGGCAATTTTTTTTGAGATTGTAGAATGAATAGCGTTATGTGCCTTCTGAGTTTGTATAAATTATAAGAACAGGTGATGGGAACTGCTACTCTTTAACACAGGTTATTGTATAACCTAGCTAGGAGAGCAGTGTCACAACTTCCTTTATAGAGATTACTGTAAATTTCGTCTGTATACATTAAGCCTACCTGGTATGTCTGCAATCTCTATTATGAATGAATAAAGATTATTTTAAACCTGGTTTGTTCTTAGACCATCTCTTGTCATAAGGGGGCTTGAGTTTACGTCTCCTCCTCAGCTGACTCCTATATTTACATAACTTTGTATAATTCTAAAACTATTTAATTTCATTTGTTTTTAATTTGTTATTCGTCTAGTTGAATTTTGTTCTATGTTTTTTGTTAATATTTTAGAAATTTTGTTCTTACCGCAACCAAAGTACATCAATAGAAGATATAATTAATATCCAACAATGATTTCATAACGTAAACGCGGATGATCGACAGTTCGTGAGGTTCTATCTGAAACCCAAATTATTGGTAACAATGCCGTGTTTAACAATAACAATTTGGTTCAAAGTTGATAAATTTACCACAATGTGAACTCTTGACTTTGCGATGAACTTCCTGGTAGAAACAGAGAAACGATTACGGAGTTATAAATATAAGTCATGTAAATCTCAATATTCATCATGTGGTTATGTGGCTTTTGGTTATGATAATGATAATGATCTAGCTACACATTCAATCTTCCTAATCTGCCTTGCCTTTTCCCAACCATACAATACAATACAATACTCTTTATTGTACACAAAATAAACAAGAAACATTATTATAAAATAGAAGTGTACAATGGGCGGTCTTATCGCACTAGGCAATTTCTTCCAGACAACCTTTGGATGGACATGATTTGCAAGAAAAAAAGTGAGAGTGAGTGAGTGGAGACATTAAATGAAATACTTTAAATAAACCTAAACACACAAATAAATAAATTGGAACAACCATGTTTGGGTCAGCTTCCAGTCAAATCGGATACGTCTAAATAACAGTTTATAATACTTTTATTCAGCCGCATCTAATTACAGAGCGACTGCCATCAGACCTGTGCAACCCAGTTACTGGGCAATGACGATATTCTAAGGTTAGAATATACTCCAGTTTTTTATCGGATACCTTTCGGAGAGTGTGCTTCAGATCTGCATGATCTAATTCCCCCCTGCCCTTTTTTCTATCGGACGGCCAGATACACGAAAAAGCGCCATCGGTTCATGGTTGTTATATCAAAAACCCGAACGAAGCGCTTTGATTCCACTTTCATTGTGAAAACCGCCAAACAGTGGAATGCGCTGCCCGAGTGGGTGTTTCCCGACAGCTACAATCTGGATGTCTTCAAGTTACGAGTGAATCGGTTTCTCCTGGGCAAGCGTGCTCCATCGTAGAACGCATTATCGCTTAACATCAGGCGAGATGGTGGTCAAACGCAGGCCTAGTATCAAACAAATAAAAAGAAGTTGTCATCCTATCGAGCTTCTGACTACCCGTAACGACTGTCATAGGTCATAGGTATGACACTCGGAACCAACTGCTTAACGTGCTCACCGAGGCACAGGGAGGTCTCGACGTGTAATGAACGGTAACCCATCCACAGACGGACCGCAGCAAGCGCGGCTTAACCTCACAAATCGTATGATCTACGTGGTTAATAATTAGCCACAAGCGCGTACATGTTCAATCTTATTTGAACAAATTCTTATTTGCACATATAAGAAGACACCAAAGCGGTATACCACGCAGTGCCATTAAAACCTACAATATAGTTTGTGCAAACATTTGCACAAGTTGTTTGCGCATGCAAGTCGCTGCATGTGGCCGTACCATAATAGCGTTCTACATCTATTCTCGAAGCTAAATGGAATACAAGAATTCCTTATACCTTGCCTGTGCAAGATAAATAATTTATTTTATAAGGACAACTTGTAAATGGTCCGTGTGGATCGTTTTTACGTAACCGGGCAGTAATTCGCGAGACTTGAAGGGTCTCCAGCCAATATGGGGAAGTAAAATACATAACCTAAGCTAACTACTTATACTACACTAACATCATGACTACTAGCAACAACAGCACTAATGGCGCCCTCTAATGGGACTCGGACCTTGGCTTAGGGAGTTGCTGGCGGGGGATTGAGGGGGAGACAGCTTGATGAGGGCTGAATTATCGGAGTGTTCTTTTTTTCTGGAGCGGATTACTCTGCGTGACCGGTTGCGTCCCGCGTGTCGTCCCATGATGGCACCGCCATTGTTTATCTATTGTGTCTATAATTATGGTGATTGAGAGGTTAAGTCTAAAACTCACACTAGTTCTATTTAATGACATAAAACCAAGTAGAGCTAGAACCGAATAATACAGAAAATGACGTTCAAACAATTTAAGCAGAGTTGTTTATGGCGCCGTAGCATAAAACATTAACCGTCATCTTCGTTTCATACAACTTACACCCATTATAATTAACATCTTTCCAACTTCTCGCATTGACATTTTTACGAGTGTAATAAATCATACCGATCGCCTTAAGGTGCAGCCATATGCGCTGTAATGAATGCAACCTTCTATTAGGTAACCGCTTAATAAATACTGTTATGTATGCACTATAATGCGCTTTTCGCTTAAGGGAGACGTGCAATTTATATGATATTGCCACGTAACCTTGCAAAAGACTTACAGAAATAATACACAATATTTTTGTTGGATTACCTGAAATATAATAATAGTACCTATGTAAAAATTTACAATTTCTTTAAACAAAACTATTAAGAATAAATCAGGTGACCTACTTGAAAGCCATTTAGTTTTTTGAATGATAATGATGACGCTCAATTTAACTGTTTATCCACGATGTTCTTTGCCATATTCACTTAAAAGAAGAGAATGTTGAGCTATAAGTAAGTACAGTCGAAATAATTTGTGACACATTTTGGCAGAAGCGTGAAAATATATGTATTTCTTAAAAAAAATGATACAAACCAAACCTTAAAAAAGTATCAACGACAGAACTTACAGTGCTCTTACAAGTATAAAACAGTAGCTGTAGAACAGTGACATAATGGGGTGCATGAAAAAAGCCTCCACGAGTGACGATACTTAAGTACGTCCGGCGCACCCTGAACAGTCAGCCCCGCTACCAACCTTGCTGACTGGCTAATCTTTTCACTCAACGATAACGAAAACCACGTATTCTACCCATCATTGGGATAATTTTTTTCTACCAGACCATACCTGGGAAACCATTGGTTTTGGAGATATTGAAGGTCAAAGTATACTTTTTTTTTAGTTTTTTCCAAAAACGTATTCTAAGTGATAATACTAAACTTTCTTCCAAACAACCTTATCAAAATTTTCAATTTTTCCTCACAAATTACGCATTTGAAGTTACAAAAACGCAACGAATATCAAACACACACGACCGCCTACGCGCCTTGGCTCAGCTGTGTGGCCGCTGCACGCATGCAAACGCGTGGCATCGCCACTACCACACATTGCGCGCTACAAAAAAAAGCGTTTTTTTTATGCCAAAAAATAAAAGTCGTTGCCCAGCAATTATTTTTGGTCAATGTAGTTTAGTTTGATGTACAGAGTGCATAGATTTCGGCTATGTGATGGGTCTTTTTACACCCTGTATATTCTTGTATAGCTCATGCCGACACGAAAGAAGAAGTGACATATAAAGAGTGCCTATGAAATCGACGTCAAGCCACAAGAGGTAGGTATTTTAGGAGCTGTGAGCTACAAAAAAGCCCATGGAACTTAGGACATGATTATTCCCAACGGTTTTTTAACGATATCGAAAAAAGTTTATTTTAATTAAATAATAAATACAAAATTAATTGCTGTCGGCGTTTTGATTTACTCATCTATTATTTCCGTGCAATCGTTTGATGAAACTGTAATATCTTTAGCCTTTCTATCTTAAAGCAGACAAACTCACAGATAAATGCACCGATAACTTCAGTTCCCAAAAACTAAACTGAAAAGTGTCGAGTAATAAGTTATCTTATATAAAGCACTGCAGCTTATCCTTATTGCAGATCATCAAATGAAACCAGGAAGTGTCATTTGTGCAACAATCGTCACGAACCACGATCTTCACGATGAAGTTCTTCACGTGTCATGGAGTCACGAAGATGGATAGCTCTTCAATTGTCGAAGCCATTTAATTGCAGTCGAAAGTTCGGCACTTTTGATGACTTTAAGCGATTTATAATTGTTATTGAGTCACCCAATCCAGTCAGCTCATTAGTCTCTGCGTAAATTGCGCCATTAGTCATGTAAATTTTTTATTATGACTTAATTTATAAGTAATGTAAGCCATAATTTATCACAAGATTGCTGTGACAGAAGATACATTTTGTCCCAAAGTTAGATTGATTTGATGACATTTAGGGTCAAAATACACGTCCGATACTTGCTTCCGGGAGCCGGATCCGACTATCTATCTGATCGGATTCATGATTTAATACACGTACGATTCTCGTGTCCGATTTTTTCTGGACGACGACGACGCCCGTACGATGCTTAAGATTCTGACATCCGATCCAATAGTCTGATCGTACATGTAATTCATGTTCAAACAAATGTATGACGCGGAGGCCTTCAGATAGTCTGATCAGACTATCGGAACCGACTATTGGAGGCAAGTATCAGACGTGTATTTAGGCTCTTAATGTCATGCTTTCGATTGTGATAGTTGTCGACGCAAGATTCTGTAGTTTTTTTTTTTAAGTTTTATAAAGTCATAATTTAAGTGACTAATTACTTTCAAAATTTTAAATGTTCGACGATAAGATAAAAAAAAAACAGAAGAAATACATAGATAAAAATACATGGTGATTTAAATTATACAATTTAACAGAATAAAATAATTTCAGATTCATTTCACACAGTTGAATCATCAAAGTAGTTCTGATATTTTAATTGTTTACATTCCTTGCAAAATTATTTTGTGCCAAAAGGTGTCGTAGCGGTAATTTAACATTACCGTAATCCTTGAGATGATTTGACAATCTTTATAACCTAGCATTTGGAAAATATTTCATAATTACTCTTTCATCATTTCATTGTGACTGTGCAGCCAACTTCAAAATCTGTCTGAAGATAATTATCTGACTTGATTGACAGTAAACGAGCTATTCTTTCGCTTAGATAAAGCATAGACTTAGGTAATAATTTCATTCTAATTGCTCACATTTTTTCCTTTCCTTTCTGGATAGTAAAGTTTAATGACACGTCGATTTTGTGGCACTAAGTAGATGACTCAACATCATGCAAAACACGGAATAGCTAATAAATGGAGTATTAACACATTATTTACACTTACAATAAAAATTACCAATTTTGTAAGGTGTGAGGAGGAAATTAAACGGTTGTAATGATCTCATTACAACCGTTCCTGTCCGTTTCCTATCGAAAACTAGAGAATCAATCGCACCAGCATCGCTTGTACCAAAGCATTTTCATTACTTAGTTAAAGTTTTTGTATTATAACTTTCGTGAGTCACATTCATATTTATGATTACTTACGGTTTACTCCCATGCATTTTTCAGGATTGCCCGAGTAGTTTCGGATCCAAACGGAGCCCTTAATCATGAGCTGCACACGCGGTGAGTTTGCGAGTCGAACTCGAGGTCGAGCAAACCGTAACTAATCATAAATAGTTAAAGTTTGTTTGACATTATTGCTTATGACAATTTAACTCATTCTGATTGATTGTAATTGGTACCAACAGAGATGCTGTCATCTACTTTCGATTTGCATTCACCTCCCCATTAGACAATCGCTAGTGACGCATCATAATGCGTGCTTCTAACATATCACTGTCGTATCGACATGAACACGGTTCGTGCAGATTTCAATCGCGCAATTCACCAACAATTTGTCATTTCACTTGCTACTTACTCTGTGGAATTAAAGCCACAAGATGCGGTAAAGTGTTGCGCTTAAAGACCGCAATTGTGCATAAGTGGTGACAGGTCTCCAGTCTAACGAGAATAATTTTAACTTATTTGCGAGTAACTCATACTTGCGTGGGATAGTGTGTAAGTGGCACACAATATTTATCTTGTATTCACCTGTCGTGGAAATTAATTAACATTACTATAAGATTTAGTTCAGAGATATCAGTTTCGCTCTTTATTACATGGCACATTGACGAACAATGAATTTCCATAAGTTAACCTTTCTTCAAATCGAATATTATTTTTTTTACTTCACATAAACTAATAAAGGCGCTTGTGAAAATTCGAATTTAGGTGCATTATTCCCGTTTAATCGTTTCCTACGAAGAAGTGCCGCAAGAAACTCCATGGTTACTTCGAAAATTGTTATACTATAACAGATTAGTGACTTTGTTACTACCAACATTTTTATTATGACTTTAATTTATGCCGTATTACACATTCAGACAGCGCTTACTTTTTTACAGTTTTTGTTTGTCGTCTTTTGTTTCCTTTATGCACTATTCTTTCGCAAATCTAAATGCACTTTAATATTGAGTAAGTCTCTTTTAGTTATTTCATCTGTTTTCATTGTTATTTTAGTTTAGGTATTTTGTCACGTAGTGATTATGTCACTCCCTAATTCGACTCCTTGTAACGTGCATTTGCGCGCCACTCACACATTTGCGTCAACGTAAAGATTGTTATGCAGTACTATAGGTCTAGCGCTTAACTGAGGCAGTGCCTGGGGTATGGGAGCGGCACGGGAGGGGTGATGTGACATGACGTGTCCGAACTATCTCGCTATACACGTGATAAATATAATGAAGATATCTCTTATGATATTTACGTGTGAATACTAAAGTTAAATTAATTACTGTAATTGCGCGTGATACCTAATGTAAACAAAAAAATAACTTCTTTTTTTTTAATTAATTTTATTATTTTCAACTGAAACAACAAAAGACAACAAACAAATCCCGAAATCTCAAAAATAAATCAGATTCCTTATCGCTGTCTGTACCCGGATCACTGTATGGCTTGAATCACTTTCATTATCTAGTAGTAGTAAAAATATCGTAAGAGATATCTTCATTAAATTTATCACGTGTATAGCGAGATAGTTCGGACACGTCATATCACGTCACATGTCACCGCTCCCGTGCGGCTCCCATACCCCAGGCACTGACTCAATTATGCGTTAGACCTATAATAAACATTCGTTGTCTTGAAGTCGCACTCAGTTCGGAAGTGATCGGTTTTACGAAGTTTGCCGATGTAATTTCTGTCGTACTATACACTACTTGTGAAGTCCCTTAAATCTGATATAAATGTAGAGCAAAATTACAAAATATAGTACATATTATACAATAAAATCCATAAAATTTTGATATATTTCTTTATTTTACATATTTACAAGCATAATTACAGCTAAGTGATACATATTCAAAAACAATACAGTAACATAAATCGTTAAAAGGAAATAACAAAACGAAACGAAAGCTACTTTCATTTTATATAAAATAGTTTTAAATGTATAACAATAATGCACTCTGAAAGATCTTAATCAAATCATTAGATGGAAATTATTTTAGATTGATATTTGAACTCACTTAATGGAACTAAGAAAGTTCAAGAAAGAAAAATTGAACAATCACATCTCTAATAGCAATAGACAGCAATAGAGATTCATTGCTTTGAACAAAGAACTTCCGTCACACTCTCTGGAGTTAATGGTCACGCCGGTATTTTTAAAAACTAATTTTGTATTTATTTTCTATGCTCTAGTCGTTAGATGACATAATTATTTCTCGTGTACCTTACTTAATGATCAAGTAAAGTGTGTACACACATTACATAATGGCAATATTATACTTAGATGTTATCATTTAACTTATTTACAAATATGACCATGGTAGGTAGTAACGTAATTAGAATTTTAACTTTAATTTAAAGGAACTGCAATATTTGCATATTACTCGATGATTTATGACGAAGACGTGGCAATGCGTGAAGGGCAAAATGTTGTTTAGAATTTGAATACGTTCCATTTAATTTAATTTAAAACGTTACTTTAATTCATTTGTTTAGGAAAGGAGTAATCAACGGAAAACAAGAACAATATTGTTTTTTTTAAGTGCGTAAGGTCGCCATAAAAAATTAAACGGTCTTCTATTGCGTAGTTTACTATTTTGTGATAAACATTTCACGCCGAAAACATTAGATTCATCCCTGATATTATTTCGAGATAATGAAGACAACAGAATTTCACGTATAAAATTCTAGTCAAAGCCAAATAAGGGACACCGTGGTATATTTTTGTTAACCATGTGTAAAGCTGCTTTAATAATATGCATGTTTTATTAAAGAATTGCTGAAGATTATTAAAGTTTAAAGGTTCCACTTCATCAGGTTGATGGAGTACCCAGAGTTTTATTTTACCACTGGATATGCCACCATCAACCTTATGAACTTGGAACCTTCTTGGTTGAAGACTGCAGTGCATATTCTCACTGTTTCTCGTTTTAGAGAACTTGTTTGTCTCTAGAAAACATTTCCACACATTGAGTTAGGTCTGAATTAATTTTGAGTGGCATTATGACTGCTCTTGTTGGCTTCCATATCCATATATGCTTAGACAATACATAATCATAAAAAAGAAGCTACTGAATCAAAACAATAAACAAATATTTCTCAATCCACAGCCATGAACTGGTTTGAAGGCAAACAACTAAATAGATTAAAGACTGCGAATTGCTTTATTTTGAAAACTATTCGTTTAAATTCCATCCATTGAGATTCAAAGATTCGCTGTGGACAAGTCTTCAAGAACAATCATTAGATCAACTCCTCACTAAAAATGCCTAACATTTAAAAAAGTTTTACACACTACTTACAAATACCACAATAGCCCTTATTTTGTTTTGAACAGAACATTTTCTTTCCGTACACAGTGAAAAAAAAATACCGCGGTACGACTTGGCAAGCGTCATAATTTATCACCAATAAACATCGAAACTCCAGACTTATTTCATTTCAACTGTTACCAAATAAGGGCCGTAACTTATAACGGCCACCAAATATTTCAGTATTGTATAAACATAGATACATCTGGCACTTTTGTCTTAATCTAGTACTAACTAATAACATCACAGTTACTACGGCGTTCATTTGGCGTCATGGTAGACATGTCGCAAAGAACTAAGTAACGTTAGTGATGCCGCGGGGGTACGTAGATTGGCCATTGGTACACCGGTGCTCTTGCTGTGCCCTGGAAATAAGGTTACATTAATAAAGGCCACTAAGAAAACAAATTCCTAAAGTTAACATGGCACACAGGTGACGAGGATGAGACACCAACATGATAATTATGATCTGCTACAATCACATCACTGCAAATTGGGCATTAATATCATGAAAAGGGAAGCAAAAGACGAACATTCAAATCACGTCCGTTTTAATTATCTCTTGGCTTTTTTGTGTAAATAGCTCTTTCGATAACATTACAAGAACAGAAGCCAGCAAATTTTCCCAATCAACCTTGAACCTTATGCTTTCGCGATAAAGATGAAAGTCTATTAAAGAAATTTGACAGATTGTAGTAGCTTGATGTGCTGGCGTCTGTACAAGAAATATTAAAAAGTACAGCGACACTGCTAGCGGGGAAATATCGCGCTACTTAAGCTTACTTACTTAAGTAGCGCGATATTACTCCGCACAGTCAGTTAACTCGATGCTTAAAAATTAATCGCGTTAAGGACACCATGGTATCACTTTGATTTTATCGTTGTTGAATCTAAATGAATATGGGATTCAAACCACATGGTCTATTAATGGTATAGATTAACCCCGCACGGGATTTAGATCGATTAAAAATAAAAAAAATACTTTTTTTTCCATTTTAGTTTGTGATAAAATTTCGATTGCATAAATGAATGAAGGCACGGCGACACGGCTGACGGGTATGACTAGCGCCATATCGCTCCACGCAGTCAGTTAACTTGAGACGCTAAAATTACTCAGATACAGAATACAATGACTATTTTTTTGAATTTTTATTTTTTTGTTTATTCTGTGTATCACATAAGTAGGGTCCATCTGTGTCACCAGTAGATCATGAGGTTTGAAAGAATTACATGAATTCGGATACAAGATATAAGTTTAAAAATTTTCTCTACTCACTTCCTGAGAATTCCTGATGTTCCGTCTCGTGGCATCCTTCTCATATTTCCACTGGAAGTCACTAGCTGAGTCCACACCACCCACTCCCAAGTCATTACCCTCTATTTGATTAAGTTTAGCATCCTCTTGTCTCGCTGGCTTCTGCTCATTCGTGTAAGCTGGGAAGAAGTACCGGAGACCGATGCCAGGTAAGCTCTGGGCGCTGAGGATATTTGATTGGCTGTTCGGGTTTGGTTGGCCACTCGGGATTGGTTTGATGGGCAGGACCGGTATGTAGGAGTTCACGAAGCGTTGCGCGTTGTTCAGCGGCAATGGCGGTGATGGGGAGTTGTTGTAGATCACGTTGGTGTACCTCGGCTGGGGCACGAAGAAGGGAGGACGCCTGAGGAAAGATATTTTGTGGTTAGTTCAGCCGAGTAGTTGATCTGAGTAAGTATCGCACCCGCGACAAACACAGAAAGGGTGCTACTAAGTTCAAATAACAATCAGTTCATCAAATAAAAAAAAATCTGATAGTTCACTCCACTGTTCCCTCAAGGATTTTTGGAAACAAATCAATAACTCTCAAAATAATTCTTAAATTATTAATATCTTAAATTAATAAAACTTTTTAAACTTAGATGCCACATGTGCTGATTCATAGCGAACTATGAATCAGCACATGTGGCATCTAAGTTTAAAAAGTTTATACCGAAGTATATGAATATATGGTAGGACAAGTAAGATAGCCAAGTCTGTTGCTAAGTGGGTGTGCAAAGGACTCAGGCCTTAGTCCACCACACTGGTCTCGTGCGGGTTTGCGGACCATACACATCAAGGACTTTATGGAGCCCTCTCAGCTCTCTCAGCAGGAGGTGTACAGGTATTCTCACGATGTTTTTCCTCCACTGTTAACGCAAGTGATAATCAAACTCTGATCCGTAAATGAATTCGAAAAGTCAAAGGTGCGGGCCGGGGTCAAACTCAGACCCTCTTCATGGAAGGCAAGTGTTGAACTGTTTTTTTTTTATGTACGGGTAGTCATCATAGACTCCGACATTTAGACGACACGTTTGGTGCAGTGGCTAAGCGATTGGCTTCTGCGCTACGGGTCGTGGGTTCGATTCCCACACGGAACAAAAATTTGTATGGCCTACAGATGGTTGTTTCGGGTCTGGGCGTTTGTTTGTGAGATTGGTGTCTGTAAACGCACCCACGATACAAGAGAAATCTTAGTGTGGGGCAACGTTTTTTTAAAAAGATAAAGAAAGAAAGATAAAGAGACTCTTTCCGCTTTGGGCGGAGCGGGAGGGAGTGTCAGATTCTTACTGACTAAAACCCATCCGTGTTCCTCCTAATGCCCTTTGCGTTCCAGGGCCATAGTAACTCTTTCGAACAAATTCCGCAACCCTGGCAGTACTGTTCAACCCCTACAATATCACTGCTGCCAAAAATTAGTTATGTCTATTCTTGTCTGTAACTTTATCACTAGGAATTTACCTAAATCCCAGCTTTTATCTTACTGCTGGACATTGATATCTACCATGTTGGGTACAGTTTTTGTGCATTTTTTTTATTATTCCCGCTCTGCCAGCCTTTTCTAACTATGTTAGGGTCAACTTCCAGTCTAACCAGATGCAGCTGAATACCAGTATTTTACACGGAGCGACTGCCATCAGACCTCCGCAACCCAGTTACTGGGCAATGCCGATATCCTGAGGTTAGACCGGTTGTCAGGTATTCGGGCTTCTGACTACTCGTAACGACTGTCATAGGTATTCCTATGACACCCGGTACCGACGGCTTAACGTGCTCTCCGAGGCACGGAGGGATCTCGATGTTTAATGAACGGTCACCCATCCACGGATATGTGTTATGTTATGTGAACATTGTGTATTTGACTTTAAAGCGCTAAATCCACTAGCAAGTTTTACTGGGCAAGTTATTGCATGAATTTGCTCGCATAGTTCGTAAAACTTGCAGAAGTCGACTTGCTGTGAGTGTGTCTATAGTTTAAGAGTAGGTTGCGCAAGTCAACCTCCACAGCGACACTCGCTAGTGGATTTGACGCTTATGTAATTGTCTTAATACTTTATGGTATCAAACACACTTTATGGTTTTATAATATTTTTTTAGAATCGTTTTTTCTATGTATTTTATTTCCTACTGACTGGTAGGTATTCATTCAATTTATTTCCTCGGATATTCTAAATGCAGTACTAATCATCATAATCACCTCCCTGTCCATAAACCAGATAAATACTAAAAATATATAAAGAAACCCAAAATGTAATCAAACATGTTTTATTCAGATAGATAATAATATATTTACAAATTCAATTAACATAATTAATAAAACATTATTTTTTAATCTATTCGAGTATTATTACAAAAATCACAGTTCTAATTATTATACACTAAATTTTAATTTATATTATTTTTCAGAATTTTTATTGAACTTATTATAATTATTACCATCCACATACTATACTACAATGAGGTAATATCATAATTATTTTTTTACATTACATTACAAATAGGTACAAATACTAATTAATAAATATTGTATAAAATAAACCTATGCAAGAAACACACTTAGGCGCACTCACACGAAGTACTCCACATTGCTGTCACCTGGAAGCGTGCCCAGAAGAGTGGCAGCGTTGCCACTTTTTTACAATAATTTAAATCAAATAACTAGGTAGACAGGTTATATACGCGAATATCCGTAAAAAATATTTACCATATGAAAAAAAATCAGTTACATAAATTGAATACAAACAAAATAGTAACAATAATTATTTTATTTACGGTGTAAATTGTGTTATTTTAATTTAGTGTTGGCCTCCATTATGAAAACTTTATACTGTGATTCATTATGTGACATCTAGAGATTACCTACACCTATTTACATAGATATATTTAAATAACAGATAGACAATTTACCTAATAATATTCTAGTAAAATTAGACATAGATCTTCTGAAAAAATATCGAAAATTTGAAAGATGGTACGGAAAGACTTGCAAAGAAATATCGAGACCCACCGTTTAATAACATGCTATATCTCCATAAACATAGTTCATAAAGAAGAACTCAGATACATTGTTTCGTAGGAAATCTGCTTATCTTTATAATAGTAAAGTATCGTGATATTTGCAAACGTCACGAAAGACAACCTTGACCTTCGTAACCTTTGACACATGAGTAGAAATACGGAACAGAGACAAAGCTTCATACAACCGCGCAAATCGGTTGCACTACTACAAGCACGCGGGGCATGTGTGCGTGACCACTGGCCGCTTGTCACGTACGCGGCGAGACTGAAAAAAACCGGTTTACGCTGGCACAGCCAGTTGACAATCTCAGGGTTAGTGCGACACACGTTGTTTGTTGCTAGTTGGAATATTTTAATGTAAAAACGTGGTATTTCATTATTGATAATGGTTTTTTATTGTACTGTGTGTATGAATAATACTTGAAAAAATAAATTACGGAGTAAAGCTGTGAGTTCCAAATTAAAAAAAGTTGTTCTTATGGATTTTTTATTTAATTAATAAAAAGAAAACCGAATGCCTATTCCGTCAAAGCGAAGGCAGAGGAGTTCTGATATACAGCCACAAGTTTGTGATGACGGTATTTAGCGCCATTAAGGCCGTGGCCCCATGTCTACGGTGCGACGCCGGCCGCCGTGGGACGGCGCCGTGTCGCCGTACGCGGTGCCGTGTACGGCGCCGTGTAGGTTGCACGGTACACGGTACAGGATGTTAACGAATTCATATAATTCCTTAAAACCATATGATCTGCTACTGGTGTAGATTGTCCCGGCATGGAAATTAGGCAGATTTTAGAAAAAAACTTTTTTTTTATGCGGTACCTATGGCTAAGTGATCGAATCTAAACCACAGGATTCAGTAAAATACAAATGTAAATGACGTCAACGTCAAAATCCAAGATGGCGGCTGTGAAATTTTACAAAACATGCATCATTGGTGTCATTTCCGTGGTTTTCGGGGGTGCTGATGACGAAAATGAGGTCGAAATCAAAATCCAAGATGGCGGCTGTGAAATTTTACAAGATATGCATCATGGGTGTCGTGTCCATAGTTTTCGGGGGCGATGATGACAAAAATGAGGTCGTAATCAAAATCCAAGATGGCAGCTGTGAAATTTTACAAGATATGCATCATTGGTGTCGTTTCCGTGGTTTTCGGGGGTGCTGATGACCAAAATCCAAGATGGCGGCTGTGAAATTTTACAAGATATGCATCATGGGTGTCATGTCCATGGTTTTCGGGGGCGATGATGACAAAAATGAGGTCGAAATCAAAATCCAAGATGGCAGCTGTGAAATTTTACAAGATATGCATCATTGGTGTCGTTTCCGTGGTTTTCGGGGGTGCTGATGACGAAAATGAGGTCGAAATCAAAATCCAAGATGGCGGCTGTGAAATTTTACAAGATATGCATCATGGGTGTCGTGTCCATGGTTTTCCGGGGCGATGATGACGAAAATGAGGTCGAAATCAAAATCCAAGATTTTATCTTGTAAAATTTCACAGCCGCCATCTTGGATTTTGACGTTGACGTCATTTAAATTTGTATTTTACTGAATCCTGTGGTTTAGATTCGATCACTTAGCCATAGGTACCGCATAAAGAAAAAAGTTTTTTTTTGTAAATCTGCCTAATTTCCATGCCGAGACAATTTACACCAGTAGCAGATCATATGGTTTTAAGGAATTATACGAGATCGTTAACATCCTGTATATTTTAAAATAAGTAAAATACATCCTACGTTAAACTAATTTACCGATTTACCAGAAGAGGTTAAAACTTTAAAATGGTCGCCCTGAAAAATTGCAATTTTAGACATGTCACATTTACGCCAGCCACGGAACTAACGTGCGGTGCACCGTACACGGCACCGTGCGCGGCGCCGTGCTGCGGCGCGGCGACGCACCGTAGACATGGGGCCACGGCCTTAATAAGGAAAATTGTCGTTGAACTATTCGAATTTGTATTAGTTAAACAAATTGGTTGCAATACTATTATTATTTATTAAACATGAAAATAATAGGCTATCGCATTACGTAAGTAAGCAGTCTGGAACTACAAAATCTGTCCGTTTTCTGTTCGAAATCCTGGGTTAGATTTAGGTAATGCTCAGGAATGTGGTGATATTCATATCTTTATTACAAAGATGACTAAGATAGACCGAAGTCGAGTAAGGCTAAATCCGCCGCCATATTAACAGTAAGGAAGAGAGAGAATAAGTAGGTATGACTGGTATGATCAGTTGGAAGAAATTCTCATACTAAATATATGGAGGGAGTGAAAGACAAAATTTTCAATATCTGGCTTTTCTTTTTCCTGAAGTTATTTATATTATTTTACTCTCCATATAGCCTAATTTTGATAATAGCCTTAACTTTTTAAATATCTCTTAAATTGACGAAAAAATCGTCTGTTGGCACTTAACGATTCCGCCCTGTATATACTATCTGCCTGTCGAATGTTGATATCGCGATGCAGGATAGTTCGCATGTGGGGTGATAGATGTCGCCACACTATCATACTGAATAATAAAACTATTTAACAAATGCTTAGTTTAATTTGTTTTGAACTATTGTGACAACCCTACCAAAATAGATAACAGTTTTGCACGTTCTTAAGAAGCTTTGTCTCTGTTCCGTTTATCTACTCATGTGCCTTTGACCCCACATAAAACTATGGCCACTTGGATCAATGGGGACTTCGGATATATTAATCAAAAAACAATCACGATCCATACCAAAATTCAGCATCCCGGTTTTTTCCGAAGATTTTTGAACTGGACTACAGGCTTCACCACACCAAACGCAGGCCGTGAGCGTAGCGTATCGTGGGCGGGTCCATGTTAGTAGTATTCAAGGGATTACTATGAAGTATGTCACATCAAATGCAAGCCCGGGGTGCGAGTGGGTCGTAAGTGGGACGTGTCAGCGACGGGTCCGCGTTATGAGTATTCAAGGGATTATGTAAAGCAAGTTACACCAAATGAAAGCGTGGGTCCGCCATCTACACGTCTACATTCCCCGTGTGGGGACGTGCTAGAATATAAAGCTTCGTCGCCACACGCTGGAAATAGACGCGTGTTGTAAGATCCAACAAACCCGACACGCTTGGTGGTAGGATCTGTACGGTCCGCCTGTCTATCTACCACCCCTCGCATTAAAGTACGGCGCCAAGCGGTTTACTGTGTTCCGTCGTGAGTATGTGAGAGCCAGAGGGGTATAGTGAAATCCCTCTATACCTCTGTTACTTGGATTCATGTGCTCTATCTCAGATCCTGTCTGCGCTTACCATCAGGTGCGACTAGTGCCCCCTTTTTTTTGAAGATCGTAAGTCATCAAGTGACTTCTTCCTCTCTAGGCGGAGCGGAAGAGAGTGTCAGACTCGTACTAACTAAAACCCATCCGTGTTCCTCCTAGTGCTCTTTGCGTTCCAGTGCCGCGGTAACTCTTTCGAAGAAATTCCGCAACCCTGGTAAACCCGCTCGTACCCCGCGTTTGGTGTGGCGAGCCCTTAAATCAAATTTCACGTTTAACGGTTACTAATGTCGCTTAGTATAGATTTACGTAAATCTATACTAAGGAGCGACTTGTGTAACCGTTAAACGTCTCTGAGTGTGGTAGTTAGACTAAAATCTTCATAAGAAATCTTCATGCATACGTAGAGAAGTCGTCGGTGAGGTAGTTATAAAATTCATCGTTTTCAAGTACCCTATGTTAATAAAACAAATTATTAGCCCGTATCCCCATAATATTAGTTTGTGTATTAATTTGCTATTATCAGTACAATATTACACACACTGATGGACATAGGGCTCTCTAAAAACGAGGGGCTGTTTGTTTTTCCAAGTTGGCTCAGCTCAGCGCCCCAGGAACTAGCGTTTTTATACAAAAGAATCCACTGCCTATCCCTATGGACAGGGGACAGGTTAGGTTAGGTTCTAGGTTGATATGTTAGATGGTTAGCGTTACATCTAACAGACGGCAAATCTAGTCGTGTTCCCACAATGATTTATTAAATGTAATACAACATTTATTATAACAAAACATAAATTCACGCCTGTATTCCCTGAAGGGTTGGGCAGAGGTGTTTAGTTACAGTACACCTTCATTTCACCGTTATGTTTAAGGCGGCATTTAATAGGGGCGAGCCTATTACCATCAATCGGGCACAAATCCAGACTCCGGACTGCCACTAAAAAGTTCCACACGGAAAAACCGAATAACACTTTGCCCAATCTGGGGATCGAACCCAGGATCTCATGCTCGACCACCACTCGACTAACGAGGCAGTTATTTATTACATTACATAAATTACATTATTATAATAGCAAAATAAATGTTGAACATAAACAAACAATGTTATAAGGGTGCATTAAAAGAGCATTCTACTGATGGCACACTCTGGACAGTCAGCCCCGCCACCAACCTTGCTGAGTGGCTGATCTTTTCACCACAGCAAGAGCTATTCTCGTATAACTCGCACTAACACATATTTATTACATAATATATTTATAACTCAATGCACCAGGAAAGTTGTGAGAGTATGGATACTAAGATTGTGCATAAAGAATACAGAACACAAGTTCAGGGTTGTAAGGTACAACCCTGAACTTGTGTGATTTTTGCTTTCTATTCGTATTGTTTTATTATAACCCTGGACGTATACAGGTTATCTCGAAAATAAACATCAAGCCGGGTCCAAATGACAGAACAGGATGTTAATGGTAACATAGAAACGTGAAGACCATTAAAAATTTTTTTTTTTGCTTTCATAAACTACCCCGTCGTTTTGTTCCCGGACCCTGTCATTTTGTTCCCGGATTGACGTCGAGTTTCGGGACATCATGTATAGTCTAAAATCAAATCACAAACACGCAGTGAGTATGCATGGTGATCAATGCTCGCTCCTTCACTGCATAAAACTCCTCTCATGCCTTTGTCCTGCAATGGGATTTCCTATGTAGGGATAGCAAAATAAACAAAGATTATAAAAATTACCAGTTAGCACTAGGGTCGGGTGTGTCATTGGTGCGTTCCTCCCAAACAGGCGCGGGGTCCCGGTAGGGTTGCGGCGGGGCTGCCGGCTCCGGTGCAGGGGGTTCGATGGGGCCCCCTCTCGTGCCGAACTTCACCATGATTGCGTGTGCGCTTGACGCGTACAGCACCAGGCATGTCAGCATCTGCGGAAGAAAGGAAGGTTATGATTTTGATTCAATATCCTACAAGTTTACTTGTACTTAAGTATCCAAAAAGGCAAACAAACGTATGACCTTAGGTGCTTCACCGGACAAACTTAGAAGAAGGATGGACAGTATCTTAATGTGCTTATTTATTTAACTGCTTTACAAGGGAGTTTACTATACCTTCTATAAATATTGTTCAGCAGTGGATAATGATTTAGATTTTTTATTATATTTGAGATGGGGCAGTAAAGGCCTTACGAGTTGTAGACACGGGAAAACGTTCTAAGGAGACGGGCCATTTTTTTTTAAACATTTTGCTTCCTGCTTCGTTTTAAATTACCAACCAACCTGTATATGTATATTCTTAATATGCCTACTCTATATGTATACTAATATAGTAGGTATAAAGAATAAAGTATAATATAGGTTCATTAAAAAAATAAGGTTATTAGACAATCTATACATATAATAAAACAGTAAAAATACTGTGTCTGTACATTGAATATATTAAAAAAACAATAGTTGAGGGGGTTTTAGAAACAGTAATAGAGCATGAATCCAAAAAAAAAAGTCTGTCTGTTTGTCTGTTTGTCTGTGTGTCTGTTTGTTTGTACACGCTAATCTTCGGAACTACTGGACGGATTTGAATGATTTTTCGTTTGTTGTATAGGTATTAAGTCTGGGCAACATATAGGCTATAATTTATTTTGGAAACTTGAACACCTGATGCAGAACCGCAACAGACCAGCTAAACTATAAGAGATACAAAAATGATACCCTAGCAAAAATTATTTCACGTGATGAGCATTTTCTGATGAGAGAATAAATTTGAAGATCTGGAACACCTGATGTGAAACTCCAAGAGCCCAGCTACACTATAACATATATCGGAATGACGTCTTAGCAAGAGTTATTCAGCCTGATGAGCACTCTCTGTTGACGTATAAAAATTGAAGATCTGGAACACCTGTTGTGGAATTCCAAGCGCCCAGCTACACCATAACACATATAGGAAGGACGTCTTAGCAAAAGTTGTTCGGTCTGATGGGCATTTCCTGTTGACTTATAAAAATCGAAGATCAGAAACATCTGATGTGGAAATCAAAGTTATCACTAATTTCACTGTATAATTATAAAATATTGATATAATTGACCGTGGACGAGGCGAAAGGAGTATGTAAGGATCGTAGCATGTGGCGTTCTACAGTTTCTGCCTACCCCCATGGGAAAAAGGCGTGAGTGTATGTATGTATGTAATTATAAAATAACATAAGCTTGGAGTGTCTCCACGCGGTGAAGGCGGTAACAGTTTAGGACTGATTTTCGATGACGATGGTATATCATTGAAAATTTGACTCTACTGGCCAAAACTCCCATATTTTTATTTATTTTATCGAATAAATATGCCTTCGAGCTTATGTTATTTGAGTGTTTAATTTCCTTTTGCATTTATCTTCGTGACACGGTAGCCTACCCGGTAACGCAGAGGAGCAGTCACTTAGATTATTAGAAAATTCATGGTTATGCGAACGCGCCATATTGACCCCAAAAATGATCAAGCTGAAAAAAGGTATCAAACATTTTTGGCGGATATTGTTGGTTTACACTTTTTTCGACCGTGTTGTCGATCAGGACGACGCCACTAATTACCCAGTTTAGTTTCTCAATTCACTTACAGCGAGTGGTCTCCCTGCTCATAAAATAAGACTTAAAGTCGGTGTTCCCATAATGCTGATGCGAAATTTAACTCCGCCAAAACTGTGCAACGGAACCCGTCTTATTGTCAACGCTTTACAACGTAATATAATTGTTGCTACAATCCTCACTGGGTGTGGTGCCGGTGAGGCTGTGTTCATACCGCGCATACCACTCATCTCCAACAATTTCCCCTTTCAATTTAAGCGCACACAGTTCCCTGTGACTACATGCTTTGCCATGACAATAAACAAGTCACAAGGGCAGACGCTTAAAGCCACTGGTGTTGACCTGACAACCAGCTGTTTTTCTCATGGCCAACTTTATGTTGCTTTTTCAAGGGTCAGCAACGCTTCCGGTCTTTATAAATTAGCTCCTGAAGAAAAAACCCCAAATATAGTTTATAAAGATTTTTTTTTAAGTTATTTGCAATATTATTGTTAATTCAGTGTACCCTTGGGATCCGCTGCGGAATTACGGGAATTTTTTTTTTGTTGTAGGTATAGGTATTAAGTCTGGGCAACATATAGGCTATAATTTATTTTGGAAAATGGAACACCTGATGCAGAACCGCAACAGACCAGCTAAAGTATAAGAGATATAAAAATGGTGCCATAGCAAAAATTATTCCACGTGAAGAGCATTTTCTGCTGTGAGAATAAATTTGAAGATCTGGAACACCTGTTGTGGAACTCCAAAGCCCATCGACACTATAACATGTATAGGAATGACGTCTTAGCAAAAGTTGTTTAGTCTGATGGGAATTTCCTGTTAACTTACAAAAATGAAAGATCTGGATTTTCTCGAATTGTATCGCGCATCCCGTTGTTTACCCGTCCCCGGGCTCTTAGAATTCGGCATCAGACGTTTCAGATCTTCGATTTTGACGACCCCGTTGTCGCTGGCATAAGCAACAGGATCCGCGTACGAAGTCGCGGGCAGAAGCTAGTACTTAATAATATCTAACTTCATTGCTTCACTTATCTCTCAAATAACATTTAAAGCTGTTTGCATAGTTGTCCTCTATGGTTAGAGTAGCTGCCGTCAACCATAAAGTAAGCTTACGTCAATATTCGATGCGTGCGCGCCACGTAGGCGGCATTAAACATGCTAAAACGTCTTAGCTAACTTATCAGTTTTGTGTATATAATTGTTTAGCGTTTACTTGAGTGTCGCTTAACTAAGTTTCTCTTGTAGAAAAGGGATAATAGATAAAATGCATTTTATTTAATTACGAATTTTAGGTACAGACGCCAGCAGGTCTAGCTACCCGAAACTGTCAAATTTTCCCAATCAACCTTGAACCTAATGCTTTCGCGATAAAGATGAAAATCTATTAAAAAAAATGTCAGATTGTAGTAGGTTGATGTGCTGGCGTCTGTACCTACAGTAAGCCGAGATTACTTTCAAAAACAGGGGCGACATTGACGGTAATCAAAAATCTAACATTTTTTCATAGTATATCTCTGATGAAATGGAACTGATGCAGTTTAATTTTACTGTAGCAACATTGACAGTTTTGCTATTTTGTCATTCGGTACAAAGGCGTCTGCAATGTTACATTGCAAAGATACAAAATATTAATTAGCACCCCTTATTACATAATAAATTTTCTACTTTTAACATGGGCTACTTGTAAACTGAATGATATAAAAAAAAGTAAAAACCGACTTCAAAGAAATACTAAAAGGAGTAAAATAATTACCATAATATAAAATTAACAGTTTCAGAAGTCGGTGGCTTCTATTTGCTTCAGTGTAGAGTTGCACCGACTTCTGAAACTGTTAATTTTATATTATGGTAATTATTTTACTCCTTTTAGTATTTCTTTGAAGTCGGTTTTTACTTTTTTTTAAAGTTTATTTTTTATTTAATACGTTTTAGTGTCATAATTTTAACCCCCTCCTTCATAACAATTCTTTTTGGCATTGACAGTCGGGCATAAAAAGTCCTTTCAAATGATACCTTACACGATATAATGAAAACATTCCAAAGGGGGGGAGGGGGGGGGGACACGCACCCCCTCCTCTTTTCAAGTAGTCAGTTCCCAACAACAAATATAAACAAAGCAATACTAGTAATTTGAGAATTTTGCTTTGGTCCAATGAGGAGTTCCGTTCCATATCTCTGAAGTTCATGGTCTAATCATAACAAAATTTAAATGGGACCAATCGGGAAGTATACCCTTTCGAACAAAAAAAGATTTTTTCAAATCGGTTCATAAATGACGGAGATATGAGGTAACACACATAAAAAATAAAAAAAATAAAAATACAACCGAATTGAGAACCTCCTCCTTTTTGAAGTCGGTTAAAAACAGGGATCATCAAAGTGAAAGCCGGTTACCGTGCGACTTTGATAAGAAAATAAATTTTATTTTTCTTATAACTTAGCTGCAGAAAAAATAATTTCAGCCCATGTTATGTTATACGAATCCGTTCAGTTCAATCAATTCAGTCTATATAATAAACTTTCGTTGTAACATATAAAATCAAAAATAAATAAGATGTAAACACGTAGAAAACTTAAAAATGGATCCCCGTTGATGAGTTTTAGGTTTTTTTAGCTACTCTTTTGGGAATTGATTGATTTGATCAAATCTAATCTTTTTATAGAATTCAAATACTGTCTTATCTTATGGATAGAATTCTGTGATTTGCAAAAAAACCCTACTAAATTGGTTTTAGTAAATTATGGATAGAATTCTGTGATTTGCAAAACTAAATTGGTTTTAGTAAACTAATTACTCAGCGAGGCTCCGTAAAGGCAACTTAAAAATAGTTTAATTACAACTAAGAAATAATTATACCAATTCATATGCGTATGACCTTCTAACTATGTTAAATTATAAGGAAGTCCCTCCGAATTGTAACGTCCCTCAAAGTCTTAGTTATAATAATAAAAAACACATATCTCACATCACATCTTGCTCAACGAAGATGTGACGAATTAGATAATAGTAGTTGAAGATTAATACTACCATTTTGTTGTTATTATCTTGTCGGATAATAACAAAAAACTGCGACCACTTAAACGTCAGCCAAGCCTAGTGATTATGGCAATTTCCCCTTTGACCGTTCATTTGGCAGTCATTAACAGGCACATGTTCAACAGTGGAGGTAGCTGGTATTTTTATTTATTTATTTAGATTAAAACACTTATGTTATTACAGGTTTTCCCAATGCGATAGGGTGGCGGGGTTCCATACCCAAAGAGTAAAGCGGGACCCTATTACTAAGACTCCGCTGTCCGTCCGTCTGTCCGTCTGTCACCAGGCTGTTTCTCATGAACCGTGATAGTAAGACAGTTGAAATTTTCACAGATGATGTATTTCTGTTGCCGCTATAACAACAAATACTAAAAAACAGAATAGATAGTGGTACGGAAACCTTCGTGCGCGAGTCCGACTCGCACTTGGCCGGTTTTTTTTACTTATGTTTTAAAACTAAATAAATAAATATAAATATTCGCCTGTAACTGTCCCACTACTGCTGGGCAAATTGATCACCACGCTTACTCACTGCGGGTTGGCGATTTCAGACCATTAAGTCCAGGTTTCCTCACGATGTTTTCTTTCACTGTATGTCATTGGCGTCTTTAACTAAGAAAGTACATATGACATTGAAAAAGTCACGCAGGTACATGCCAGGGCTTGAACCCGCAACCTGGTGCTTAACAAGCGGGTTTGTAACCTCCGAGGAACCAAGACATTAAGAGCCATTACGCACTGTCGACTGGTCGCCGGAGACTTAGTCTCTTGGCGACCAAAACATAAGCAGTCGCCCGGACGACTGGCGACCAAGTGCGTAAACACCTATTTAAACTATAGAAAGTCATAGTCACCGTCGACCAAGTCTCCGGCGACCAGTCGACAGTGCGTAATGGCTCTTAACGATTTAAAACTAAAACATAATTAATTTAGATTATTCTAGCGAGTTCATTCAGAGAGCAGGAAAAATGACTACCATTTCAGCTTCAACTTCATTAAGTTAAGCAAGTTAGTCCTCCCGTTTGGCACCTCCAACAGCCGCGGTCGCCTCCGCCGCAGCATGTATTGGTATGGGACACTCAAAAACACCTGTTTCAAAACACCCAGGTTCGATATATCTTGCCACGGGGCACTTGCTCTTGTACGGGGTCCCGATTGACCACGGTGGAAATTTCGGAATGACTAAGGATTACGTGGAATTGGCGCATTATCGAGAAAAGTGTTCAGGAGTAGCACAGGCTGTATAAGATCAGTACCTATGTTTTTATTAGCGACTGCCTTTTGATCTGCTACTACATAAATTCAAGACTAAGCGCCTCTTCCGCGATACATCAATAAAGCTTGGAGCAAAGGGGCTTGGAGATTAATATAATATGTTTTCTCACTTTTCGCGTCCACGAAGTCCTCCGACCGTGTCTATTGTAGACTACATAGACTGCAATGATGTCCTAGCTAGACTAGTCTCAGAACTATGTACACGTCGTAGATTGATTTGTGAGTGTAACCCTACGTGATTTTAATCTATCACGGACGAGGCGCTTTAGATGGAAATACTCTGCAGTAACCACATTATCTATTTATTAATGGTATAGATTAAACCCACACGGGATACAGACAGACAAAAAAAAACACATAATATTTTTATGTGATACAAAACGATGCCATGCATAAATGAATGAAGGCACGGCGACACAGCTGACGGGCACGACTAGCGCGATATCGCTCCATGCAGTCAGTTAACTTGGGACGCTAAAATTACTCAGATACAGAATACCATGGTTCATAATTATTTTGAAAACTTTTTTTTGTTCATTCTGAAAAAGACATATGCAGGGTCAATCAGTGTCATCAGTAGATCACGCAGTTTGAAGGAATTACACAAATTCATTTACACCCTGTATTTATGTACTACTGAAGAAATAATACCAGTTGCTTACAATAAATTGAAACGCCTATTTTCAAGCAAAATCTCGTTAAACTCGAAGACATTATAATTATTCTCGACTTAATCCCAAGATGGGTTAACTGCCGATCTTGTATTCAATAACATTACTTGGCATAATTACGGCTATGCTTCAGTACTTAATGATATGTTTTCTTGCCAATGACATTGAATAATGTTGCTTGGCAGCCAAAGGTACAAACCAGTTCTAGCTAGAAGCATCGATTACCGTACTTATAGATTCATGCGGTAATAAACCAATATTTATGGTTAAATTACACCACCACAAAGGTACGACACCTTGATGGTGACACCTCTGTAATGATATGCGAGTAAAGTAAAATCATAATGTAAACTAAATGCTTAGTATTGTATTTCTGTGTGCATAGTATGAATGCTTACTTACTACTTAACGCATCTAAAAACTATTGCATTTATTTTGATAAAGTTTTTACGCTAGTACTACCGTTTAATGGTGTTCCTAAAAGGCGTATTTTTTATTTGTTACGCTTAAATGACTTTTTTTTTACATTAACCTATTCTTATACTATTTTTCTCACAACACTGTAGTCTAATTGTCTTGATTCATTATTTAAAAATACAGGGTGTTAACGAATTCGTGTAATTCCTTCAAAGCACATGATCTAATAATGGTAAACATGATCTATTAAGATAAACCCCGTACGGGATTTAGATTGATTAAAAATAAACTTTATTTTTACTAATTATTTTTTTATGTAATAGAAAATATCGATGCCATTCTTAAATTAATGAAGGCACGGTGACACAGCTGACGGGCACGACTAGCGCAATATCGCTCCACGAAGTCAGTTAACTTGGGATGCTAAAATTACTCAGATACAGAATACCATGGTTCATTTTTTGAAAACTTTTTTTTGTTGATTAAAGAAAACCTATGCAGGGTCAATCAGTGTCACCAGTAGATCACGTGGTTTGAAGGAATTACACGAATTCGTTTACAGCCTGTATATTTTTCTCACAACATTATATTAGAATTGTCGTGATTCATTATTTAAAAATAGTATCCA
Organism: Amphipyra tragopoginis; assembly: GCA_905220435.1. Taxonomy (NCBI): domain Eukaryota; kingdom Metazoa; phylum Arthropoda; class Insecta; order Lepidoptera; family Noctuidae; genus Amphipyra; species Amphipyra tragopoginis. The sequence continues at coordinate 10,836,796 of HG991997.1, read as the reverse complement.
TGGAGTTTTATGCCGGTTCTTCTCCAGAAGACCTACATTTTGAAACCGTGCACACAGTTTAGAAGTTTTAAAAGCACCTGTAATCTGGTCTACTTGAAATAAAAAGCTTTGACTTTGAATTCGAATTTTTCTCGTACCTAATCGGTATATCCATTTTAAGACAAGCATCCACCTATCCGCAGCGTACGCATCGGACAGTACCCCTAGTACGAGTTTGCAAATTACGAAAACGGCAATAGTTTGTTTGAGCTCTCTGAACTGAATAAAAAAGAATGAATAGTTAGTCACTTTACGTTCGAAAACCATGAACTCTGCTCATCATTCCCTAAAACTTTTACTATGGGCTAAAATCGGAATTTGTGAAAAAAATATTTAGTTGTTCCAAACATTTTGTTAAGCATCATTGATCATTTTGTTTGAGGAGCTCGTGGCTAAATAATTACAGCCGCATAGACCGAGCTTCCGGGTTAAGCCACGCTTGCCGAGGTTGGTCTGTGGATGGGTGACCATTTACCATAGCGAGTTTCCTCCGTGCCTCGGAAAGCACGTAAAGCCGTTGGTCCCGGCTGTCATTTGTAGATCTTTGACAGTCGTTACTGTTGGTCAGAAGCCAGAAAGTCTGACAACCAGTCTTACCAAGAGTATCGTATAACCCAGTTACTGGGTTGTGGAGGTCTGATAGGCAGTCGCTCCATGTAAAATACTGATATTCAGCTGCATCCGGTTCGACTGGAAGCCGACCCCAACATAGTTGGGCAAAGGCTAGGCAGATGATGATCATTGATCATTTTGTATGGAACAGCAGGTTTTTTTTACGAAGTTTTTGTTTTTTTTATTTAGAGTTTGTCCTGTAGTTTTACGGAATGGTGATTTCGGTTCGCTTTTTATATGTTAAGTGACACCAGTCATGCTGTATATTTGTCTCTTTTTCTTGCGGGTGTGTAAGAGAGATCGAGTTTAGCGAGCTCACGAAAACTATTGCCGTTTTCATCATTTGCAAACTCGTACTAGGGGTACAGATCACGTCAAATGGATCCGCAAAATGTAGTGCGTCTACTGCGTTCACAGCATTCAGAATACGACGATTACGAGATAAGCAATCGGATTTTTGACACTGTCAGGCTGAGCATCCACCAGAGCTGTGCTAAGCTGCTTAGCGAGGAATGTGTTTTGTAAGCACCAATAGAATCACTTCATTTACCTAGCTTCGCTCTGCACGGCTCTGGTGGATATGGGCTTAGCGGAGCGAGGTTTTTGTTCATACAAAACAAGCGAGAAATACGAGCGAGGGATGTGTTGCGAGGAATGTGTTACAAGGAATGTGTTGCTAGGAATGTGTGCGAGGATTTTAAAATATGTGACTACCAGTCAGTCAATAGATGGTGTTTGGAAGAGGTAGATGATCATTTGTACACATTAACACATTCCTCGAACAGCTCTGGTGGAAAGGGTCACACCGTTTCACATCCTCGCTACACATTTTTGCACCGCACATTTTCCTAGCATAGCTCTGGATGATGTCCAGATTTATTTAATAATCCAAGTGACGTCATCAGCACGCGCAGTATTGCCGATGATCCGATGCGTGCGTTTCGTACGTTGCCAATCAGTGAACGCACTTGTATGATTAGCCATATGAAGAATACTAAAATCCGTTTAATGCGATCCGTCCGATGCATTCGATGCGGACATGTGGACAGTCGCCTTAAACCTCCCACTCTACGCAAGCGAAGCTTCAAGTGTGGACTTAATTTGTAATACTCAACAGTTTTATCTTATCGCATTTAATTTAATGCATCGTATTTCTTTCTAAATCTTAGAACTCTTTAGATAAAGTATTAGATTAAAGCGCGATGAAAACCCCATTCCCATATAAATGAACCCAGTTTCCGCCAAGCGACTTCATTTTAATTAAGACAACTTCATTCAATCAGCGTCATACATCTTCATCTCACAGCCTTGACGCACTTAGTTCAATGCTTATCTTTCCCACGCGACCATCTTTTACCGCTACTATACACGATTGCAAATAAAAGCTAGTTTTTTCACGGAATTTTATCTATTAAATGCTCTGTAAATTGCACATTTTTTAGTACCGGTCGCCATTGTTTATGTAAAGTTAGCACATCAACTGTTGCAACCTCCTTGGTTTCCAAACTTACGATTATAAAGTACGAGTGCGCGTTATCAGAACATCTGGATGATTTTATTAGAGTTGAGCATCAATTGGATTAAACTGAATTAATGTTTGTTAACAAGCAAATTGGTTCGCAGCATTCAGGGGCAAACGATCATTATTAAGATTAGATAATATCAAAATGTGTAACAGTTTTACATACCTGTAACCTCGCCGAGAATCTCATGTTTGCTTGTTTGTGTGTTGTCTACCTTGACATTCGTCACTGCTCCCTGTAACAATGTTAAAATAAATTAGTATAATTTGTCAGGTGAGCCATACAAAAAAGTTGATGATATCATTACATGCGCCATCTTATTAAAATTGAGAACAGCGCCCGCAGTTGTAAAAACAAGTGTCCAAATAATTATACCTCATCACGCTTGTCAAGAAATTACTGTTATCAACAGCCTGTACTTATTCTTTTTATGAATACATTAATTTACATACTATGTAGATTTAAGTCGGTGAATTGCAGTAATAATTATGAGAAATACTTTAAGTTTCGACAGATGTTACTGTAGGTTATGATATGAACGAGATTCACCAAAAATGTGTTGGCATTTAAGATGCGTGTCGAACGTTGAGTAAAAGTTATATATTAATGGTAAGATATCTTTAAAAAATAAGTTTTGTTCAAGTATAGTTGAATCATCGCCAAACGATGAAATACAAAAGTTAAAACTGATACACGCTTTGTGTGGACATCAAGCAAAGCAATTGATGAGGTTGGTAGAGAACCGAAAACGCAAGTTAGAGAGAAGAGTTAATAACTGTTTGAATTTTGAAAAGTGCGAGCAACAATTCTTATACATCACTACATAAAATCTTCGTAAATGATACTGGCTCTGATTCATAATGTTTAAAGAATAATAACAATCATTTTGAAAAGCTTTTCCGATAAAACCCGTGTGTTACAATAACCTTCGAAACTAAAAGAATTTACTGTTCAGATGAGCAATCACTACAGTACCTTAGAAGACAGGTTTCATTAAGCCTAAGTACTTTATATATTGTATAAGCTGTTTTGAAATACTGAAGGAAGAAAGGTGAACAGGTTGGCGTATCTCGCACGCATCACAATGCTACCAGTAAATAGAGCTTGGCATTTGTTGCAGCTACCTGGTAACAGCCTGCTTAGTAGACCATGTTGTAACTGTTACAATAGAACTTAGCGATGACACGGTTAACAAGGTTATATCTGATAAGGTTGCTGGTAGCAGTCTTAAATATGAGGTCTTGGAATGTGCGTAAAATAATTTGAATACTGGTGAAGCGATAGAATTGGTTTGGAAGCTAAATATTACACACGATAATCTGGAAACATGGAAAGAAACAAATTTAAATCTAATGGTGAAAAATATTTTCAGTGGCATAAACATATTACTAGCCCTAGAAATAGAGAAGTTAACAACTATGATCTATTGCACGATAGTAAAGGGTAACCGTGCAATACAATAAACTGATACAATCTGGATCAAAATCTGAACACTGTTTCGCCATTTATCGGATAGATATCCGATTGTTGGTGCGTGGTAATATTGCTTATGATAGATGAACATGAATAATTATGTTTATAATGGCAGCATTTGTTTTACTTCATCTAAAGATAAAATATAAATTTCAAAATGGCACGGCATGTTAGGTAGTTAGAATGTACGATAAATTAAATAAGTTTAAACGACAAATTCATATTGACATAGTTCCCGATGCGGTAGTATGGCGCTAATTTATTAGTGTTTGCGTACGTTGCACCAAAATGTTAAAATATTGAGTGCCGATGTTCGTATTTCGGTACACGACTCGACACAAATTCGTGCCAAGAATACGCATGGATGTTTTAAATTTTTAATACGCATTCAATGATTGCCACAATTCTGCTTTTAGCAATCACAAGCGTATTTTATAAAAGGCCTACATTTAACATTGAATCAAAAATGTTTTATACATTTCGACTACTTATGTACTTATGAACTTAAAAAGGAGAATCATGGAGCATACATTTTATCATCGCAAAAGGTTAAGCTGTTACATGTCAGTTGTTGAAATATTAAGGCAATTATAAATGAGTCTGAATCTTTCTCGTAATTTCATTTATTGCATTTAATCAAAGTTATGGTGTATATGTTTAATAAAGAAATGTTTCAAAAATGGTATGCGTTTACTGTTCATACTTATGTAAGGTCAAACTGAATAATGATGTTGGTATACTTAATACAATTTCAGCTATGTTAATTTGCATTTTTATTGTTTGGTAATTATGAACTGAAGGCTTACCTATGTACTGAGTACAGAATATTACCAAATATCGTTAGTAGAATTAATCTTAGCAGCTACTAGTAAATCATTTTTCCCTTTCATGATAGATCTACTAAAGTCAGTGTATTGAAAGATAATCATTCCGCACCAATAATTATATTTGCTCAAGAGCAGTGGCAATTACAATATAACGTAGTTAATTCAACATTAGTTCTGCGATTAGCAGTCAAGTCACGAGTTTGAATATCATAATCGGTAAGCAATAGACATTGCATTACTTCGATATTGTAAAGATCATTCATTGTAAGATGAAACATCATTTGAATTGTGACAAGATTGTTATCGATGACTATACTTACTTTCATTGATCTAAGTAGTCTGACTTCATAAAAAACATCATACATAATGATAACGTTCTAATTTATGCGTGCATAAACTAGAATGAATAAATCTCTGATGCATATTCAAAAATTTCACTGTAATTTTTTGCACTTTAGATGCCTAGGTATTCAGATTGAAAAAAGAAATTTCGATTACAAAATAATGAATACACAATATGCCTACTACATTCAACTTGATTATAGATTAGTACCTATGATTTTTATTGGGTTACTGCTTTCACAAGTTTTTTTTTCCATGTCTAGATATGTTTAGTTTCTGGTTCATGATTTCATTTGATGGAACAAACTTTGTCAGGAATCTATGCAATACACGTTTCTTTTTTTTTGTTCTAATTAAACATTCCTCGTTCAAAATTATTTTAATTATTGCTAAACCATATACTGATGCGAAGTTTAGTTATTTCGTGATGCAACCTTCTATCAACTTATGCGTAAAGATAGGCAATAAATTACTGTTTGTTTATCTTTAATTACTCACGATATGGAAATATTGGTCACGCTCTCATTGCTTACGGTCTATATAGTAAAATCTATGGTAGGCATCAGTCGGAACTGGGATTGTCATGCTCTGCTCTTCTTCATTATAGAGATTTTCCAGTTAAAGATTAGAGATTTTACTATTCACTTCGATTTGCTGAAAGCCCTGCTCAATTGCTATACTGTATTCATCTATGACTAAATATGTTTGTGTAAATATTTGTCGTTAATCACCCATAACTCAATATTTTTACTTTCAATGATAGCAATGCAACAGAGAAAGAAAGAAACACGTTTATTAAGAACATAATTTGAGACATACATTAAAACAACAACATACAAACGACGGAACACAGTAAACCGCTTGGCGCGACTTTAATGTGAGGGTAGTAGCTAACCAGGCGGACCGTATAGATCCTACCGCCAAGCATGCTGGGAATGGGGAATCTTACAACACACGTCTATTACCAGCGTGCGGTGAGGAAGTTTTATATTATAGCATCCCCACACGGGAACATGAACAATTGAACATATATCTACACCCAGTATAAAATCATATTTTAATCATAAGGCATATTGGTAAGCCCATCACCTATGTGCGTCACTATAACCTGCTTCCCACAGTAAAAACAACGCCATCTGTGGGATGACAAACAGCTGTTACATCAACTTTTTCATAAATTCCCACAGCACAGCAAAATACGTTCGTCAATTTGTTAAATTAGCCAGTCTATCCATTCCGAGCGAATATTAAACATTTATATTCGCGACGCCTAATCTTAAGAATGTAGGGACATGAAATAAGTATCATTATCGATTGGATTACAGTTTACGCGTTAGTTGGCGAGTCGATGTCAGACGTCGATTGAGCGGCGAGATGTGATAAATTAATGTAAGTTTATTAGTCAGCGCTATGTTTAGTTACCAAATAGAGGTGTATATTTCCCTAAATGTGTGGAGGAATTTGTCATAAATTTGCGAGTACACACATAGATGCTTGTAAGCGGCGTCTTGCTGAACATAAATCAGGAACGCCCGATTCCTTGTATGTACATTATTGTGAAACGATCTTAGCTGCCAACTCGTTGTAATTTACAATTGGTTGTATTAATTCGATATTCGACGCGTGCTATTTACATTGCGGTGTGGGGAAACTCTGTCTGTGGTTATCGAGGAATTTTCTAAAATATCTTGTAACCGCAAATGTAATTGATAGTTACTGATTTACATGTTGTGGAAGTGAGGAAATGGATATAATTTGTGATGAGCTTTTAATCTTTTCCTTAGAACTTTTGTCGTAACGGAACATGTAATCTTCGATATAAGTTAATATCACTGTCCCAAACACTGTTTTTTTACTCATTTTACAACAAATATTTCATTCCGTGTAGGTGTCGCAGTAACATAGTTACATCCGTTATATGATCATATTCCTAATGATATTATCATATCGGAAGATGCTTATATGTAGAAAGCATTTCATCAAACTTAAAGGGGATGTTTAGCGAAATGAAAAACTTTTGTAAGGTTGTTTGGGTTTCCAAAGCAGAGCCGACGGAGTCAGGCTGAGCGGGGCTCCTTTTTCTGTCTACAGGGTTTAAAACTTTAAAGTTACCTAACAGGAACGTGATAACGGGGGCTTCGTTACTCACTACGCTCGCTCACTCTAGCCCCCGTCATCCTCTTCGAACCTAACCAATCCGTGTCGGGGTGCCCCAAATTAAGGAGCCCGCTTCGCTCGCTCTTGAAATTTGTCAGTTGGAAGACAAGTTACAGTCTTTGGCTCAAAATCTAACTTTATATTCCTAGGAAGATGCTTATGAAACGCTGTCTTTAAAGTATCTTCCGGTATGTGCTCATATAGCTAGGACTATGATCATAACGGCTATAACTATGTAACTGTGACATAGGTATTGACGATATATCAATAAAAAATAGGGCTCGTGACTAATTAACAGCTGCGCGGATCATACCGTTTGTAAGGTTAAGCTGCGTTTGCCGCGTTCAGTCCGTGGATGGGTGACCTTTATGCAGAGTGGGTGCGGAGATCTGATGGCAGTCGCTCCGTATAAAATACTGTATTCAGAGACATCTGGTAGACTGGAAACTGACTCAAATATAGCTGAGAAAAGGCTAGGCAGAAAAATCAATAAAAAAAGTAACTAAAAGGATAATTTAAATAATTAACTCATCTGTAGTTACATAAACTGCGGGCCACGCAACCATGGTAATTAAATTCTTTTAAATGCTGTGCCAACACAATGAAAACTAGGTACGCAATTACGAAACTATGTCAATGAAGTACAGCGACATTTAATTGAATCAATTAATTGATTTAATCCATCAATATGCAGTATGAATAATGATTCAATTGTTTTCACTGCGACATTCTTCTAAGAATTGCACGCACATACATAATATTTAATTGTAGAGGAGAATTGCAGATTTTATTGTGACAACGAAAATGCAACTTTACGTCCATATTTGAAGAGCTGAGTTTGCTCTGAGTTCGATTTTCTTTATGGTTACGCATTATCTAAAGCCAGTCACACATTATCGGCGCGATATGGACCATTATAAGCTGTACAACTCGATCATAATTTGTCATTTACTGTCGATGGCTATAAGTGTCAATGGGATTTCTGACATTCTAAAATAAATTGAGTCTTTTATAAGGAATATAAGCGCGCCGTACATATCTATGCTATATTTCTCTAACAAGGTAAGTGGGTAGCTAGCTTCACCAACATAAAATCTCTTGAAATAATTAACACCAAAGATAACCTGTAACTATAAGGCACAATAATGCGTTAATAAGCACGAAGAAACATCAAAAAACTAACTATGGAAGTGAAAAAATCCTTTTTTATTTAACCCATCCCAAAGCATTATCCAATCAAAAACATTTGGCACAAGTGCTAAAGCCACAATTTGAAAATGGTCTATACAGGGTGTAAACGAATTCGTGTAATTCCTTCAAACCGCGTGATCTACTGGTGACATAGATTAACCCTAAATGGGTATTTCTGAAATAAAATTGAAAAATAAAATAAAAAAAAGCTTGGTTTTCTGTTTGTGATTAATTTTAGAGCCTCGAGTTATCTGACTGCAAAGAGCGATATCGCGTTAGTCGTACCCGCGAGCCGTGTCGCCGTGCTTTCATTAACTTATGCGTGGCATCGAAATGTTAACACAAACAAAAAATCATTTAAAAAAATTTTTTACTGATTATTAGGTGGTTCAGATTAATCATGATCAATTAGCGCGGCTTATACAAAAGAGTTTTATTTTTTTATTTTTAATCAAGCTAAATCCCGTGCGGGGTTAATCTATACCATTTTAGATCATGTGGTTTTAAGGAATTACACGAATTCGTTTACACTCTGTAAAAAAAAAGACATTTTATTAATACTTTGGTTGGGCTGAGCGATGCTGATACATACGTCATGTTCGTGAACGGGCGCCGTCAGTTGGGACAGGTCATCTATAATCTGTCATGGCAAATAAATTGTAAGTACTCTTTTTAGCATAGACATCATCTTACATTGTTCTCACATTTATTTTTCTTATTCACAATGTTTACCAACTTTTTGTAAATATTTAATGAAAAGTAGTACCTAACCATGGAGTTTATTGCCCGTTCTTCTCCATAGGAATACACACTTTGGAACGCGACAATAACTATTTTATGTTTTCGACTATGCAAATGTGCCTGTAAATAGACTAATTGAAATAAATGCTTTGATAATCTCAAGAAATAAAAAATACACCTCTTGTATACACCACACCCAACAGCGAGGAAGCATTACAATAATAATTGGCATATTTCCTTGGCTGTGCCTTGACAGTGCGTCAAATAACAAAGAGCCAACATTAGTCAACAGGTAATGTAAATGTTCCACCCACTCGTGCGCAGCGTTACTCAATGGTTCGAAATTGGAATATAAGTGCAACTGTCGCTTGCTAACTCGTTTCGCACCATATCAAATTAATGTAGTAGGAGTATCTGTCAATCATATTGTGCTATGCGAGTTTGATTGTTAAAATTTATTATGGAGAAACTGTAGTGTAAATAATTAAGATATTAAGCTAATGTATGCACAGACAATTTCTGTTAGATTATTGCAACCAGGTAATAATATAGTAGAATTAAGCTTTTGTACACCATAAATAAGGTGTCATACGCCTTAACAGCCCTGGGCCTAACACTCGTTAAAGATATGAAAGGAGTACGATTGCAAAAAGCATGAGCATTTAATTAGAATTCATCGTCATCATTCAGCCGAAAGACCTCCACTGCTGGATATAGGCCTCCCCAAGCATCACCACATCGACCCATCCTGTTCTTCTCACATCCAGCGTTTAAATTAGAATTAGTTTTATTTTATTCAGCAAAAGATTAACGGAGATATCCTCATTTTTGTAGACGTGAGGTGGGAATGTTGGGACCAAATAGCTGGTCTACTATTTTTTTTTTTTTTATTACAATTGCCAATCTCGAAGAATATCAAACAATCAACAATTGTTTTTTTATATCTTCTATTCTTTATTTCCGTAACAGTTTTGGCCCAAATCTTATCATTAGTCGAGTCTTTTCCCAACTTTGTTTAAATCAGATAATCGACGTATCAACACACGTTAACGTCCACTACTGATGAATCACTACTACCTAATTGAAGTGCGTATTATAGTTGTCACCACGTAATTTTAATGACAACTATTAAAACTTACACTATACAAGTCAGGCATGTTAAAGCTCTACGTGTAAACAGGCTAATTATTCCAGTATGTGGTTATGACAGCAAGGAATGTTGCTGCGTATCCTTTTCACATAATCTTTTCTTAACTACACCCACGGCAATCAAGAAATCTTTTATACCCTGAGCAGACGATGGACTTTCTGTCCGGCGGACTGCCGCGGACAAGAATGGCCGTTGTTGGTAGTTGTTGCTAATGAGGACACTAGAGCTCTAACGACAACTACGGACAAACTACTGACTACGGTCGTGTGCGTTGAGTCCGTGCCGAATATCACGACGAGCAACATCTACCAACCACGATCATTCCTATCCCTGGCAGTCCGTCGGACAAAAAGGCTATTATCTTCATGGATTCACTAGAAGAACGGTCTAACTTCTAGGCTGGTTTTAATTTTATTTTCTTTAACTAGCCGCGTTTGATCCTAGTCGCGTCTAGGGGCCTACTCCCTAAGTCCGTCAACGAAGTTAGTCGCCCGTCCGAAAGTAGCCCGAAACGTAGGAGTAAACAAAACAAGTGTCAAGTTCAACTTTTCGGACGGGCAAAAACACATCGGTTGTAGGGACAACTGTCAAATCGTGTTGTCATTCATTCTTAGTTCGGGCCCCGAAATAATCGTATGTCCGTAGGTGATAGGGAGTAGGAAACGCTCGTGACTAAGGCCGAAACCACGGACTTCGTGCTTAGGGAGTAGACCCCCTAATGCTAACCGCAGACAGGATATAAGATGAAGCACACGAGTCCAAGTAACAAAGATACAGAGAGACTTCCTTATAGTCTAGCTCTCATATACACGCGACGGATCACAGTAAACTGCTTGGCTTGACTTTTATCTGAAAAAAAGCGCTAGAAATTCTCGTTGTTGGAGTATAGCCAACAACAACTAACATATGAGCATAACACTCTCACATAATTTTCTTGCTCTTTCTCAATATTGTTACAACTCAGGAGGTGTTAACTGCAATAAATAACTCGTAGACGCATTTCGAGTAATAATATTTAACAGCTTATGTCGGAAACTCGTTAGCCATTATTAATGGGCAGTCCGAATGTGAACAATAAATCTGAAGCTTCAACACTAATATGTTTATTGTATCGCACGAATCTGGTTATTTTTCTGTTCATTGCATACATAGCTCTATAGTCTGAAGGCGCAGTTTAATCAGTGTCGTACAAAAACTATGGCCTTTTTGTGGTTACAATTCTAACCACAAAATTGAGGACTGTTGTACGTGTGGCTCCTCATGGTATAAGATGTAATCTATAAACGGTTGCGAAGGACTATGCTAACACGCTTTGCGAGTTTCTTGTGACCACAGTACGCCGCTATGAGTTCGCAGCCCAAGCCGAGGAGAACGCAGGCCGGTGCCCATCTTCCATACAATCAACTTAATATACAAATAAGCCATTCTATTATAAGTGAGGTGATGGGTTGGGTCCCCAGGGTCCAGAATTGTTCTAGGTAAATATTTTGTTTATTATCATCAACTTGCATAATTTAATCAATGTAATTAATATTTTACCTTTTTTGTGTATATATAGACTTATTTATTCATTCACTTGACATACTGAACTGTGTTGCTGAGGAGTTTGTTTCGCCGTTTCTTCTTCACAGCATAAACACTAGGAAGCGGTGAAGGGTAGGCGCTTTTGAGGGCAGTCTTATGTAAAATTGACGTTCAAAAAGAACTAACTAATACCAGTCTATTTTGAATAAATGAGTTTTGAGTTTGAGTGCCTGTAGACAAAATGTCAATCGATGCTCGCTAGAGAATAGAAACTTTAATGAGATGAACTGAATTGACGTAAGCTTTCGACCGGTCAAGCGACCTGTAATGTCATTTCCGTATAAAGAATTAGCAGATACACACATCAAAAAAGTATGCGATCACTTTGAAAAATTATGTAGCCTTTATGAAGCCGAATTTTCTAATCGGGTTTCAAAGCGATAATTATCATGATAAATATAGATTGATAGTTATCTAGATAAATATAAATCAGATTTCAGTTGGAATTTGAATTCGGAATCTTCATATACATAATTATGATAGTAATCGCAAACTTTTTTTGAAGTGTGTATATTCTCTCACGATCATCGATTGACATTTGTCTACAGCCACAGGTCGGGCAAAGTATCATTGGGTTTTTCCATGTGGAATTTTTCAATAGCAGCCCGAACTCTGGATTTATGCCCGGTTGATGGCAATACGCTCCCCCTTACATGGGATTTAAACATTTTTTAATTTATTTTTTTGTTTCTTGGATTGGTCGCATTTGACTCTCGACGCACCTGATGGTAAGCGCGGACGGGGTCTAAGATGGAGCACACGAATCCAAGTAACAGAGATATAGAGTGATTCCCCTATACCTCTCTGGCTCTCACATACACACGACGGAGCACAGTAAACTGCTTGGCACCGGACTTTAATGTGAGGGTGGTAGCTAGCCAGGCGGACCGTTAAGATCCTACCACCAAGCAAAAACCAAAACGGCGAAATGAGGTTGCACTGTACACCTCTGCCCAACCCTTCACGAAATACAGGCGTGATGTTATGTAATTCATTCCAGTTCATAACTAGACATTGATCAGGTCTTAGAGCCCTTTGGCTCATTGAATGGCGCCACACAACTGGCTAGGTGATTAATCAAAAATGGCGAATCAAGCTACATGTCTGCTACATATCTGTGACTCGTAACACGATATACGAGACGTAACATAACGTAACCGACAGGTTGTACGAGGAAGGGTAAGTCTATAATATGATACACGCCCTTTCTCTGTTCGCATTTCATATTTATTCTAGCGTGACAGCGTTTTGTCATTTGATATTTAAAAGTGCGTAATGTTTTTTGCTGGTTCATTTTAAGCTAAAATGTTTTTAGTAGGTACAGCTCTAATATCGTAGGTTATCATCTATGTATATAAAAATGAATCCCTATTTCCCTTGGTCACGGCATCACACATGAGAGGCTGGACCGATTTCGCATTTTTTTTGTTGTGTTCCTAATTGTCGGGATAAGATTCTTATGAAAGAAAATTTTGATAATTAAAAAAAAAACGAAATTATCTCAGTATGTCCATATTCTTCATTTGTTTACCGCATGCATAAAAATGGTTTTAACTTTTTATTGCTCTTTTTTTTGTTTCTGATGGTAGGTAGTAAGTAAGTAGTAGGTAGGTAGTAAGTAGGAAAAATTGCATTGCAACGCAGTTCGTTATAAAGCGTGACTGATTAGTCACTTTACATCCAAAAACCATGAACTATACTCATCGTTCTGTATGTACAATTTTTACTAAGAGACAAAATAAGAATTCGTGAAAAAAAACTGCTGTTCCATGCATTTTGCTAAGCAACATTGATTATTTTATACGGAACAGCTCATTGTATAATGTATATAGATGGTGACTTCATCTTGATAATAATTAATACTCATTTAAAAATAGATCGTCCTTGATTTTATCGATATATCATCTCAAATTACATATTTTAGCGCTAAAAGTTCAAGGTGGGTACATTAATTACCAAAACAGAACTGTGTTAATTAACGTAATGATAAGCAAATACGGCAAAAGACACACTACTCATACGGTCACCTAGACGTGGATAAATTGACTTGTGTAAGCTTTAAAAAGTTTACGCTAAAGGTCTGAACACTTTAGTGTAAATACATAATCGAGCTTCAATCAGTCAACTGAGTTCATAGTAATCCATTGCTGCCTGCAGCTACTGGATATAGGGTCACGTCTCGTTGTAATCGAGCTTAACACCAATTTTCCGGTTAGACGTAAAAGGGGTTCTTACTCTGGCCACTTAAAGATTCACTGATGACTGTTTTAAAGCAAGTGTTACCATGTGTGTGTGAATTCCATGTACCTACTTAAAATGATTTTTAAATTTTTTTCAAAACACTTTTATCCCTGCTTTAGTAACGAATTCACAAAAGGAGCTTTTAATCTGACCCCAAATATAACCTACATAGACTAAATAGACTAGAATTACTTAGTTCTTTTTGAACGTCAAAATTAGTTACATCAAAGACAGCCCCAAAAAGCGCCCTCCCTTCACCGCTTCCTAGTGTTTTTGCTGTGAAGAAGAAACGGCGCAACAAACTCCCCAGCAACACATATCTGTCTGTCAAGTGAATAAATTAATTGAGTCTATACAAAGCAAAAGATAATATTAATTACAATAGTGAAATTATGCAAAATGTGAACATAGCTGAGGATAGATAGATTTTAGCTTAAATGAAACTTTAGATGAAATATTTGAATGGCTATTTCTCTCAAACTTTTGGGAGAAGCGGTAGAACAAAAGTTATTCATTATTATGGGTACTTTTACACCATTTCGGATTAGTACCCCCTTTTCGACTAACCTCGTGTTTACTTCTTATAGTTACGCACAACATAAACACAAAAAGTGCGTCCAAATGTTAACGACCTCCCACACCTGCGTTTGCATCGGATTCGTTTAAAACTTAACACATTAGTATATGCATTTATGTGTTCGCTCACACTAATGGATGTAAACAGTCCGTCAATTTGTCAGATGACGTCACGGATCAGGACAAGGTTAGCTCGTCAATTCTATGCCACAGGTTTGCTTCACTTGCGACTATTTGTTACACGCTAAATGTGGTATAAGAGTATGAATGATGCTAGCTATAGAATGGGCTTCATCCCAACTAATCCCTAGTCCCAACTCGCCCGATTTTTTATATACCTATTAACTGCCAGGGTATAGTTTGTCGGAAAAGTGCTACGACGTAGAAAATAAATACTTATCACGTATAAATTTCGCTCTTGATATTTTTCTATACTTACATTTTTTAACAAAATAACCTACTTACATTCCGTTCTAATAACTAGGTAGTTATTAGGATACATTTTTGAACTTCGAAAATTAAAGTACCTACGGTTGAAATGTCAACGTTCAAAACTTCGAAAACTTAAATATCGAACGACCATAAAACCGAAAATTAAATTAACGTAAGTTTATAATTATTGTCGAATGGTTAGACAACCTACCAATATATTTCAAATTTCCAATATATCTAAAATCTAATTATCTACAAAAGTGACATCGAAAGACCTAAATATCGAAGTACAGAGTATCGAATGGGGTACATGCATGCATCATGCAAACAAGCATGTATCATACAAGCAATCAAGCATGCCAGTGTTTCTGAGCATGCTCCGCCACAAGACTCGCTTTGTCGCCCCATCGCTTCGCTCGCACACTCGACCGGGGCGCTACGCTCGGGAGGTTGCCGACTCGGTTCGCTCACCACCTCCCCTTGCTCGCTACGTTTCGGCCTCGTTCCACTCAGGACCTCCTTCGCAAGCTTCTGGCTCCACGCTTTTAAATAACACTCTAGGGGTAGGACAGAATCTGACCACGTGGAGTCGGGGTGTCTCGTGTCGGATTAACATTAAATTCGAACTATTTTAATTAATGCCGTGGTAAAAGAATGTTCTGGTAGCTCAATCATTATGATGAACTTAAGTGTATTAAATGTGATTTTTTAACAGAGAGCTTTAATTAGTGTAAAAATTGTGATTTCTGAGGTGATAGTTTAAATTATTGTATACAGGGTGTTAACGAATTCGTGTAATTCCTTAAAACCACATGATCTACTACTGGTGTAGAATAGCCCCGCACGGGATTTAGATTGATTAAAAATAAAAATAAAAAGTATTTTTTTTCATGCGGTAGCGGTATTCGGTCATATCTAAACCACCTAATAAGGAATCAGTAAAAAAAAGAAACTTTTTTTTTTAAATATTTTTTATTTGAGTGAACATTTCGATGCCACGCATTAATTAATGAAAGCACGGCGACACAGCTGGCGGGTACGACTAACGCGATATCGCTCTTTGCAGTCAGATAAGTCGAAGCTCTAAAATGACTCAGAAATAGAAAATCAAGTTTTTTTTTTTGAATATTTTTTTTCAGTTGGATTTCAGAAATACCTATTTAGGGTTAATCTATGTCACCAGTAGATCACGCGGTTTGAAGGAATTACACGAATTCGTTAACACCCTGTATACAGACTGTGATTTTTTAGCAGAAAGCTTTAATTTATTGTAAAAACTGTGATTTGCGATGACTGAATAAAAATAAATACAAACCATTCAAACACTTTTCTTACCATCAGTACTTTTGCGCCTTTTGCTATACATGTAAGTAGATACATATGGACCGGGCGAGTTGGGACTGGGGATCAGTTGGGACGAAGCCATAGAATGCTCATACAGCAAACAAAACACAAAAAGTTTTTTGTTTCTGTTTATCTTCTTGTTTATGTATAGTCTTTACGAACTTTTTCTACGTAACCGGGTAGCTATTAGCGAGACCTAAAGGGTCTCCAGCCAAAATTGTTTAATCAAGTCATCGTCATCTACTTCATCTTCTCCAAACTATTTTGTAGTCGGCTTTTCATCTGACCTGAAGAAGCTTACAGTAAATTTTCGGAAGCTAGGTGTCTCCCGCTCTGAGTAAATTACTGATATTCAGCTGTATTTATTTAGATTGAAAGTCAACCTAATCATAATTTGGAAACACCCTAAGCTGATGAAACAATGACTGCCGTACATATTTGTATGACAACTGAGACCGACAGCTATCCGAGACACAGAGGACTCTCATTTAAAATTTTAACCTAACTAACGCCTAACTGAGAGTATGAATACTGGTAGAGTGCACTTTATCGCCCACCTAGTCCTATTCATACACAATGGCGAAACTGTTTTTTTAACCGACAATAGAAAATGTGCGTGCTGCATGCGTGACTGATGAGATACTTGACGCCTAGGTCACGCACGATGACTGAAACCTAGTTCCAACTGAATGTATCGTCGTTTTTGTGCCTGGTATCTTAATTACGGCTAATGGCTGTAATTACTGCGTAAAAAACTTTTGTAGGCAATGTTTTAATTTGTATTGCAGTTGATTTATTATTTCTTGCAGAAATTAAATTATAATTGAGGAGAGAAGAATGAATGAATTAATAAATGAAGTGACTATTCATAAAGGCAAGTATGTCTAAATAAAATATACTTTTCCGTGTATTACGTGGATGTCGTAAAAAGCAATGCAATGGCAGTGACATCCACTGATCGCTAATGAAATCAGATTTTCCTAAAATATGCAGAAAAAACTCGAAATTCATCCTGGTTTCTGAATCTGAGGTCAATAAGACTCTGACTCTTACTAGTGCCATGGCAAGCCTACCCAAAATCATTATTAAGATAATAATAAAATACAATAATTTGCTACGATGCCCGTAGTCTGTTTGAAAAGTATTTTTAGATTTCTTTTCTTACATTTTATTCGAAAAGGGACCGTGGGATTTTTCAAATTTTGAAACTGTTTCGACGCTTCATAAATGTTAAGAAACCCAGCTAAAGAAGAACAAATTCCATCCCAGATTTTCGCAATTTAATTGCTAGAATCTGGCACGGAATTTGTTCTAACAAATCTCTTAAAATAAAATGGATGGTCGCAATAATTAGTGTTATAAGCATAATAAACGTTCTTGACACCAGTCCATACAAAGTGCAACGTTTTTCTAATAGTCTCTGTGTCGGTATTTCTCGGCGTGCATCGTTAACGTAATGTACCACATAAATAAGGTATATACCAGGTTTACTGAAGGATAAAACAGATATTTAAATGAGTATGTCATCGTGGCTAATGCTCGGCATTTGATGAATCCACTTTACACCGTAAGTTTATGCAAAACGTGTAATGTAAGCTTACTTGGATGTTACTGAACGCAACTTTTTTTTTGCTTGGCAAATGTTTAATACATACGGCGACGTACGTCGCGTGACGATACGATGTAGACGTGTTTACCGGGCTGATGAAAAACGGCACAAAATAGAAATGTTTGGAAGGTGAAAGGGGAGGCCTTTGCTCAGGAGTGGGACATAAAAAAGGATAGTAAGAAGATTATTTTGCTTTCGAAAATTACTATACGCAAGTACTTACATATAGTCCGGTCAAGTTAGCTCAAAAAATAGGGGTAGGTTAACAGAAATTCGCATAGAGCTGAAAATTGGTACGCATGTTTGGAACACCATTATAAATCAAATGTAAAAAGTCCCCAGCGATCCCACACTTGCAAAAAAAAAATTCAAGGTCAAAGTTCGCAATTATGGGTTTTTTGCGTTTTTTAGCCAAACGGTAAGTTTTATGATAAAAATAGGTCAGACAAAAATTATAGATTATGCAATTCTCTATAAGAATTGTCTACAATTTTTCTCCTAAACGTCACCGTTTCTGAAATATAATGGTTGAAAAAGTTGTATTCTTTATAATATGCGTTTCCACGCCACCTGGAAGGTAGTGTACTTGGCGCGTTTTTTTAACGTGGTTTCTCCAATAGGCCTATCCCACAATCTATTGTGATCCTGTTTAATTCAATACTAATTCAAAATATATAAAAACTGGTACTATTGGAAATGATGAAAGCCGTATGAATTCTAAAAAATTAGGTCAAATTATCCGTCTCATTCATAATCATCTGATAATTCTGCTTCCTCTTCTTCTTGTTCGTCTTCTTGTACTTCTTCTTCTACTTGTTCTTCTTCTTCCTGCTGGGTGTAAGTAAATTGGTCTAACAGCGATGTATCAGATGTCTCCTCACTGATATTGTACGAATCCTCTTCTGATGGTGATTCAACATTGGAGCACGACTGACCTTGACAACTGGTACATGTTAATCGCCATCAGAAGAGGATTCGTACGATATCAGTCATAAAGAATACAACTTTTTCAACCATTATATCTCAGAATCGGTGATGTTTAGGAGAAAAATTGTAGACAATTCTTATAGAAAATTGCATAATCTATAATTTTTGTCTGATCTATTTTTATCATAAAACTTACCATTTGGCTAAAAAACGCAAAAAACCCATATTTGCGAACTTTGACCTTGAATATTTTTTTTTGCAAGTGTGGGATCGCTGGGGACTTTTTACATTTGATTTATAATGGTGTTCCGAACATTCGTACCAATTTTCAGCTCTATGCGAATTATTGCACTTTGAAATGTCTAATTTGACCGGACTAATACTCATTTCATCAAATATAGTACCTACATTTTTACTACCAAATTGTCTGTTCAAAAACTCTTTTTGCTAGTTTTTAATTTTTTATCAGTTTGAATATGGAATCACAAGGCAGAGCGAAAAAGGAAAAAAAACTTTTTTCTTTGTAATACGCGAACAACAGGCGCAAAAATGAACTGGTTGACTAATGACTTTATTAACCGCCATCTAACCTTATCTATATTATCACAAGGCTATTCTTACTTTGTGCAAGTGGTAATCAGCGCATAAATATTTAACATCTCCTTTAATTTATGTAAAATTGTGTATTTTATAGTTATTCTAGTGAATCTAGTTTATCGTGTCGCTCGTTAAGGGTAGTTAACTTTATAGTTATTTTATTTATATGACGGCAGCATGTATGGAACGTGTTGTAATTCATCAAATGCTTGTCTGTATATTAATGGTTTTATTCCAACAGATGCTTGAATAAATATATTTAATGCAGTAATATATTTTTTATTTAATAAACTTGCTACAAGTTTTATTTTGTACCAGTATACTAATGCCATTATATAAATGCCTGCCTAATCTATCTCACCTCTGGTATACCCCCTGGCCCAAACCAATTTGATAAAAAAGTAAACAATCTTTTTGTATCTTCTTGTCTGAAACTGCTATTAAAAATTGTTTAAATCAAATCAAATTAGTTTACAATTCTATTCTACGTTTTTAGTTTATTTTTTTGGTAAAACACGTGATTATTTGGAAATACTTTTATATAATTCAACAAATAACTGTTTACGTTTTTTTTGTTTTTATGTGCACATAAATTGGTTCCACACTTTCATACTCAAAAAAAACACACATAGCATATTACGACAATGCATTTTTAATAAATATTATTTGAATGATTAATAAAATTATCCTATATAATGTCTGTAACATGAAAACGAAACATATAAATTATTACTGTGGTAATAAAACATGTTAACAACACAACAGCGTAAATCATTTTGATAAAACCTTATTTGTAAACACGCAGTAGAACTTAAATACATGTCTTTAAAGTTGTAGTTAATGTTATTGTTTTATAACAAGCTATTGTTTTAACTCAACTGTATAATAAATGTGGTATTAATGGATGGAAAAAAACAAGGAAGTCATTATATTCTTCTTTTATAATTCATATCGCCAGCTCAGCTAATTCTTGCTCCTTTGCCCGTGTGATATTGTATTCAGTTCACCTAAAGATGAGTCATGATATCGGTCATTATGTAAATTGTAGCCGTAAGGAGACTGCTGTCGAAAAAACCGTAAAATATAGCTACATCATCTATATTTTCTATTTTAAAGTATTTGATATTCTTTGTATAGTAGGTAATGTTTTGTAGACAAACGTCAGGACTTAGAGCTAGCGTGCACGGGTGACTTTTGTCATCGTGAAAATCTTGTCACTCTTACAAGTCCATTGGTACGTGTGTTACGACATGATAACTGGGTGCATCTTCATACATACTCTTAGATTTTATAAGTGTGATGAAATGGTCACAGTGACAAAAGTCACCCGTTCGCGCTAGCTCTTACGGTAAAAGGGTTTAGGTATGTATAGCTTTAATTCCATTTAAATTTGTATGATTCCATCGTTATTCGATGATTCTGCCATCGTCAAGGTTGACGAAGACATTGTGATAAGTACGTAACATATTACAGTGGTATGGCTATCGCAATCTAATTAATAGGTCAGATTTGACACCTGTAAAAATTCTTGGTGTGGTGTCAACACTAATAATAATTACTCTAATCCGCAGCGTTTAGTTGCGTTTTAGTGTGGGTCCGCGATGTAGGTAAATAATTTGCGACTTTCATTAAAATCAAAGGAGTGCAACTTTTGTACATATTCTTTTGTGGTTTTATGGAAATTCTAAGTCCCAACTATTATGTTAAGGCAACTGTAGTAATAGTAATGATATTAATTACGTTCCTTGTGAAAGATTTTCACAATTGTTTAACAGGGTTTTAGAGTTTTGCCACCTCACTCTACCCCACATAATTCTTAAGTTACTACGACAGGAAAACTATCTTTACAATTAGGTCTATTAAAATAAAAAGATGCCCATCTTTTCTGGACCACACCACTTTAAAGCCAACTCCGTATTATTTACATAACTCAAATAATTAATACTCTATCTATTTGTAAATTTCACATTCATCATCACATTTGTGTTGCCAGCCGGGCTAACGTGCAAACCGCGAGATAATTTTGTCATCGCATTATGTCGTGCCGAGATGAGATAATCTAGCTTGTAGGTTTTTTGCCTTAGCTTAGTGTTATTTTGCAACATATTTTTATTATGTTCTAAAATATAACACCAAACTCTACTACCTAGCAGCCTAGCATTTTTTAAACTTAACTGAACACACATACATTACGGTACCTATTGTAATGTTTAAATATGTAATACTATTACGTAAACATTAAATATAACTCATATACAACAGGAAACTTGCAATTCTTATTTGTTTTTCTTTTAGGTCTTGAAGTTATGCTCAATTAAGAATTTAATTCTCCGTAACGTGTTTCATAAATATTTTTTGCTTTGGATTTCCATTAGCAAGTAGCGTTAGCAGATTTAAAGTTAGGAGCAAATAGTTAGTTTCTCGTTTGATTAGAAAGGCTGTAATAAATCTAAACAAGGTCTATGATTCCTAATCTATCTTACTAAGAAACTTTGCACCCGCACTTGGGTCTTCTCTAGCTAATATTTTTACTTAATGTACTTTTCTCGTATAGCTTGTGCCGACACTCGTGTCGTGTTATATTGTGTGTTCTCTCGAGAAGAAGAAGAATAACTGGGATATTTAGTATCGTAGGTGCGTCTACAACAAATCGCATATGACTGCTATTGACAGCTGTTAACAAATTAGGTAAATGCCAATAAGATAATTGTTTTTTTTTTTTTGATAATCATCGATTGTTTCCGTGCACTAGAATTTCTCCTGTATCGTGATTGCGTTTATGGACACAAATATTCGCATACGCGTCATCCTACGTGAGCGATCTACAAGCGATGCGAAGCGGCGCAGCGCGACGCGAAAACAACAAACAGTCGATACCTATTGAAGTGGCCTACGTGACCATCGCTTCGCAATTCGCGTCGCGTTAAACCGCCTACGTAAGACGTCACGTTACACACCCAGATCCGGAACAACTATCTGTAGGCCATATAAATATTAGTTCAGTGCGGGAATTGAAACCGCGATCTAAAGAGCCGAACCTAATCGCTCAGCCTCTCCACCAATCATGTGCCACTGTTTACAAATGTTGTACACTGTGTACAAATATTGTACACCGATAATACATCTTGCAAAACAAGGCAGATCTGAGAGTACGTGTTAATATGGCACCAGTAAGCGGTGAACTAGCAACCTATAACGATTTACGCTCTATTTCTGATCTTATACCAACATTGCCGTCTCACTAGATTGCAAACGATACTCAAGCATTTGTAATACTTCCGCGTGAGTTAACTAACTAGTAACACAGCCTCCACACGTTGGGTGGTGAACGCCTACAAATATGTTGGCCCTTTACGGGCTAATTTGATGAACCGGCTTTTGAGTTCGACTAAAGTATTAATTGTTAAAGACGAAGCTAAAGAAAATCATGAGAAACTAATTTATAAATATGGAGTATGTTATATGGGTCCGTTGAGTCCTGCATTTAGAGTAAAAAGATCTTACAAAACATAAACAATACAGTTACAGACAGTCATGAGAACCAACAAGTTTACATGTAGCGAAATGATAAAAGCGAATTAACGAAGTAATTGAAAATCTTATTAAAATGTTAACATAGTATCTATAGTGTGTACCTATAGTTCCTGTTCATCCAAAGGTTGTCTGGTAGATATCGTTATCAGCGATAAGACCGCCATTGTACTCTTCAATATACGATATTGTATAAGAGCTGTGTTACAATTTTGGTGTACAATAAAGTATATTCTATTCTATATTCTAGTATCTGTGAATACATACTTCTTGGCATGTAAAATATTTCATAAATTCAATCGGTATGTAGGAAGAAAATCACTAAAATTTTGCTACGTATTTACGTATTTGTATCCGTATGTGGACTGTACCACAATAATGAGGATCATAAAAGCAATTTAGTGAATGAATCTTGAACTTAATTTGTTAGCATTGGCAAGAACTTGCGAGTGCAAGGTTTACTTAATTTAAATAAATTCTAAGTAAGCTTAGTAAGTTAGCTGCCAAACTTATTCACCTACATCATTAGGAAAAACCCAATACAAGAAAAAATATCTAAATACAATAGAGAGCTGTAAATAGAACGGTAATTTCTATTGTTAGAATGTTAATATTCATGGGAAAAGATGAGAAAAGTTCCAATACGTGTTCGTTTGTTCTTATAATGTTCTCAGAACTAATGAAAAACTGGTAATGCGAGTGACATGAGTCATTGAGGAAGTTTTTGTTACGAGAATGATTTGAACCGCAGTTCATAATTATACAATTTTAAAATGGTTACGCAAATATTGTTTTTCCTAAGGTTTTGAAAAAGAAAAAGCTAAGAAAGTACTTAAATGAAATATTTTGTGGTATGTGTGCTCGTTTACTTTTTCTCGGAGCCGACTGTGATGCGCTAAAAATATTACCTTATAGTTTAACAAGTAATTTCTATATTCAAAAGTTTATCGATTGGTAGTCCCGAAATATCATAAATATGCAATTATTGAATTAAAATATTAGAATAAAAATTACTCTCAGCTAGGTACGGTCAGCAACAAAAGTAGCTGAACATTTGAGTATTTAAACTTGGCAGTAATTATAAAACTAATTGTTTTAAAACAAAAAGTTTCATAGATACCTAGAGCTGCTAGATACAGCTCTAAGTGTGTCTTAAAGTTTTTGTTTCCTATCAATTAGTTATCTAATTAATGCAAAATTTAAAAACTCAAATGTTCAGCTACTTCTGTTGCTGACCGTACCTAATAATTTTTCATTACAAGTTTAAATGCAATAAAAAGCAAGATAATTTGCAAAACAATAAAAATAATTGACAGTTACTACTACACTCGGGAGCAATTAATCCGTATCACCAACATAAACCTAAATATCTCGGACACTAAGAATACTAGCTTTATACATTTTATTTGATTAAGAATGACTATTTAAAAAATGTCATTAATTTTATTTGATTGTTATTAAATAGTCTATAAAACACTTTTTATTTGAATAAGATATCATTCTTAGTGTCCGAGATATTAAGGTTTATATTGGTGACCTGGATTCATTGCTCCCGAGTGTAGTAGTAACTGTCAATTATTTTTATTGTTTTGCAAATTATCTTGCTTTTTATTGCATTTCAACTATTATTGTAAATTTATTACCTGGTTGCGAGTAATTTCATATATTCTAAACCAGCTTTTTCGCTTTTTTTAATTGAAGATATTGATATTCAATTCTTCAAATTAATTAATATTTTCTGTTTCGATGGCTTCCGGATATGCGACTATTTTCGTATAAGACAGGATATAGGCAATTAAATATTTATAAATGGTATTAAATATAATAATAAAGGTATCTTTATAACTAACTAGTGTTTATGACAGGATAATCTGTATTAAGATAAATTGACTGGCAGTTGCTAAGGTACTCGGTGTGAATGCAATATTTTTATTTATAGTCTTGACACGGGAATAAATATTATGTAAGGAATCCGCTGCGATGTGAGAAGCACAGGACCGGTCATTGTGGCGATGCTTGGGAGAGGCCTATGTCCAGCAGTGGACGTCTTTCGGCTGAATGATGATAATAATGAAGTAAATGAGGCTGGAATAATAATTTTGATTTTATTTTTTCTTTCATCTGATATTTCCTTACTTTTACTATTATTTCTAAAATATAATTTCATGTTCACATTGAATTTAATAATATTTTTCACCTTATAAAAAACTGCAATTATCAACCCGTCTGCAAAACGAAGAGATTCTGCCAATATCACCTTTGAACGGTCATTGGGAAGCGGACAGTGGACTTTTATGGGCTGGGACAAATTAAAAGTGTGAAGCTACCATTGTACTACTTCTAACTAACTCATATAACATAGATCATGATACCTAAACACAATACTGATGAGTAAATTCCTATTCCTAATAACATAAATTACACAAACAATGCGATGTGTGATTGTAAAAACTTTAACATTATATACGTTAGCACGTTGTTCCATTCGCATACAATAGCGGGAAGGCAATAATTAAACAGGTACACATTATTAGGCCGCTAACACACGCTGCGCAGGAGTTCACGGTCAAGCCAGTCTTGCATAACGCGCTCCGATGCAGTAGAAAACAAATAAAACCGATACAAATCTTGATACACTACACCATAAATCTTTGGAAGGTTAGATTTTGCAAGTACTTGTGAATTTAAGTCGTAAAACATAAATGTTTCTAGAGTGGGAACTTTTAGAAATAAACCATGTAATCGCACGATGTGTAAATTAAATTAATCTTTCAAAATAGGAATAGTGTGTGAATTTTGGAGATTTGTAATTAGCGTGAATTAATTAAGCTTATTGTGAAATTGGCATTTAGATGCAGTATTCGGAAACATCATAATTCTTCCGCTCGTATTTGAGTTTGTTTAGAAATGATTTAGGTTTATCTGCATTGCATTAGAAGCTCGCAGACATCAAATGCTGTATCCGAACTTTTTAATAAACCGCTACAATAAATGCTTTGGCGGTAATACTGTAATACACAGTATAATAAAGTCGGTGTTAATCTACGCTGAAATAAGTTGAAGGCACAAATTGTATTTTTATAATATGGTAATTATTTTACTCTTTTCAGTTTTTTTGAAATTGTTTTAACTTTTTCAAGTTTTTTATTTAATACTATTTAGCGCCATAAATTACAATTATAAATTCGTGGATCACTCCCACAACTAGAACGTCGTCTATACTTAATTCATTTTCAAACTACTAATAATATTGTACAAAAGCACTCAACCAAAATTAATAAAATTCATAAAGGACCAGCTCGAGAGTATTCCACATCAAAGAAAAAAAAAATTAAAATTGGTCAATAAATCCTGGAGAAATCGCACAAATAAAAAAAATATAAAGAATTGATAACGTTTTCGAAGTCGCTTAAAAAGGTATTCTCTTCCACCGAAGACCCTTATTACGTCACAATTTACGATATTTTCGCACTAAGAACAATAAAGTTTGACAACAGAAGCCGAAGCTAATTGGTTCATC
This sequence comes from Amphipyra tragopoginis, assembly GCA_905220435.1. Lineage (NCBI taxonomy): Eukaryota > Metazoa > Arthropoda > Insecta > Lepidoptera > Noctuidae > Amphipyra > Amphipyra tragopoginis. The sequence continues at coordinate 10,810,380 of HG991997.1, read as the reverse complement.
AGTAGCTATGACGTAGATAAGTGATCTAACTGCCATAGGGAAAGACTACCTGGTTTTATTATAATATGCTGTAATAGTCATCAGGCAAATGGTCTTTATATAATTTCCTATAATATTCATAACATAATCAGCCCATTATTGTCCCACTGCTGGGAACGGTCCTGAGAATGAGAAAGGTTTAAACTTCAGTCCACCACGCTGGCCTGATGTGTGTTCGCGGACTACACATCCATCAATCATTATTAAAAATTTAGTCATAGTTTTATTTTTTACTTTTAATTGTTTTGTGTGTTTGGGTTGCCAGGCAATTATATGTTTAAATTTAAGGAAAACTTGTTTTAGAGTAATTATGTTATTAATTTTAAGTATGCTTGTGCGTCGGTTTGGACGTGAGAATAAATTTATTAATTTTTCTTTCTTTTCTTTCAAGAACTTTATAGAGCCTTCATAATTGTGCAAGTTTCCTCACGATGTTTTTCTTTCACCGTTAACGCAAATGATAATTAAAATTCTGATCCGCACATGAATTCGAAAAGTCAGAGGTGCGGGCCAGGGGGTCTACTCCCTAAGCACGAAGTCTGTGGTTTCGGCCTTAGTTACGAGCGTTTCCTACTCCCTATCACCTACGGACATACGATTATTTCGGGGCCCGAACTAAGAATGAATGACAACACGATTTGACAGTTGTTCTTACTACCATTCTGTTTAGCTCGTCCGAAAATTTTAACTTGACATTCGTTTTGTTCACTCCTACGTTTCAGGCTACTTTCGGACGGGCGACTACCTTTGCTGACGGACTTAGGGAGTAGGCCTCCTGGTTTGAAGTCAGACCCTCCTACATCAAAGGCAACCGTTCAACCGCTTCGCTATCACTGCTTCTATCTAATTTCCTACATATTTTTAAAAAGGAAAACATTTTCACCGCAAAATTTTCCTCGATCTAACATAACCAAGAAAACCTGATTAACTAATCTTCTTTCATAGCATAGGAAAGTAAGGCACATCTCGCATTACATAAGAGCTACAAGTAAATAGGTGAGCGATGTTGTTGACATGGGAACTTCATCGTTATATCGATTACACAACATTCGGCGATGGAGGATGGAGGTCAAAGAGTAAGTTACGTGTGCCGTGTGGCGTCTCACGAATGTTTATTATTTCACTTGTCGCGGGCCCCGAAATTGGCGATCGTTTTGTGCAAAATATTGTCCGTAATCTATTTATTTATTTTGTGTCGTTATTGCCCGTGGCATCACAAAGGTCCTATCTGAAAACCAGCACTGCGTTTTTTTTTATATTCTGTTATGTGCCTTTTCCTTGGCCTCGTGTAGATTGCTAACTTCAGGTTGTTCAACCTTTTTCTATTTTTGTATAATTATTATTTTACTTTTATAACTGCCTGTGCTAGGCGAAAATATTTTTTTTTTCTTTTCTTTTCTTGCTTTATCAGGTTTCACGCAAATGTGTGGTAAATTCATCTTTTTCTGTCTCGACTTCAATCTATTTATCTCCACTGCTTGGTACAAGTCTTCATGTGGAATTTAATGTCATCCCTACAAATATCTTGAATGCCATAATTAATTGGATTTTCGAGTAGCATCTTTCGATCTATTTGTTTCGTCTTCATTACCAAATTGTTTAACGGCGTTTGAGAAAATGCGGACGGGTCACTTTAAATAGTTTTTTTTTCTGTATTTTACAGTAGTTTTGAGGGCAGATTCACTGGCATGGCTAGTATTTGTATAGATATTTTAAGATAAAAGTGCAAGATAATTAATATTTACACTTAAAACAAATCAAGCACATTGTTATGTCATATCAATACATCGTCTTATCATCTCTTGTTCACTTCAATTGAGTAGTTTATTAACTGTACGATGCAGTGATGTAACGTTAAGCATGTTTATAGGAGCACATTACATAAATACGTGAATACGTTGACCACAGACGATGTTGATACGTTCGTACAAAAATACCAAGAATCTCCATCATTCCCAAATGGTTTGTACTTATTCCTTATAAATAATTCATAATGCAACCCCATTTTTTTTATTCGTACCTTTTTTGTTTTCCGGAATTAAACTAACGTCATTGTTTTACGCTTGTTCGATAGTTTAGTTAGTAGTTTTAAATATAGAGCAACTGCGAACACTTTCATTGTTCGCACAGCTAAGGAGTGGAATTCCCTGTCGGAGTCTGAGTTTCCTGATAGCTACAACCTTGAGGTCTTTAAGTCAAGAGTGAATAGGTTACTTCTAGGCAAGCGTGCTTCACCGTCGTCCACATCATCGCTTACCATCAGGCGAGATAGTGACCAACGCGAGCCTATCGCAAAAAGAAAAACTGCAACTTTTATAGCTGTACTTACTACTGCGGAAGGATCAAAATCTGTAAGCCTGGGTATTTACATCCAAAAAAGCTCTAAACCTTTTAAAGAAACAGCTATGTTTTTACCGCTGCGTTATTTTATATACCTACCTCTTCAATAGCCCGCTAACGTTAAGGCCCTATACCAAGGGACCGGTTCACTATCACACACAATGGTTAATCGCGACCTGTCAACTCGTCTCATCGACGGGCCGTAATTACAAGAAAAAGTAATTAAACCACCATTCAATATTTGACATACGCTCATGATTGTGTCAAGAACTCAAAAACCCGTGTCAACGTGTCGAAACAAAATAAAAAGAACTTTAAGGGGCATCACATACCAAAACAACAAATGTTGTAGTTAAGTCATATTATACCTACCATATTAAATGTCAGTATAAGTACATCACAGGTATATCATAGATACATCATTTAATATGGAAATTGTATGATATTACATCTAATGTAATGTAACGTACGATCTAGTTTCTTACCGTTTATGTTATTTGTTTACCAACTTTTTTTTATACATGTTATTAACGAATTCGTGTAATTCCTTGAAACCACATGATCTACTACTGGTGTAGACAGGCCCCGCACGGGACTTAGCTTGATTTTTTTTTTCATTCATCTTTGTTACCGGTCGTATCTAAACCACCTAATAGGGATTCAGTAAAAAAATAAGTTTTTTTTTGCAAAAAAATAATTTTATTTGTGTGAACATTTCGATGTCACGCATAAATTAATGAAAACTGTACAGCGACACAGCTGGTAGGAACGACTAACGCGATATCGCTCTTTGCAGTCAGATAACTCAAGGCTCTAAAAAGACTCCGAAATTGAAAACCAATTTTTTTTTTTTTTGGTTTTCGTTGGTTCGAAATTTCCCATTTAGGGTTAATCTGTGTCACCAGTAGATCACGCGGTTTGAAGGAATTACACGATTTCGTTAACACCCTGTATTTTATATTTTGCTTTGTTTGTTATTTACGTAAGTACTTTGTGCGCTCTAAATATGAATCTTAGTTTTAAACATTGTTTCTCAGTAAGTGAATTATGTATGCAATTCTTCATGAGAAATAAAGTTGTTCTTAAACCAAAAATGTATGTGTTAGAATTGAAAAATATATCGTAGTATACGCTATTATTGCAACACAAATACCGAATGAATTCATCTACACTTCTATACATATAATAATATATTATGGATATGCAACGCTAAGTTGGCATTGACATTAACTTATAATAGGAATTTTTTGAAAACAAAATAGCGGGGGTGTTAAAGGATAACCAATAGAATCCATTTCGACCATTTTTGATTTTTGTCTGTTCATCGGTTTGTCTATTTGTCAGTTTGTTTGTGCACGCATTACTTAAAAGGTGACACAATGCAGTTGACTTTAAGTTTAGCTGTAGTAACATTTAGTTTTTGTTTCATCGTAATCAGTTAGCTCAATCAAAATATTTTAAAGTTTAAAGTTATTAAGAAGAAATCTGTTTAGATATTGCGACTCAATATTAATTTCCGACTTATACACGGACGGAGTCACAGACACAGCTAGTACTTTTTTTTGTTTTTTTAAAATACTTTGCCCTACAATAGGATTTCTCCTGTATCGTGGATGCGTTTAATATTATAATAATATTCTTTATTGACATAATTGGCACTGTTACATTATATGATCCTCTAACACCTGCGCTAGTCAAAACTGTATTACAGGTGTTATTGTCTTCCCCTTAATACATTGACAATGTTCATATTTACAAACACAAATCTCACATACACAAACGCTCAGACCCGAAACAACCATCTGCAGGCCGTAAAAATGTTTGTTTCGTGCGGGAATCGAACCCACGACCCATAGCGCAGAAGCCAATCGCTTAGCCACTACACCAAATGTGTCGTCACGCTTGGTACAGTGTCTACGTATAAAATATACGTAGTTCTTATGCACCCCGTTCCCCATCCTTGCCTCGGAACCGGTCCGGTCTAGCATAAATCATCCTCCGCACAGTCCGACTGATTGACCGGATCGTAACTAAGATCTCACGCATGACAGCTGTGCTTGACCGTTAGACCAAAGAGTACATAACATCTACATTTAAAATAAGAAATTACTCAATATCATTCCTTTTACTTGTTTTATGAAGAGGTTACCGTATCAAGGCTGAATATTTTAAATTTTACGAAACTATGATCCATTATATTATATCAAAATCCTTAACAAAACATAACATCACACAATAGCACGAGGAGAATAAAATTTGCATTTTTAATAGCATTATGCATTACTAGCTTTTACCTGCGGCTTCGCTTGCGTTAATTTTAATTTTAAAAAACTCTTAACACACTACTAAAGTTTCTTTATTGATATAATTTAATCGTGATTCGAAAGACACGTGGCGCCATCTATTATTGTTATTGTTGTTTTCCTCGGGAACAGTACTTTTTTTCGGGATGAAAGGTACCCGGCCGTTTCTGTACAACTGACAACGTAGGTATATGAAAAATTTCAGCATGATCGGTTCGGTGGTTTAGGCGTGAAAAGGTAACAAACAAACTAACTTTCGCATATACAATATTAGTTAGGAAGTTAGGATGAACCGCAGTTTATCATTTTATTTGAACCAGTAAGTACTGCACGAGACCGCATAGTTTAAATATTGCGATCATCGCACTTTCACCTCGCTGTTATAGTTCTGTGATTGCCTCTCTTTAACCAGCAATAAAAGAGTGTAGAATGGCTTTAAAAGGTTTGGTAATTTCGTACTATGAATTCCTGATCATTATCAAACCAGAATTTTTTTTAGTACTACCTGGGGGCTAATTCTACTAACAGAAACTTTTATCAATTGCAATTGAATCGTTTATTCAGACAGTTTTCGTTTACAAAATCTATCAAATAGTTTGACAGCAAAAACAAAACCAAACTTTTTGACAGTTCTCGTAAACGAAAACTCGCTGAATGAACGATTCAATTGCAATGGATAAAAGTTTCTGTTAGTAGAATTGGCCCCCAGGGGGCGAATTCTACTAACAGAAACTTTTATCAATGTCATCTGAATCATTTATTTACATATTAAAACTATCAAATTGTTTGACAACAAAAAACAAAACCAAACATTTTGACAGATCTCGTAAACGAAAACTGTCTGAATGATCGATTCAGTTGACATTGATAAAAGTTTCTGTTAGTAGAATTGGGCTCCTGTTTTGGGGTCAGCTTCCAATTTTACAGATGTCTCTGAATATCACGGCTCAGACCAAATAAAAAACCAAGACAGAACGTTGCGAACAATACAGTGAAGCATGCCAAAACTACACCTCCGCTCTGTGCATACACGCACCACGCACACATTTACAACATTTTTCAATCAACATGCAATCAAACTACACCTCACTAAGTGCACACATGTTTACGTAACCGGCCTCACGTCACTGTTGACAGCGCTCTGTCTTGGTTTTTTATTTGGTCTAGGTATTGGGTTCAAATGACGGTCACCAACCAGTGACCGTCCGTCATCATCATCATTCAGCTGAAAGACGTTCACTACTGGTCATATCAAGCATCGCCACATTGACCGGTCCAGTGCTTCTTGCATCCAGTGGATTCCCGCTGCCTTCACCAGGCCATCGGTCTAACCACGCTGCGCCTTCCGCTAACTAACAAACTAACTAGTGACAATGCATAGTTTATCATTTGTACTGAAATCCTAATGTCATGTTTTTTAGACTTCTACTTGTCTTTTCGACAGTATCTATCATCCTACAAGTGTAAGAGCCGTATCCGCGATAGAATAAATTGCTCTTTAGTATCGATCGAAGTGTTAACGACATCCGCCACCCATTACACAAATTACGAAAGAAAAATCTCAAGTCTGTCGCCGCCAGTAACAAGCGTCGCATGCACCTCGCGCCTATCCCTCATCTAACCATAACATTTACGTAACCTTTGACTTTTGTAACAATTCGGCCAAAACCATTCAACTTATTTTCCGAACTATGGTTACACGGCTCCATTGACGCAAGACAGACCATCAGTTTACACGCCAAAGACTCGGTTATGTAAAGCTGCAGTTACGTTTGTCTAATCTTTCAGATGTGTAGAATTGTTTGGTAAAGAATGGTCAATGCAGTAATCATGTGTTGGGAGTTCAATATAATGACGTTGTTATTTTTGATGATGAGACAGTATTATACTTTGTCGTAGTTTTATCCTAAGGCAAAGGAGAGACCCTTCATGTCTAGATTATATTAATCGACAAAATAGTGTCAATGACACAACTTGTCTAAAATACTGAATGATTTTTTTAATACCTACAAATTTGTATAAATAATACCTTGTTATTAAAAACCCACTACTACACACTTTTCGATAATCAGTCATTCGTGCACTCGGGAGCAATGAATTCAGGTCACACACACAAATCTTAATATCTCTAAAAATAAAAATACTGTAAAGCTTTTTCAAATTAAAATTATTTTGTAGACTATTTCATCATCATCATTCAGCTAAAAGATGTCCACTGCTGGACATAGGCCTCCCCCAAGCATCGCCACATCCACCGGCCGCGTGCTTCTCGCATCCAACGGATTCCCGCGACCTTCACCAGGTTATTGGTCCACCTTATGGGAGGATAGACTATTTAATACTACTCAAATAAAATTAATAAAACTTCTTAAATTGTCTATAAAATATGTTTTATTTGAATAAGCTAGCATTCTTAGTTTATGAGATATTAATGTTTATGATGGTGACCCCGATTCATTGCTCCCAAGTGTATTAAAATTAAAGGTAACACTTTGTATAAATTTTGTTAAGCACCTTTAAAAATAGAATGCTAGATTTATCTCATGTTTACCGTTGCCTCAAAAATGTACTTTCTATCTGAAGCAATTTTGCGTGTCGTCTTCCAATTACCATATAATGGGTACACGAGGTGCTGTATGCAATAAGTGAATTAAATCAAGCTGTTACATTACCACTGTTAAGTAATCCGGTGTTACACATGATGCAAACAATGTCATGATTATTTGGTAGTTGGCGGATGATTCTTTACGAGTAACGCGAAGCTAGAAAGGTATAATCTTCTGACGGGATTCTACATACCGTCAGTTATTAGTTAAAATTACGACTCGTAAGTGTGTTACTAATACCCAATGAAGTATGGTGTTCGTAATACAGCGTAGTAGACACTTTTATCCATTGCATTCGCTGGTAAATTAATAGTTAACCCTTTAACCGCCCAAGTCGGATACAACCGATAATTTTATTAACTATATGGATAGAAAAGAAAAGGACACGGACATTTTTTGATAGATTTATCCAACCGGGGTGGTTAAGGGGATAAACATGTAATAATATATTTGAAAAAAAAACCCTTGGTAAGCAAAACAACTCGTTGTTGGTAACAAGAACCGGGCATTGGATTAAGACTGCGTAACTACAGTGAAACCATCAATTGTTTACACTACACCTTGTAAATTCAAATTACCTCCTCAACAGTCCTCCTTGGACGTCATTAAGTCAAACAACGACAGAACACCTATTAGTGTAGGTAATTGCGTACATAATTGTATCCTGGAAGACATGCCTTACAAATGCTTGGAATTGTATATACCAGTAGTTATACGTATACATGCGATTTTACTTGTTTATTTGAAACCCCGGTCACGAATATACTAAAGCGTGGCATTCAATGTTTGCGGAATAAATTCAATATAAATGTGATAGATATTTCTGTGAATTATCAGTTTCGAATACAAATTGTGGCCTCATTATATATTAACACGCACTTAATATTATATTTAAAAGCTGTTATGTCAATTAGATCATTTAGATGCGAACATAGTCATTAACTGCTGAATTAGAAGTAATCAATTGGATGCCTGTAAATTAAATCAGACATTATTTTAAATACATTTTATTTACTTTTTCTATTGGACTGCTTGTTTATGGTCCGTTTCTACGTAACCGTTTTTGGCGCGACCTGAAGTTTCTCCAGCCGAGGCCATAAATACTATAAATATCGCGTGTTTTTATACGATAACTTCCGAGAATAACATTCATCTCAATATATGGTTTTAAAAATAAGCACGTTCTATTTTCAGGAATGTCAACCGCAGATAGTTTGATTAGACTAACTACTAAAATATCAAGTAGGTTTTGGATAATTTAATATGTAGATTCCATGGTATGGAGACGAGAATATAAAACACTGTCTTAATGCTCTACAAACCCTAAAATATAAAACTTAAAGTTCAATAAACTTTAAAATCACCAAAGCCCTTATCAATAATCCAAAACAAGAAATACTTGAATCGGGTCAATGGCAGTACAACACCTAACCGTGAAATGATTGAATTACGATCTTGCTCTACAATATCGGTGTTTATGTAACAACTGTTTATCGATCCATTCATTGATTTACCGAAACTATGCCAACAGACAATTGTACGTGTGTTACTCAAGAATGTTACGCGACAAAAGAGATACAAATTTTAGGCATAATGAGAGTGATGGGTGAATCATTGTTTGGTTTTATTAAGTTTTCGTCATTTGTTTTGATCTATATTACGTCATCATCATCATGAGCTGGTGCATTTGCTATAAATCTGTAACTTCTTTCATATTTATAAGGACCATCAGTAAGCATACCATTGATAAGAATATCAAAGCTCTAACGGAATGGAAATACTCCCGAATACTCCGTATACATGAATACTCGTATGATGTATCTATTCTATATATTTGTTTAATGTGTACGTAAATATCTTTATATTTGTATAATGTTACAAGTATTAGTGTTATAGCCGAAGCGTTTTTAATCTTTGTGTTTATTTTTAATATTGTTTCGCATCACGTACATTTAGTGCATCTACCATGTTTTCTCTGCATCACCCTAAGGTTGACTGGTAGAAAATGCTTAAGGCATTAAGTCATCTGTACAAGTTTTATGCGAAAGTATAAATAAATAACAGAGATCATTGTAATTTTGATGCCTCTAGCTCCTATCCTAGATGTCTTTACAATCATAAGTCTTACAATAGACACGAACGAAACAGATATCTGTAGGCCATGCAAATATTTTTGTCCTGTTGCGGCAATTGAAGTCACGACCCTTGTCACAAAAGGCAGATTACTCCGGCGCTGTGTCATTGCAGTTACACAAGAACAGTTTATATTTATTTGTGTTGACGAAAACCATAAAGCATTTACTTTTCCCACACAAACAAACGTAGTACGAGTTTTATTCGTTCGTTTTGTTCGTACCTTGGACTTGATGACATTTTCCGATGTCAAAGAACACGAGAAGGTTGTAAGGTCAAGAAGATTCAATCAAATTACGTCTAGGAATCGAAGGAATGCCATCATCATTACCCATGAGTTACGAGCTGTGCGAGGCGTAATGACAGTCATTAGTAGAAAATTATACCTAATTTGACAAGAATATTGAATCTATACAAAAACACTCAATTAAAGATACGTGCATATTATGCATATTTCAAATACGTGTATTTCATTGAAATATTGGTACAAGTAGGAAATGAAATACGTTCAATCAATTCGCCTCTACAGACTGCTGCAAGAGTTAATTAGTTAAACCTATGCATTTGTAGTATATAATTTTCTATGTACACGAACATTAGGCATAAGCTGAAACACTAGAATTACTTGTTCAATATAAGGATCAAATACTCAGTATCGATCATACGGAAGTCAATCGTACAAGACAAGATATAATAAATCAAACAACTTAACATCAAGACTATCATTAGTGCGTATACAAGAAAATTAATTCGTAAACATGTAATCAGAGTCAACATCTGTTATATTATGATGGCCCATTACAGCCAATACTGATTTGAAGTTCAAATTACGTAAGTAGCCAACATGGATCAAAACATAAATTGATAAAGTAATGTTAATTAGTATTGCGATTTTATTGCCAATATATGAATATCATAATCATTTAGGTACATTAAGTATCTGTGTGGCGTAATTAATATGTATTACAGATATGAAATATTTAGGACAGTAATATAAATTTTATGTGCTATCATTAATTTGGGTTCCAATTTCCGTAACATGAACTTTATTCTAATCTAATTTGATTTACAAAGTAATTTTCTGCCTTTTATAATTTATAAGATGCAAAAACCAAATTCTAATGAGTGTACAAAATGTAATTATTAAGGTGAATCAATTGGATTTTCATTAAAAACTAATTACCTCCGTACTTTTAAATAATAGTTTACATAGTCTATCCATGATGCAGAAGTGCACCAAATAGAATATTAAATATCACAACAACCTTAAGATGCAATTAGAATTACATCATTTGATACTATTCTATGCAGACAAAGTATCAAATTATGAAATAAAGAATGTACGAAGGTCAATGTTGTTTGCATTTAGCCAATATCCGATGACAGAGATAAAGATAATACTAACATACCCAAGGAATCGTATCAAATAGATGATTGTGAAATCGAAAAGACATTTTGTTCGCATGGGAAGAGGCTGTGTCGAAACTGAATTGGGTGTAAGAGCGCAGGCAGCGTAAGTAATGTTAGAATTAGATGAAGCAACGCGTGCGGCCCAGAGAGCGAGATTGAAGTGCGTTTCGTTCATTACTCCGGCCGCATCTAATAATAAAGTGAACTGAACACCGCTACGAATTGTGCTCTCAACAACAATATTGAATTTCTTGAGCCACTGTAATTGATTTTAATGTTGGCGTTCATGACTTTATTGATTTGATCTTGAAGAGAATAGTGTAGGTGTTTTAACTATGTATCCTACCTATCTGTATATGAATAAGCCTGTACCTAAATAATTAAACTGCCGGCTGAAGACAAATTTGAATAGTCAAATACAACGAGAGCGTTTAAAATAAACGACGCCGAAGGCGATGATTGCAATTCCTGAAATAAATCATAATGAAAATTTACTACTTTAAAATTAAATTCAAAATCGATTTTATCATTTATCCTTATATTGATAGGGACTAATTTAACGTTCTAAACCAGAAAACTATACTAAAGGCTGTAAAAGTTATAAGATATAATATTACGAACGATTATTGCGACACCTCCTTAATAGTTGCGCCTCGGATTTCTACTGTTAACTTAATAGGCGTAAACGGTCAAGTTACATTGAATAACAAAGAGCTAATTTTAATATTCTTACATTTAATATTTGAAGAACAGTATTGTAACAACGTCTGCTTCTAAGAATTGCTTACCCAATTCTACTTGGTTTTCCTATTTCAAATGCCTAGCTACTATTATTTTTGTTAATTGCTTAGCTGTTATTAGGTACTTTAAAGTTTACATTCGATTGTATTTGCTTGATTTTGAAGGTAAATTACTGTTTCTTAGAATCGAATAAGGATTACAAAATATATTTTGAAGCAAAACAACCATTGAAAACTATTAACGTTTTGGTAATGTTATTTTTTTTCTTCTATTTATATTTATATTACTTTTCGAAATACACTAAAGGGGTACTTAAAGAGTAACAATTTAAAGAAAAAGTAAGATTTTGGACTCAATATTATTTTCAATAGAATACCAAGCTCAAGCCACAAACCACATCCAACACGGATGCTGAATCATCATTACCCATAAATCCAACCAACTACACATGACATTTAACCAAAAGGAAAATCCTATTTGTGACTAACAAGCAAGCTCCAACATAACACATGGAGAAATGCTTTCCGACTAACACCATACATGGTTGAAGGAAGTTATTCAACTACTAAGGTAAGACAGATATGAGATACAGGGACAAAGGGCCGCTTGCCGTATTTGTAAGATTGTTAGACCGAACTCTTTAGAACATATATTATTGAAAATGTTGAGAGTACAATGGTTGTCGATGATTAATGGTAAACGTGCAAGTATAATAATGATGTCAACATAATTCTGAGTGGTGTTGGCTTGAATGACACGAAAGCTAGAGAGAAACTTTTTGGCTTTTTGTGGGTAGTTAACGATTCAAGTGTATTTTATTTAAATATTGATTCAATACACAATTTGAATAGAGCTTTTGTATACGTAAGCTATTGCTTAACTTAGAGAACTAGCCAAATTTGTGAGTGTGGTGGCAAACAATCAAATATTCAAACTTCCAGAGAGTGATTAAACATATCTACTAATGCTTGTAAAAAGAGCCTCCACGAGTGATGAGACTAAGTACATCCGGCGCACCCTGGGCGCTCAGCCCCGCGACCAACCTTGCTGACTGGCTAATCTTTTTATTACGGTATGAACTATTAGGTTTAGTTGAAAATCAGCATCCGGGAGTTTGTTTTCTGGCATTATGCTGAACTGGACCTACACTACCTAGCGCTACCTTTTTAGTTGTATTTTAACATTGGGCTTTTTTTTCATTCTTTCTATTCTCATAAAGCTATTATACCTTAGAAAACTTGACATGAGAAAAATATTTAGATTAATGATTTTTCTTTTATCACAATCTCAAATCAATATCGAAAATCTATCTTTTATATAAATAAAATAAAAATTGACCGCCGAAATGTATGTACGCACAAAACTTCCAAACGACTGTACCAAATTGGATAATTATTTTTTTCTGTGTTCTTATTGTCAGGAGAAGGTTTGTATAGAAGAAAATAAAAAAAAAAACACGATAAAGAAATATTGCGGTACGAATACGAAGTTCGCCGGGTCAGCTAGTTTCAAATAAAAACAATTTCAGCTGTCAATGATATCCTGTCAATTCGTATCCTGAGTCGTACCTCGATACAATACATTTCTAAAACTAATGGATACAAATGACCATTATTAATTGTAATTATTATTTCCTTAACATTTTACGCAAGTTATACCAACTACTGATGTTGCCTTCAAAATCGTAAATTATCAAATATGTATTAAGCGTAGGAATTTGGAAATGTAATTGACACCGACCGGAAAATAACTGTTATAGAACGGAACAAACATAATAATAATTGTAAATTGGTAAATACGTTTTAACTGGTGGCGCATCATCGCTCATCATAAAAAAGGAATCATATAGATAATACCACGACCACATATTGGACTCAACTTTGAGTCCAAGCTTGGCTATAAGAGTAAATGAAATCGATTGCGCGTGTTGACGTTGGACATTGGACGATGCTTGGACGCAATGTTGGCATCACTGCTCAAGTGTTGTTGGAGATCCATCCACAGGCTGGTGTATTGGCTCCAAGATTTTACATTGGTGCAAATAAGACCAATGTGAGGCCACAGTATAATATTATATAAAATAAAGACTGACATGACATGACTGCCTCGTTGGTCTAGTGGTCGCAAGCGCAACTGCTAAGCATGAGATCCTGAGTTCGATCCTCAGGTCAGGCAAAGTGTTATTGGGAGTAGCAGCCCGGAGTATGGACTTGTGCCCGGTTGATGGCAATAGGCTCCCCCCGTATTACATGGGACTAACATAACGGTGAAATGAAGGTGTACTACTATACACCTCTGCACAATACTTTGGGGAATACTGGCGAGATATGTTATGTAATGCATAGGTGCTAATATTTCTGCCAACACAGCCCATAGGTGTCGCAACTATCGACTAAAGCAAGGCAGAAGGTGACACGGGTCAAATGAAGTGGATACACAAAAGATATTTTGATATAATGACGCCTTTATTATTGAGGTAGGCAGAACATGAGCTACGATTATAACACACTCTCTATGACCTCCTTTACAGGGCCGCATTTAGAACCTGTAGACCTCTAGGCTAACTTGTGGTGCGGGCCCACAGGGGAGGAGGTTATCCTGAGAAATTCGTGTATAAAGCAATTTTCTTATTGAAAGGCCAGTAGTCCACTGGACATAGGTCTCCTAAGTTACGCCACGTTACTCGATTCTCCATCTTTCGCATCCAGTCCAACCCAGCTATCTTTTTAATTGTAAACGTAAACATTGTTTTTGGTTTTGTTGGCTCTCAGCCTGCATCTTATGTAGCCTATGCTTAAATACGGCCCTGCGTATGTAGACAAATGGCAATCGACGATTGCCAGAGAATAGATACGCCAATTAAAATGTATGGAAATGACATAACAGATCGCTTGACCTGTCGAAAGTATATGTCAATCCAGTACATCTCATTGTCGTTTCTTTTCTCTAGCGACCATCGATTGTCATTTGTCTACAGACGCTGACCCTTCATATTATACTTGCATAGCCACACCAGTAGGTGTAGATAGTTATCTCTAAGAGCAATAAGAGTTGGGTACGTTTTCGATGATGGTAGGCAGAATACTATCTGCTACAGACCTAACATGCTCTCGTAAGTCCTATCGCCCTACATTTCCTTCGAACCTTATCTTTTAGAGTAATCCAGTTGTGGATCTTGTCATATCATTACCAAAGGAACTATTCGTAAGCCCTTTAAGTACGACCTTGGCAACTTGCCAGGTAAACTCAAAGCCGGAGAAGAGTAGGTAGGTAGGTACCTATATATGTATGGCGTACACGTAAAGGCCATTGGCCGTTGTGACATATACATAGTAAGTAAGCTAGTATTAGTCTTATTGTTATTACTTAAGACAATAGTAACGAGTAAGATATGGCTAGAGATATAATCGCTTACGGTAGTTATGAAAAGAAACATTAACTTTTTAATCGCTACCGTTTGTTTTATTTTGGATGCGGGAAGTGCGGAAACATGAAGTCCAGTGGCTAGCAATAGAGTGTTATGGCCTAAGTTAGCATAATTATCTACGCTATAATAATAAAAACCGAGCAAGTGCGAGTCGGACTCGCGCACGAAGGGTTCCGTACCATTATCTATTAAAATGGCAAAAAAATCATGTCTGTTGTATGGGAGCCCCACTTTAAGGCTAAACGTATGCTGAGACGCAGGTGACGCAGCGCAGCACAGTACAGATTTTGCCGCGCAGGGCAGGCGAGGCAGACATAGGCTATGACCGCATGCTGCGACGCAGCTCGAAGACACGTTCGAGTTTTAACTAATACGAAGAATAGACGCGTTCGAGTTGACGAACTTTTTTTTTAATAGTCTGGATAATTAGTATCATACAAACAAGGTTCACAACGCACTAATTCAATTAAATGTTCTGTCATTGCAATAAAATTCGAATTAGCGGTAAAAAAACACATGTCGACATGCACGCGTCGCTCAGAAATCTGTGCCGGCACTACAACGCGGCGCGGCGCAAAGCAGGTCTTAGTACGTTCATACATTACAAAATCTGCTCTGCGCTGCGCTGCGTGCACCTGCGTCACTTGCGTCTCAGCATACGCTTAGCCTCATACTTATTTTACTCTGTTTTGGTATTTATTGTTATAGCGGCAACAGAAATCATCATCATTTTTCTTCTTCCTGTCTTGGCAGCGACAAGTTTAAGTGTTCTCTTAATTCATTTGTAAAATTATGATAAAACTAATAAAATATATTGTGAAACCAGTAAAAACATTAAAATGTTATTCAATTATCAAGTTTCAACATTTAGGTATATCGTTTCAAAATTTTACAACAACTTATCAGTCTGATAGTGTACTGAATTAGAATATAAATTGCTCAAAAATATTATATAAATTGAAATATTATATCCTTTATGGGTTGTGTTGCAAAACTGAGCCGCTTGTTATTGGTAATTTATGTAAATTTTGAAAATCAAAATCAAGATAAGAAACTAGATCGTAAAGATAAGCTAACTCTTAATCTCATCATCGTATTAATTTATTATTATTTCGTTATTTTGTAATCTATAGAGCAAGGTTTAAGAAATTGTAGAATCAGAATATGGGCACAGAATAAATCATCAATTAGGTGCAAAATGAATCCATAGCACTTAAGCCTCGCCTGAGTTGCGCCACAATTTAACGCCCGGTTTTCACCTTCCGCAATCTGCAGGAATAGTTGAATATTTAATAAAAAAATAAGTTAATAAAAACTGTCACCCGACTACGTAAAAAAAGGGGTCTAAAAAAGACGAAAAAAGAAAACAATTCAAACAGAAATCGAAAAATGCATAGGTACAAAAGGTAAGTGCGACTACGGCTCTACCTTGACCATTTTTGTACCTATGCATTTTTGGATTTCTATTTGAATTGTTTTCTTGTTTCGTCTTTTTTAGACCCCTTTTTTTACGTAGTCGGGTGACAGTTTTTATTAACTTAATTTTTTATTTAATACTTTTCCGTTTCCCGATCGGGCATATACACTAGCCGTGCAATATCTACATTGTCGCATTCTAAGAAATGTAACGTAAACGTAAATTCTAACGTAATGTTGGTTTGTTATTTACTTAAACGAGTAAATAACTGAAACGACTGGACCGCGCGAACTGTACGACCGCATTTTAAACAAATGTTTTGACTTAAACAATATGATATAAATACATTTTTGTAATGCGCTCGCCAAGACCTTTCTTTTTATATCAAACACGTGATGATTATCTCAGTTTAATTTTTTTCGAGGTTAGAAACTTAGGTTTATATTCCTTCATGTAAAATGTTGATAAAATTTATACAACCTATGTTACCCGAGTCATTATTACAAACCTTTTGACATCTCATTCATTAAAATCGGTTCAGTAGTTTAGGCGCTACGGTGGAACATACAAACTTACATACATACAATAGACTGCCAAAATCATTACCCTTCCTTTTGGCTTCGCCATAGTCGGGTAAAAATCATTACCCTTCCTTTTGGCTTCGCCATAGTCGGGTCAAAACAGGGTGTGAAAGAATTCAATTAAGTCCTAAAAACCACATGATCTTACTACTGGTGTAGATTGACGTAGCAAGGGAATAAGATTGACAAAAAAATTTTTTTTCTTGCTCTTTATCTATTTTATATGTTCGTTTCCAGACCGGTAGGTTACAATATTTTTTTTGCTTATAATATTACTTACTTTATGTGATAGAACATGCAGTGCAAAAAGCGATATCCGAATTCGGTCCGAGTTTTTTATATCCTTATTTTCACGGATCCGCTCTTAGGGCAAATCTGTGTCACCAGTAGATCACACGGTTTGAAGGAATTACACGAATTCGTTTACACCCGCATTGTCTTATGTCAATTTGTTTGAAGTCAAGACGTCTCTTTTATTTTATTAGTTTTCGATAGTATGTTTAGCTTGTAGGTTTAAATTGTCTCATTGTAGTACTATTTAGCTCGAGACAATGTCCATTTTTCAGTGCCACAATATAAATAAACAATTAATTCAATACAATTAGTAATGTCATAATAGAATTGATTTAAATTAACATAAACAAATGCATTACAACGGAAATTAAACATATCCAGGATTAGTAAATTTTTATTCGGCTCGTGCTAATTACAACGCGCGGATCATTTACAAGGTTAAGCTACGCTTGCCGCGGTCAGTTCGTGGAAGGGTGGCCATTCGTTACACGTCGAGACCTCTCCGTGCGTCAGAAAAGTGTCATACGAATACCTATGAAAGTGTTAGAGAAACGAGATTATTTCGGACCGAGTTCGAAACGACGACGTGACGGCGATTGTGTGTCCACCGCGACCGATCTCGGTGGTTCCCAACATAAGACAAAAATCCGTGCACCGGCGCCGTCAATCTCGGATGTAGTGGACAAGAGTAGACGCATTTTGTATTGCCGGCATTTCGGTCCGTCACGATCTCGGTGGAGTTCTAGTGGTAGCGTCGATTTACTGACAATCTCGGAGGCCGATATGACGGCGCTCGGATGACGGACGTGCGGTGGACACGCAGTCATAGTAATGTATGTATCGCTACTTCGGCAACGTCATCTCGTTCTCGGTGACGGCGGCGGTGAACAAACGGCCTTACGGGTAGTCAGAAGCCGGAAAGTCTGACAAACGGTCTAACACTAGGATATCGGCATAGGCCCAGGGTTCTGATGGCAGTCGCTCCGTTTAAAATACTGGTTGGAAACGGCAACATAGTCTTGTCATTTTTATTACAGAAACCAGGCTTGTTAATCAAGTACAATGTCGTACAAGTACAATAACACGAATGAAGTCGCACGCACTAGCTAGCATTATAATATTTAAGTAACTTTTCTGTATTCTCTAATTAATTCATTAAGTAACACACTACTCATAATAGTAACTAGCCAGATAAAATACACATGCACTATTTAAGTAATATTTACACCAAAAATTAGTAAGATCGAGCATATTTAAAAACTTAAATGAAGAAGTATGTACAATTTTATCCGTAACGGAACCGACTGCTTCGTTTTCCGCCTTAAGTAAATGCAAAAGAGATAAATGGAATAAGTAAAATGTTTCAATCTGTCAAAGGTATGAGTATTTTTAATAAAGATTTCTCATGCTCCAGTATTTTTTATTGAATATTTATGACATACCTAATCCAAAAACGTACATGAGTATGTTAACCTAACTTTTTATGGATTATGTAAATAATTAGCTTTCTATTTATGTACTGTATATGGAGTGCTGAGCAGTAACGTGCTCATTACGAATATCTAATGACGTCGATTGCACATCGACAGTATGAAATGTACCTATCTTTTTTTTGTCGACATTAGGTTTAAATCGTGATATACAGGTAATGATTAAATTAAGATTTATGTGCCCAGCTTTTTTTATGTTAAACGCAACGTTTTATAAAATATACAGACTTTGTCGGCGGAATGTAGATAAATGCAATACATGGTGTAAAAATACTTATTTTTACACCATGTATTGCATTTGTATAAATAATGAATGTAATGAAATAGAAAAACATAATTATATCACAATTTAAAGCGAGTAATTAAGTAATAGATACCTACTTTTATAATAAATTGGAAACGCGAATAAAAAGTACATTCAAATGTCGTTTAGTACAATAAGGTTGAGACGACAATTTGTTATCAATACAGTTTTTTTTTGTCTTTGTTGTGAACATCAATTTGAATAAAACTAATTAGTCACACTAAACAACATTTTAAATTTTTATAAGCTTACTCTGTCTGAGTAAACTTTTAATAAGTTTACTCAGTGCGAGTTAAAAGTTAAAAACAAACTGTAATTATTTTTAAATGATCTTTTTAATATAAAAACGTCACGATTTAACAAGATTATAACGATTAACACAAAATATCAATGAATAAAGAACAATTGATTGCTTATCGATCATTGTTTTGACGTTTGAAACTGTAAACACGATTGTCTAAACGATTTCTATACAGTCTAATCGGAATTTCTAAATAAACTGTATGTTGACAAAAAATCTAAAAGTAATTTTGTGCAGTTTCATTAAGTTCCGTTAAAATTGAAATAGGTACCTACTGCCTACCTATGAGGAAGAAACCGGTCAAGTGCGAGTCACTTGCGCACACAGGGTTTCGTACGAATAAAAAAAGTCCTGTCCCGTGGCCAATACCACAGATTACTTACCAATACCTTCATCAGCAAAATGTGAGAATTGCCTACACCTCCTTGCCTTACTCTTCGGGAAATACAAGCAAATTGATAAAATACCTACCTATATTTATTAAGAACATTTCCGTAACCTCGCTGAAGCAATGCTTAATGTTTCTATTCAGTGTTGAATGTGGTAAATGTCAGTGTTTTTTTTTTATGGAATAAAGAATTAAACAGCGAACTAGAGCGATGCAAATATTACTAACCGCAAAAAACTACTCAATAACGCGCCGTATGCATAACAGAAAAGAGTTCAGTATGATTTATTTTAATCTTATTTAAGTAGTTTCCTTGTTATTTTTTCAAAATCTACAAATATTGTGTGTAATTTCTTTGCATTCCTAGCAGTTAATCCTACATGGTATTGACACAAAGTACGTTTTCATATTTTAATTCTTCATCCACATACATGGTTCAGATACTTGATTATTGTAATTTTGATATCATTACATTAATTGGTATAGTATAATATATCTCTATTTATAAAATTAACAGTGTGCTTTACAAAAAAATTCGTGTCAGAATACTTTGATTATAATCTAAACCATCCAAAAATATAATTATAAGTGTGATGCGCTTAAATTATTTAACGTTTATTGCGCTGTTGATGTTCTTAGTCACGAATAAACTAATAAAGGTTACCCGGTAGTAAGCTTGTGACCGCAACCGTTGTAGATGAGAAAATAAAAACAATAGACATAAAATAAATGTACGTAATGAATTTAATTTGGATGAAATAATTTCCGTTTAAACAAACATACAAACAGAAATGAACGTACGCCTCGTTTAAGCAATGCTATATTGAACAATGTTGAAGGTATAAATGACTGTTACATAGAAAATACAACAAATGTAGGTAAATTGGTTGTATCATTTTGTAATCAGTTAATATCGCGACTAAGGTCACACTTACCCTCAAAAATTCTGGTAGGGTAAGGCCCCATTATGAATATTTTGGCAGAAGTTACCCTGTGTAACAAAATAAATGTCGGAGCAGAATATAATCCCTTTTTACCTTTAACGTAGCCTACATGCATCAGAATAACAAATACAAAATTGGCTAAGAAATACGCTTCATTTTAGCGAACATTTAAATAAAAAGCCTAACACACTGAACCCTAAACACCGAAAAAGGAAAATTGTGTATATTAAGCAGTAATTTGATGATATCATGACTGTCCGGCGGCGCTACGCGTCGTCGGCCACAAGCCTGTCTTTACTACCGATGGGTATTTCATTAATTGAACTAACTACCTTTTTTGCTCACTATGAAAAATTTCTGTCACGCTCAATTTATCTAATCGTCCTTCTTCGTCGCAATTGAATGGAAGTGCGAAGCCGTTTATGTATACAAACAATCTTGTATAGGGTTTTAGCAGCGATCGAATATTTGATTGGATTTAGTTTGGTTGTGATTTGTTGTCATCTAGGGTAAGGCTAGCTTATTTCTTTCTGTAGCTATCATTAGACATTACTTCTTCTTCTTAAATTGTTAGGGAATAACTCATGCCGTGGTAAAAATTGGTAGTGGAGCTGACTATCCAGGATGTGCCGGACGTATTGAAACATTGTTATTATCGGATAGACAGCTGAATCCACCTGTAGTTTATAAAAATGAGTGACGATGCTAAGTACCAGCCCCGCTACCAACCTTGCTGACTGACATATCTTGTCACCACGGCATGGCGGCATGAGCTATTCTCGTATAGCTCGTGCCGACACGATAGAACATACTTTGATCACCAATTTATCATCTGGAAATGGGGTAACTAAAGGGGTAATCGTAATCAATAATTCTGATTGCACGGATTACGGCTGCACTAACTGACTCGGATATTACACATGTAAATACAAACTATAAAATTGTTATAAAACTGAAGTAATAAGGAAAAGTTTTTGAAAGACCAGCGATGCTTGAACAGCTAGTAAAACGCACGACGGTAATTCGAATAATTTTTCGTCTGATCATTATAGTATGAAGTGAAAAACGCGTTCCATTTTAACACAAATGAACGTTTAAAATCAATTCAAATAGTAATTACGGTATATTAATGGTTGCACGTCAATTTTATTATCAATTACAGTACATAATAATCTTATTTGCATAATGTGTTTATGAGTGTTATACAATATTGTTTAGTACTTAACCTTCTTTGAACTACCTGAATAACTGGGCAAACTACGGCCGGCGGGCCTGTTCCGGCCCGCAAAGGGTTTTAATCTGGCCCATCAACCCTCCTTTTTAGAGCAAGATTTTATGGCCATAATAAATAGTCGTAATTACTTGAACCAAAAATGTTAGTTTTGGCAGTTTTTTTTTATTTCTGGCCCCGTGTAAAAATTCTTGCATTTTTCTGGCCTCTGTTGAAAAAAGTTTGCCCACCTCTGGTGTAGGTCATCTTTATTTTTAATTACGAAGTCTTTATTTTATTCAGGTCCCTCAAAGATTAAAGCAATATTGATGATGGAAAATATCAACTAATCTACACTTGGGAGCAAATAAATCGAGCCACTCTTTTTTTCACATGTCCTGGTTATTAGTTTAGGATTCATGGATTATATAGGTACTAACTTGACAAAAAAATACCCTCATTGTATTGTTATTAAATAACCTTTTAGGCGATATATGTTTCGTATTGATCTGTTCCATAATAGGTACCAAAAATAATAACAATTATAGGTGAAAAATACAAGTGGCACGATTTATTTGCTCCCAAGTATATATACAAAAACGAATCGTACTGCAAAACTTCACAACCGTAATGTTATGCTGCTCTAATAAAAAGCCAATTATATCTGCGGATATACTAGCGGATGGAAGGGACTATTACACAACGCTAATGGAGACTAGACTTAATTTATTTGTAACAGACGTAGCAGTTGTAGTAGAACTACTACTAACAGATATTAAGGTACATGGAAAACCAGTATTAATCGCCTATATTTTATTAAATGGAGCCCGAGAAGGATTGAAATGAAATGAAATTATTTTATCCTGCAAAATGGATAAAAACCTTTTTATTAAATCGGATTGTTTTTTAAAGCTAAATGGCGTCGGCGTTTCCTTTCTTACTACCTCAGGCCGAAACAAACTCAGGGGTCAAGGTCTCTTTTAAAGTCCAGACTTATTTACTGTAGAAAAAATAGTGTGACAATTGCAGTAGTCTGCACAGTTAAAACAAACGCATTACTTCGTTTTTCTTCAACTCCTCTAGAACCGATATGATATTAATAGTAAACAGCAAACTGTATTCACAATATTGATCGTTAAAGCCAATGCGAAAAAAACAAAAGACAAACAAGAAGTAATAAAAGAAAATGTTTACATATCAAAGAAAAAAAATGTAGAAACAACAACATTGTATGAATAAAACGTCATAAAAGAAATGAGGAAGTCGGTAACACAACACACTCATATGATGGTGATAAGCACGAAGTAAACAGTACTTTTTAGTTTCGTGATTTTTTTGATAAGGTACTTTACTGATTCACGTTGGCCTAACAGTGAAAGGAAATTGTACAGTACGAGTGTTAGCACTAATGGAATATTCCGATCCGTCTCCCTGATCTGTCCCCTCGCCGGTAACAGGGGAAAAGATCGAAACTTTTTATTTCTATTTGTCCCCCTGAAGAACAGCAGGAGACAAACCAGAAATAATTCGTTCGATATGTCCGTTCGTCTCGGTACAGGGGAACAGATCGATTTTTTTATTCCTGATTGGCCCCTCTAAGGGGACAGATCAGGGGGACAGATCGCACTAATGACCGATTCTTATAATTTACCGAGCGTTATCGTCTAAAAGACCTGTATCTTTACCAATAATTAATCAAAGTCCTTAGCTTTGCATTGTAGACCCTTCCTTACGTCAATAACTATCACAGACAAAGTTAGCTTACGAGCCTATTTATATGCCCAGTTGAAAAATAAAGTATTCAACCATTATTAGTAAGCAAAACAATTCGTTTGAGCCATAGGAATCGGGCTTATGTCGAGATTAAAAATGGAATAAGACTAAGGAAATTAAGCTCTACTAGGGAAAATGGGTAATTTTACGTGCTGTTTATATAGAGGCCGAAATGATGAATAGATTATGTCGGTAATTTAATTTTTACTAAGTACAGAAATGCAAATTCCATTTAAAAAAAAAGTCGCTTTTTCGTCTAATCGTTTCACGACGATCTATTAAAAAACTATATTACTATAACTGTAACCATACCAACATTTCTGTCAAATCAAATTTTTTTACAACTGCTTAAGTCGATGAGAATTTTACCTGTGCGTTTGCAAGAAACCCTATAGACCGGTACTTTGATTTTTATTGAATAGTACCATTTTTGGAGTTCAGTCCAACCGTTTGACGATTGACTAAAAAAGTATATTAACGCTTATTTGTAGTAACTTTATCTGTAGATAATCATACCAACATTTCTGTCAAATCAAAACAGATTTGACTTTTACCAGACCAGCACAAGGAAAGAAACAATAACGAATCTTTAATCCGCGCATCGATTGCTTCTACGTTACTCTGCGCAAGCGGTGCGCGTCAATGCTAAGCAGAGTACGGACTAGTCGCAACAACATTTTAAGTATGATAGCTAGTAGACTCGACTGTCTGTACATGAATCGATGTATTAATGCTCACATGAGTATTGATACCTCGATTCATGGGTCAGGCAGGGGGAGAGTAGAATAAGGTTGTATTACTAACACTAGTTATAAGTTATTGTACTACTAACAAATTGGAACGTTTATTATTATTCCATTTATTCATTCTAAAGACATATAAAATTACATTTTTAAATAGTTCCATACAAAAACAACATTTAAAAATATAGTAGCCCATCGGCATCGGGAACAGAGTCCAAGCTACCGGTGGTCAGGGCCTCAGAGAGAGGAACCTCCTAACAATACGCGCCGTGTCCAGAAGTACTGCTTTCTGTTTCTTTATTATTATTATTAATACCTACATGACCCAAAGTTTTAAAATCAATTATACGTTGGCACTAGTAACTCCGAAAAAAAAACGAGCAACAAGCCCCTAAAACATCTAAATTGATACCAACATAATATTCCAAATTGATGTTGATTTTCCTTATCATGACCTCGTTGGTCTAGTGGTCGCAAGCGCGACTGCTAAGTGGTAAGTCCTGGGTTCGATCCCCGGGTCGGGCAAAGTGTTATTGGGTTAACCCGTGTAGAATTTCTCAGTTGCAACCCGGAGTCTGGATTTGTGCCGGGTTGATGGCAATAGGCTCGCCCCCTATTTCATGGGATTCAAACACCCCGGCGACGACACGTTTGGTGCAGTGGCTAAACGATTGGCTGCTGTACTACGGGTCGTGGGTTCGATTCCCACACGGAACAAAACTTGTATGGCCTACAGATGGTTGTTTCGGATTTGGGCATTTGTGTATGTGAGATTTGTGTCTGTAAACGCACCCACGATACAAGAGAAATCTTAGTGAGGGGCAAAGAATATAAAAAAAATGGTTTATCTACTATACACCTCTGCCTTACCCTTTGGGGAATACAGGCGTGATATTATGTTATGTTTCCTTATAATTTGTGTTAAAATTAATATTTAACAAACTTACAAATCCTTTGACAATGACATTGTATGTAGTTACTTACAATTCAATTCGACAAATACCTTTGGTGCTCTATTAATTAATTCATGTTAAAATATGTATATGAAACGAGATTTATCTGTTTGTAATAATAACAAAGAATTGATTTGCATTCAATTTTAATCCTTTGAATAAAAAACTAAGGACTTGTAATCTAATGTTGTCAATAAACATAATTATGAGTTTATATTTTTTACTGAATTTGGCACAAAAAGTGCTAAATTGAAAAAGTTATTCTGCACGTTTGATACCGTACGTAAGTGCACTTTTTCTATCAACTTAGAGAAAATCAGGCAAAGCCGTTTGGATCTTAAGACCACAATAAAGATCAAATCTCATACATAATACGTGTATGAATTTTTTTTTACGTTGCTCTATAATTTTTATTCACCTGAGTCGTTTGTGCGTTTACAGCCAAAAATCTTCACATGCACAAACGAAACATTCTATTTAGCGCACCATTTGAACACACGAACAGTAATAGAAGTAGGAATACTAAAGGCTATTCAAATTGGTACGCTAAATGGAATGCCTTAACACCCAAACCCGGAACAAATATTTGTAGGCCCGAAATCGGAATCGAACCCGCGACCCGTAGCGCAGCAGCCAAGCCTCACCGCTACGCCAATCGTGACGTCAATTGTATACAGCACATGAACATACAGGTTGTTTACAACCGTTACAAATAACCGTTTTTCTCAAGTAACGTTTAGAGATGTTTAAACGACATTTAATAATTTTCGAATAAGGGTATCCCCACACTTATCAACGCGCGTCTAGCAGCTAGGCGAACGATATCGGTGACACCCTTATGCCCGTAGACATACCTAAAGATTTTTAAAAGATGGTCTAAGAAAAACCTAGGTTTTAATATAGCCCCGTCTCTTTTTGTTATATGACATAAGAAAGTGATGGGTATACTTTAAACCTGGGTTTACCTTAGTCTAGGTTTAAACCATCTTTTGTAATAAGGCCCTATGACTTTTGTGCAAACCTCAGACCTCTATATTTCGGAGATTCTCAACTAAAATGTACCATCAACGTGTTGGATTATGTGGTAAAGGTCATTTCAGTCAGATAATCTGTTTTCGTGATTCCCTAATCCACAAAACCTTTATAATATTATAGGCACTTCAATCATAATATGTTCGTGATCTGTCAGGAAAGCAGATGGCTACGTTTTGTTGCGGTCATGACCTTTGCATGACTTTGATCAACCGCAAACTTACCAATAAATTATGCAAAATGGATTCTAAATAAATTAAGCAATATTTTGAATCAAGATTAATAAACTATTTTTAATATTTTAATTATACAGTGTGTCTGGTTAGACACTGTATACGAACACTAACTCATCATTCTGTACAAGTTTTTTTACCGGATAAACGATGAAAACTTGAAAAAAAAACTGCTCTTTTATTCATTTTGGTAATCAATATTAATGATTTTGTGTGCAACAGCTGATATTCTTTTCACGAATTTGGTGTTTCTCCCATCATAAAAGTTGTACAGTTTTTTTTTTCGGACATTTTCTACACAGCACCATCTAGTCCCAAACTAAGCAGAGCTTGTACTATGGGTACTAGACAATGGATATAATACTTATATACTTTTTTTTGTAAATACATACTTATAATACATAAGAAACACCCAGACCAACACGAACACTTATGTTCATCACATAAATATTTGTGTCCTGTGGGAATCGAACCCACGACCTCGTGATCAGCAGTCCGACACTCGAACCACTAGACCACAGACGTCGTCCAAAATGATGAATAAAAATTATGAGCAGAGTTATGGTTTTCGTATGTGCAGTATCTAACCAGCGTCTGTAAACAAATGGCAATCGATGATCGCTAGAGAATAGAAACGACAATGAGATGTATTGGATTGACATAAGCTTTCGACCGGTCATGCGATCTGTTATGTCATTTCCATACATTTAAGTGGCGTATCTATTCTCTGGCGATCATCGATTGCCATTTGTCTAGACGCTGATATATATATGTATAATGATCTTTTTTAATCTATCTAATCAAATTGTTAATTTAACATTGTTGATAATATATTTTCCTGAATGACAAGTTCTGTAGGTTCATTATAGTGTGTCTTTTGAAATTTCTCTTCAATTACAACTCATTGTCTACAAGAGGTACAATTAAATACGGTGTTATTAATTCAAACCTGTTCGTCATCCTAGCCATTAAACCCGTAAAGTACACTGACATCTTTTGAAAATTACCCTTATATTTGAAAATTACCCTAAAATTTAAATTAAGATCAGTAGCCCATCGTTTTTCATCGCCTACATGAAATCTTCTTTCTGAATAGTTTTGTTAAATATTTACCCTGCTAATTTATACATAGACATGTTTTGTTTCATGCATTTGCATAGATAAATATATTTAATTACGAAGAATGTGCTAAGGTATTAAATATGTATGAGTGATTACGATTTCTTCATTCGACGTCTTATAAGGTAGGTACATTACATTGTCCAGTACCCCGCTAATAGTGTTACCACGTATGTACCAAGTATTTCTGTATTGTAATGTCTCGCATAAAATATTCGTCACGGGCAACGATTTTGCATTCGTTTTTATGTCTTTATACAGAGAAAGCATAATACCTTCTCGTAATGTGAGTTATATAATTTTTTTAACGATATTTTTAAAAACACGTTAGCCATTTCAGATTTTTTGTTCATCAAAAATAACGCGGAAGTGCTGAAAAATACATTGCGGTTCTATACACATTAAGCTTTAACATAAAGAAAAGCACGTAAGATAAAAGATAAAGCTTTAAAAGACTGCAAATTTGTTCACACATACGATAGAGCCAAAGATCAGACACATAATTAACACGTGCGTACAGATTTATCCCGTCGTAGCGCTTACTAAAAATGGTAATGCCGGCTACAGATGTTCGTGTTTCAGCCTAAAAATGGCATGCTTAAAACTAAGTATACATACTCCAAGGTCTCTACCATACAAGATATGTTTTATACCACCATAAATCGTTTGCAAAAATAACAAAACACAACGCACCCTTTCAAATAATTCACCGGCTTTCACGTTAAAGTTAGATCAGTTATCACCACGCGATGTATATCGATCACAAGTCACACAGGGGCGCTAGGCGGCTAGCGGATGTGTCTTCCTTTCGACGCGCGAACATCAACTGTTGGTTTGCGCGCGCGCGCGTCCGAGCCTCGCCTGATAACCGATAGCTCCACGGATAAACTCGGTATATGTACGACAAAAAATTGCCGCTAAATGCCTTTTCACAGTCACAAGTTTACATCATTTTAAATAATATATGCATTGTTTTTCGAAACAATCGTCGCTTCATCCCTGTTCATGCCAATACATTATATAAATAAAATTTATCATGCACATTGAAATTTCGCTATCGATGAATAGCCGTGCAGTTTTATTGAAATTACAGTGACGAAAGTAGGATTTAGCAATAAATTTGTTTTACGGCTTTTTATGCTCAAACGTGTTGCAAGGGCTTATTGTCTTAGAAATACATAACAAATTAGTAAGAGTTGAGGTTTAGTTGTAAAATTGCCGGGAAATGTGACTTATTACCATTTTGCGAAAGCGACTACGAAGATAAGGGTTTTTTTCACAATAATCCAGTCCGCATAATTCTTAACCTTCTTCTTCTTGAACTGAAAATTATTCCAGGATATTGGAGACCTAAAACACCAGTATATTTATGTACCTACCTAATAAATTAATAATAACGACCAGTTAAACTTACAATTTTCTCATAAGATAACATAAAATTAAAACATAAATGCCTAAACGGTTCACTCACAAATTATATGGATCTGGTCTTTAATATTATATTTTATTATTTGAATTGTCCATAATTACTGTTTGTAATTAATCTTATACTACTAATCCTAAATACCCGAGTTTGATTTCATATTGTCTTAATAAAACATTAATATAATTGTAGTTCGTAAATCCTAAATTGTAATTCGATTATTTCGACTATAATTTTGTGCTTATATTGTCTTAAGAGATGAACAGATGTCCAAATGATATCAGAGCGAAGTGAATCTGAAGACTCAATACGTTCTCTCGAAGTATTCCAGGGTTCCTCTCTCCTGAGAAAACTGGTCGAGCACTCATTAACTTAATTTACGACCAGTTTATTAATAATACCTTGTTTTTGTTTCTGAGTGAATCGACGCTATCTGTTTTTCATAGCCCTTAAGCAGGGCAAAGGCTTCTTATACACAGAAGGGACGAACATTGACGACCACGCCTGCTTACTGCGCGTTGGCAATGTCAGACCATTAAGTAGAGGTACCCTCTCGATGTTTCCCTTTACTGTAAGTAAGTAGGTGTTTTGGATTAACTTATAAATCGCCTTAAAGTCAATAAAATAGAATAACTGCTATTAATTCATTTTTGGGCTGAGTTACGCATATTTATTCACCGATTGTGTCGAAAGATTGATCGATCGATATTGCAGCTTGATAAGTCACATTACAAAGCCAATGAATAAGACTTGTCATTACAGATTTGTCGCTTGATAATATTATCATCGGGTATTTGCTTCGGTGGCTTGATATTTTATAAAAGCATATGATCACACACTTACTGACTGGCTTATCTCGAAATCTACAACTTTTAATGTAGGTACACTTAAATTTTAGCACATACAAGGTTAGTCGGAAAGGGAGTACTAATCCGAAGCCCATTTATAGTATCGCTGATGACTGTTTGATAGTAAGTGTTAAAATTCCAAAATTCGATATTATTTTTTTTCCAAATTAAATAATTTTTATTTTATTATTTTCAAAAATTCTTCGTCCCTGCTTTAGTTACAAATTCAGAAAATAGTGCTTCTAATTCATGAGCCCAAACATGACCTAAAATGTAAACACAGCTGATCATAACTGCGGATAGATAGTTTTTTTTTTTTTTTTTTAGATTTTTGAAAAACTGTTTTTCTTAACCTATTGACATTTGGGAAAAGTTGTAGAACAAAAGTTATTCATTATTATGTGTACTTTAACACCCTTTCAGATTACCTTACCTTTACCTTTCTGACTAACCTTGTATGTTCCTTTTTTTCTACTGTGTGGTCATATTCCGGGTTTTCCGGAATTCTAAGGCATTCCATTTAGCGCACCAATTTGAATAGCACCAAGTCCTTCCTATTTATGTTATTCGAATTGGTGCTATTTTTATTGGTGAGCTAAATGGATTTCTCGAATTTTAGCCCGAAATGGAATTATAAGGAGTTTTCAAGTTTCATGTGAACGTAGACGCAGAAAACAGATAGGACTTATTATTTAATCGAACCTACACATTAGTTGACATATTTCGGGAAATATTATCTCTCATCTCTAAAAATGCACCATAATAGGGTATTTGGCAAAAAAAAAACTAATGAGTCCATCAGTTAGATTATCAAAAAATATTTGACCCGTATTTTTTCTTTTGTTACGTAAACCAAAATTGAGGAAGATACGACACTTTTAAAATTGGCAAAATGTCACAAGCAAGTACAATATTTACTTGCTTCTGACGTCACAAGCCCTCACTCTCGAGTTTTGATGCGTTTTATCGTTCCAAATATTCATAGATTTAACAAAAAAAAAATACGTGTCCATTATTGATGTTGTCAACAAGTCTATTATGTCCATAAAAAGGCAACAGGCTCACCACCTACACCTACTTATATAGGACTCAATACCAGAAGAGAAACATTGGTTAGGTACCTCTGTACACCAAAGGCCACCCACATAGACTTAATACTTACCAGAGGTAAAACATAGGTGTAGGTACGTCAGTACACCCACGCATCTCGTTTCTCCTACTCGTATTAACAGAAGTCTTCATGTAATTGGAGAATACCTCTGCTGACCCCGTCGAGGATAACAGGCGTGAGCATATTATGTAACTATGTATATAAATGCCCACTTGAAGCAACTATGATAGATTGTTTACACTGATTAATCTACTTAAAAATTTGGTTCACCAATTTGTATGACAGTTGGTACTTTTTTGGCTAGCTCAATCAGCTTTCGTAATCCTAATCCTAACTAATATTATAAATGCGAAAGTAAGTTTGTTTGTTTGTTATCTTTTCACGCCTTAACTATTGAACCGATCATCCTGAAATTTTGCATATTATACGTTGTCAGGTGTACAAAAACGGACATAGGGTACCTTTCATCCCGAAAAAGAGTACTATTCCCGAGAAAAACAACAATAACGAAAATAGAAGGCGCCACGTGTCTTTCGAATCATGACTGAATTATATTATTGTACCTAATACAACCCGAATTGATTGTCAAATTCTAAATTAACTCGAGCGAAGCCGCAGGCAAAAGCTAGAATTAAATAAAAAATGGCAGCGCTCTCTTTACTTAAGTAATAGCATGCACTTTCACACTCACTTACTGTCAAACTTAGTGTCTTACGTTAAGAATTAATTAGGCCTCATATTCAAAGTGTTCATAACCTGTAACATCTAGTCTGATTTAATTAAAACGTACTTAGGTAGAAATACTGGAGGTTTTTTTTTAAGCGTGCTGTATAAAAATATAGGCGTACATGTTTACATTTTCTACCTGGGGAAATCCTCATATATTCTTCTCCTGGGGAAGGCGTAGGCTGATGCCCGACAAAAACCATCACGGTGTTCTTCCTAGGACCTATGGCTGGGGTTTACTACAAACCTCACATTAAAGTCAGAACCCTGAAAGTTTGACAACCGATCTAACGTTAGGATAACGGCATTGCCCAATGACTGGGTTGTCGGGGTCTAATAAAAGTCGCTCCGTGTAAAATACTTTTATTCAGCCGCATCTGGTTAGACTGGAAGCTGACCTCAACATAGCTGGGAAAAGGCTAGGCAGAACCACTCAGTGAATTAAAACCAGACCTAATGTCATGCAATGGAGTGGAGGAGCTCGTGGCTAAATAATTACAGCCGCATAGACCGATCTTCCGGGTTAAGCCACGCTTGCCGAGGTTGGTCTGTGGATGGGTGACCATTTACCATAACGAGTTTCCTCCGTGCCTCGGAAAGCACGTAAAGCCGTTGGTCCCGGCTGTCATTTGTAGATCTTTGACAGTCGTTACTGTTGGTCAGAAGCCAGAAAGTCTGACAACCAGTCTTACCAAGAGTATCGTATTACCCAGTTACTGGGTTGTGGAGGTCTGATAAGCAGTCGCTCCATGTAAAATACTGATATTCAGCTGCATCCGGTTCGACTGGAAGCCGACCTTAACATAGTTGGGAAAAGGCTAGGCAGATGATGATGAATGTCATGCAATGAAGTCTAAGTCAAAGTTTTTTATTTCAAATAGACCAGATTACAGGCACTTTTAAAACGTCAAAACTAGGTGCAGGGTTCCAAAAGGTAGGTTGCATGGAGAAGAGCCGGCAAGAAACTCCAAGAATACTCTTTTCAAAATAGTAGTTCATGACAACTCCATTACAGTAGTGTGAGAAATATAATGAAAATAATGCAGGTTAATGTAAGAAATAAACTCACATAAGAGTAACGAATTGAAAAATATGCCTTCTAGGATTGCCATACCAGTTAAGGGCTAATGAGTAGGGAACTAGGGAATTTAAGGCGCCACCATTGTTGGTACCAAAGCAATTTCATTGGTTAAAATGTACCTATCTGATGTTATTGACAGTGTCAATTATTCAACTCGTTCCCATTGGTTGTGATGTTTCCATACGGTGGTGCTTTTGATTTAAGTAGGGCCTTTAATTGATATATTCTTCTCTTAATTTGGGAGCATATTATATAAAAACCGGCCAAGTGCGAGTCAAACCCGCGCACGAAGGGTTCCGTACCATTATCTATTCTGTTTTTAGTATTTGTTGTTAAAGCGGCAACAGAAATACATCACCTGTGAAAATTTCAACTGTCTAACTATAACGGTTCATGAGATACAGCCTGGTGACAGACGGACAGACGGACGGACAGCGGAGTCTTAGTAATAGGGTCCCGCTTTACCCTTTGGGTACGGAACCCTAAAAACAACCAAGTGCGAGTCGGACTCATACACCGTACTCGATTCATTCCAGATTTTTCGCTTTGCAAACTTTGGGTACAAGGGGTAGAATGGTATTTTTACAGTAATTTATTATCATAGGCCAAAAACTATCAGGTCAAACCCCCACTCACACACACCCTTTTGCGATAAAAATAAAAAAATAAACATTTATTTCACTTTCATTATGAATAGAAGCATTATTTAAAACTATTCCAAACACGTCGATAGCATTCGCAGTCTCGAAATAAGCAGCTGTGACAGACGAGCGAACGGACGAAGTCGCACCATAAGGCTTCTTTTTCTTCTTTATCATTTTAGTACGGACCCCCTAATTACAAGGTAATGTAATACCTGCGCGATCTCATAATTAAAAAGCCTATTTTATAACAAACATAATTGCACTAAACTCTTCGGTTGGTGGTCCTTTTGAACATAGCACTATGTCGTAATATGAATCTATTTGAACACGGAATTAGCGATGCTACCTTTCACTACTTTTGCCCTATTGCGGCCTTTAACCCAACACGTACTGTGTGCATGTGGTAACGCACTCCTTATTGGTAACTGTTCCCAACACTATTTTAAGTACGGATTCTTCGGGCTTTAAGGTCCCTAGACCCTAATCTAGGGTATACTTGTTCCGTGGCATAGGACTTTCATCACTGTAGGTATTAAAAGTAACTGAAACTTCAGATTAAATCCCATGTAGGATTAAGAAGAGGTGTACTTTATGTTGTACTCCAAAATTTTACTGCAAAACTCTGGGCTACTGCCATTATCTGTGTGGCAGTTGGTCTTGCAGATGCCAGACAAATACGGCAGCTTCAGACATTGGTTCAGTCCCAAATCCATATTTACTGATCATGTATTATTGCTGTTGTGCACCTCTGATCGCCGCAAACATTGGCCCCTCTATTTTGTGCAATATCTTATGGTGGCACTTCACATGGCTATTTGTGTTCGCTATTGGGTGTTTGTTGTATTTGGCAAAATATATGACGTACACGCAAACATGCAAATACAGGTAAATACGACCATCCACACTTGGAAACCAAATAACAAACACACAAACATTTGGCAGCAGAAAGCAATGTGTTCACCAAAACTATAAACGTGTTTGTATTAATTTGGTACAATTCCAGTAATTTTAACACTGTTTCATTGTCCCAATTCATTTTCAGGGTAGTTCTTCAGGGACAAAATTTTCGATTTCTGTGGGTATATTTTTGTAACCAACTAACAAAACGGCATGTAATTTTTTATTAGTACAGTTTATCTTTATCCCTTACTGAGACAAATTATATTTTTTAAATAATTGCTGTCTAGGTACAAAATAAAAATATTTGAAGTTTGTTCTTCTGATTCATATAGCGCGTCCGTTTGCCATTTTCCGGAACAAAATGGTATATGTCGTATTTTTCCTTTGATAAATCAATATAAATTATAGTTATATCGAAAGGAAATGAAATGTCCTCTTATAAAAAAAATGTGTATTAGTTATAACTACGTTAGTGTGTTTATAAATAAGTAAATAAGAAGTGTCCGGCGTATAATACTGATTAATGTGGCGTAAGCTGCGCTTGACCGTACTTGGTCGGGTAATAATAATGAGGATCTGGCTTCCCGCATGGGGGAAGCCAGTCCTGCAACGGACGAGCTAGAAGGCGGATGTAAAGCTGGTTGTCTTAGATCCCGATGTTACGAAGGTAAATGTCTGATTCATCTGTGTTTGGTTCAGGTGGCATTCTGATTACAATGCCTACTTTATAACATTTATTTTATTGTTTTAAAACTTCTATCTGTGTTTCGTGTGAAGCTTTTGGGTTATAGATTCGTGTAGAAAAATGACAAAAATGAAGTCTGTATGTATGATGAGTTATGCATGATTGTAGGCAAAATCCTGATTCATCTGTGCCTGATTCGTATGGTTAAAACCCCATATGAATCATACCATAGAAGACATTAATAAATAACAGAGTGGTGTAGACGTCAAATCTGCGAATAAAATAAAGGTGACATCGAAGAAAGGTACATGCAGATCTTTGATAAAACGTAGACAAATATCTGCTACCGAAATTCAGACTGGAAAAGATTCGGATACAGCCCAACAAGATCTCGACCTTCCCAATGGTGACAGCTTTTGGATGGAGACTTCGTCAATCGATGAAAAACTTGTAACTCCAAAATTCACCAGAGATGTCCCATCGACTCTTCATCAGAAAAGACATGAAGACATTTTTACATTAGTTTCTAAATATTTTTGTACGTCTAGATCTCGTTGGATAGCTGATTAAATATGGATGTTTGTCTTGCATTTTGTTCACTTACTATCACAGTAAATTTTTGAGATAAACATCATTGTTTATCGTGTACCTCGACGATTTTCTAATACACTTAATTAACTTTTAATGATTACTTTCAATTGAATGGTCATTAAGAACAGTAAAATACGCAGAAAGCTTTGTAAAAATGTCAGCTACAAGCTAATATCAATAATCAAAGCCAGTCAATTCGATATTTTAGAGATAAATAGTGTTTAAGAATTAATTCTGGGTATTATTCAAAATAATACAAAAATTTCAATATTTTGAAATTCATTGACTTTCGGTAGAATATATAGGGGGTTAAATGTGTTGCATTTTAGCCTCCCAATAACGTAGTGCAAGGAATACGTCAAATGACCAGTAAACCTGTATACTGGAGTTTCAAAAATATTTACAAGAATTATTGTTGAATCCACCAGATTTTTTCCGTAATATTATCACTGATAAGTAATTGTTTTCATAAAAACACATTATTGTTGTTGTTAAAATATGATTATTTTCTTAATACAGAGCCCATCTACGTAAAGTTTTTCATTTTTATTTCTGTTTCTGATTCATTTGTAACAAATTCTGATTCATCTGGGCACAAAATATTCGAACGTCGATATCTTGAAAACTACTTTATAAAAACGAGTCCCTCATTCAAATACATGTTATTTGGCATACCTATTTTCATATGAACATGTGTTACAGAGCTGAAAGTGAAATTAAATTTTGGCCATATGGATCAGTCGAAGAATCAAATTTCGAAGAACTACCCTTCAATAGTTGTTTCAGTTCACGCTCATAACACAGACACAAAATACTGCACGTCCTTACTTCTGAATATGGCCATTGTGTGGACGGTTTATTTTCGATTTTGCCTATATGATCCCTTTGATGTGCGTCGAAAAACCGACAAGCCCACGGTAACGCGTATTTGGTATTGGCCATATTTGTCAAATAGACAAATAAGGCGAATACTTTGTCAAATATACTGTCCACACGTGGAAAATGTTTGCCAAATATGCCAAATACGCAAATACAAATAGCCATGTGAAGTGCCACCATTACAAAACATGTCCCACAAGTAAGTATGCACAAAATAAAATTGATAAATTATTATTTAATGTGTTACTTTCAACTGGAAATGTGGCTGATCAACGCAAAAAATTAACTTATCAGCTGTCAAATCTTATATCAAGTCATGTGATAGGTTGTTAGTGTTTTGGTCGACCAACATGGTCGAGATGAGATGTGAAAACAGATTAAATCGATCAGCCTTTTAGAAACCAGGGGTACAGGCCTCAATGCAAAACAAGAAGCTTTCTTGTTTCAATAACTCATGTTCTTTTTTTAAGAAACTGGATCCTTGTTTACGGAAATCGGGTCTGCGTTGTGACGTGCATTTTGAATAAAAATAAAAAGACAAAGTCCTCGATCTTTTTTACATTGTAGCAAATCACATCTTAAGTAAAAGGATAATATTTATCCCTTATAGAGAATTTAATTTTTATCTGACAATAAACTTATATAGACAGGTTACAACAGTTTACTGGGTCAATTTTTGAAACTTTTTTTTTCCGCATTTTGTTTTCTTCTGTATTGTAGATGAGTTTACCTTATCCAGCTCTGACAAAAACCTAGTTGTTTGTGCGTTAGACTGTCGTAATTAAAATACCACCAAACGTTCGTCGCTGTTTTGCAATAGACATGTTGACAGCATCAATAAATTGCAAATCGAATTAGTCTACTAATTAGAGTTTTGAAAAATAATGGACACGTATTTTTTCTATTGTTAAATCTATAAATATTTATTTGGAAAGATAAAACGTATCAAAACTCGAGAGTGGGGGCTTGTGACGTCAGAAGCAAATAAAAAGTGTACTTGCTTGTGACGTTTTGCCAATTTTAAAAGTGTCGTATCTTCGTCAATTTTAGTTAACGTAACAAAAGAAAAAATACAGGTCAAATATTTTTTGATAATCTAACTGACGGACTAATTAGATTTTTTCAGTCAAATACCCTATTTTCAGTTCTATTTTACTTGGGTTCTGAATGGTACGGTAAGACCACAAAATTAATTATTCTTCTCGTGTCAGCACGAGCTATGTCAGAATAGGTCATGCCGTGGTGAAAAGATTTGCCAGTCAGCAAAATTGGTCACGGGGCTGATTGCTCATAGGGCGCGCTGGACGTACGTATAGTCATTCGAGGAGGCTTTTTTCATGCAACCCCAAAATTACTTCTATTGGGAGATGTTAGAATAAACTAAAAACTGAATTTGATTAGATCACGATTACGACTCAGATTCACTTTGAATAGTCGTTGTAAATCTATTTAAAAATGTCTTGCATTCTATCTCAAATTGATAACACAACAATGGTAATTTCAATTGATTTCAACTGCGCAGAAAAACAATAGTAATTTTTAACTTCTCTTTTCTTAAATAGACAAACAATACAAAGGATCAGGAGACAATTCGTGATTACGAAAATATATTCATCATAATTTGCGCCCAATATACAAGGTTAGTCAGAAAGGGGGTACTAATCCAAAAGGGTGCTAAAGAACCTATAATAATGAATAACTTTTGTTTTACAACTTTCCTCAAAAGTCAATAGTTTAAGACAAATAGCTGTTCAAAGATCTGAAAAAAATATTCTAAAATCTACCTATCCTCAGCTATGATCATTTGTGATAACGTTTTAGGTCATATTTGGGGTCAAGGATTAGAAGATCTATTTTTTGAATTCGTATCTAAAGCAGGGATGAAGAATTTTTGGAAAAACTAAAATAAAAATAATTTTGTGTGGAAATAAAAATATCGAATTTTGAAATTTTTACTGTTGTGTTATAACTGGCATCAGTGATACTTTCAGTGGCCCGCGGATTAGTACCCCCTTTCCGACTAACCTTGTATTTTTTTTTATAAAATCTTAAGTAATCTTATTTCAAGTCGCTTTTCGTTTCTGTCTGTGTGTCCGCTTACTTCTTCTAAACTACTCAATGGATTTTGGTGCAGTTTTCAACTTTTAGGTAATTTCTTCCGAAAGGTTTGAATCTGTAAAACGTACCTGAGCGACGCCGGGTCGAGTCACTAGTGTCATATAAAATAACACTAAATGTTATTGTAATAACCTAATTCCAATAGCAAATTGATTTACTGAGAACTCTTGATATACACAGAACTAAAGAACCTTTTATAAATTCAATTTGGTTTTCATCAACTTCGAAAGAGGAGATTCTTAACCGATTTTATTTTGTGATTTGGATACCTATAAATGTTTTTTTTCATTTCAGAGATTTGAACACTATATTGTTTTCACGTTATGAAGATTAAAATGACACATGTCAATAGGAGTTGCTAGACATGTGACTGTAGTCGATTTAACTATCGATAAAATTTGTAAAATTTCAGCGAGGATTTGACAAATTATTGTAATGTGATTTTATGTACATTTCAAATACTTGTGATTTAAGTAATTAGAATTAAGTCAATTAGCATGCATATCTTCAACAATAGACGATTACGTGCTGATGTGATAATGAATCCAGCAGGTTATGGGATGAGTGAAAATAAATGTTTATTTATCACCAATAATAAGCCCAGTAGCCGGGTCGCGAAACAGAGGTTTATCTTGCGAAAGGTTCGTCGGTCCTAAATTTTGGATGTGTTATGTTAGGTGTTTTTATGAAAAGCCCACAAACAGACACACAGACAGGGAGAGAAATAGACAGCCAAACAGAAAGACAGACATGGGCTTCAAACCTATAAAATACCTCTGATTTTGAGTCGGGGATGAAAAATAAGAATTTAATTTTCTACAAAATTGATGTGAATAATTTTTGGCATAAAACCCATAAGGAGTTATTTAATAAAAACTCATTTTTGGGTTCTTTAACCCAAGATGGCAGAGCGCGCCGAGGTCACTCAAGGTACAAAATTTGTAATTTTTATAAGAACACATATCCATAACACGTATCCAAAATTTAGGACTGACCGACCTTTTGCAAGGCAACTGGGCTATAATGAGCCTTATTTTAATTATTCAATCAACTGAGCCTATCGTCTATAATTATTACGATAGTCAAAATATTCATTCTGTTAATATAAATTTATCGAAATTATTTTATCGATACGCACGTCTCTGGCAACTGGTACCATCTGACGCAAGTTTGAAAACGCGTCGGGGTTTTTTCAAAATCATTTATGTAATATATAATTATGGCGTTTAACACATTTAGCTATATTGTTTCTATGTTTCTGATTTTAAAACAACCTTTTGGGTAACGCTTTATTAATATTTTAAATTGATTTAATACTTGTTGAATTAAATTGTCATACATAAGCGCCATTACAATTTATTTTCATGCCATGAACTGACATCTGCCAAATTAATCAAGTTACCGTGAAAGCAATATAGATACAATCTTGAATGTAAACAAATGATGTTTCATTTTCAGATAAAAAACCGGTCAAGTGCTAGTCGGACTCGCGTACGAAGGGTTCCGTACCAATATCTATAAAAACGGCAAAAAAAACACGTTTGTTGTATGAGAGCCCCGTTAAATATTAATTTTATTGTTTTAAGTATTTGTTGTTATATCAACAACAGAAATACACCATCTGTGAAAATTTCAGCTGTCTAACTATGACGGTTCATGAGATACAGCCTGGTGACAGACGGACGGACGGACAGCGGACTGTTAATACATACGTTACTATGGAAATTGTTGACCTGTCAAAATCAAAGATATAGCGATTGCGAGTGTTTTGCGCAATTAGGGCGAAGAACGTTGAAAAGCGTGATTAATTAAAATTAGCTATGTTATCTAATTATATCATCGATCAATTAAAATGCATAAAAAACAAATTCGTGCATAGGCCTGCGCGTGAGTGTTCACTAGCCGTTTAATAACAGTTTACAGGGGGAAACTATAAATCGCAGTTACCATAGATTAAATAATGATTACGTGTAACCGCAACCTTTCCGTAAAATAACCGGTGTACGCTAGCCCTGTATGTTGTTGTGTAAAGTTATAATTGATAATGTAATCTAAACTTGACAGGATTGGTGTATAGGTTGCGTGGTATAGATTGATCTGTTTTGGAGTTCCCTAATTTATCTTGGGTTAGTTTGTGACATGTTTTAATAGACTAAATGGCGCTCTGGTGGAATTTCCTCTCTCTAAGTTATTAATATACAGGGTGGAAAAAATCAATGGGCCCTGAAGCGAAAACCACTATTTAAAGTGGTTTCCCATTAATCATAATTATATACAGGGTGGAATCGTTAAGTGTCAACAGACGATTTTTTCGTCAATTTTATAGATATTTAAAAAGTTAAGGCTATTATCAAAACTAGGCTACATGGAGAGTAAAATAATATAAATAACTCCAGAAAAAAGAAAAGCTAGATATTGAAAATTTTGTCTTTCGCTCCTTCCATACATTTAGTATGATAATTTCTTTCAACTGATCATACCAATCATACCTAATTACCGTAATCTCTCTCTTCCTTACTATTGATATGGTGACGGAATTAGCCCTACTCGACTTCGGTCTATCTTTGTCATATCTATGATAAAGCTTCACTTCACCAGATTCCTGAGCACTACCTAAATCTAACCCAGGACTTCGAACAGAAAGCAGACAGATTTTGTAGTTCTAGATTGCCTATGTAATGGTGCCTATAATTTTCATGTCTAATAAATAATAATAATAATGCAACCAGTTTGTTTAACTAATAAAAATACTAATAGTTCAATGACAATGTTCCTTATTTCAAGGCGCTAAATACCGTCATGATCATGACGAACTTGTGGCTGTATAACAGAACTCCTCTGCCTACGATTTAAGGGAATAGCCATTAGGTGTATTTTTTTTATTAATTAAACAAAAATAAACACAAGAACAACGTTTTTTTCAATTTGGAACACAAAGCTTTACACCGTACTTAGTTTGTTTTTAGTAACTTGTTATTTTTCGTTTTCAGCCATTTCAATTGATTAAAAGTTTAAATAAAAATGTTGCCGACTTTGTCAATAGGTACAAGAAAGGAATATTATACATTTTTGTTATTGAGTTTAAATCTTAAAATTAAATGCAAAAAAATTACAACCTTCTTGAATATCTCATGAACAAAAATGTCATACTAAATGTACGGAAGTAGGTAAAATCAAAATTCTCGATATATGGCAGTTATTTTTCCAATTTTTTTTTGTTATTTTAATTACTAGGCGGCCTAGTTTTGTTAATGGCCATAAATTTTGAAATATTTCTTAAACTGACGGAATAATCGCCTGTTGACACTTAACGTTTCCACCCTGTATATGCCTAGCCTTTCCCCAACTATGTTGGGGTCGGCTTCCAGTCGAACCGGATGCAGCAGAATACCAGTATTTTACATGGAGCGACTGCCTATCAGACCTCCACAACCCAGTAACTGGGTAATACCCAGTAACTGGGTAATACGATACTCTTGGTAAGACTGGTTGTCAGACTTTCTGGCTTCTGACCAACAGTAACGACTGTCAAAGATCTATAAATGACAGCCGGGACCAACGGCTTTACGTGTTTTCCGAGGCACGGAGGAAACTCGCTATGGTAAATGGTCACCCATCCACAGACCAACCTCGGCAAGCGTGGCTTAACCCGGAAGATCGGTCTATGCGGCTGTAATTATTTAGCCACGAGCTCCTCCGTAATAAGTAAATAATCGTATAATTGGTAATAATAATTCTATGCACATTTCCTACTTAAACAAGGCGTTCTGACGAAAAGTTAAAGAATAGAACGTTCCATTTGACAATAATCATATCGATTAGTAGAATAAAATAGCGAGTGTTTATTTTTTTTATTTTTAGCTTGTTCGATTCCCGGCTAGGTAAGCATGTTGAGAAATCTGTGAATGCAATTTTGTTTCTTTTTAAAGATAAAGGAATGTTTCCTTTAAGTAAAATCATCTATCTTAAGGATTTAAAGTGGTTTCCCTTCAGGGCCTATTGATTTTTCCATTCTGTATAAAGTCTCAGCCTCTGCTTCTGAATGATACCATTATTCACTTGTCGAACGATAAGCTATCTCTTTTCCTCTTTTACGAGAGTTGAAGAGGGAACCAAATAAGAAACCGAATCTGTCGACAACTGTTTTCGAAAAGGTTTTGAATCGTGTGGTCCGTTTTTTACATAAAATAAGGACCTTCTAGTAAGTAGTGATGATAGGTGTTTCTCTTTGTAAGAAAAGAGAAAGAAGAAAGAAAAGTAATTTATTCTGGACTCACACCGGCAGTTACAGAAACAAAAACAATATACAAAAAAAGGATAAAAAAATTAAATTACCTGCACGAGGCCAAAAAAGGCTCCTATCTCAGCATAAAGCTGCGACATTAAAAAAAAACAAAATGTCGTAATGCTGGTTCTCAGATAGGACCATTGTGATGCCACGGGCAATAACGACACAAATAAATAAATAGATAAATTACGTACAATAATAACATTAAAATAGGTACTACTAAATAAAAGAAATAAATATATTATAAACTTTGAATTATTACTTTGAACTATAGAATTTATTATAAACTTATGTATTACGTGTGTGTAGTAATAGTAAATTTTGTATAACATAGTTAAGTAGGTACATGATAAATAAATGTTACCCAGAAAAATAGTATTAAGTAGGTTTAAACATGAATTTCCGGACGAACCTGCCTTGTACGTTTATTCATTCATTCAGCAGAAAGACGTGTACTGCTGACATAGAGTTACACCAAGCATCGCCACATCCACCGGCCCTGTGCTTCTCGCATCCAGCGGATTCCCGCGGTACATACAAATTGCGATTAAATCTATATGATACGCAAAGGCTTATAGGTTTCCTTTTAAAAACATTAAACATATTCGGAGCCCAACCAACCAATTCACGTTGCTTTATTAATATCAGATCAACACTTATAAAAGATTAGATCTAAATTCAAGCCGTGGAAATACTTATGAAGTGCCGGAAAACTTTATATTTTTAATCTAATAAATTCAATATGCCCCGTTTGTTAAGATTGAAAAGCGATAGAGATTATAAGGCCGGGCGCTCATTGTGATTTTTTGTCACGGTGACTTTTTGTTACCAAGTCTAATTCTATGAAAATATACAAGGTTAGTCGGAAAGGGGGTACTAATCCGAAAGGGTGTTAAGGTACCCATAATAATGATTAATTTTTGTTCTACAACTTTCCCCAAAAGTCAATAGTTTAAGAGAAATAGAAATGCAAACATCACAAAAAAAATCGCTAAAATCTATCTATCCCTAGTTATGATCAGCTGTGTTTACATTTTAGGTCATATTTGGGGTCATGAATCAGAAGCACCATTTTCTCAAATTGTAACTAAAGCAAGGATGAAGAATTTAAAAAAAAATTAAAATAAAAATGATTTTGCATGAAAATAAAAGTTACCGAATTTTTAAATTTCAACACTTGCTTTAAGACAGTCATTAGTGATACTTTAAGTGGCCTGCGGATTAGTACCCCCTTTCCGACTAACCTTGTATATTTATCACCGTAATGTCACGTCACCATAGTGAGCGTACTCCCATATATCTTCATAGCATTCGACTTACATAACAAAAAGTCACCGTGACAAAAAATCACAATCAGCGGCGGGCCTAAGTACCGAAGTGCGAGTGTCAACCATTGACCAGCATCCGAATTGCGTATTACATTCGTAATTTCAAAAGCTTTCATTTTGACAATACTTACAATATTCATTGTGTGGTACATTGTTGGTTACATTGTTGTGTAGAAGTCGGATTGTTAATACATACGTTGCTATGGAAATTGTTGACCTGTCAAAATCTAAGCCACAGCGATTACGACTGTTTTACGCAAGTAGAATGCTAGTTCATAAGAAAATGAAAGGCTCAATTAAAA
The DNA here is from genome assembly GCA_905220435.1 of Amphipyra tragopoginis. Classification (NCBI taxonomy): domain Eukaryota; kingdom Metazoa; phylum Arthropoda; class Insecta; order Lepidoptera; family Noctuidae; genus Amphipyra; species Amphipyra tragopoginis. The sequence continues at coordinate 10,765,675 of HG991997.1, read as the reverse complement.
AGCTCTAAGACATATACAGGGTGTAAACGATTTCGTGTAATTCCTTCAAACCACATGATCTTTTAACGGCATAGATTAACCCCGCACGGGATTTAGATTGTTTTTTTTTCGCAATTTTTTTTTTGGTGTAAAATTTCGATACCTTGCATTAATTAACGAAAGCACGGCGACACAACTGACGAGCACGACTAGCGCGATAACGCTCCACGCAGTCAGTTAACCGGACGCTAAAATTACTCAGATACAGAATACCATGTTTCGTTTTATGAAAACTTTTTTTGTTGATTCCAAAAAAAACCAATGCAGGTTTAATCAGTGTCACCAGTAGATCAAGCGGTTTGAAGGAATTACACGAATTCGTTTACACCCTGTATTAGACTGGTTTGAGGATCGAAGGTTATGCTTCAAACGTATGACAGCATAACCAACCCATTACTGTCTCAGTGCTGGGCACGGGCCTCTTCTCAGAATGAAAAGACTGAAGGCTATCTGTCCCCCATGCTGGTTTAGTGCGTTTTGGCCGACTACACACCCCATCGAGAACTTTATGGAGCTCTTTTAGGTGTGCAGTTTTCCTCATTTTTCCTTATCAAATTCTGATCTACACAGGAATCTGTATTTGGGGGCTGAGTCACCTTCGTCCGTGGGAAGGCACCCTTAGTTCGAAACTCCACACGTAGTCCCCGGGTGGAGCCAATCAGGTGACAACCTTTCGCTTGATGGTAGGATCTTTACGGTCCGCCTGGCTAGCTACCACCCTCACATTAAAGTCTGGCGCCAAGCAGTTAACTGTGTTCCGTCGTGTGTATGTGAGAGCCAGAGGGGTATAGGGTAATCCCTGTATATCTCTTTTACTTGGATTCGTATGCTTCATTTTAGACCCTGTCTACGCTTACTAACAGATGCGACGAGGGTCAAATGAGAAAAAAAAATAACGTAGGTGCTGTCCGGCTTCGAATACAGACCCTACTGAATGGAAGGTTAGCCTTCAACATACACGTGCTATCACTGCTATAAAAGAATAACAAACTTCTTTAAAATATTCTGTAAATATTTAAAGATCGTATAAAGTCACGGTTGAGTTTCAACCTTCGCTGTTATTCCTAGTAATATCTACATTATCATAATATAAGTATGTTTCTACGTATATGTCGGTTGTGTAGAAAAACTATACAGATTATCATAATATTTCAACGCAAGACACCCAACAAAAAGATTTTATAAGTTCTAAATAGACAGACAAGCTGAATAAATTGTATGCATAATTCAGTCTTCCGCCACACAATACATTCTAAGTTCTAATGTATAGTACATACATTATCGTCAGTGAAGTTCTAACAGTGCGTAAGTCATTTTGTGACAAAAACAGACAACAACACTGCGAAAGCGACGACACGTTTGGTGCAGTGGCTAAGCGATTGGCTTCTGCGCTACGGGTCGTGGGTTCGATTCCCACACGGAACAAAAATTTGTATGGCCTACAGATGGTTGTTCCGGGTCTGGGCGTTTGTTTGTGAGATTTGTGTCTGTAAACGCACCCACGATACAAGAGAAATCTTAGTGTGGGGCAACGTTTTATTTTAAAAAAAAAAAAAAAAAAAGCCACAATATTACTTGAAATGAAAAAGATTATTAGGATTTTCAAAGGTTTATTAAATCATCAAACAGTTTATTTGTAATTACAATTAAAAACAATAATGCGTTCAGCATAGGTTACGCTCGTTTTAAATAGTTTTTTCACTCACTTGTAAAGTAGCCATTTTTGACTTCCGCACTGTTAGAACTTCACTGACGATATGTAACGTTTATTACGCGTATCAAACGCCCCTAACGTCTCAAATATGGTGCTAAGCATATGGACCATAAAATTACTTCCACATTACATAAATTCCTTTCCGTTGTATCGATTACAGATTCTGAAAGTTTGTGTAACGTTCTATGTAAGAATTGTGGAGCCGTAATATAGCAATATGACAGAAGTCTAATATGTCCTGCGTAAGCGACAAACGCGGCGTGATGCGACTCGATGTGCAACGCAACATGACGCAATGAAAAAAGTACGCGTTACGTCACGTGTAGCCACAGACTAGTCCATAGGCTGCCTGCAGGGAATGCCGTTGTTTTGATCACGTTTGTTACGTTCGCAGCATCGCGTCGCGTCGCGTTTGTCGCGTACACAGGACACCCCGTAAGCTAGTAAAATACTTTCATTGGGCTATCGCACGCGAGTTTGACTGCCAAATCCTAGGTTGTTGTTGACTCGTTATTCAGCTTTTCCCACACGAAATTATTTAATTATTTTAGTTTAAGCTCCATGTTAAATTGTGTTATGTCCAATACATGGCAATGCTCGACGCATATCGTAAGATACACAAATAATCGCTATTCCGCGTGCATTGTTAGTGATTCAATCAAAGCAATGAACCTATATTTCATAAAACCTATATTTTAAGGATATAATCTTGCTTTTTTGCTCATGAAGTTGTGTTTGTATATCGTCAAATTATGTTGGTATACTATTCATTTTTTGTAGACACATACTATACTACAATTAGCTAATATCAGAAAAAAAAAACTTACACAAAAAGCTCAATTAGGCGTGAATTACACAGAAGCGGCGTAAGGTGCAGACGCGGCGCAGGCGCGTCGCTTTCATACATTTTTTGCGAAAAAGATTTGAAGCGGCACGACCAAACGTATGAAAGCGACGCGCCTGTTCCACGCCTGCTGCTTTACGTCGCTTGTGTATGTTTTAGGCCTTAGGCATCGAAGTACTCCTCCACATCGCTGTCATCTGGAAGCATACCCAGAAGGCGAACAGCGTTGCCACATTAAATAGAAACATTAATTTTTTGGCCAAAAAATAAGCCAGCCCTCTGTTCACGTGAAGTGTCGCGTAAAACTTCCTTAAGCACATTAAGGGGGTATTTCACCAACTTAACTGTTAATTTAGCTAATTCAGTCTCTGATCAATAATATTTTCAATAGCTAATATTTGCATTTCACCACATACATATCAATACCTAGTGTAGTACACATAAATGTCTAGATCACATATCTCTAGATCACATATAGCTTATCTGGTGAATAATTACGGACTACTTATTGATATGTTGGTGAAATACTCTCTAAGGCAAGTTTTTTTCATTGAAATACTCTCTTTACATTTTTATTTCTTATGAACTACTACTGACGAATAAATAAAATAAATATTTTTGGGACATTTTTTACACAGCGCCATCTAATCCCAAACTAAGCAGAGCTTATACTATGTGTACTTAGACAATGGATAAAATACTTATATACTTTTTTTTGTAAATACATACTTATAATACATAAGAAACACCCAGACCAACACAAACACTTATGTTCATCACATAAATATTTCGATGGCCCCACCGAATAAACGTGCAAGAGTTCTTACACGATTTTTTTTTTATTTCATTTTTCGTTTCTTTTGCCTATCCAGCACCTACTTAATTTTTTTTATGAATTTTAGACTCAAAATACGCCTATTATAATAGTGAATTTCTTTATTCTAGGGAAATAATTAATTTTAAAATTATACGAATAATAGTTTATGCTATTATTACATGCTTTTTGAGTCGCCAAGTACACAAGAATAAACATGTTAAAACCTACAGACGTTTGACAAGATTTGTGATTGTTTCCGAATTTGGGTAACGTCTTCTTACACGTTTATTCGCGTAGAAATGTATGCAAATTTTATTACCAATGTTTCATTCCACAAAATGGAAGTTTGAATATAAATAGGTTATTAAAATTAAAGTATTGCATTATCTCTTACTATAATTATTTTTTTCTAAAAATTGTGTTAAAGATTCAAACAAGTGCATTAATTGCATATTAATTTAAGTTTATACCTAGTAACGGTAAATAAACAAATGTTTACGCGATAAATTCTATTGTAATCGTACGTAACGTTAGAAAGGGGTACAGGGGGTAAGATGCGAGTAAAATAAGGTGACTAGCTTGGAGTCAGTGGTGACCTCTCGCTTCCGGCCGTGGTTCTGTTCATGGTCGGGAGCGAGAGTGCGTGGGAAGCCGTCGCCTCCTTCTGCGAGGAGGTGATGGCGACCAAAGAGGGAGCGGAGAGGGGGAGAGAGACAGCTGCCACTCTCCCTTCCCGCGCCAGACGCACCGGGCGCTGGAGGGCGCGTGCCGATCTCCGGCCACTATAGTGTGTGGCCTGCGGGTAGTACTAGTACTGGCCTGCGACCAGTAACATGCTCGAGAAGGCGGTGCGCAGTGTTCCGTGCGCGCCTCTCAGGAGGAAGGACGTGGGGCCAGGCCCCACAGAAGGAGAGGTCCGCCAGGGGCTGGTGGACCAAGGCCGAGCCAGCTGCAAATCCCGCGACCCCGGCCAAGGGTCAGGAGAAGGAACACCGTGGGTTTTTAGCCGGTAAGAGTCCGGCATACCCCTTTGCCTTCCCCGGGCGAAGGGCATCCATGAGGATTTTCCCTCGAAAAAATAAAAAATAAAAGGTGACTAGCTCGGAAGGACAGTCTTGTTGTGATTCTATGCACGCTATTACATAATTTTGTTTCGCGCAATTGCATTCAATTATAAATATTATAAATCTACTGCCATTGGAAAACTCCATCTCGGTCTCCAATGACAGTGAGGAGGAGGATTAGTGTTTCTAATATCGCAATTCGTTTTTTTTTTAATCAAGAAATTTACTTTCTTTATAACTGTAACTGTACTTTCTGTTCACGTGGACAAATACATAATTATATTTTCTTTATTCTTTATAATATCTGTATTTTCATCCTTTTGAAGTCAAAGTCAAAGTTTTTTATTTCAAATAGACTAGATTACAGGCACTTTTAAAACGTCAAAACTAGGTGCACGGTTCCAAAAGGTAGGTTGCATGGGGAAGAGCTCAAAACTCCAAGAATACTCTTTTCAAAATAGTAGTTCATGACAATTCCATTACAGTAGTGTGAGAAATAGAATGAGAATAATGCAGGTTAATGTAAGAAATAAACTCACATAAGAGTAACAAATAGAAAAATATGCCTTCTGGGATTGCCATAGCAGCTAAGGGCTAACCAGTCTCGACAGACAGCAACCGTTTACGAGCATGACGTGCACATCCGCATCGCTTAGCTCAACCATATTGCAGGGAACCCAATGACAGGATATACAACGCCACCATAAGCAGGACATTTAAGTGAGCATGACAGACTCATACTACCAGACAATGGGCAGTAATGTGATATGATTATAGGTGTATCATTAATTGCTGCATGATGCTCAAACTTTACAGATTGGAAAATGATATATTATTATGAAAATTATAATTGTAAAACAATATCAGACTATTATACATTAAATAATAAAATTATAATGGGAATATAAAAATTTCAGTATTTGAATAAAAAAATATATATGAAAATTGATCAAATAATGTACAGGTTATTTTAAGTCAATAAAAAGAAGAATACTAGAAGTAAACATTAAAAATAATGTTAGGTCATACAACCAACCAGTTAGACAGGGCCAGAGGATCGCAATGTGCAGGACGGAGTTGTACGCCAGGCATCTTTATCTTCGATATGATGATTTATGTTTTAATAAGCTTTAGATATCAAATGCTCATAATAAATGATTTATTGTAGAACCTAACACTGTTCCCCATAAACGTCTTGCTGGTTTGTCTTAGTCTAAAACCAGGTACCGGTAGCTTGTGTTTATTGCGAGTATGTATGTTGTGGACGTCACTTTTCTTGTTATACTGGGCAATATTTTTTCGAATGTACATAGTGTTACTAAGTATATACAAAGATGGTAGGGTAAGTATATTTATTTCCTTAAATAATTCACGAAGCGATTCACGGCAGCCTAGATTATAAATAGCTCGGACTGCTCTTTTTTGTAATATGAAAATAGTACCAACATCAGCAGCCGAACCCCACAGTACTGTGCTATAAGACATAATACTGTGAAAGTATGTAAAGTACACCAACCTAGCTGAAGCTACATCAGTCAACTGCCTAATTTTCCTGACGGCAAATGCAGCAGAACTCAGTTTGCCTGCAAGTGCCTCTATATGAGGTCCCGATTGCAATTTACAGTCTACTGTGATGCCCAGGAAGACAGTTGAGGGAACCGGATCTAACGCTTTCCTGTCAAGTTTCACATTTGAATTAATGTACACTTGAGGTGGAGAATTTAATACTTTTGGGTTTACGAAATTATTTATATTATTATACCTTGCATTAACAAAGATGTATTACATAAATTTAAACTGATTTTATTAACACTAATATAAATGCATACGATCTTTCCAATCATATAGAAGCAGAACAATGTACTGTAAACAAGCGTGTAAATAGTTATAGCTGGGTTCAAAATAAACTTGAATTACGGAGAATAATAGTGTTACATTACAGTACATTTTATTCGTTGTGTACTATTACACGAATAAACGTGTAATGATATATTGCTGTGACCTAGTCATGCAAATTTCACAAGAGTATTAACATTAAATAGTTTTTCATGAATTTCCTGAAACTCGTTGATATTTAGAAAAAAATAAATACACAAGTCTACAGTTTATTTTTTTACCTATAATTCGATAGTACATTGTTTATACCTATTAACAATGGAATGAGCGTTATTGAAGTTTAAACGTTTTTACTTTTTCCTGAAAAGTTGTCATTTTTCTCTTACACGTTTATTCGGTGGGGCCATCGATTTGTGTCCTGTGGGAATCGAACCCACGACCTCTTGATCAGCAGTCCGACACTCGAACCACTAGGCCACAGACGTCGTCAAAATCTCCGTACAAACTTAAACTTCTATCTATTTCTTTGTCTTAAACAGCGCACCTAAGACATTCCTTTAATTCTTAGTTAATTGGGATATCATATGGCCGATTGACCATATACAGGCTAGTTAGCCAGCTACGCGACATTGAGAAGATGTAACGATGGCCTTACTCTTAATAGTATTATCTAAGTGTCCATAAATTATTATCAGACTTATAAATATTAATAAATTGAACTTTAGATAATAAAAACATGCCGTGAAATTAAGTATGTAGTTATTTTTATGGGAGCGTGTAATCAAGGTCTGCTTTTCATTACGTATGGAAAACATACCATTAGCATAACATAGTTCACCTTGTAAACCACTTCATCAAAACCATCATAAGCATTTTCCTTTCTATGCTAAGGTTCCAGTATAACCAGATGCAGTTGTAAAACAATATTTCACTCCATATAATATTTTATGCTGTCACTCACTAATTAGTAAAAAAGAATGCACCAGCATTCTAATTGTGCAAAACACTCGTAATCGCTATGGCTATGATTTTGACAGATCAACGGTTTCCTAACAACGTATTTATTAACAATCTGACTTTTACACAACTATGTGCCACGCAATGTATATTGTTGTATTGTCAAAATCAAAGCCATAGCGATTAAAGAGTGTTTTACGGAATTAGGATGCGGATTTGACATTTTCGTACATTTATTTGTTTGTTCGTAAAGATTACCTTGGAAAAAAAGACAAGTAAGGCTGGGGGTGCTTCCTGCTTCCCACGTAAAGGTTGCTTGGTAAATAAATTTAAACTGCACCTACCCCTGGGGGCCTACTCCCTAAGCCCGTCAACGAAGTTAGTCGCCCGTCCGAAAGTAGCCCGAAACGTAGGAGTGAATAAAACAAGTGTCAAGTTCAACTTTTCGGACGGGCAAAAACACTTCGGTAGTAGGGACTACTGCCAAATCGTGTTGTCATTCATTCTTAGTTTGGGCCCCGAAATAATCGTATGTCCGTAGGTGATAGGGAGTAGGAAACGCTCGTAACTAAGGCCGAAACCACGAACTTCGTGCTTAGGGTGTAGACCCCCTGGTACGAGGTTGCATATTACGAAAATGCCAATAATTTACTTGAGCTCGCTAAACTCTTTCTCTCTTATGCATACGCGAGAAAAAGAGACAAATATATTAATCAGTTAAGCGAGCTCACAAAAACTATTGCTGTTTTCGTAATTTGCAATCTTGTACTAGGAGTACTGGTCGCCCATTTTACACTTGACCGCTGTATCTTTGCCCTGTACATCGAAGGTCCTGCGAGATTGCCCCTCATTGGCCGTATGCCCCGTTAGGTATCAAGAGATGACACCTATGAAAATCGCATACATAATTACTAGGGTTTGCAGTAACAACTAGATTTTGCTGCCCTCGATACAACGCTAAAATATAAAAAGAGGCTTTTTAAACTGAAAACCACACTGTGATCACATTTTGAAGAACTTAACTAAACTTAACTTCTTTAAAACATTTGTTACTATAATAATGTGTTTACTTAGTATAATAGTAATGTAAAGACTTATTTGTAAGATAAGGGAAAGTAATTTGCAATAAACCTTTTCTTCGACAGGTAACCTTAAAGGTTTACACAATAAATAAGTTGAGACTTTCTCGCTCTTCAATCATTTTGTTCAAACATTATGATCTTTACTAATATTTTACTAGAAATTATGATTATTTGAAAATTGATGAATACTATCCACGGTAAGTTTTTAACCTGCAAAGAGAAGAAACAATAGGTTCAAACAAATTAATTACTATTTCTTCCACCAAAAACTGGACAAGTATAAAAAATCGAATAAAAGAAGTCATCAGAATTTACGGAAGATACTATTAGAACCGGAACATATCGTAAAATAATAATTGTAAAAAAACATCAGACATTCATAATATCAAGAGTATTAAAACTAAATTGATGTTATTGCATAGGCAATATTAATTAATGTTTTTCAACAGTCGTGAAGGTAATTTTCACGTGATTCGTTTTTATTATTTTTAAAATGGCATTAACGCAAATTAGTGGCAGCAGGAAATAAGCTGGTGATAAGATCAGAAGACGTCGATAGATTTGATCGGCCTCTCATTAAAATCATTTCCGATCAGCAACTTTTTGTGCAAACGGGTAGTTTTTTAAATAAGACAACGTCAAAAGTTTCACAAAAAACATACAAATAGTGTAAAAACACTGTACAATATCCGTTTCATAACTTCAAAAAGTTTTTTATTTGTGCTGCCCGCTATTTTTCTTTCTGAATGTACCTACATTATTGTTTTCAAAATCTGTGATTACAGGCTGGCTAAAAACGTTTTGTTGTAGCTACAACGGTTAAGATACCTGCTCTTAATGCCCCATCTAAGATTTTAACTCTGTACGGCGAGGGATTTCTAGGTAGGTTCCAACTCCGTCTACAGAAATTGGCTCTACTATCTTCTATAATATAAAAATGAATCGCAAAATGTGTTGGTAAGCGCATAACTCAACAACGCCTGGACCAATTTGGCCAAATCTTTTTTTTAAATGTTCGTTGAAGTTCAAGGATGGTTTCTACGGCGAGAAAAATTAGAATTATTGCTGGAAAAACTCTAAAAATAGCCCTTTTCTTTCACTACAGACCCACCGTACCCCTGGCCGTACCCCTGGTGGTACGGTAGGTATTTTAAAGCAAAACGATACCACCAGGTAATAGTGTTGTATCACTAGTTAAAACCACTTCTGACTACAACAATAAATTTAATATTTTAAGTGAACAAATCTAATATGCAAATCCACAATAAAACACGAAAATAAAAAAATGTACATATTTTTTTTTTCATTTTACCAATACACTACTACTGTAAAACATAAGTAGTAAAATAGAGTACATAAATAAAAAAATAGGTCAAAAGCGCGGTTAGTATCATGAGTTTCAAATATTAATAGTTAAGTACATAAGTAACTAATGAATTAGTCATTAATATGCGAGGTAACTGTTTATAAGTTTCTGTCCGTCTAGTATCTACATCAGCACAGCACTACGATCATTTAATACAGTGGTATCGTTTTACTTTAAAATACCCACTGTACCACCAGGGGTACGGCCAGGGGTACGGTGGGTCTGCAGTGTTTTCTTTTTCCCATACAAATGATTTCTAACTAAAACGTAGTCAATTTGAGCTTTATTGCTATGGTATAAAGTTCATATTAAATTACAAGCACTCACTGTTGTCTAAGCAATGTAGGTGTGTTCCTAACGTAGGTAGGTAGTAGGTAGGTAGTAGGTAGGTAGTAGGTAGGTAGTAGGTAGGTAGTAGGTAGGTAGTAGGTAGGTAGTAGGTAGGTAGTAGGTAGGTAGTAGGTAGGTAGTAGGTAGGTAGTAGGTAGGTAGTAGGTAGGTAGTAGGTAGGTAGTAGGTAGGTAGTAGGTAGGTAGTAGGTAGGTAGTAGGTAGGTAGTAGGTAGGTAGTAGGTAGGTAGTAGGTAGGTAGTAGGTAGGTAGTAGGTAGGTAGTAGGTAGGTAGTAGGTAGGTAGTAGGTAGGTAGTAGGTAGGTAGTAGGTAGGTAGTAGGTAGGTAGTAGGTAGGTAGTAGGTAGGTAGTAGGTAGGTAGTAGGTAGGTAGTAGGTAGGTAGTAGGTAGGTAGTAGGTAGGTAGTAGGTAGGTAGTAGGTAGGTAGTAGGTAGGTAGTAGGTAGGTAGTAGGTAGGTAGTAGGTAGGAAAAAGTGCATTGCAACGCATGCGGGTACAGCTAGTTGCTTATAAAAGTATCTTTTGTTATTAGTGATACCGCTCTGCTTAATAAAATAAGCTAATAAAATGTATGGAAGTGTAAACATTCGAATACATTTTATTGGCTTAGCTAATATACTTTTCCGCATCACAACTCTAAGCGTAACATCGAGATTAAATTATCAGAGTCATTTAAAATTAATTTTATGAATTTATTACATTACTTACATCTATCTTAATGACATCTATCATATCTTTTCATCGCAAACCAATGCGGAAAACAATATTATTTACACAAATATGCAATTCCGTCGTATTGGGACCAAAGCATATCCAATTTCATTTAGAAATTACCACAGTAACGCACATCTCAATTTATCATTACATCTATTAACTGACATAACCAATTGATTGAATACATAGGTATTGCTGTATTGAAATCTTCGTTACCTAACATAGGTGAAATTTTACCAAATTGCTCGTTTCCTTACAAAACTTGGAGGCAATAAATGTTTATGTTAATCGTCAAATTGTAAAGCGTTAGTTCCAAATCTTTCATGGATTTTAACGTGTCTTCATAGCAATGTTGAAAAACGGCATTTGGCATTCTGCACGTATTAATAAAAATCAATTACTCTTTCCATTCGTTTGGTTTCCTTAAAAACAAAACTGTATTCTTATGGCAGCATGGGTGACTTGGCCATTCCGCTTGCCAAGCATGGTATTTTAGCCATTACAAAAGCCAGTTCTATCAACAAAATAACTGTCAAATCTCTCTTCTTTTTATAAATAAAAACATTAAAAGAAATAATATTATTTAAACCATTCAAAGTATATTTTTATAAAACGAAAAGAAATTATAAACATTATTATTATTAAAACCTTTAACATTATTAAATAAATACTTATACAAACCACAACTGTCAGTTATCAAATGTATGACTTTGTTTTTGTTGTCAAACAATTTGACAGTTTTTGTAAATAAAAACCGTTTGAACGAACGTTTCGACTTCGATTCGGTTGTGATTGATTAACGTTTCTAATATCAGAATTAGCCCCTTTTACGCAATTTCTCGTCAACCGGCTTTCCGTGCTCAAGTGAGACGTTTTCTGCTCGTGCTTGGCTTACTTTGGAACGATCATCACCCAGGGCCAATAATGCTCATATTAGTTTACTCATACTCGTAATTACGTATGCATTTTAATCACCTCATTGCTCTAGTTAAGACAAATGCGGCCACGTTACAGCTCAGTATTGGAACTGTGCCGGATAGATGACGATACGCTCACTAATATGGCATTAAATATTACTTAGTACTATTTTAAGTAAACCCTCAAGAACCCACTAATAAATTAGTGGCAGATACTAGGAGAAAAAGGATGAAATGCTTAGGTGGTTTGGTCATGCTGAGAGAATGAGTGAGCGGAGATTATAAGGTGGATGTCAGTGGAAACGCCAGTAGAGGACGCCCTAGAAGTCATACATCGATTTTATTGATGTTCTTCAAAAAGGATAGGTGTGTAGTAATCTCAACCGGTGCGCGAGTGTGGCAAGATGTATGACGAGGACGAAGCGAAAGGAGTATGTAAGGTTCGTTCTACAGCTTTTGCTTACCCCCATGGGAAAAAGACGTCAGTTTATGTACGTATGTGCATTTATACTAATAGGTGGGAACTGGGAACAGAGGTACCTACTCATTATTGCAGAATGAAGAGTGATTGGCTTCAGTAGGTTGATCAGAGATACCCCAATCTGGATGTAAAGGCGTTACTATGATGTTATATTCATATAATTCTACTGCATAATAGTGATCTTCAAACCCAACAAATCACTGCTACGCGTGACTTCAACTACTTAATACTAAATTGACAGTTTGACACGACTTGCGTCGGGCAGGTTGGAGTAGCACATTTTTCTTAAATGTCAAATACAATTAACGTTCCACCAGCTACTTTACCTACAAAGCACTATACATTTAAATAGGTAGGTATTATACATGGGGAACTCTTAAACAAAGGACAGTTTATAAGAGCAGTTTGTGTCTTCCATCAATGAATAATAATTTCAAATAGGTATATGAAAAAAAAAACTATTATTTACTTGTAATAATAACGCATGTTTCTAAGCTTACAAATAATTTAAGTACACACATATCGACTGATGAATTCCGCGTGTGGCCACTCAGTAGGCGTAATTTAATGACGCGCCGATCAAGTTGCAGTGACGCTTTTTTTTATGGGTCGGATGTCTTCGTATAACTCCTTCCGCTCTGGGGTGAGCGGAAGGGAGTGTCAGACTCTTACTGACTAAAACCCATCCGTGTTTCTCCTAATGCCCTTTGCGTTCCAGGGCCGCGGTAACTCTTTCCAACAAATTCCGCAACCCTGGCAGGCACTGGCCCTAGCGGGCCCCATCTATTACGCTGACATCTCTTTGAGGCGCGCGTGGAAAACAACGCGCCGTCAACCCGGGCCTGGTTCTGATCGGACGGCGAGCCACCCAACGCTCGCCGTCCGCAGGCCCGCGCCTATGGTGGCCGGGAATCGCCCTGCGACTCCCGACGCCCGGCGCCCGGGGCGTCTCCTTTTATTGCGGCGGCTGCGGCGTGAGGTTTGCCTCTCCCTCACGCGTTCTGCCTCCTCCTTCGCTAACATTACTGCTTCGCAGAAGAAGGTGACTGCTTCTCATGCCCTCGCTCTGGACCATGGATTGAACCAGGGTCGGACGCGATAGGTTTAGGTTTTTTATTCATTTTTATAACAAGAGCGCAGAGTTACAATAAAAATGTCGTCGTACTTAACATTTATGTTCGATATATCTCAAACCAGTTGTTCATGTTTAAAGTGCGGTCGTATGACTTCCTCGTTTATCTTTGTTAACTATACTCGTTATATATTATGTAGGTATGACAACAACCATAAACGGAGATAGATAGGGTGCATTTACAATGACATTTGATCTGAGGATTTTACTTGAACGTTAATCTAAGCTATGTACCTAACCTTAGCATCAATCGATCAATCGAGGCAGCCTTATTGCAGTCTACTGTGCCATAGGCCCCTTTTTTGAATTCTTCGACTTGCTAACCGAACACTTACTTGCTTTTTTTTTTCGATTGAATGTCTTGGAGTTGGTCCTTGCGGACCATTTCTCCGTAACTGGGCAGTTATTGGCGAGAACTGAAGGGTCTCTAGCCAAGCCTTCCACATTCAATCCACTCTATCTTCTTCGTGGTAGCGCATCGGTTCATCTGGCTGGAGGGGCGGGGCATCATATGCTATATTTACCAATTCCTAAAAGTCAACGTAAATCTGCCGGTGGGTACATAATAGAAGAACAAAGGGTGACTTACCAACATGATATGAAAATTAGCATCTCGCAAGAAGTAGGTACTTACATATAAAATGACAAGTCTTCAATTCTTGCATTTAATATGGTGAACAGAACGTTAATCTTCCAATTAAATGCAATTGAAATAAATTCAGGTCAATTAAGGTTTATTGAACTGAATTACCGATTAAAAGCAAAAGCTTAATTTCTTAAAATTAACCTTATTGGTTTTAGGTTACGTCGATTAGTTCAAATGACTTTATTACACAATAAATGTTACTTAGTTGCATGAGATCAATTAAATGTCTTGGGCTATGAGTAATATTTAGACAAATTCTGAACATAATTATTTCAGTCCTAAGATATGAATAACATCTACGAAATTTAAGAGTGCCTTTATTTATATTTCTATACAAGGTGTAACATCAATAACGCACAACCTCTTAAGGGGTCACTGTACTCATCATTATGAACAACTTTTACTATGGGACCAAAACGGAAAAGCAGAAGCGGAAAGCAGATTTTATTTTCGCGATTTCATGTTTTGTCCCATAGTAAAAGTTGTTCATAATGATGAGTACAGTGACTTCTTAAGAGGTTGTACGTCATTTAAGTTACACTTTGTATTAATTATGACGATGTGTAAGGGTCTGCACACACTTATCGACGCGGAATCAGCTGCGGCCGGTCGGAAAAAGCCACATGTCTACGGGCTTATGGGCATAAAGCTTTTTCTGGCCGGCCTTAGCCGATTCCGCGTCGAATCTAGAGATATGACATGAGGAAAATGGCTGACGAATAAAAATATTGTGTTCTATCATAGTGTTTTTTTTTGTCTTACCTTTTTCAATGGATCTTTCAATTACATATAGTCCGGTCAAATTAGACATTTCAAAGTGCAATAATTCGCATAGAGCTGAAAATTGGTACGAATGTTCGGAACACCATTATAAATCAAATGTAAAAAGTCCCCAGCGATCCCACACTTGCAAAAAAAAATATTCAAGGTCAAAGTTCGCAAATATGGGTTTTTTGCGTTTTTTAGCCAAACGGTAAGTTTTATGATAAAAATAGTTCAGACAAAAATTATAGATTATGCAATTCTCTATAAGAATTGTCTACAACTTTTCTCCTAAACGTCACCGATTCTGAGATATAATGGTTGAAAAAGTTGTATTCTTTATCACTGATATCGTACGAATCCTCTTCTGATGGCGATTAACATGTACCAGTTGTCAAGGTCAGTCGTGTTCCAATGTTGAATCACCATCAGAAGAGGATTCGTACAATATCAGTGAGGAGACATCTGATACATCGCTGTTAGACCAATTTACTTACACCCAGCAGGAAGAAGAAGAACAAGCAGAAGAAGAAGTACAAGAAGACGAACAAGAAGAAGAGGAAGCAGTATTATCAGATGATTATGAATGAGACGGATAATTTTACCTAATTTTTTAGAATTCATACGGCTTTCATCATTTCCAATAGTACCAGTTTTTATATATTTTGAATTAGTATTGAATTAAACAGGATCACAATAGATTGTGGGATAGGCCTATTGGAGAAACCACGTTAAACAAACGCGCCAAGTACACTACCTTCCAGGTGGCCTGGAAACGCATATTATAAAGAATACAACTTTTTCAACCATTATATCTCAGAATCGGTGACGTTTAGGAGAAAAATTGTAGACAATTCTTATAGAGAATTGCATAATCTATAATTTTTGTCTGAACTATTTTTATCATAAAACTTACCGTTTGGCTAAAAAACGCAAAAAACCCATATTTGCGAACTTTGACCTTGAATATTTTTTTTTGCAAGTGTGGGATCGCTGGGGACTTTTTACATTTGATTTATAATGGTGTTCCAAACATTCGTACCAATTTTCAGCTCTATGCGAATTTCTGTTAACTTACCCCTATTTTTTGAGCTAACTTGACCGGACTAATAACATATTTCTGGAGATATAATTTCAGTAGAAAACCTTGACATAATAGAGTGCACTTACCTTTGATAAAAATATAAAAAATAATACCGTTCATCTACACTCACGAGCAATGAATGTATGTCACCAACATAAACCTTAATATCTTGGAATCTAACCAACTTTTTTTATTTGAATAAGCTAGCATTCTCAGTTTTTGAGATATTTAGGTTAATGTTGATAACCCGGTCTCGTCTCGTGTAGTGCCGGGCTTAAAGAATAGCATTAGCCCATCTCTTCCCGTGGGTGTCGTAAAAGGCGACTAAAGGATTCTCTAAAGGATGGGCAGCAGCGTTCTCTAAATACTTTAACAACCATACTGCGATCGCCAACCCGCCTGCCAGGCGTGGTGATTACGGCAAACCCTCCCTTTTGGGGAGGCCTATGTCCAGCAGTGGACGTCTTTGGGCTGAATGATGATGATGATAACCCGGATTCATTGCACCCGAGTGTATTTTTGATTCATAAAATATTCCCTTAACATACACACATCAAAAAAATTTTGCGATCACTAGCATAATTATGTATGTGAAGATTTCGAATTCAAAGTCCAACTGAAATCTGAATTATATTTATCTAGATAACTATCAATCTATTATTTATCATGATAATTAACGCTTTGAATCCCGATTAGAAAATTCGGTTTCAAAAAGGCTACATAATTTTTCAAAGTGATCGCAAACTTTTTTTGATGTGTGTATACTCCAATACAAGAAACTTATTACAACATAACACACGCTCTACACGCGCCCTAACTATCAAGAAACCAGTTATCTCATTACATCGATGAACTAAAATCGAGCAAGAAGAACGGCCAGCAACCAGCATTCAAGGTGAATGTCAAACAATAAATTAATGTTTAGAAGCGAATCGTTTCCTCGTTCACAGTACATTGTTGATTAGTGAAGAGGATGAAATACATTTGTCTGGAGCTACTGTGTCGAAAGGGTTAATGACCGTGCCTTTCCTTTGTTCTTGAAGTTGCTATGTTATTATTAAACTGCACAACTAAAGCTTGTGCCCCTGAATAATGTGCACAGAACAAAATGGGCAGAACTAGAAGACTACATATGCATAAAATAAAATAAAAAACAAATAAGTTTAATTAATGTCACTTTTTTAGAATTTTTATTATAAAATGATAACTTTTTTTATTAATTGTGGGTATTTCGTTTAAATAAAAAATAAACTTTAAAAAAAGTAAAAACCGACTTCAAAGAAATACTAAAAGGAGTAAAATAATTACCATAATATAAAATTAACAGTTTCAGAAGTCGGTGGCTTCTATTTGCTTCAGTGTAGAGTGGCACCGACTTCTGAAACTGTTAATTTTATATTATGGTAATTATTTTACTCCTTTTAGTATTTCTTTGAAGTCGGTTTTTACTTTTTTTAAAGTTTATTTTTTATCAAATACGTTTTAGTGTCATAATTTTAACCCCCTCCTTCATAACCCTTCTTTTTGGCTTTGACGTAGTCGGGCATAAAAAGTCCTTTCAAATGATACCTTACACGATATAATGAAAACATTCCAAAGGGGGGAGGGGGGACACGCACCCCCTCCTCTTTTCAAGTAGTCAGTTCCCAACAACAAATATAAACAAAGCAATATTAGTAATTTGAGAATTTTGCTTTGATCCGATGAGGAGTTCCGTTCCATATCTCTGAAGTTCATGGTTTATAACAAAATTTAAATGGGACCAATCGGAAAGTATACCCTTTCGAACAAAAAAAGAATTTTTCAAATCGGTTCATAAATGATGGAGATATGAGGTAACAAACAAAAAAAAAAAAAAAAAAAATACATTTTGAAGTCGGTTAAAAAACAGCAATAATGGCTAAGAATTGATTGCATAGGAAATAAAAAGAATCCCTCAAATAACAGTCATTAATTTCAAAAATATGTTTCTTTGAAGAAATTATGAGCTTAATTTTTCATTTTTCTTTCGCTTAATTGACGTCTAGTTTCACCCATTTTTGTTTGCGTACATTATCCAAGGACACACTGTAAATGTTTGTATAAATATGTAAGTACAGAATGATGTACTTATTTTGGTGAATGAAAAGCTATTTTTTTTTAGCATCCCTTTTGTCCAGCTATTAAAGCTTTGCTCTACTTCAAAACTCAGAAGCAAAGTATAACCAGGTTTACGAGGAGCAAATTACATGCTATTATAAATCACAAACTGTATGCAAAAATCTACGAATAATTTTAGATTTCAAAAGCGCGATGTTTTGTTAGGCCTTGAAATCTCCTTACAACTATGCCTTAAATAAATAGTCAGTGGTGTTGTACACTGCTAAGTATATAGCGACGTAGAAATAGCTTAACAGGGTCACTGTCCAGATAGCAGACATAATAGTTAAACAATACCGATTATCATATCGTCGCCCGGGAGTGAAAACCTCAGGAATGCATTTGGTCATTGCACGGTTCCTGTGGGCTTTCACGCGGAATAAGTCGCGGGCAAAAGCTAGTCACTTATATTTATTACGAATGTTATATACCCAACAAAGGCTAGTTTCAGTGCCTACAAACGAATTTCGCATAGAGCGATTCTCTTATAAGATATAGTCCCTATACGTCGTGATAAAACAAAACCGGCCAAGTGCGAGTCGGACTCGCGCACGAAGGGTTCCGTACCATCTATACATATAAAAGGAGAAGCTGACTGACTGACTGACTGATCTATCAACGCATAGCCTAAACCGCTAGGGTTAGAAAGTTGAAATTTTGACAGTAGGTTCCTTTTGTAACGTTGGCATCCACTAAGAATGGATTTTTCGAAATTCAACCCCTAAGGGAGTTAAATAGGGGATGAAAGTTTGTATGGAAAATCGTCACTTAACGGGTTCAAATCTGCACGCAAGCGAAGCTGCGGGCGAAAGCTAGTTATCTATAAAAACGGCGAAAAAATCATGTCTGTTGTATGGCAGCCTCCTTAAATATTTATTTTATTCTGTTTTTTAGTATTTGTTGTTATAGCGGCAACAGAAATATATCATCTGTGAAAATTTCAACTGTCTAACTATCACGGTTCATGAGATACAGCCTGGTGACAGACGGACAGACAGACGGACAGACGGACAGCGGAGCCTTAGTAATAGGCTCCCGTTTTACCCTTTGGGTACGGAACCCTAAAAATGACCAAATTGCATTCCCGAGGTTTTCACTCCCGGGCGACGATAGGTATGTGATTCATGAGACAGGGACAGGGTTAATACGTCGTAATCAAAAGATAGTCTGTGCATGTATAAAAACTTTAGTGTCGTCTCCCTGGAACGAGCAGTTTTTCTTGAAATTTTCCATCAGCAGCCTGATGACCATTGGCATCGTTAATTAATGGAGGCAAATTCGAGGCTGAAAATCCGGCAGCGTCACTGTAGACCGAGGCGAGGTACAAACTATAGAACCGATATTAAAGTAGATATTTAGACTGTAGAATTGGTCTGAAATAATGTTATTTATTTAATTGTAATTATTATGGCAAATCGTAAGGAATTTGTCAGTTTTTTTACCTCAGTTCTCAGCACCGCCCTGGCAGCAAAAAAAAACCTGGATACCCCTATTAGACACAAATTCCTTTGATAGCTCTTTTACGAGTTATCGTACATGAAAAAGGAAAAGTGGCAAAAATACTCTAAACTCATTATAAGTATAAATCAAACGAAACTGGAGCACTTATTCCTTTCATCCTCTCGGAAATACAAACCATTTAAACTTGAATATACACACATTACTCTTAATAATACCGCACGCCTACATAATGACAGCCTCATTCTTTCTCACAATTGTCGCAAAGTATAACCATCAAAGAAGCAATAGCGTCGTGAACCTTTTGGCGCCCTCCCACGGAGACGTCAATCATGCTGACACCTACCGGATTTGTTTGGAGACCGTTCAAGTATGACCTGCCATTTTTGCCTTATTTTCCCCTTGATATATCATCGGTGGTAGACTTTCGGGAAGTAGGGAAGGTCATCGTAAGCTGGTGTAGGGATATTTTTGCCATTCATTCACACTTTATTCATCAAAGTAGGTATCTTTATTGTATTAGTTTGATAACTTTCTGGCAAGAAATAAGCCACTCGCTTTCTTTCCGTAGCTGTAGGTGTCATAAAATGCGGCGAAGGGATTATGTCATTATTATGCAAAAAGGTAGCAGCAACCTCCTGGTTGCTAATAATAACATCTTGTAGTAACGGTGTCCGTTTTCCAAGCGTTATAGTTATGGCAATATTCTCTGACGATTGTTCATTTTAAAAGCTTTTATTTAGCTTGTTTTGTTAGCTGACTGTTTGCTACGAATCTGACGACGACTGAATGATGACACGTTTGGTGCAGTGGCTAAGTGATTGGCTTCTGCGCTACGGGTTTTGGGTTCGATTCCCGCACGGAACAAATATTTGTATGGTCTACAGATAGTCGTTCCGGGTCTAAGTGTTTGTGCATGTGACGATTTGTGTCTGTAAACGCACCCACGATACAGGAGAAATCCTAGTCTGGGGAAAAGTGTTTGTCAAAAAAAAAACTTGCAAGTATAATTGATTTTGGATCAAAAAATAATAGTCAACGTCAAGTTAAAGGCTCAATTATTAAGTGCCAAGGTTAGGCGTCTTAACAAAAATGATCAGAATATTATAATCCTAACAGATTATGGCACTTTTATTTATTTTTTGGGTGAAAATAGCGAAAATAAATAAATAAAGCTGAATAACAACTCAATTATTGATCGCACAGGTTAGCTGTCACAACAAAAAATGCACTGGATAAGTTCTGCCACATTTTTTTCGTTTTAATATATTTTTTTTTAAAAATTCGTATATTTTTCTACTTTTTCTATACAGAGGCGCACGTCTGCGGGTTGGTCTGTAGATATTCGGGACTACAAGAGGTCATCCAAAGCTAGTAGGTAAATTACCTTTTTAGTCTATGTGTGCTTGTGTGTTTATCTGTGTGGCTAAACGTTTATTTCTTGCCTATTGATCAGCAGCCAACTGTGTGATTTATGGTGCAATCACACGAAAGAGGCCGTAGCATGATAATTCAATCATAATGGATAGTGTAATATTTGATATGTAGATTTTAGAGTGGGCTGGTTTTTATTAATGGTGGCTCGATTTAATTACTGTGGGTGAAATGTTAATTAAGTGGGTTAAATATATAACATAAGTATGTATTTGCATAATTTATTTTTATTATAAGTGGTATTTGTGTAATTGCGTGTTAATTTGAAATTAATCTCTTAATAAAAAATAATATTTCTTTATTCGTCTTCAATGCGTTCGCACATCTTTCAGCCGATTGAGTTGAAACTTTGTACAGAAAGTTACTGTTGACACTTGGGCGAAGGTTTCAGAAAAACTTATTACGCGGTCGGAGTCGCGAGGGCACAGCTAGTTAATTATAAAATTAGTACCTACCTACTATGCTAAAAGTCTATTAGATTAGAAGCATTGCGATGTTGTCTCGTGCGATGATTAGGAGAAAATACTATTTGTAACTTCATTATTAGAGACGCAATGTGCTGTTGAACTATAATTTCATCAGATTTTTATCACGAAGTCTCATGACAGAACATGTGACGAGTATGCTTCACGTGCTGTGATGGCCGATGAAGGACAAGCATAATCGCGATTCGACGGGAATGATTTCAATCCTATTTTCTTAATGTGGGAAAATCCTCCTGGATACCCTCCACCCGGGGAAGGTGATGGGTTATGTCGGACTCTTACCGACTTAAATCCGCTGTGTTCCTCCTCCTAACTAATGACCGGGGTAGCGGCATTTGTAGCTGCATGCACCGCAACCCTGGTAGGCTTCGGTGGCTCTCCTCCTGTTGGGCCTTGCCCCATGTCCTCCAGAGATGCGCTCGCGGAACAGCGCGCGCCACCTTTCGGGCTTGTTACTAGTCGTGCAACGGGTCGTCGATTAAACCGCCCGTAGATGGATAAGGATGTCCGGAGGTCGTCGCGCGCCCTCCTGCCACCATCGGGCGCGGGAAGGGAGAGTAGCAGTCGCTCTTCTCTCCCTCTCCGCCGCCTTTTTGGTCGCCATTACCTCCTCGCAAAAGGAGGCGACGCGGTTGCTTCGACAATTTCAACCGTGAATTAACTCTAAGAACTTTTCGGCAGAAAACCCCAACAACTAGATCACAGGACTTCACACTCAGCGGTTGAGTTTGCAATTAATAAAGCAATTTAAGCGTTTACGTCCAAACTCCGACCACGTCAAAATTAATCAATAGATATTTGTAATAACCATAAGAACATCGTAGGTTTGAGTATAAATTATAATTTATTTACATTAATAATTAACGCATCGAGATGACGACAAAAACTGAGCCCTTACATCAACTTTAGAACAATTGTAAGCTTCCGTAAATAAGGCAATTACCTATTACAAAACATTCCAACATTCATGAATAATTCACAGAGTATTTAAATCAATATAACATTACAAGTAAAAATATAATTTACTTAACCAATATATTATGAAACTTCGATAATTATAGACAAGACACCGATCAACTTTCCATAGGCAGACAAATTATCATCATAATATTCTTATTGGCCCTGAAACGTCCAACGTGGATGGTATTAATAGCCTAGCAATTAGACACTTTACTTCCTTGCAGGACGATCTGAGTTCGATCCCAGCCCGCACCTCTGACTTTCCAAATTCATGTGTAGATCATAATTTGTCAATCACCTGCGTTAGGGAGAAGCCACACGATGCGGTACGTTGCGGCGTAATACATACTCCATGGTATCCACAAGGTGCGGTGCGGCGCCACGCCGTACGCTCGACGGACCAAGACAAGGGGGGAGGGTGTGCGCGTCGGAGCGGCACCGCACCGGCGACGCAGACCGCAGATGTGTTGACGGAGAGCCGTTGCACACGGAGCGGCGCGGCGCCGCACCGCTCCGCGTGCCTCTTGCAACGCCGCGTACTACATGTGCACGTTGATGCGGCAAAATTGTCGCCGTGCTGCGGCGCACCGCACCGCACCGTGTAGCTTCTCCCTTAAAGGTGAAAGAAATTTATCGTATCGAAAGCCGCACACCTGAGAGGGCTTTCATAAAGTTCTCGATTCCCGGTTCCTATAGCCGAAAACGAATCGTTTTGCTCACCAATAGTAGCATCAAGAACAGGACTTTTGAGCTAACTTTACCCGTGATAGCTACTAACGTATGGGATGATCTACTATGCCTACTACTTATGGGGCATTTACTTAATTATAGGTAAAGATTTGGGAGGCTTAATTTTAACCAATAACGCTTGATAAATGATAGGAGTCGGCTAGTGGCCTTTTCGTTTTCTGTTGCCATCATCAGTGGGTAGACAAAGCATAGCCTAATTCTTTGAGGAAACCTTTCTTTCTTGAGACAAAGTGCATTCGAGAAAAAAGTTAATTAAAAAACGGAAAAAACCCGCCTGCATAAAAAGCGAACTAAAAAGATGTAAACAAAAAGTACTTCTAATCACAACAAACATAACATAACGTCAATCAATTCAAAAAATTATGCTATCAAATCGTCACATGCTGTCGGAGCCCTAGGGCTGTCCTTGCTGTCGCGCAGTCGGGTAATAACTAACAAAAACCCAACAGAACAAATTGTTCGTGACATTTCAGCATACAACATGAACATCATAATCATTAATCAAGTTTGGATTACCTTCGATATTTATCACTTAGAACAATCGGTAGATTTTAAGTGATGTCACATCCGTGTGTCGGGATAGGATTACTGGGTATTTTAGCCGGAAAACGCCCACAAACAGTAGGTCACACAGACTATGACATTTCTTCATTGTGTCGTCCTGTTTCGACAAGGATGGTAAAGACATGTCGTGTTGTTCATGACTTGGAATCAAAGACTAAGTATAAACCATGGTATAATATAATATGTTTCAACGGTATTCTCTTCCCGTGATAGCTAGGTCACGTGACTGGCCTAAGACTACGTCATCAGCTGCTTCCACTACCTATGTTTAAATAAATTACCCGAGCAAGATGCATTTTTTCACATATTTGCTTCTATAAAGAAGCAGTTTTGAACTAGTCATTTTATACAGTTTACTTTTTAGTTAAATCGATGAATAACACGAAATAGAAAATAGTTAGGCTAGTTAGCAATTTATTTCATATTTATTATGAATTAAAAATCTCCTTGATTGTATTGAAGATGTTAATCAATGGCAGCACTGATCGTGACATTCGTGACGTAGTCCTTGGCCATCGTGGGAAGAGAATACCTGGCGTAGCATATTATTATACCATGATATAAACCTAAGACTTTGCGGTCATTGGCTGATGGCACTCTTCTATCTAAAACTTTGTGGTCACTGGACACCTACTCATTTATCCTTACCCAACGTTTCGAGGGAATTCACTTTGTTTTTATTTCGAGTATAAAAACAAGAGCATCCACCGAAAAATAATAAGAAGAAAACTTAATTTTAATAAATATAATTAATTCAACTCCCTCCATCGTCAGAGAAACGAGGCGATGAACTTAGCACTGTAATTGGGGTGGGATACTCAACTTCAAAAACCAAAACATCAACAATCAAAATATCAACACCATAATTATAATCAACAGTTTAATTTTTCGATGAATCAGAATAACATTAGCTTAAAACATAAACGGTTCAAAATGTCAACACTTCAGATGAGCAACGAATCTGAATGTCACTGATTTATAACGTAAATTGTTCACTTAATCAACACTTTACAAAATCGATGTTTAACAAAATATCGTGAAATATTCAGTCATAACATAATATTCGTCGCAGACATTGTTAAATGCTGCAATCATAAGCAAATAGTTTAATAGCTGTCTAAACGTCTCTGGAACAAGAAATCATATTTATATTGTTATGGGATGCACATAGGAAATAAACCTATAATATTAATTACCTATTGTTTAAATATAAATGTAATTTGTGTAATGCAATGCAAAGTGTTGATCAAGTGAACAATTTACGTTATAAATCAGTGACATTCAGATTCGTTGCTCATCTGAAGTGTTGACATTTTGAACCGTTTATGTTTTAAGCTAATGTTATTCTGATTCATTGAAAAATTAAACTGTTGATTATATGGTGTTGATATTTTGATTGTTGATGTTTTGGTTTTTGAAGTTGAGTATCCCACCCCTGTAATTGTGCTCGATAAATGTCAATAAGCTTGCCTCCACATGGGACTTCATACCAGAGGTGAAAAACAGGTGTAAAGACTACTGTAATAGTCCTTTGCTACTGTAAAACACTTCTGCTTACCCCTTCAGGTTTACAGGCGATGGTATATGTATGTATGTATGGGATGTATAAATATTTAATTTAATTTCAATTAAAACTAGAATAAATTTATAATTTATTAAACAGATGTTCTCTAATGAGAAAATATTGTTACTTTATTGCAATGAAAGGTAACTCATTGATTTTTTTATTTCTGATACATTTTTCAAGCTGTAGACACAGCATCTCAATCAACCAATTCAACTGGCCCAAATAATGATGGATGAACTGATTGATTGATTCGACAAAATTACTTAAATTCTATTTACGAAGCATATTATTATAAATATATCAGGAGGAGCTCGTGGCTAAATAATTACAGCCGCATAGACCGATCTTCCGGGTTAAGCCACGCCTGCCGAGGTTGGTTTGTGGATGGGTGACCATTTACCATAGCGAGTTTCCTCCGTGCCTCGGAAAGCACGTAAAGCCGTTGGTCCCGGCTGTCATTTGTAGATCTTTGACAGTCGTTACTGTTGGTCAGAAGCCAGAAAGTCTGACAACCAGTCTCACCAAGAGTATCGTATTACCCAGTTACTGGGTTGTGGAGGTCTGATAGGCAGTCGCTCCATGTAAAATACTGATATTCAGCTGCATCCGGTTCGACTGGAAGCCGACCCCAACATAGTTGGGAAAAGGCTAGGCAGATTGATTATTATAAATATATGCCATTAACACATCATAAATAATATTCATACATCTGATCTTCAGTCATGTCGTAACAAAACTCCAAACACAGAAAAGCCATGGCCAAATGCCATCAAGATTGCTTTCAATATTATTTATCGAAGACACAAAACTTTTTAATCGAATTGTTACGTGCGTTAAATCACGAGATGTCGTTACAACCTTCAAGCTAACAATGTAGGCTAAGAGCTAATATCCTTTTTATTTTATAAAACGTAATTGCATTTACACCTTATGAAAGATATAACAATATATATGGACAATGCTATAAAGGAAAGTAGCGATAATGAACACGCTTGTCCGACGCTTCGTGAGCCTGCTCATTGGGTGAGGCCACCATACCATAGTCACCCACACTGAGCACTAAGATTATCAAATTCCACTGCTCAGTGTAGTGACTACGAGTAACAGCTTTTTTTCTTCCTCAGTGTGAAACATTTTTTTTGTTAGTTGTCATAATATGACATTATGAGATTCATATTAAGTATGATATTCTCCATAGAGAGGTGCAGCTGCTGACCTGCTAATACTTTACTTACCTATGCAACCACATGATTCTTGTGGCAGCCACGATACAAGTGTGTTCTTTTCAGAGCCACGATTTCTCCAATGATGCACTTTGTGATTATGGAGTTAAGCCGCAGACGATTTCTCACCTGTGCTGATCTGTCCACTGACCCATAACCTTTATACAATTCAAGCCCTTTGCGGGGTCAACGACGAACGAAAGTTTTGGTCTGACATAATATCAACCATCAACACGACGAAGAAGAGTTAGGACCATCATATATATCTATATGTATAAATAAAAAGAAAAGTCTTGACTGACTGACTGACTCATCAACGCCCAGCCCAAACCCTTGGACTTGAAATTTTGCACAAAGTTTCCTTTTATAATGGAGACAAGGAATAAGGAATGATTTTTCGAAATTCAACCCCTAAAGGAGTTAAATAGGGGATGAAAGTTTGTATGGAAAATCGTCACTTAACGGGTTCAAAATTTCACGCAAGCGAAGTTGCGGGCAAAACTAATATTTTTATTAAACAAGTACACGAAAACAAAATTTTGTTAATTAAATAGTTCCAACAGCCTACCTCCCAGCCTAACCCAAGTACAATTCCCAAGAACGGAGGCTCATTGTATGATAATATGACAGCTTATAATGACAGACAAATTTGAGCCTCCCATTTAATGCTCGCCAGATCAATTGGCACTTGGCACTGACAATGGCCCACCGCCCACATCCAAGCTAACAATGTCAGAAGTAAATATGAATAGAGACGTTGTTCTTTAAGTAAGTTTGTTCCAATTAAGTATGTTGATAGCATAATCAGCCCATTACTGTCCCACTGCTGGACATAGGCCTCTTCTTAAAATAAGAAGGGTTTAGGTGTTGGTCCATCACGCTGGCCTGTTGTGGGTTGGCGGACTACATATTCCGTCGAGAACTTTATGGAGCCCTCTCAGATGTGCAGGTTTCCTCAAGATGTTTTCCTTCACCGTTAACGCAACTGATAATAAAAATCTGATCCGCACATTGTAATGTAGCAGACGGCCCCAGGTTCTCCTGAGCTAGAAACACGTCTGCTACACCAGTTATAAAGAAGGGGGTAAGGGGGTCCTACCTACCCCTAGTCGGACAAACAAGAAAACACTTTTAGGACAACTTCTATAACAGTAATAAAAACACTTAAGGTCTCTAATAAACTGCACACGAGAATTTGGAACGAAACAGAGTGATATTTGGGTGTGACTCCTCCCAGTGAAGCGGAGTACCGGGAGCTCAGTAGTACAGTGTCTCCCTCGAGTAGATCGGAGTGCCGGAGGCTCAGCAGTGCAGCGACTCCCTCGAGTAGATTGGAGTGCCGGAGGCTCAGCGGTGCAGCGACTCCCTCAAGTAATTCCAGTCCGCACCCTTTCCTGGTTACCTCTCGAATCCGCTAAAGAACTTTTCTTTTTCGAGTGCTTTTCTAATTTTGAATATAAGAATCAAAAACGATGTGGCCTGTGATAAAAAAAAAGATTTAATGTAACTAAAAAGAAAGTGAAATCATGTATGAGGATGATAATGAAAAAGTGCTACAACATGCATCCAAAAAGTGACTGACCTTTTGGTCAGAGTTTGACTGCGATGACCGCGATGGGTTCAGGCCGCAGTCAGAATTCTGACTGCGGAAGCGTTCAACTCCTAGTCTATCACTGTTGGGTATATTAATGTTGTCTTATCGAAGAATAATTAAAAGTGCAGTAAATCAAAAATAACATCGGTCTTAATAATAACTAAATGGCTGCAACACAGCTGACACGCAGTTAATAAACAAAATTAAAACATTAATAATGTCATAATTTGCTAATAAATAATGTTATGACCATCTCACCAGTTTACTTTGAAACTTGGCAGTGACAATGGTCCACCGCCCACATCCAAGCTAGCAACAATAGAAATAGATATAGACAATACGCATAGTGATGTCGTTCTTTTTCAAATTGATATGCCCTTTCAAGGCGGATCAGTATTTTGATTAAGTGCATCATTAAATTTGAGATTAATGGACACTTTAATAGAGCAGTCGATAAAAAGTTATATGATGAGTTAATTTTTACAGGGTATAAAAAATATTTATGAGGTCGACTCGGTTATTTATTAGGTTACATCTAAATTAGTAACATTTAAAGCATAGAATTGGTGTAAACTTGCGTACCAATAATTACGATCTTTCACAAGTTATACTTTTAATTTGAAAAACACACCTTTAATGTATCTGTTTGCAATCATCTCACGTAAGCTATTAAAGTTTGATCATAATAAAACTAAGCACATAAACCACTAAATTTAGCTTATTTTACATTGTAAATAAAGTACCTAATGTAAACAGTAGTTCCATAGCTTTAAAATGACCTGCTGATAAAACATGCTTATCTTAAAAGTTTACACAAAAAGCCACTGAAATGTCCTCATTTATTAAAAGGTTGAATTACGAAACGTCGTTACTTCACACCTTACTACATCTCAACAATGCAAGGTAGACCCCAAAACAAATGTTATAGCGGCTCTTATAAGGAATAAAGATACATTTTGGTCAAAAAACGTGTGATAGACTGATTACAAACGTCTTTATTAAGTCGGGACACGTGTTATCTCGAATATGGATCGAATACGAATTGATTGTGTCACTGAAGTGTTTTATGTCTACAATTTTAGTGAGTTGTTAAAAGTATTTAGTGTTTGTTTGAATGCTGGGTTTCAGAATCATCTCCTACAGGTCTAGCGTATAACTAAGTCAGTACCTAAGTTAGCTGCGCGGTGCTGGAACTGACTGCAAAGAGCGATATCGCGCTAGTCGTACCCGTCAGGTGTGTCGCCGTGCTTTCATTAATTTATACGTGTCATCGAAATGTTCTATGACAAAATATTTACTTTTGCAAAAAAATCTTTGTTTTTTTTTTGAATCCTTATTTGTTGGTTTAGAAACGATCACTTATTCGTACGGCAAGAAAAAAAAATATTTTTAATGGTGTAGATTGATCGGCATGGGATTTAGATTGAAATCCCGTGCCGGTCAATCTACACCAGTAGTAGAACATGTGGTTTTAAGGAATTACACGAATTTGTTTACAGCCTGTATAAGTATAAAATAACCTTATCATTTTCCTCGTTCGAGTGTAAGACTTAAATGCACGCTTCGTATGATGAACAATCAGTAATATATCTATTCTGTTTTATTTAGGTAGGTACTCAGCTTAAATATCTATCAAACATGTGCACTTGCAACACCTTAAAGGTATGCCTCAAGCGTAGTGTTGCTTTGCGGATTTGTTTCCTAACTTCAAATTCTGAAACTGTACTACATATTTAACTCTTGAACAACGTTTGATCACGCCTCTACAGCACAAGGCACATTTATCCATCTATTATGAAGCTATTTCGTTAGGACCACCGAACGCTCTCCATCTATCATTATTCAATCTAGAGAACGTCAAATTCCAGATGTCTTGAGTCGATAAATCGCTGATTATAACAATCAAGTTACTTGGTGCGACTAAAGATTGCTAGTAGCTATTGTGTGCAATAATAATAAACATGCTTTTGGACTAAGTATAGATATTAATTTACAATAATATTACGAAACTGATCGTTCTTCGGTTCGTGTTTCGGAGAGAATGTTAAACAATTGGTCCCGGGTGTCATACGAATAGCTATGACAGTCATTACGGGTAGTCAGAAGCTCGATAGTCTGACAGCCGGTCTAAGCTTAGGATATCGGCATTGCCCAGTAACTGTGTCGTGGAGATCTGAAGCCCAATTCTCGTAATTAATTTGAAGTAAGACTGAATGTTAACCGAACTGAGATTAAATTATGAATTGAATAAAAATGGTATTCTGGTACACTTAAGTTCGGTCCAGTTTCAGTATCATCTCAGTCAATCTCGGTATAATGTCAATTCAGTCAACTTAAAATCTATTAGCGATGGCATACCAACAGTCATAGACTAAAATTCTAGAAATAAATGAGAATTCCAACTTGCCAAAATGGCTCAGTACATAATGTAACCAGAATACCCTTTTGGATTCAGTCAACTTTCAATCTCATTTCAATATAATCTCACGTTTGACGTTGTTTGTTAACGATCAAGAATACCATTTGTCATATTTATGAGATTGTGACTAGACTGAGACTAGATCGAAACTATATTTTGAACATTTTTAATTACGAGAATTG
The DNA here is from genome assembly GCA_905220435.1 of Amphipyra tragopoginis. Taxonomy (NCBI): domain Eukaryota; kingdom Metazoa; phylum Arthropoda; class Insecta; order Lepidoptera; family Noctuidae; genus Amphipyra; species Amphipyra tragopoginis. Next base: position 10,735,094 of record HG991997.1, on the reverse strand, counting down.
GTCTTCTGATGGCAGTCGCTGTAAAAAAATAACGTAAACCCACCAAATACCGACCTCCTAAGGACCATAATTTTTGTTTTATTCAGACATAGCGACTGATAAGGGAAACTCTGGTGCTGTAGGTCTCATAGTAAAGTAAAATTCATATATTTATTAAATCTAGCAAGGAATATAAAATTCACATTTAATTCGTTTTGATATGAAGTAAAAAGTGACAAGTAGTTTCAAATCTGCTGCCCGCCTTAATTCCGTCCGGGAAACAACTGTCAGCCGTAATCCGACCACTGACATACCTAATACCGTCCACCATATTTGCCCTTTGCAAACTTGCTGAAACCACGGTTTTACCTCTCGATCTCGATATCCTTAACAGCTCATAGTGGTGTTGCCCCCTTTTGCCTGTTCTGGCGGTTTTCCAGGGGGCCCAGCTAGCGAGTCAGTGGGCCACCGTCTGCCAAACCAATTTTCTACCAGAAAAAGAAGTTAGACTTGTCAAACACCCGTATCAATAGACTAATAATTTAAGGTTCTATATTTTGCAATACTCATTCTTGTGCCCTCTTGTCTTAGATCTCCCGGGGACAGTCCTTGACTGCGCCATAGAGCACCAGTGGGCAGTCCCCAGTTGATGCCCCATTCCATTTTAGATTAAAGTAAAAAAACGGTGTGTGTACTTATGTATGCGCGGTAGAAGTTCACTTCGGCTTTCTACCAGAGCGCTTATTGTTAGTGGCACCCCCATTTTTCGTACTCTTTTTTGCAGAGCCTTACACCTTGTAAACCTTGTCTATGTAAACAACTAACTTCATGGTGTCGTATAGAAAAGAGGTTTTTTTTTATATATAGTACAAAAACGCTACATTAATTAAGAGCAATGCCCCACAAAACCATTTCAGCGGTTTGTCTGTAGGAACGGAATATAAATAAGAATCAATGTTTAAACCTTTTTCGTGACGGTGTGCGCGCGCTGCTCCCTTAGAGCTTATACCACTGGTCCCAATTTTACTCGCAATCTCAACCTCGCCAAAAGATGTTAAACTACTGAAGTTATACTAAATAATTTACTTTTTTTTTGACTACTTTAATCTAGATGTAACAAATGCGTTTATTGTAACAAAACTCTTATTAGCATGGCTTATTCGGGTGCCCATGCTAAAAAATTGGTCGAGCTCGGAATACAAGATGACGGTTATACAAAATTACTGATTATTTGTCATGGGTGTCAATTCCATGGTTTTCGGGCCTACTGATGCCGAAAATGTGGGCAAAACCAAAATCCAAGATGGCGGATGTAAAAATTGAAAATTATTCATCATGGGTGTCAATTCCATGGTTTTCGGGGCTGCTGATGCCAAAAATGTGGGCAAAACCAATATCCAAAAGGGCGGCTATAAAAATTTAAAATTATTCATCATGGGTGTCAATTCCATGGTTATGGGGGCTGCTGATGCCAAAAATATGGGCAAAACCAAAATCCGAAATGGCGGCTATAAAAATTGTACATTATTCATCATGGGTGTCAATTCCATGGTTTTCGGGGCTGATGATACCAAAATTGTGGAAAAACCCAGAGTCCAAGATGGCGGCCATGAAAATTTAAGAGCTAGTCGTCATGGTGTTAATTCCATGGCATTCGGGCGTACTGATGAAGAAAACGAGGGCAACTTCAAAATCCAAGATGGTCGCGATAAAAATTTGGAAATGATTCGTCATGGGTGACAATTCCATAATTTTCGGCGGTGCTGATGCCGAGGATGAGTCAAAATTCAAAAAGTAATTTTCATGAGTATGGTTTTTTTATGGTTTCTTGTTTATAGTTTTTGGTTATGACGATTCTGGAAATGAGGTCGGAATCCAAATACAACATGACTGTCACCGAAAAAATCCGTTTACTCCACAATGTATTAATGTAAGCCCTTCGAGTAGTTTTGTTTTATAAATGGTTTCGGCTCGTTTGATTTGTCTCGATGGGCACTTTTTTCCTAGTTGATTGATATCCAAGGTCAGATAAAGGAGCCGAAAGGTGCTGACATAAAGTCTACAATGTAGTCATATAAACTTTAAGTTTTAGCTAAAAAGTTTAAGCTCTTCGAAATGAGTACAATAATTCACGATAAGCTTTGAGGGTGGACGGTGTTAGGAAGTGATGTAAAACGGTTACCTAACTACCGACCGCTTTTCAACTACTTCAATTATTGAAAAGTTTAATATTTTTAGAGAAATAAACAATGTCGATAGATAGTAAACATTTTTTATAATTAAATTATATTAGAATAAAACCAATAACAAGTACAGTTAATTGAAAATCATGTAAGTATTATACTGCTTTTCTCTATAAACGATGGTGCTATTAATGAATTTTCATGAAATTAAAATACAGTTATCGAAATAAATAAACAATTTATAATATATAAGTAAATAATAAAAACTATTTCTAGGTTTGATTTATTATAACTCAAATATAATTTTATCAGTTAAAGTGAACACGGTTTTTGCCCCTATACCGACCTCCGGTCGGTATTCGATCAGTACTGTAGTGTTACTAGCTATAACACCGTCCACTTTATTTTGATAAGTTTTGCATACTAATTATAAACTAAATCACCTATTAACTACTTGTAACTCAAGTCTATCAATTATACTATACCACAAAAACTTTATACTTACTAAATTCAGTTTAAATCTTTACAGAACTCTCTAATTGTCCCATGTCTGGTTTTGACGTTTTGACTATTAAAAAAACACGCATAATGCACCGTTTCGTTATGAATTGTAATATTATCGCGAAACATAACAAATATCTATAAAATCTCTTTTAGTGGTAAACAAAGTTAAAAGTGTAGTTTCAAATTCCAATAAGACCTAGCTTAATAATACACTGTATTAATAAAAAAATGCAGTAACAATTAGTGGTCGGATTATGGTGGGCGGACCAATTTGGGTAGGTTTACGTTACTGTTATTCAGCAGCATCTGTTTAGACTGAAAGCTAACCCCAGCTTAGTTGGGAAAAGGCTAGGCAGATTGATTATGAAACTGACAATGTTAAACAGATTACAGGAAGTAAAATATTCAATAGACAAACGTTAATATTTATGTCTCATCATTAACTTCGAACAACTCAGTTTGATAATCACCAAGCTCCGGATTTTGTAAAGAAAATACCGAGATCTCGTTAGCTGCTCATAATTGTGGTTCTGTTCAGTTTATGCGCATGCGCAACGATCGCAGACACATTACCTTATTACGTTGTGTTGGTAATAGTAAAGTGTTTGCTCGAATTTACCTTTCATTTGGTTTTTATGCGAAAAATAGAGTTCGGATTCCCACAGACAATCGAATTTTCCGGAATTAGTGAAAAATTATATTAGGATGATCAAAATGACACAAAAAAGAACAATTTACTAGTTTTTTTAGTTTAGTTCCTAACATATTTTCTTCTCTTCCTATTTCTACACACTGCAGTCTAGTTCTAGTTTAGTCCTAAGGTTTTGAATTATATTAATTAAACAAAACATGATTAGTCATGTAACATTTCGTTACAACGTCTATATTTCATTTCTTATTTCACATGTCTGTTGCCAGAAATTTCTATTGAAATAAGCAGTACCTTTGTACTCATTATTGTATACTGTTTTGTTTTCTAAATTATTGTGGTGTTTACAGCAATTATAATATAAATAAGCATTGAAAAAACGTTGTGTTCAACAATAAAATGAATAAATTCACTACCGTAGTTCAAGTCTGGTTATTATTAATAAAAAACTAAGACGTAAACACCGTTTTAATGCAATGACGTAAATGCCATATAAAACAAAAAGAAAAGCATAGATTATACGTACCTACATATTGACTGCTCTTATTTTTTTCATTTACAATTTAAAAATACGTTAAATGTCGAAGCTGTTTTTTCCTCTACCAGTGTTTTGCATTAACATGCATAAAACTAATTGAGTTTGATACCCTAATTATATTTTTCTATAATCGTGACTTGGAATAAAAAGTTTAATACTACATTACTTTTTTCTAAATATAATAGACTTGATGTAAGTAGTCACAGTTTTGTTTTGTTAGAATGAAAAAAGACAACTAAACGCTGTTAGGCGAATATTATTGTATCTGACTGTACATACGCCAGCACATGAAGCTACTACAATATGTCAAATTTCTTTAATAGATTTTCATCTTTATCGCAAAAGCATTAGGATGGAGGTTGATTGGGAAAGGACAATGCTCATGGATGTATGGAGTCCCGTACCATGCTGCATCAAAGTCAAACTTTGTTTTTTATAGACTACACTTACCGTATTAACTCCTACAAAAGTTATTTTTGTAAACAAAACGCAAGTTTCGGAGATTTTAGAAATAATCTAAATAGCCTGACAATGTGTCATACACGATTTATTATTGCTCCAAAAAACAGTAATCCGCATCTATTGCATTCTACATCTCTATGACCGGCTGTGAACGGCCAATTAACCATAGATAAAAAATTATAATCGTTTAAAGAAAAATTCTAATCTATTTTAGTTGTTTTTAATTAATGTAGAATCGGCAAAAAAAATTTCTTACATGTTTTTGAAAGATGTGATTGATGACACTTTCAAGGTTATAGTAATCATAAATCATGTGAAATGGAACGTCATGTAAAGGGAATAAAACAATATCAACACTTTTTTAGTTAAAATTAAATTCCCTGTTCATAAATATATTCCCTGACGCGTAATGTCGTAAAAAAACTTGAAAATAATTACTATAATATTTTGATCTTGATGCATGCGACTTTTTGGTACCACTTTTGGTCATTCTCCTTTGACAGTTTTGGGTAGCTTGATGTGCTGGCGTCTGTACATGGTAATAAATTAGAATTTGACTACACATTGGTGTTGATCTATAAACGTGCCATATTTCTAAAGCAAATTTTTAATAAATATGTGCTTGATCATCTACAAATACATATGCAATTCTACGGTTATTAACCGCTAACGTCCCGACCAAATTCACCAGCGGCACGTTCGCCTCGTCCAATTCTGCCAATTTTTTTGTTGGATTTGCACGCTTCCTTTTTTTTGTCACGCGCGGCACACGGGATGAATTTGTTTGTTTACAAATATTTAAAATAAAAATGTTATCTTTTTGGTATTGATTCGTGTTCAGTATCGGTGGTATAGTCGTCCCCTTAAATATTGCTCGGATACAGACAGATCAACAGTTTGTATATCTGGGAACACTTATAGGATCAAATCTCTTATCCTATATAATTATGACCTCTAGAATCATGTGTATGACGAAATGTTTTATACGTCTACCTATATGTCTATATTACATTATTAAGTACTACATTACATTGTCATAGTTCCATGTTGTGCCGGACGTAAAGAATAGCACTACCCCATCTCTTCCCATGGGTGTCGTAAAAGGCGACTAAGGGATTCACTAGAGGATGGGCAGCAGCGTTCTCTGAGTATTTTAACAACCATACTGCAATCGCCAACCCGCCTGCCAAGCGTGGCGATTATGGCAATTCCCCCCTCCTATTGGGGAGGCCTATGTCCAGCAGTGGATGTCTTTTGGCTGAATCATCATCATCACATTATCATATATCCATGACTCATAGAAATATGATAGTGTATTATCCCCCATAGAGACCTAACATGAAATGTACTGGATTCGACAGGTTATTGACATCTTCCTTCACAAGCAGCGCCGCCATCCACATTAATTTAGCGCCATGTCGGATTCTATATGTAACAAGTAAAAAAAAAACAACAAAAACATACAACTCTACGAATATAACAGTAACCTAATGACTTGAATGGCACGCGAAGGGAGAAAGGAAAGAAAATGTTCAAGTGAAGCTAGGAAGTAATTGTTTCATTACCTACTGTTACTTGTTCCTAGCATTTCCAGGTGAATGCAAAACTGACATAACTAGAACAGTAGGCAAAAACTATCACGAATAACATGAATGTGATGATTTAATAACAAACTTCGTTTAGTAAACTTTTTTTTGGATGCTTCTAGCAGACAATTTAAATGGCTTCCACATAAAATGTAGCAACACTGTTCTTATCCACACATATAGATAATACACTATACATAGTACTGAGATCCACACAAGAATGTCCTTACGCCCTTTTAGTCCCAAAGGCATCGATATATGTGGACCCTTAAATCGTACTATTTGTATTAATGTTTTGACATCCAAATAATAGGTTGGGGAAAAAGATTCTTCGCATTTTTTAAGAAAATTCAAAACATTTTTTAATATAGTTTATTTACATTTAACTAAAGTATGTAGGTACCATTTTGTTCGATAACTTTTTGCCATCTTGTAGGTAGGGACATGATCCCATTGCTATAGAAATTTTGGGACTTCTGATCAAAATACCGCGACAAGTGGTTTTGGCAGTCCTCTCGTGATGTTAACCTGACACTGCCTAAAGAATTCTGAAGAGACCGAAACAGGTGGAAATCTGAAGGTGCAAGGTCAGGACTATACGTCGGATGCATTAACACCTCCCAGCCAAACTCTCTTAATTTTTGCTGAGTGGCTAAAGATGTGTGAGGTTTAGCGTTATCATGATGAAAAACCACACCCCTTCTGTTGATTAATTCCGGCCGCTTTCTCTCAACTTCTTGCTTTAATCTCATCAGTTGTTCGCAGTTGAGTTCAGAATCGATGGTCCTGCCTGGTGGTAACAGCTCATAATGAATAATGCCCCTCCAATCCCACCACACACACAGCATCACCTTGTTGCGAGTTAACCCGGGTTTCGCCATTGTCTGTGAAGGCTGACCGACCTTTGACCACGACCTTTTTCGCACGTTCTTGTCGTACGTGATCCACTTTTCATCACCAGTTATCAGCTTCTTCAAAAATGGTTCGGTTTCATTACGTCGTAATAAAGAATCACAAATGAATACACGGTTCATTAGGTGTCTTTCAGTGAGCTCGTGAGATACCCAAATATCGAGCTTTTTTGTGTACCCATTTTTTTTCAAATGCGCCAAAACTGTTTTGTGGTCAATTCCCAGTTCTTCAGCTACGTCGTAACTACTGATATGCCGATCTTGCTCCACTTTTTCAAAAATAGCATCCATTTTATCCGTAATAGGGCGACCAGAGCGACGTGCATCTTTGACATCAAAATTTCCGGATTGAAAACGCTTAAACCAAATTTGTGCTACTCTCACAGACACTGCACTAGGTCCATAAACATCGCAAATTTTTTTCGCGGCTTGCTTTGCATTTTTACCTTTTTGTAGTAAAATTTTAAAATGTATCGAATTTCTTCATTATAAGTCGCGCGCAGAAGGTTTGCCGATGACTGCTCCTCCCACTACACCGATCGCTACCCGCGCTCGTCTGGCATACCTACTAATGCCAGACGAGCGCGGGTAGCGGTCGGTGTAGTGGGAGGGGCAGTCATCGGCAAACCTTCTGCGCGCGACTAGTAGATTCACTCATCTTGACGGTACGAAAAACAAATGAAAATCACACATTTTAATAATTTGAATTTGGAATTATGTTCTTTAAAATTTAAACTTTCAATGATACCAAAACCAGCCATATACAAATAGTATAGCCAAAGAAATTTTATTACAAGTTCATACACACTATAATGCGAAAAGACTTTTTCCCCAACCAATATTAATAAAAAATATTAAATACGAGTATACCTACTGATTACTTTAAATTTTTGGGGTGCATGAAAAGAGCCTCCACGAGTGACGATACTTAAGTACGTCCGGCGCACCCTGGGCAGTCAGCCCCGCTACCAACCTTGCTGACTGGCTAACCTTTTCACCACGGTATGACCTATTCTCGTATAGCTAGTGCCGACACGATAGAAGAAGAACTTGAAATTAATGACTGACTCGTTGGTCTAATGGTCGCAACGATTAGTGCGTGTGAGGACCTGGTTTCGATCCCTAGGCCGGGCAAAGTATTATTGGGTTTTTCTGTGTAAAATTTCTCAGTAGCAGCCTGGAATTAGGATCTGTGCCGCGTTGATGGCGATAGGCTCGGCCCCTATTACATGGGACTTAAACATAACGGCGAAACGAAGGTGTACTATACATCTCTGCCCAACCCTTCGGAGAATACAGGCGTGATGTTATGATGTAGGTAATGTTATTTTTTTTAAACTTTGCCCCACACTAGGATTTCTCCTTGGGTGCGTTTAGAGACACAAATCTTCACATGCACAAACGCCCAGACCCGGATCAACTATCTGTAGGCCATACAAATATTTGTTCTGTGCGGGAATCGAACACACGACCCGTAGCGCAGAAGCCAACTGCACAAAACAAGCCACTGCAGAAAACGTGTCTCTCCAAAAATATACAAGGTTAGTCGGAAAGGGGGTACTAACTCGCAGGCCACTTAAAGTATCACTGATGACTGTCTTAAAGCAAGTGTTAAAATTTCAAAATTCGATAAAAAAAAATTCAATGCAAAATTATTATTATTTTAGTTTTTTCAAAAATTCTTCATCCCTACTTTAGTTACAAATTCAAGAAATGGTGCTTCTAATTCATGACCCCAAATATGACCTAAAATGTAAACACAGCTGATCATAACTGGGGATAGATAGATATGAGAGCTTTTTTTTTATGAGATCTTTGATAACCTATTTTTCTTAAACTATTGACTTTTGGAAAAAGTTGTAGAGCAAAAGTTGTTCATTATCATGAGTATTTTAACCCCCTTTCGGATTAGTACCCCCTTTCTGACTAACCTTGTATAATAATAAATTTACATTTACACAAATTATTATAATCAAACCATTGTAGCAACATTCCATAATTTAATATTAATTACACATAAATTATACTTATATTGTGTCTGTGTATTGATTAATTTAATACATATAACTAAGGCTACAATTATGCATCGAACAATTAAATGAAATTATCGCTGGTACAGCAAAAGGGTCATAGTGTTAGTTTCGCAACCAATGCATCCAAGGTAGCGTTTCGCCATCACCTAGGGCGGCTTCATTCGCCAACCGTTTGGATGCGCCTGCGCCGTGTTGAAACTTATGAGCAAAATCGTGACTTATTACACAAATACTGCTTCTACGATGGCCATTAACAGTTAGCACGATTTAATTATACGTATTTGTTGTTAATATTATATCAACTTCACGCATGAGTTGTTACTGGAGGGCAAGGACATGCTTTCGTAATCCTATGTAATAAGCAGCAAATTAAAACCTTTCCAAATCAAAATACTCAGTTTCTTCTTTTTCCCTTCTAATACTAACATGTTGTTGGTTTTTTTATCGGCTCTTAAAATAATTCCTTGGACCACTACAGGCAGCGACTTGCATGCGGAAACAGTATTGTCGGTAATAACAATACCTTTCGCTCAAACATTATATGTAAATTATAATTTGCGCTAATAAGATAGAGCAGGTGCCCATTAGGAGGCTCCTACTGGTGCTTGTTCAAATTAAAATTAGCGCAAATAAGAATGAGTGTGTAACCGGAGGCTTCTTTTGGTGGTTTGCGTGCTTACATTAGGGTAAACCCTGGTCTTGGCCAAGGCATCCTTTCTGTCACATGCGCATTTTGGATTTCCGTAAAATTTGGACTTAGTACTTCTTACGTAAGTATTTCTTTTTGTGTTCTTTTTAGGGTTCCGTACCCAAAGGGTAAAACAGGACCCTATTACTAAGGCTCCGCTGTCCGTCTGTCCGTCTGTCTGTGCGTCTGTCCGTCTGTCATCAGGCTGTATCTCATGAACCGTGATAGTTAGACACATGAAATTTTCACAGATGATGTATTTCTGTTGCCGCTATAACAACAAATACTGAAACAGAATAAAATAAATATTTAAGGGGGCTCCCATACAACAAACGTGATTTTTTGCTCGTTTTTGCTCGATATTGATAACGGCAACAGGTAGCCGCTTGAAATATTCACAGGATATTTAGTTATATATTCACTTTAAAAATAAATAATTCAATTAAAATAAAACAAATATTTAAGGGGGGCTCCCATACAACAGACATGATTTTTTTGCCGTTTTTATAGATAATGGTACGGAACCCTTAGTGTGCGAGTCCGACTCGCACTTGGCCAGTTTTATTTTATTCTTGATAGGTTATTTTTTACTTCACGCATATCAGGGTTCCATCTAGTGTTAGGTATGTGTTTAGTTATTTCAATCATTCTTAATGGGATATTTTTTATACCTACTCAAGATCTCATGTCAGATTCTTTGGTACGTACCTAGTAGTTACCTTTTATATCTACCTATGTGGTAATAGGATATTTTTTGTAAGGAGCCGTCATGATAATTATACATTAATACATATTCTTAAAGAAAACTACCTAGTTACTGGAAAGATTACGCAACCGTGTCATTTAAATTTGTGGTCATATACCGTGTAATATATAGCACTAAAACGTATTTAATAAAAAACTTTAAACAACCGACTTCAAAAAAACTAAAAAAAAGAGTGAAATAATTGGCATGATATAAAATTAACAGTTTCAGAAGTCGGCGCAATTCTACATTGAAACAAAATTAAATAAAAGCCACCGACTTCTGAAACTGTTAATTTTATATCATGCTAATTATTTCATTCTTTTTTTAGTTCTTTTTGATGTCGGTTTTTACTTTCATTTAAAGTTTTTATTCTGTTTACTTGACCATTTCCCAATACCAAGCATTAAACAATACCTACATTATTTTCAGAAATTCATAATAATAATTGCACGTGCATAGCGGTGAATTGATTGATCTAACCATTACATTATTACAAGTAAACAAAATAATACTCGTAATTTCGTCTATTCATGAAATAATTAATTTTAAACGTACATCAATTTAAATCATCACAGCAACATTAAGTGCATTATATTTAGAAATTCACTACTCTATCAATAGACTTATTAACTGTAATGATTGAGAGCTGAAGTAATTAAAGCATACATTTAATGCATTGCAGCAATTAGTTAATGCATTTATTAAGAGTTTAATCAACCTAAACTGAGTTTCAACAATAGTTTGTTATGTTGAAGGATTCCTATCTTAATCATAAGCGATTTTGTACAAAGGTTTATTTTAATTTATTATGGTACCTAACATGATATTTCTTAAATCTTAATTCTTATTTTTCTTTCGTGTCGGAACGAGACAATTGAGAATAAAAAAAAAACAACCTGCCACTGTCCCACTGCACGACAAAAGCCTCTTCTCATACATAGAAGGAACGAACATTGATCACCACGCTTGCTCACTGTGGGTTGACGATTTGAGACAATTAAATCCAGGTTTCCTCACGATGTTTTCCTTCATTGTAAGTCAGTTGCGTCTTAGATTAACTAACACTAATATAAATGTGAGAAATTGTGCAGATGTTTGGATGTTTCCTACTCAATCATGGATTTGGATAAAATTTGGCACACGGATAGACCGTGTTCTGGATTAACAAATAGGGTACTTTTTATCCGGGTACATAAAGTAGTTCTCTTAGGACGCGAGTGAAACCGCGGGCAATCATTAGTACTACTATAACTTATAGGAATACTAGGGAATTGCCCATATACTGCAATTAAAGCTTCTACAATCTGTCAAATTTCTTTAATAGATTTTCACCTTTTATCGCAAATGCATTAGGTTCAAGGTTGATTGGGAAAATTTTACAGTTTCGGGTAGCTTAATGTGCTGGTATCTGTACTTAATAGTACTTCTAGGGATAAAATCACGTCCGTGCTCTATATCGTACGGAATAGAGATCAAAATCCAAATTAGAGATTTGAGAATAGCTCATGAAAAAATAGCCAGTCAGCAAGACTTATAACGGGGCTGATTACCCAGAATGCGTCGGATGTACTAAAGTATCGTCACTCGTGGAAATACTTTGGGTCTTTACCCAGTGACGACACTTTAAAAAAAAACGTTATTAATACCAAAGGGTATTTATTAATAATGAATTATCTTTTTTTTTTCTTTTTTAATCAATAAACAGAATATATATGAAGATTATAATTCAGTTTCCAATTATTCCTTGTATTTTTATATTTCCTTTTCATTTACTTCTCGCTCTAATGTTGACTTGAAGATATTAGTCGATAATTACAACCAAGAATATTAATACTCCTCGATTAGAAAATCGTGACCACAAATGCTAGTATAAACCTCCTTTAAATGAGGGAAAAATTTAAACAATGATGAAGTAATCCTTATCAACATTGTTCTAAAGAAATCAAGTTTGAACAGTTAAATTATACCCTACTATGCTATTGCTATTGAAAACATCCAATTAATTCGGCTTCCGTACTATATATTACTGAAACAAAACGATTTACCTTAACAATGGGAGAGGCTTAAGTAGGTAATTTATTACCTACCATGTAGTTCGTGGGTACAGAACCTTTTGTTTCAGTTAGCAATAAATTTTGCATTAATAGGTAAGACAAGCAGAAAGAAACTATTGTAGAGTGTGTACTCAACAAACTTTTTGACCGCTTTGAAGTCAGGTGAATAGTTGCGCAGTAGCAAATTTACCTGTAAATTTTGCTACTGCGCAAGCACTCACCCAACTACAGGAAAGCAGCCAATAAACAAAGTGTAAACGAATCCGTATCTACTACAGTAATAATCATGTGGTTTTAACGAATTACACGGGGTTTTAACCCCGAACGAATTTTAGATGAAAATAAAAAAACGGCTTTTTTTTTCTTGCTGTGGTGGTAAGTTTTCCTTTCTAAACGTAAAAAGGGTTTCAAAAAATTACAACCAAAAGTAATATTGCAAAAATAAAAAATATAAGATTTTGATGCCACACATAAATGAATGAAAGCACGGCGAAACTAGGTGGTGGGCACGACTAGCGCGATATCGTTCTGCGCAGTCAGTTAACTTGGGGCTCTAAAATGACTCAAAAACAGAACACTGTGTTTTGTTATTTAACTTTTTTTGTAATATAAAAAAAAATTCCACGCAGGGTCAATCTGTACCACCAGTAGATCATGCGATTTGAAGGAATTACAAGAATTCATTTACACCCTATATAAGTTTGGCGAATACTGTAATCGTTCGAATAAAAGGTAAATAATTATGTGTAATGAAATATTGTCCATAATTTAATTATGCATTTACACTTATATATTATCTAAGACACTGTGGTGGAGCGTGTAAATAGCTCCAGCCGATGAAGGGGTTTGGAGACTGAGAAAGAACAGTCCTAGTTGATGGCGGTGCGGTGCGGTGCGGCAATGTATAGCTTAAATATTAAAAATATGTCAACATAACACTGAACTCACCAGTCTCCGGAAAACTGCACTCCTGGGTGTCTGTGAAGCACTTTCACAAAAACAAAAGAAAAATAGGTGCGTTCAAGAGGGCAGTAGTAGGCGTTGTATGGATTTAAAATTTTCTTCTCTTGAACTGTAATGAACTGTTGCACCGACAATTTTTACGATGCATATTACCGACGCGTGCAGCCAATCACAGGGCGCGTGGAAGGTGAAATTGTGAGACTGTGATTTAGCGCCATCTATTGGCATTTTACTGCCACGCCTAAATTCCCCAATAATGGGGTTGTGGAACAGTGTGCGCCGTCGCCGGCAGATGACATAATTATAAAATTAAAACTAAACATTGCGCGCAACCACACTGGTTTGTTAAGATTTCGTAAAAATGTATCTTAGGCTAATTAAATTGTATTCCAACACGCTGATGATTTAGGGTTTTTTTTTGTGGTAGGATTTATACGGTCCGCCTGGCTAGCTACCGGGTGGTAGCTAGCCAGGCGTTAACGTAAGGGTTTACATTAAAATCCGGCGCCAAGCAGTTTACTGTATTCCGTCGTGTGTATGTGAGAGCCGGAGGGGTATTGGGGAATCCCTCTATATCTCTGTCACTTGGATTCGTGTGCTCCATCTTAGACCCTGTCTGCGCTTACCATCAGGTGCGACGAGGATTAAAAGCGAACAAGAAAAGTAAAAAAAAAAAATTGGGTTATAAAACCTGATAAAACAGTCTGCATAATTTTTGCGGCTAGTATGGTGGTCCATTAATTTAGATTCACGAATAAATAATAAGGCATGCGCACGTGGCATTCTAAGAAAAAAAAGAATGCAACTAAAATGTCCTACTTAACAGCGTTACTTTACAAACTTGCACAATTCATATGCGTGGAACTTTCTGGCATGTGTGTTTCAGGCCTACACAGATTTCTTGCATTCGTACTTAATTGATTACCTCTGGTTAATTGGAATCTTTAAAATCCTGTATTCCTCAAAGCGTGTTCACATGAAGTAAAACTTCCGTTACATATTTTAGATCCTTACCTAAACCTGCTAATTAAGTGACACGTGCCTTACCCCCCTCAATGCTTATTCTGCAATCAACATCTTGTAACAAACTAATCTTTAATTTAACTAGCGTTTTCTTACAACTTTTTCCTCGTTCGATGTTACAACAGATGTCCAAATGAGTAACTTACCTGCGCTGGCGACGGCGCCTACGTCCATGTGATAATTCCAATTTTTTTCTATTCGTGTGTTTACAAACACCTAATAAACTTAATATCTGTGTGAACTTTAAAACATTTAATATTTAAAATGTAAAGTGAGTTTTGAGAATTTTTATAGCCCACACAGTTTTGCGTACGACTGTCCTCCCTTCTCCCCGGCTATCTAGCGGTTTTTCGGGGAACGTTCTGCGGATGACATTTACCGGATTTTAATAATGTATCGTGGGCGTTGATAGCGTGGCGATTGAACGTTTGCCTTCCACGCAGGAGGGAGGTCATTACCGGCCCGCACCACTGACTTTTCAAAGGACATCTGACAAAATGGACCAAAAAGTAAAGTAGCCGGCCAAAGAAAATTATGCATATATTATGATAGTACATGAATACCTAAACATTTTTTAATACGACGTCATTCCTTTAGGTCTCATATCTGAGTCACTACATAAGGTTAAAATATTCCATTTCAGTCAAACTAAAAAAGAATTTGTATGTGAAAAACATGTGCCAAACGTTACTTGTTATTATTTTAGAGGCTGGTAGCCATCGAACAACAAGTTTTTTACATCTATCTTCTATACATATAATAAATCTGTAGACATGGCGTGTCTGTACATAGCAAATATTTTGAAAAAACCTGGTTGGGATGTTAAACTATAACCAATAGAACCCATTTTTAACATTTTTGGAATTTTTGTCTGTTTGTCTGTTTATCTGTTTGTCTGTTTGTCTGTTTGTCTGTTTATCTGTTTATCTGTTTATCTGTTTGTTTGTTCAAGCATCACGTAAAAACAACTGATCCAATGTTGTTGACTTTTATAAATAAATATTGTGCTTATCTCCAAGTAACATATGTTTTTTGTTTCATCGCAATCGGTTCACGCAATCAAAAGTTATGCGAATTTTAAGTTTTCTAGAAGAACTTAGCATGTATTTGTGTATACTTACCATTTCTTTTCAATAGATGGCGTTACGTGTATCAAATCACGTTGTGAGGAAATATAATCAACGAATATATTACTATTCTCAGTCTACGAAAGGTCTATTGAAATGCTATCCGAAGAAGGTACTAACTAAGCTTTTATAAAAAAACGAAGATAATGTTATTTAAAATTTATTAGGTACCTATCTATCTGAATGGCAGTGGAAGAGAAATACATTCAATTTCATGCAAGTGTAGGTATTTAAAATTTTTAATTGTGCAAGGCAATACGATAGATTTATTTGAAATACTCCTACATTTTATTATGAATACTTAAATATGTATTTATAAATCTATTTACTATTAATAAATTCAAAGTGCACTTTGTCTGCAATTAAATATTTTTCCAAAATTTCGATTCGGTGGTACTATACTATCGATACAGAAACCATAACTTTTTTTTTAGAATTATTGTGTCTGTTTGTCTTTCCGTCCGGACATCACGTAAAATCCCGTGGATGGATTTTGATGGGACTTTCGCTGATGTGTTGCGTAAAGAGCGGCAATTTTGCTGCTACATATATCATCACGCTATTGTTCATAGGAGCCGAGCAGTGGAACATTATTTCCACATACTACGAAGTATAAGCTTAATATTCGGATCGTAAAATCGCGTGAATCGATTTTGATGGGCCTGCGCTTATGCTGGTATATAAACTATCACGCTATTGCTCATAGATGCCGAGCAACGGAACATTATTTCCATATACTGCGTAGTATAAGCTGTAGACAGAAGTAAGTGCTGCAGTGAACGGTCGCTGGCTCAGTGTCCTGCGTTAAAACCTCACTTTAAAAAAATACACTTTTTGTAATTTTTTGGAATGTTTTTATATATTTTATTTTGTTCATTGTTGTCAGAACTATTCAAAGCCTGTCGTCGCCGTTTTATTAAGTTTATTTAAGCCTTAGGTAATGTCCCAAAACACATAGCCATGAAGGGAAAGTACTTTAAATATTAAAAATTGTAAATTTCACGCAAAGGTGACTTCATTTCATTTTTAAAAGTAAGAAATGTTGCCTTTACTGATTTTTTTCCCTGAACCGGGAATCAAACTGACAAAGCTATACCATCTGCAAAGGAACCTGTTCATAATATCTTTATGGTCAATAATCAGGATCAAAACTTTCCAACAAACACACTGTCTTAAATTGAACGAAGTGGAAAAAATAAGAACTACTTAACAATAATTAATAAGTGCTTGAATTTAAATGTACATAAGTTAGTCAATTTTCGTTTTATGGTCTTCCATCAATTTTAGACACAATGTTTATTGGGGCGATTTGATCCGTATTATTGATCCTATCGATTGGTGAAATAAAAATACAGATGATATTTTGTTGCATTTGGGTTGGTTCGATTTCCAGATCAAACTTTTTGAAATCTTTGAAAGCAGTACCTATTTGTAACTTATAAAAATAAAATGAAGTCTTCTATAGGTGATTTTTTTATATATTTAAAGTACTTTCCTATTCCACACCTCGAATGAAATCATTTTATAGACTGCACTGCGTAAAATATTTTGATTTAGTTCGCCGATTGTGATTAGATGGCGTTGTAGCCATAATTGTATCGCCATAAGGTTTCGTTACATTATCACAATAAATATCAATATTCAATTATAATCCATTTTAGCAAGGAAATGTATGGAAATAAGCAACGCGTTTTTAGTATTATGGTTATATGAACCTTTACGGTCAATCAAGAAGAGCTGAAACTCTACCTAAAGAAATGGTTTAAAAGATATAAGAGCCTTGGGGGGACACCTTTGTCTATTATTATTATAAATGGAATACATGTACACTATTTAGTTGCTGCGACACAATGTTGTATTCCGAGTTCCACGCGGACGAAGTCGCGGGCACAGCTAGTTCTAAATAAAACGTTCAAAAAAATCTTTAATTTTTTTCACTAATATCGAACATTTTAACCTCATGTAGTGACTCAGATAACAGACCTAGAGGAATGACGTGATAATAAAAAATGTTTAGGTAGTTGTGTACTATCATAATATGTATATACTTTTCTTTGGCCGGCTACTTTGGATTTTGGTCCAAAAATGTATGAAACGTGTCAGGTCTGATTTATTTGCTGATTATACTCGTACGGATGTGAATTTGGTTATCACTTGCGTTAACCGTGAAGGAAAACATCACGAAGTAACCTGCGCACCTGAGAGGGATCGAAAAACTTGTCGATGGTTCATGTGGTTCGTCAACCCGCACCAGGTCAGTGTGGTGGACTAAGGCCTTAACCCGTTTCATCCTGAGAATTGGCCCGTGCCTAGCAGTGGGACCCAGCTAATTAAATTAAATATCATTTATTTCAGGCAATTATTAAAAACCCATACCATGCAGACACACACTCTTAACTACCATAACAAGATAGAATATTAAAATACAGTAACTGAAAATATATATTGAAAGTCTTTTGCCTCTCTTGCAAGATGGACGACACGATACACAGCTTTTACAATTTCATTCCTACTCAGGGTTACCCTTGCGTAGAATGACACTCTGAGCTTACTTAGCAGCGCGGAAAAGCCGGCATTATCTTTCTTAGGATACGTCGTTACCTATTAAATTACCATCCACGCTGTAGACCTATAATTTCATTGTAATTTGAAGTACACTTTTGTTGAGTTCATACACAATAGTAGGTACAAGCCTCATCTCTCGCTTGCCTATCTTAGGTGTAAACGTGTTCGACACTCACATCAATTCGTGAGGAAGCAATCTCAAGGCGCACGTCGCTGCATCTGCTCACGACTCAAACACTGTAAAAACATCGGCTAGAAATAAATTGAAAATCAGTTCGATGCGTTCCCATCTTGTATTGCGTCAACGATTCATACAGCTCGTAAGAAATATTTTATTAACTTTGGTATACAGGCTGTCCTCGTGATCTACTTGTGACACGGATTAACCCGAAATGAGTCATATTTCAAATTAATATTACGATGTGGCCTGTGTTAAAAAAAAAGGTTTAATATAACTAACTAAAAAGAAGGTGAAATGACGTATGAGGATGATGATGAAAAAGTTATCTAACAAAAAGTAAAAAAAAAAAAAAAAAACTTTAAAAAAAAGTAAAAACCGACTTCAAAGAAATACTAAAAGGAGTAAAATAATTACCATAATATAAAATTAACAGTTTCAGAAGTCGGTGGCTTCTATTTGCTTCAGTGTAGAGTTGCACCGACTTCTGAAACTGTTAATTTTATATTATGGTAATTATTTTACTCCTTTTAGTATTTCTTTGAAGTCGGTTTTTACTTTTTTTTAAAGTTTATTTTTTATTAAATACGTTTTAGTGTCCTAATTTTAACCCCTTCATAACCCATCTTTTTGGCTTTGACGTAGTCGGGCATAAAAAGTCCTTTCAAATGATACCTTACACGATATAATGAAAACATTCCAAAGGGGGGAGGGGGGGGACACGCACCCCCTCCTCTTTTCCAGTAGTCAGTTCCCAACAACAAATATAAACAAAGCAATATTAGTAATTTGAGAATTTTGCTTTGATCCGATGAGGAGTTCCGTTCCATATCTCTGAAGTTCATGGTCTAATCATAACAAAATTTATATGGGACCAATCGGAAAGTATACCCTTTCGAACAAAAGAAGAATTTTTCAAATCGGTTCATAAATGACGGAGATATGAGGTAACAAACATAAAAAAAAAAAAAAAAAAAAAATACAACCGAATTGAGAACCTCCTCCTTTTTGAAGTCGGTTAAAAAACAAAAAAATGGTTTTCTTTATCAGAGGCATTTTAGCGCCTCGAGTTAAGTGACTGCAAAAAGCGATATTGCGCTAGTTGTGCTCGCCAGCTTTGTCACCCTGCTTTCATTCATTTATGGATAACATCGAAATGTTCTGTAAAATGAATAAAAAAAATTTCAGTTTTTTTTGTTTTTTTTTTTTATTGAACTCATACTTAGGTAATTTAGATACGATCACTTACTTCTATCGCAAAAAATAAAGTTTTTTTTTCTTCAACCTAACTCCTCTGCTGTGTCAATCTACACCAATAGTAGATCATGTGGTTTTAAGGAATTACACGAATTTATTTACACCCTGTATTTATGGATGAAGCAACATACTAGAATTCAAAGTTATTGAATATAACGTATCAAAGTAAAGTACAGCTTGTTCTCAATTTATGGCATTTCAATTTAAGACAACATTTTAGTACTAATGCCATTTCTCATGTTTACGCCTATGAAATGCTTTGTGTCAGTTAAGTTTGTGACGTTTTGATAGCATTCTTCAAGGTAATGGAGTTAATGCATATTTTAGACTCAAATCAGATATTGGACAGAGACAGCGCCAAAGGCGTAAAAATAAGAAATTAATTTTGTACTTGTGTTCTACGTAAAATCACTTTTCTATCCTCATGCATTAAATCCTTCACAGAATGTTCGTGAGCCATTATCTACTCTTCAACTATTCGTACAACATTTCCATATCTAAGATTGCCTTAATACATCGTTAGTCGGATCAGGAATACTAATCCGAATGGCCCCTTAACAATGAATAACTTTTGTTCTACCACTCTCCCAAAAAGTCAATAGTTTAGGAGAAATAGCTGTTCAAAGATATCATAAAGAATACGCTAAAATCTATCTATCCTCAGCTGTGATTTACATTTTGGGAGTGCCTCCGCTGCGGCACCGGCACCCAAAAATAACGCCATCGGGAGCCGGCGGTACATTAGTGCCGGCAGCCGAGATTAAAAACATCGGCTGCCGGCATCTAAAATGGATACCAGCAGCGGTAAAATAGCGCCTACCGAACGAAGCCCCCGTCATCCCCTTCATGTTAGGTTACTTTAAACCTTGCAGACAGAAATAGGAGCACCGCGCAGCGGGGCTCCGTCGACTCCGCTTTGGAAAACCAAACAATCTTACAAATATCCTCCTAAGTTTTTCTTTTGTTTTTATTGTGATAACGAAAGTGTATGACGAATAATCGTCTCATGAAGTGTTTGAAGAGGCTTTGAAGGTGTATAAAAACAGTGTATGTAGTCGGCGCCGGCACTCGTAATGGCAACCAGCGCCAACAGCGAAGGCACTCCCTTTACATTTCACAATCGGCTATATTTACATTTTAGATCATATTTGAGAGTCACGAATTCGATGTTCCAAATTCTGAATTCGTAACTAAAGTAGGGATGGAGAATTTTTGAAAAAACTAAAATTGTAATCAGTTTGCATAGAAATAAAAATAATCAAATTTTAACGTTTGCTTTAAAACAGTACTTTAAGTGGCTCGCGGATTAGTACTCCCATTCCAACTAACCTTGTATACTAAGCTAAGCAACCTTTGGGTTATATTTAACGTATTAATATTAGAATTAACTGCATCGTTGCACTAGTAGTCGCAAACACGACTGCCAAGCGTAAGTCCTGAATTCGATCCCCAGATGTGTTACTGGATTTTCCGTGTAGAATTTCTCAGTAGCAACTCGGAATCTGGATTTATGCCTGATTGATGGCAATAGGCTCGTCCCCTATTACATGCACCTCTGCCCAACCCTTCGGGGAAGACAGGCGTGATGTTAATATTAGAATTATTTCAAAGTCAAACTTCGTAAAACGACCTCTCTGCGTGTATGTATAACACATTCGCTTACATAAACTTTATGGTTGGCACGTGCCAAACGAAATGTGATACGAAGTAGGGAAGGTCGTAACTCGACTTAGAGCGAGCTTCATTTTATGACAGAATTTATAGATTGGGCCTTGGACGTACCTACTCGAACAATCTTCTCCGTACTGCCGTCTTAAGACTGATTGACATGTAGCCAGTTTTTAATAGAGTGCGAGTTAAGTGTCCAAATATAAGGTGCAAGAAAGTTTTTTTTAAAGGCTAATTATCTTTTCCATTCGTTACGTTTTTTGAAAGAGTTGTACGTCACTGAAGAAGGACATCGCCGCCGAGGAAGCGCTTGCGGTAATTTACATGTCCTTCTGAGGAACTGGCCGGAAAAGGCAAGGGAGAGAGAATTGTGGAAAAATATGGTGCAAAAGTGGGACAATAAAGGATAGAAAAAAAATACGTTACCTACATCCTTTTATTGACTACGAAAAACCGGTGAGGCAGAAACTGTACTGTGTAAACGTATTTCACAGAACACGACGTGACAGCAAATTAAACCATATGGGCTAAGGGCGCGGCGCGGGGAGACCCTGCATTACCATTCCCACTCAAGAACATGAGCTGTTATCACTGTGGGTTACCACTACATAACATAACATCACGCCTGCTTTCCCCGAAGGGTTGAACAGAGGTGTATGTATGTCCTCATTTCGCCGTTATGTTTAAGTCCCAGGTAAAAGGGGGTGACCCTAGCCATCTACCGGCCACAAATCAGACTACGGGCTGTTACTGAGAAATTCCAAACGGAAAAATCTAATAACACTTTGCCCGACCTGGGAAGCGAACCCAGGACCTCACGCTCAGCAGTCGCGCTTGCGATAACTAGACCAATGAGGCAGTCTAAGTCTACAACTGATTAATAGCGGTTATCATGTTTCAATCACTATATTTAACAAACTAAAGACGCAATCTACTTAATACTTGACACGTGCAAATGAGCATTAACATCTGACGCAATTTAGCTAACGGCGATACCAAATCTAGTAATTATCGACATGTCCACGCCCAAAATGTTAATTACTAAAACAGGATACCATAAAATGAAGTTAATGCACTTAAACTTAATGTCACGGTCCGAGAAAAATACTACACTTTGAAGCAAGCTAGTAACTAATCAAGAACGATTTACTTGATTTAGTGACATGTCCATAATAGTAATTTTATAGGAACCGTATACAGCGTTGTATTGGTAATGTAGCTAGTTGTGGATTAATAAATATATTGAATAATGTATATTGTGATCGCTGGGAGGGTAAAAAATGTGAACAAAGAAGGCTATCACGAAGTGGACACCAGATTTAATACCTTATTAATATACTACCTATATCATTGAGGGACAAAATTACTCATAAAAACATAAAGTACAAATTAAAGCAACATTTCTTACAAAATATAAATATCTAATATATATTATTTGAATAAAGATAAATGTTATAATTGAATATAGTTAAATGGTAAAATAAACACAATAACAATATCTTAACAGAAATAAATATAGGAAAATTAATTATTACTAAAAATATACCTACCTACATTCTTTTAGGAGCAACCTGTACCTATCAATCTAAGTCACATTCCTCCACCATTTTTTGTTTTAAGGACGGTCAGTCGGTCACCGATGTTCGCTCGTTTGTTTAGATAAAGACAAATACATCGCTAAATACCCACATTGTTATTTTTGTTGTTGTTTCATTTTAATATAATGAAGAATTTAAGTTTGTTTTTGTTCTCTAAATAATGTGGTCGATGATTTTGGTGCACGGTAAAACTCTAATGAGTTTATATTTGCACCAACTTATAGCTATAAAAATGTATGTGTACTACTGTATGAATAAATGAAATGAAATGAATAACACTTTGTTAGAAGTCTTAAATCCCTACTAATATTATAAATGCGAAAGAGTCTGTCTGTGGCGCTTTCACGCGTAAACCGATTTTGATGAAACTTCGTACAGAGATATTCTGAAACCTGGAGAAGGACATAGGCTACTTTTATCCCGAAATATTCGGAACACGCGATAAACGACATCCAAGCGGCCGCGAGCGACCTCTAGTAGCATATAAATGATTTTATTAACATTTCATTTAACTAGATTTAGTGTATTCATGAAAATATTTATTCATATTTTTACAAAAACCTACATATTAATCTATAATTAACTTTATTATTATCTTGTATCTCGCTTCAGTCACGGCTCATCTTCCGTGTGGAAGATGTCCGGTCCTTTGGAAGGCATACACGGGGACACAGGTCCAACGCGCAGAGGCCCCTTTGAGAACTTTAATCTAAGATGGGGTGGGGCACCAACCGGGGACTATCCACGG
Organism: Amphipyra tragopoginis; assembly: GCA_905220435.1. Lineage (NCBI taxonomy): Eukaryota > Metazoa > Arthropoda > Insecta > Lepidoptera > Noctuidae > Amphipyra > Amphipyra tragopoginis. The sequence goes on along the minus strand of HG991997.1, from coordinate 10,711,632 downwards.
CTGCACTATTGGAGTACAGTCATGGACCGTCCTAAGTGGGTGCAAAACTATTGTAAAATATGCTAAAAAAATATCTGGTCTATGGAAAGGGGTGTTTTGTGGATCGGTTAACCTCTATTGCCGGAAGAAAACGGCGTCTGCCTTTCAAGTTTAAATTTGAAATTTGTTGGCAGACGGTGACTCGCCAGCCCACTAGCTGGGCCCCCTGAAAAGCCGCCAGTACATAGGCGAAGAGGGCAACAAACGTGTGGGCGTTATTATTATTATTATAATTAAAATAAAATATTTCATAAAATACGAGGTTTTTTTAATTTTAATTTTCTAATTAATACTCTTAAGTATACACTTTCTTTTCAATCGTATTAGAAGACTAACTTTTGCCCGCAGCTTCGCTTGCGTGAAATTTTGAACCTGTTAAGTGACGATTTTCCATACAAACTTGCATCCCCTATTTAACTCCCTTAAGGGTTGAATTTCGAAAAATCCTTCCTTATTCCTTGTCTGCATTATAAAGGGAACCTCTGCGTAAAATTTCAGCTTTCTTGGTCCAAGGGTTTGGGCTGGGCGTTGATGAGTCAGTCAATCAGTCAGTCAGGACTTATCTTTTTATTTATATAGATAACCTTCCTTGAAAAATTTAGGATTTCAGTTGGTGTCACCACAGAACTAAGCTACAAAAACTCATGATAACGTTCTTATATTTTTTTTTCTTCATACATAATTGATTCGTTTTACTCGTATTTATTATACGGAAGCAAGGCATAATAATTTAAAATAAATATAACGATTATATTTTCAGGTAGCAAAATACATTAATATTTTATTTCAAATTTTCTAGTAGTTGTTTAGCTAGTTTTAACTATCGATCATTATTTTAATATTTATTGCAATTCATATGTTACAATTATTATTACAAATCGTGATTGATCGTTATACAGAACTACCGTTCAAAATTTAGTCAATCTGTCTACTAAAATATATTTTTTGTATCCTATTATTAATCATATTGTATGGTCCAAAAAAATCACCAAATTAATCAATATGACATAGTTTAGTCATACATAGTTTGAACGTATAATAATAATAATTTACAACATATTAGTGTCATTGACAATTCAGGCGTGTAATTTTAATAATAACACAATTATGCATATTGAGAAGCGTGAAAAATGACAGATCTATATTTTGTCGCATGACTATGTATTTGTATTCGTAATTTTAATATGTTTCATGACAGCGAGCGGCACCTTTCAAAGTTACAGGAAGTAGAACAGTGGTTAGTTAGATATTATTTATTGCCTATAAGATAAAATATGTTGAAGCAAAGTTTGTACGAGGTAATAAATCTGCCAGTGGTTTTTTTTATGTCGCCTGCTTTCGTCTCTTATTCCGCCTACAGTCAGAACGCTTCCCTAGTATCATTGACGATGGGCTAGCCAACAGACCTTTACCATAAAAGCCATTGTCCAAGCCAACAAAGCAAGGGAAAATTTAGATTAACATAACATAACATCACGCCTGTATTCCCCGAAGGATTGGGCTGAGGTGTATAGTACACCCTCATTTTGCCGTTATGTTTAAGTCCCATGTAATACGGGGCGAGTCTATTGCCATCAACCACACAAATCCAGACTTCTGAGAAATTCTACAAGAAAAAATCCAATATCACTTTGCACGACCTGGGGATCGAACCCAGGACCTCACGCTCAGCAGTCGTGCCACTAATATTAAAAATAGATATAATATTCCTTACTTTTCGGCGGAAAGTGCAGATAGCGATTTTCTAACGCTTCCTCTTATATCATCTATCTGTGTCCGTTCTCGATGCTTTTGTTTTGACCATAAATGTACATGTAATGTGGTGTGGTGGCTTCCCACGGTGCGTGATTGCGCGCACCGGCGGTGCATGGTATATGTCATCCATAAAATCAAGCACCATGGGGAGCCATATTATGAGAATGCGTGGTTGGTAGCTATGTTTTCATTCCGAAATACCAAGTGAAAGAGAACTCGCACCGCACCTTTGAATTTACCGACTCGCGACTTATGCTTGTTTCCCACGGTGCGTGATATCGCGCACCGCAACACACAAGCTCGCACCGACGCATCATGGGAAGAGACTCGTCTGTGGTAATGCAGACGCGTGCGGCGGTGCGCCGTATCCGTCGTCGGTAACTTCAAAGGCGCGGTGCGAGTCTCCTTTCACTTGGTATTTTAGAATGAAAAAATAGCTTCGAATCACGCACCTTCATAATGTGGCTTCCCACGGTGCGTGATTTTACGGATGATACCACGCACCGTGGGAAGCCAGCTCTATACGGCGCACCGCTCCGCACGCGTCCGCGTTACCACGGATGAGTCTCTTCCCACGGTGCATCGGTGCGAGCTCGTGCGTCGTGGTGCGCGATATCACGCACCGTGGGCAACAAGGTCCAAGGTAGAGATATTTTCGTAGTTAGAACATACAATACTTACAAAACCCTTCTCATTCTGAGAAAAGGCAGAAATAGGTTGATTATGCCATGCGCCATGCTTATGCTACATACAACACCTATATGTTTCTATCACTACTACCTACCTATTACTCTATTTATAATACTAATTTGTTAACAGGTTTGAACTTAAATGACCTTTAGTTTTGCTAGACAAACAGAAGGTAATAAGAAATCAGGATAGGGGAAAAAAAACTGTAACTGATTTTTTGTGCCTAACCGATCGCTATCAAATTACTAGGAAACTCACTTGGGTATTCGACTTCACTTTCCGGGCTCTTGAGGAATATTTAGGGAATCCGACGAGTCGGAAAGGTCGAAAATGGTCAACGCTGTCTTTGAAACATGGCCACCAGAAGGACGACAACTTCATTTTTTTTAATTAAAATTAGGCCCATTTGCAGATACTTATGAAACGTCAAAACTAGGTGCACCGAATATTAGGTAGACCACTAGCATGATCTGATGAAATAACGAGGATCGCAGGGCGACAATGAATGAGACTGGCTCATGGCCGGATAAGTTGGTGTACAGCAAATAAGGCCTAACTATGTAATGCGTGAACGAAGAAGTATTCGAGCAGCACACACCCTTTTTTTTATGTGCATATTTTATTAAAAAAAAAACTAGGTATGGATTCTGTCCTGTCGGTCTATCTGACAGGTCATTGCACTAATCTAATATTTTCGTTTAGTTTAAAAACTAATAGTTTACTTTAAAAATAAACTTCGTACTTTTTTGACCGCCAGAGCATATTATAGCGTCATTGAGTTCCTTAATGAAAAAGAATTTGTGTTGACATAATCAAATTTACTTGGAGGTACCTGTATAATAATGCTGATTAATCTTATAATTTTACTAGAGGTCGCCAGCGGCTTCGCCCGCGTGGATGTCGTTTATCACGTATTCCGCGTATTTCTCTACTATATTGTTCATGTACATACATATAAATTTTCCTTTAGAATCACTCTACCTATTAAAAAAAACCGCATCAAAATCCGTTGCGTAGTTTTAAAGATCTAAGCATACATAGGGACAGAGAGACAGCAGGAAGCGACTTTGTTTTATACTATGTAGTGATTAACCAGAATTTACATTAGACATAAGAAAATATTATATTGTTACATATAAATATATTTATATTATATAATAGAATATATTATATTGCTCCAAATACTTAGAATAAAATAATATCAGGTATTTAAATGTATGCCTCTAATCAAATTTAAAAAGTCCCTTCAGGGTTATTGCCAGAGAAGTGCTATTACAGCATAGATGAATTTTAAATGATATTTTCCTTGTATAGAATTTTGAATGTGCATATTAAATTATTTTTATTATTTGTGTCTTCAAATTGAATTTAAATTATGACTTTGTGATTTTGAATTGAATTTAAATTTTGACATTGTAATTTTAATTTAATTTAAATTTTGACATTATGATTATTTTTTACATTATGATTATTTTTACATATTTTTTTTGCATTGATTGCCTCGTGTGACAAATTTTTGTACGCCTTAAATGGCGAAACATGTAGCTACCTCATATTAATTATAGGACCTTTATAACATACTCATGTTTTACAAAATAAATATATCTTATCTTATCTTATCTTATCTTATCTTATCTTATCTTATCTTCGATTCGTGTCGACTTCTCTCTACCTGCCCTGATTCAAACTGTTTTGTTGTTTGATTGTTTTTTTTAATAACTCAGTTATCGACCGGTTCGGTTTGCTATCTCTTTTTGTTTATAATTCTCGTAATGCGAGAAAGAAATAACAAACCGAATGGCTTGACAACTGACTGCGAAAAGTTCTGAATCAGTAGGCCTAGCACAAATTTTATGACGTATGGTAACGTAAACGTAACGTTAACGCGAGTGAATTTTGAATTAGAAATACTCGTTTCGCACATAACATTAATTGAATTGAAAATTTTATTTATATCTATGTATGATACAACTTGTGCTTGTCAATTAAACCAAAATGCTATAGAATAGTTGTATTTTCGATTTAAAATTCACTCACATTAACATTACGTTTACGTTACTACCTATACGTCAAAATATTTGTGCTAGGCCTACAGGAGGCTGGTGAAAATGTTTTACGATCTCTACTTTCCACTACGAGACCTTACTTCCTCAGTGCTCCTGATTGGCTGTCGTGGTATGACAGATCCAAGACCTACAAATATTTACGCCGAGTAGTATTATGATGTTATTTTAAATCGTGATACATTCATGTTCGAACAAACAAACATCCCTCCTAACACAAATCTATGCAATCATCTAACCATATCAAATACAGCGATGTGTATTATAAAAACTCGTATCGTTTGAAGGTCGACCGGCACAATTATTCCGTTGTTATGTGACTATAGATTCATCAGCGTACAGTAATGAGTTACTGTCACGGGATTGTAATTATAAGTTGTGTTGTAACGCAAACAAGTACCTGTATTCTACATACCTACTACATTTTATTACTATATTATTCTTCCTCTTCTTATTTAGAATATCTATCTAAAATAAGTCATGCCGTAGTATACAAATATGCAATAAAAAATATTACAATATTTTGTGTTAATTCCTCCGAATTATTCCATCAAGCTTGGATGAAGTATGCAGCATCACCCTCCCGCCCACAAATACATGCACATGCAGAAGGTATGATTAATATAATGCAACATGCAACCCAAACCGACACGACACGTGTTTCGTCCCTTCACGGGTCATCCTCAAAAGATGAGGAACATTTTTCGCGTCCGAGCGGTCGACGAGAAAATTGTAATTACATATTTGTATATCGTGGATTTACGCAAAGTAACGCCTGATTCCATCATTTATCATGCCATGGTAAAAAGATTAGCCAGTCATCAAGTTGGAGCGGGCCTGGCCGTCATGGATTCATACTATTAATAATCAAATTTATTCTTCTTCCTATCAAGATTTGCCGACCTGGCGATGTCCCACACTCCCACAATTAATAAGCCTCCACGAGTGACGAGACGAAAGTAGTACGTCCTTTTTTTTTCTTCGGAAAGTAAAGTACTTAAACTCCTCATGGTTACCCTCCACCCGGGAAAGGCGAAGGGGTATGCCGCGGACTCTAACTGGCTAAAAACCGACGGTGTTCCTTCTCCTGACCCTTGGCCGGGGTCGCGGGATTCGCAGCTGCATGCACCGCGACCCCGGCAGTCAAACCCGCTACCAACCTTGCTGACTGGCTAATCTTTTCACCACGGCAGACTTATACGTATGATATAATGGCGGAAGTGCATCTTCTGTACTCTGAGTCTTTTATTCGACTCATGCATCGGAAATAACAATTGTATGGCCTTCAGATGTTTGTTCTGAAATGAAATTGTTGCTTACTCGGATTTTAATTGTGCGTGTAGTTTCTTTTCGTAATAGCACTAACAATTTTAAAATTATTTGTGTGTTTGAGTTACTATTGTGGAGCGTTTATTTGCTGGAATACAGTCTTGCTCCTTAAATACAGTCTGTATTTATAATTCAACAAACCTCCAAACTCATTTATTCAACTAGAATTACTTCGTTTTTTTTGAACGGCAATGTTACAAAAGACAGTTTCCAAAAACACCCGCCCTTCACCGCTTCCTAGTATTTATGCTGTGAAGAAGAAACGGCTGAACACACTCCCCAGCAACACAGATCTGTCTGTCAATTCAATAAATAAATTAAGTCTATACGCAGAGTAATGTATACACATTATGCATAATTTATTATAAGTATAGGTATACGGTGAGCAAATATCCAAGCAAGAAGAGGTATAGGTATAATACATTTTTATTAATTATTTACCAACTTTATATTATAAAGGACAAATAAGCGGACCTAACGACCTGCAAATACCTATTACGTCCATTTGCAGTGTCATGATTTTCAATTTATTGCCATCTTCAATAGTATTCGATTAAAAACGATGAATCTGTATTTATTTCCATTTATCGTATCTTAGCAAAAATATTACCAACTTTTTCAGAAGAATATGATTTTTATCGCGATATTTTTTCTCGATCGAGGCCAAAATAATTTAGTAAATGAAGTACGTAATAAAACCATTGCAAATTATTTACATAATTGTAGAAATATAACAGTTATGACGCTTGCTCAACATTTATTTTTATATACGATAGTCGTCGTTAAAGTTTACACGAATATTTATTTAGCAATTACCTTATATTTTAAATGTCATGGCAGCTTTTCATTTGTATAATTCTGATATAACATTTTATTTATATCTTATCGTTAATATACATAACTATTGTGTATTATATATTCGAAGTTCGACTCAAGACCTCGCAGTTTGTTCAGCTCATGATTAAGGCTCCATTTGGGTCCGAAACTAGTCGGGCAATCCCAAAAATGTACGGAAGTAAACCTTAACTAATTGTTAATGTAACTATTATGGTTTTCTTCTTCTCTCGTGTCAGCACGAGCTATACAAAAATAGCTCATGCTGTGGTGAAAAGATTAGCCAGTCAGCAAGGTTGTTAACGGGGCTGACTGTCCAGGGTGCGCCGGACGTACTTAAGTATCGTGACTCGTGGAGGCTCTTTTCATGCACCCCATTATGGTTTTGATTCTCTAAGAAGGATCAGGCAGACATGTTAGGACGGTTTAAAGTGATAGGGTATCTTGTAATTTTATCGGGTATAATCTTATTAATCCAACACTAATCGCAGTTTCTACTAGAAATAATAACGTATTGTAACTATACACAATTGACTGCCTTGTTATTCTAGTGGTCGCAAACGCGATTGCTGAGCGTGAGGTCCTGGGTTCGATCTCCAGGCCGGGCAGTGTTACTAGGTTATTCCGTGTAGAATTTCTCCGTAGCAGCCCGGAGTTTGTGCCCGGTTTATGGCTATAGGCTCGCTCCCTATTACATGGGACTTAAATATAACGGCGAAATGAGGGTGTATTAAACCTGACATCGACTACAGCCGAAACGCATCGAATCGAGTCGAGTCGCATTAGTTCAGTGTGAAGACCGTAATCGCAAGTCGTTAAGACAGAAATTCGCGTGACAACCAATGCGCGCGAGTGATGCGACTCGGCACGTCTCGGCTCGTCGCTGATCGACGCAGTTTTAGTGTCTAAACACACTATGCGGAAGATACGCGACCGAAGTTCGGCATGATTACGCCTGCAATGTTTTTTAAATTACCCGCGACACACCAAGCTGAAATTACGTCGCGTTTTACCTATACAAAAAACATAGACGCCGAACTTCGGTCGCGTATCTTCGGCATAGTGTGTTTAGACACTTATAGTAAATGTATAGAAGGCGAATTATTGCGATTCTATTCGACTCGACTCGGCGAGCCTAGGGGACGCCAGCCTATATACAGCTCTACCCAGCCCTTCGGGGAATACAAGTGCGATGAAATGTATGTTGTAACTATAAATTTTCCTTAAGGTGCATGTACCGATGGACCGTCCATACAATGTTTGTAGGGATTATACGCTAAAAATAGACACTCTTTGTTTAAAACGAATCATTTTATCACTTTTCTACAATCAAATGTGCTCGCGAATTCACTCTTTAGGAAATAACTTACACTAATTACTGAGAAAAACAATCATGAAATTCAGACAAAATTTGACACTTCTTTACATGTGTGGGTTTGTTTTGACAAGCAAACTAAGCGCCATGTTTGTTATAGTTTAAAATTGTAAGCGATAGATGGCGTGCAGGCGATATTGTAAATAGATATTAAAATATGCAGCGTTGCCGGTCTTCTGTAACCTTGACGGCGGCTGCGTTGCCAGCTAATTTGACTATGATTCGAATGCATGTACATTTTCAATTTGTTGAACGTAATGTTGATGCACTAGGATTTGCGCGCGGAATTTGTTGCGTGTTATATTTTGTATGCTATTTTAATTTATTCAAATTGCAATATGTCTAGTAGGTACTTATGTAATTGATTTCAATTGAATATAATTATTGCAATTTATTATTGGTAGGTAAACAATTTTATTAATTATTCAAAATACGCAATTTTATTGTAAAATAAAATTACCTAGGTATATTTCGACGGTAAGTATTAGAAACAGCAAGTTGGCCCGTGAGTTGGGTTTTAGACGCTGCAATCTCGTTACAATACTAATTACCTACGTACCTACGTGTCGATGTTGTCATTATGTATATTTTATGGTCAACCATGAATTAAATTATTCAGTAAGTCACCAAAGTAACCACAACATTAAATTTCGTGAAAAAGCAATCTTGGGGTATGTTTTTACCAGGTAAAGAATACTTTGTATGCATATAGCCCCCCGCCGAGACGCCGTCGCGAGCAGACGTATTTTTGAACGTTCCGTGTTTTAAATTCAAAAAAAATTGTTTAAATTGCAAAATATTGTGTAAACTATCAGTGAAACGATCAATTAATTAGTGATTACCATCTCAGTGATAAAATATTGAAACAATTACATCACACAATTAACAATATTATCAAAATTATCAACAGCAAATCAAGACAAGTTGTTATAAAAAATCGTGTTAGCGTGCGCCGGGCCAAGTGTCCTTGAAAGTGAATGCAAGGACAAGCTTTACACCTGCAGCTACAGTACCTATTTTTATTAAATAGAACGCTATTTTCAACTCTCTTAGTAACGACGACTTGGTCCGATGACACATGGGCCGGACTGTAAGTGAACGTGATCGTGTGAGTATCAAGTTCAAACCTCCGCAAAACACATTACTTTTTGGAATGTTTTTTATTATGCTGCTAAAATACCAGAAAAATCTGAGATTTTTTTACGAAAAAATTGGAGAAATTTCTGAAATATTATAATTAATACTTGCACAAATTGCTGCCTGCAACATTGCTTAATTAAAGAAAAATCCGCATTCATTGTTGCTTTATTTTGCTTTTGGTGCATTTGAACGCCCAATATGCCGCTAAATCGAACACCGCCAACCTCACCGAAATCTAACTTCAAAAAAAAAAAAAAAACAAAAACATTCAGACGAATTGAGAACCTCCTCCTTTTTGAAGTCGGTTAAAAATCAATGATGGTGACGCTGGTACTAATATACTAAGTAAAGTTATTTTTTACAAATATACTAAGTAAAGTTATTTTTCTTTGTAGCACCTGTGAAGCAGTGGTTTCAAGACAAGAAGAAATAATTTTTGTTCAATTGAAAATTTTTTGTAGTAGTTTGTTTAGAATCTACATAATCATTGTATAAAGCTTTTAATTTGTATTTACTATAAAAGGTGAAATAATACCTTATTGAACTCAATAAAGATTTAGATTTTTGTTTTACTAAAAACTTAGGTAATAAAATAAAACTATATTTTACTGTGTATATTTGACATTATTTATTTCCTTTTTTTATTAATCAATTAAATGTTTTACGCCTTAAAATATAACTTTTATTTTCCTAAAATAGTACTAGTTTTAATTTATCGTAGGTGTCGTTCTGCCTACCCCTATTGAGAGTATTTCTACAAAATATTTTAGCCCTTTTTTAAATGCACGCCATCTAGTGGTAAACTTTGTAAACGTAGGGAATACGTCTATGTGTGTGTAAAAGTGTGTAAATTCAATGACAGATGTTATTATGGGATTCTGTGTCAAATTGGGTGGATTTTGAGGCATTGTTATGATCAAGTTCATTAAAAGGTAATGACCAGGTGTCGCGAACACTACTTCTACAACTTTGTAATGCTCAGATTTCACATAAAACGAAATAAACTCAAAATAATGATTTCAGCGCCATCTAGCGGGAAAAGTGCTGGGAACAGCCCGTATCTTTCACCTTAAGGAAATTTAGTTTTCTGTACATACTTTGCCTTACCTGAATATCGAACTATAGATGACACGATAACACTCGCATTAGAGACCGCAAAACCAATTAGAATAATAGACTTGCGGTCTAACATTTAAAAAAACCAAGTAGCATTTTTTCAAGGTCATTCGTTTTTAATTTCTGTTTCCTTATACAATAATATTCATATAAATCAGATCTTAACCATTTAGACTTAGGCAAAAAGTGCGATGAGTAAGTAGCACACGTAATGTGACATCATAGGTACCTAACTGTGACGTAACGGAGGCGTGACCAGAAAACCTAGACATTTTGTATAGCGGGACCAGATAAACCAAGCATGCGCATGATGAACTTGAAACACATCGATTTATATTTATTTAAAGCTTGGAGCAGATAAAACCTATCTAACTTTTAACATTATTGCCGCACATGCATTGCTAGCTTAAGAATAACTTTATACATCAAAAAAGATTTCAAAAGAGTGAATTTTGCCTGGAGCGGATAAAAAAATCTAATGATACAGTTGTTTCCAGCAGTAAAATAGCGATAACGAGGAAAATGAGTTTAACATAAAGCATAATATATTTATTTTAGTAAAACTGCGAATTAAAACTAATTTCAACACTGTTGAATTAAAATTATGGATAGGTTAAACTATTGATATTCTAAAACCTTGCATATTATAAGCAGCAGTTCAATAAACTTTACTCTAAAGTGCCTTAACCCGTGTAGTAATAATTGTTCAAAAGATGCGCAATGTGAACTTTTGTAAAAGATGAACATTTTCGATAAAATCGTGGGGTCGCATTCCAATCTAATAATTCGTTATGCTGGCTGTCGAACGAAACCTTATTCTGAACTTTTATTATTTATAAGATCATTGCAGAATATTGTTTTAAGTGAGATTAGTTAACTTTATTTTTCTTAGGGCTGAATTTTCATCGTCAAATAACTATTAACTGAAGAATAAATGGTCGTATGGTGCCAGACGTAAAGAATAGACCTATCCCATCTCTTTCCATGGGTGTCGTAAAAAGCGACTAAGGGATTCACTAGAGGATGGGCAGCAGCGTTCTCTGAGTATTTTAACAACCATACTGCGATCGCCAACCCGCCTGCCAAGCGAGCGGATTATGACAAATCCCCCAACATGCCAACATGCAACATGCAAGATGGGGGAGGCCTAAGTTCTGCAGTGGACGTCTTTCGGCTGAATGATGATGATGAAGAATAAATATGGCGGTTTGACATATTTTCTATACAAAAGCTGTCAAAACGTCAAAATTATTCCTCAGATAAAAGTTATTTGACAGTTGAAAAATCGGCCCATAAATAAACAAAAAAATATGTAGTGATGTACATTTCCTTGACATTTACGCGATTAACACACGGCACCACGCATCGCCGCGGATGACGGTGGCAGTACAGCGGATTTCGTAGCGGTACCCCGCGCGGTAAGGCGGATTACGCGCCTATCCGCGCGGATAGATTTAACGCGGTTTTGACCAGTTTGATCACAAACACTGGCAAAAACACCGGCGCCCTGCGTGTGATGCACTTCCCCTCCGTGCGGACGGCAGCGCGGAGGGGCGGTGGCGGCGAGAGCACCGCTCGACCGCGCGGTTGGGCTGTGTACGTGTGTTTGGCATCAACGGATTTCTTAGAGACCAATGCGACATGAGATCCGCTTCACCGCCTACCGCGGCGGTACGCGGTGCCGTGTGTTAATCGCCTTACAGGACTTGGTGGGCTAGCTTATTCTATTATCTCGGACACTGCACTACATTTTATGCAATAACTAAAACAGATCCTGTAACAACATAACTACATAAATATTAGAGATGGGCCGAACATGGATTTCACCGAATACGAACATTCGGCCGAATGTTCGGTAAAACTTTTACCGAACCGAATATTTGGCCGTATAATTGATTTCCTAAAGTAAACAATACAAGTCTGAATGCGTTTACTAAAAGCGCACATATGGGCGTCTTAATAAAATTTACCTTCATGTAACTTAAATAAAAAGTTGATAAAAATGTGAATTCTTAAGGTTACGTTTCCTATATTATAATATTCGATTTGGTCTCTTATAAAGATCTCATATTTGTCTTAGTATGTCACTAACATAATTGAGTATCGCTGTTTGTGTAGGGGTAGTTGATTGATCTCTCAAATGAATACCTATAAAAAATGCAATTAATTCTTTCTCTTAAAAAAACTATATTGGTTTAATACTTTTAACGTTTAAACTTTAAAGTTTATAAGACAATAACTAATTTTTGCCACTTTAATTAGAAACTAGAAATGTGATTATCATATTCAATCATACACGGCTCAATACAGTAAAAAAAATACTTTGAGTACCACTTTGCCGAACGTTCGGTGATTTAGCCGAATATTCGGCCGAATACGAATATTTGGTAAACCTGCCGAATATGCCGAATAACGAATATAAAACGAATATTCGGCCCATCCCTAATAAATATCTTGACAAATAAATCGAACGTCAGTATGCTCTAGTTGGTTAGCCCTGATAATTAACAATCTGCATGACAAAAGACGACCTATCATCAATCGTTACAATATTGTTTACATTATACAATTTATGGCATAAATATGCCAAAGCATTAAAGTACCATGATTATGCACGCAGCCTTCACGGCACCACATAAATGCAATTATTTAATGATTTATGTTCGGTAGCCCTGCTCACGCGCCGTGCGCCGGCACAGTGTAACAGTCTAATTGAAGACTCGTCTGCCGTCGATCACGGCTCACGGCCAATCCGTACACGACTGTGTATAGGATGATCTAGTTCTTGTTGAGTAAAATGCTGCTTGAGCTTTAATTCTTTAACTTTCGAAGACATGAATTGTTAGCTGACAAAAATATTTAGGTATCCCCTTGAGCGTTAAAAGTAGTCTCGTTATGCAAATAAAACAATAGTTTTGTGAAATAATAGTTTAGTTTTATTATGAAAAATATAATTTTCGCAAAAAAATGCGAAAATTTCCCTAAACGGAAAAATACACGAAAATTGCTAATACATTGTAAGTCTAATTATACTAATACATATATCATCGGATAGGTAATTGAATAACGATTCCAACGACGTAACTTGTAGAGAGCTAGCTATCGTAGCATAAGAGATATCGACGTTTTAATTACGCGAATTAATCCGCGAATCAAACCGCGAATTAAAAGACACCAACATCGATCATCGCGCGTTTTGCGCGCCACGCCATAAGGGGTATGACATACAGGGGTATTGCTACCATACTAAATATTTCTTTGTCAACTCGTAAGATAATGAAGGATTTCTTACCTCCGGTTTCTGAGTTGAGAATACTAGGAGCAGTACTGAAGTAAGATTTGAGTCTTATGGAGTTGTCAAAAAAATTATGGATTATAAAGCATTTTTTGACAACTCTGCCCCTACTCAAATACCTATTACTTAAGTACTGCTTATCCCGAATACTCAAATCTGAAACCGGAGGTTAGTCAGGGTCTACGTGGCATTAACTTAATGATACCTATATTTTAAAAATATAATGGATGAGTTTTCTTACCGTGAACGGAATAGAAAGAGGCTTTGGCATAGTTTTTAGTTTTTCTTTAACTTTATATGAAATTGATATATCAATAGATACATACTACAGAAACTCAAATCGTACGCAGGTGTGTATGATTTGAATTTAGATAAATTATATAATCGATTTATTTGCTTCAAAATTGCTGCTTTTATTGATTTAGTATGAAAATTTACTTCAAATTAGTAGTATTTTTTGATAGATTATCATTACAGGCAATAAAAAAAACTATGCCATGTGGTTCTACTCCGTTCGCCTATTATATCCAATTTTCTTCTAGACGGTAAAAAAGTCACCGGTATATTTCTAAATAATATATAACACCCTTAAGAAAGCAACATTGTAGCAGCCATCTATATTAAAATTCACGACGTATCTGTGGTCGTGATAGGTTTTTTATTGATGTACTAGTACGTACACCTGCACGCTTAGGCAACTTACACGCTTATTGGAACCTACTTGACACATTTGTCTAGACCAATTCGGCCTTTTAGCACCACTTACATGCAAAATCAGTCTGAATGCCTTATGTATTATTGAAATATACAGCATTTCGAAATAATAATCTACTGTTGCTTTTAAACGAAGCAATTTTAAAGGTTGTAATCAAATACGAGTTCTAGATCAACTTAATCAAATCATAACTGAAATATAAGTAGGTAGGTAGTAAAGTTTTATAAAATGTTAGGTCAAAGAATAGATACCTCATCATCTGCCTAGCCTTTTCCCAACTATGTTGGGGTCGGCTTCCAGTCAAACCGGATGCAGCTGAATATCAGTATTTTACATGGAGCTACTGCCTATCAGACCTCCACAACCCAGTAACTGGGTAATACGATCCTCTTGGTAAGACTGGTTGTCAGACTTTCTGGCTTCTGACCAACAGTAACGACTGTCAAAGATCTACAAATGACAGCCGGGACCAACGGCTTTACGTGCTTTCCGAGGCACGGAGGAAACTCGCTATGGTAAATGGTCACCCATCCACAGACCAACCTCGGCAAGCGTGGCTTAACCCGGAAGATCGGTCTATGCGGCTGTAATTATTTAGCCACAAGCTCCTCAAAGAATAGATACCTAATAAAGTATAAATATATGGTTAACTAGAGGTCGCTCGCGGCCTCGCTCACTCACACATCGCGTATTCTTAAGAACAAAAGTAGCATATCGTCGCCCAGAAGTGAAAACCTCGGGAATGCTGTAGTATCACCTTCATCATCATCTTCACCTTCTTTCATTTTGATATTAAACTCTTTTATCACTGGCCATTTAGATATGATACTTTTTATACCACGATGGGGGGGATTGGCTTTTTGGACTTGGTTTTGAAATGGAGATAGAAGTGATTTTGATAAATGTGATATATTATTTTCTATATGTATAAAACACCTCTTATATATAATAACATTGATAAAATATAATATTCTAAAGTACTGGTGGTTTACATTATACGTATCACATCAATCATCCCCTGTACTCTGCTCCATGCAACACGTGTGAGCTGGACAACCTGAGCAGCCACATATCTGTTGAAGAACCTGCGTTCCCCTGGTACCAAAGTGAGACGCCTCCTGCCCTAACTACACTCACCAGTTCGGATCCTGCCTATACTCTACCGTCATGATTAAATGCGCTCCAGCTGGTCTGGTTGCTGCCACCAGTTTCTACCAAATGGCTGTGTGGGCCATCGGCGAACACCAAAACTACAAGAAGGAACTCGCTGACAACCCCAAGGGACGTTAAGCTATCCTACCTCTTATGCTATAAGCAATTTATTATTGTTATGTATTATCATCTGCCTAGCCTTTTCCCAACTATGTTGGGGTCGGCTTCCAGTCGAACCAGATGCCGCTGAATATCAGTATTTTACATGGAGCGACTGCCTATCAGACCTCCACAACCCAGTACCTGGGTAATACGATACTTTTGGTAAGACTGGTTGTCAGACTTTCTGGCTTCTGACCAACAGTAACGACTGTCAAAGATCTACAAATGACAGCCGGGACTAACGGCTTTACGTGCTTTCCGAGGCACGGAGGAAACTCGCTATGGTAGATGGTCACCCATCCACAGACCAACCTCAGCAAGCATGGCTTAACCCAGAAGATCGGTCTATGCGGCTGTAATTATTTAGCCACGAGCTCCTCCCTATTGTTATGTATATGTATTAGGTATTGAATGCTCTACACATTCTTTACAACTGGTGTAGCAGACGTGCTCAGGAGATCCTGGGGCCGTCTGTTACATTACAATGCATTTGGTCATTGCACGGTTCCTGTGGGCTTTCACGCGGACGAAGTCGCTGGCAAAAGCTAGTCAATTATATTTATTACGAATCTAATATACCCAATAAAGGCTAGTTTCAGTGCCTACAAACTAATTTCACATAGAGCGGCTCTCTTACAAGATATAGTACCTATACGTCGTGATAAAATAAAAATGACCAAATTGCATTCCCGAGGTTTTCACTCCCGGGTGACGATATACCTTTCTCCAGGTTCTAGAGTATCTCTGTACCAAATTTTATCAAAATCGGTTCAGTAGTTTAGTCGTGATTAGGTAACAGACAGACAGACAAGTTACTTTCGCATTTTAAATACCTACGCTCTTTTAAAACTCAATTCTATTACTTTAATTATTGATATCATAAATCTTTGCTGAGCTTTGATATTAATTCTAATGGAAGGTGATCTACCTTGTCTTAATATTAATTTGATAACTCCATACACTTATGTACGAATGATATTTGTAATATTTGCGAGTTATAATTGCGAAGTGGGTATTCTAAACTAAATTGCGAGCTATAAAGTACATACAGACAGACTTTTCAAAATGATCTGAATAACGAAGAAAATTAAGCTATAGGTACATATCTCAATGATACAAATGGTGTTTCAAAAGGAACACAGTACAAACTGTCATTTTATCCCATTGTGCACTAAAATAAAGTATAATTTCTTTAGTTGTTTAGGTAATTATGAACAGTCTGTTCGTCCCGATATACTTAATGCTGACTGTACCACAAAGGACTTCGTATCGTTAGATCTGGAAATGGAAAATATTTCGCAGCAAAATAAATAATTGTTCAAACTTTTTGGTGTGTACGGAAAATGTAATTTGATGTGTAATTTTGAATATTTAAATCACTTTTACAAGTCGGTTTGTTTTTAGGGTTTCGTACCCAAAGGGTAAAACGGGACCCTATTACTAAGACTCCACTGTCCATCCATCCGTCTGTCACCAGGCTGTATCTCATGAACCGTGATAGTTAGACGGTTAAATTTTCACAGATAATGTATTTCTGTTGCCGCTATAACAACAAATACTAAAAAATAGAATAAAATAAATATTTAAGTGGCCTCCCATACAACAAACGTGATTTTTTTCCGTTTTTATAGATAATGGTACGGTACGGAACCCTTCGTACCGTTCGTGCCTGCGTGTCGTCAGGACTCACCTTACGTTGAAAAGGGTTTAACATCTGCGCATGATTCACAAAAAAGTGTCACTAGCAAAAAATTTAATTCATCCGCTGAACAAATCCCTGACCCGGACTTAGATAGGTCCCTATATTATAATGCAACAATAGGTATATGTTATGTAGGTATCTATTGTTAAAGTGTTGATTAAACTTTAAATGGCAACCACTAACACATGTGAGAGATCCTTATCCACATCCTATTATTGTATTTTAAAACCCTATTCATGCGTACACGTCGTTAATAAATAGGTACAATCGTTTAAATTAATACTGAGAACACAATTTATTAAGATTTTCCTTTTTTAGAACCTTTAAGTTTAATACGAGGTAAATCCGTAAATATCTAGAATGTTTAACATTTAAATTGAAAAAACAAAGTCATCGAACAATATTTTGCTTCTGAATAAATAACATAAACTCACGCCTGTATTCCCCGACGGGTTGGCAGAGGTGTATATTACACCCACATTTCGCCGTTTATGTTTACGTCCCATGTAATAGGGGCGAGCCTATTGCCATCGACCGGGCACAAATCCTGACTCCGGGCTGCTACTGAGAAATTCCACACTGAAAAACCCAACACTTTGCCCGACCTGGGGATCGAACCCAGGACCCCACGCTCAGCAGTCGTGCTTGCGACCACTAGACCAACGAGGCAGTCTGAATAAATAAAAAATATTATTTGCAATTAACAACTTCTCTAAAAGTCAACCATAGGCTGCCTGCGGTACACCTAGCTACAGAACACAAGAAAGAAATCACATCGGCAAACTTCGTAAAACCGAGCATTTCCGAACTGAGTGCGACTTCAAGACCACCAATGTTTATTAGTACTGCAGTAAAAAATGATCTTTACGCTGACGCAATAAGAGTAAGTTGCACGAAAATGAGCGACTGCCACAGTTGTTCGATCAGGTACATTGATGTAACTTATTAGTTGTGTTGTATTGTACTAACAGGAGAAGGCCAGTCTAAATAATAGCCCGTCTGTGTCATTGACGGATAACGTCGTCAACTTGACAAGACAAGCTCTATGATCAGTGTGCTGTCTAACTGCGGATATTAATAACCAATCTCATTCCATCGGTTTTTGACAGAAATTCCAAACAATCAATCCATACACGATGTAAACGAATTCGTGTTATTCCTTCAAACCATATGATCTATTAATGGTACCTATAGATTAACCCCGCACGGGATTTAGATTGATTAAATATAAAAAAAACTTTTTTTTTCCAAATATTTTTTTATGAGATAAAAAATTTCGATGCCACGTATAGATGAAAGCACGGCGACACAGCTGACGGGCACGATAAGCGCAATAT
This sequence comes from Amphipyra tragopoginis, assembly GCA_905220435.1. Lineage (NCBI taxonomy): Eukaryota > Metazoa > Arthropoda > Insecta > Lepidoptera > Noctuidae > Amphipyra > Amphipyra tragopoginis. Next base: position 10,692,928 of record HG991997.1, on the reverse strand, counting down.
CGCTCCACGCATTCAGTTAACTCGGTATGCTAAAATTACTCAGGTACAAAATACCTTGTTTCGTACAAAAATGTTTTTGTTTATTCTGCAAAAAACCTGTGCAGGGTCAATCAGTGTCATCAGTAGATCACGCGGCTTGAAGGAATCACACGAATTCGTTTACACCCTGTATGTTTTGGAATGGGATCGATTATTAATATTGGCCGGAAATCGACAACCCTGATTTAGTTACAAATTCAGTTAATATACTGCCCCGTTGGTGTAGTGGTTGCAAGCGCGACTACTGAGCGTGAGGTCCCGGGTTCGATCCCCAGTTCGGGCAAAGTGTTAATGGGTTTTTCCGTGTGGAATTTCTTAGTAGCAGCTCGGAGTCTGGATTTGTGCGGTTGATGGCAATAGGCTCGCCCCCTATTACATGGGACTTGAAACATAACGGCGAAATGTGGGTGTACGATACACCTCTGCCCAACCCTTCGGGGAATACAGGCGTGATGTTATGTTTATGTTCAGTAAATAGAGCGAACTAATCCATGACCCCAATTATGAGCTAAAATGTTAACACAGCTGTTGATAGCCGACGATGATACATTTTAGAGTATTTTTTAAAATAATAGCTATACCGCGTATTTCTAGAATATACAAGGCCAGAACGCATCCATATGAAACTAGTCGCGTATATTTTAGAATGTTGAAAATTAAAACTTAGTTTCTAAAATATACACACATTTTGCGTACTGATCGCGTATAATTTAGAATGTTCTGGGTGAAAAAACGGATTCAAAACTATACAGTGTCAGTTACATTTAAAAATGTGTTTCAATACACTTTTTCTTACTTACTACCTACCTACTACTTACCTACTACCTTCAGAAACAAACTCAAAATAGTAACAAAAAGTTAAAACCATTTTCATGCATGCGGTAAACAAATGAAGAATATGGACATACTGAGATAATTTCATTTTTTTTAAATGTCAAAATTTTCTTTCATTGGAAACTTCTCCTGACAATTAAGAACACAACAAACAAAATTTTGCGGTATCGGTTCAGCCGCTCACGCGTGATGCCGTGACCGAGGGAAATAGGGATTCATTGTTATATACATAGATAGATTACCCTTATTAATACCCTTTCGGATTTGTTACCCATTTCCCGATTAAAATTGTATTAAACGAAGTTACGTTTTCCAGGTCCTAATATGATATTCCTCGTGCCACACGCATAGATTTACGAAATATATTAATTTAATAGCTTGCAAAACTTGAAACATTTGAATTAACGACGTACTTATCTCTTTTCAAGAGCGAAGCGACCCGCTAGCTTTTACGAGTTAATCCTATTTGTACATAGAGTCAAGTAATATCTGATTGGTAAATGATCTTACAACAAGTAATATGTAGGCTGACATTTTAAATGCAACATAATTAACGTCAATTAATGACGTATGAATGTAAAATATACAGATTAAGTCTCTTTACTGAAAGGTTTTCAGCAATAACTGTCTTACAATAATTTAAAAAATATGCGGTGTTAACTAACCAACGTCAAATAAAACAATAATATTTTCCATAAAACTACAAGGTTCATCGGAAAAGGGGTACTAATCCGAAAGGGAGTTAAAGTATGCGTAATAATGTATAACTTTTGTTCTAAAACTTTCCCCAGAAATCAACAGTCAGAAATAGCTGTCCAAGATTTCATAAAAAATACGCCAAAATCCATATAGCCTCAGCTATGGTTACATTTTAGGGCCTATGCACACCACGTCTTTTTAACGCGCCGTCGACGCGCGTTTCTGTCATACTTAAAAAACGTTATTGTGATTTTTTATGTATGGAGTTTGACGGAAACGCGCCTCGACGGCGCGTTAAAAAGACGTGGTGTGCATAGGCCTTTAGGTCGTATTTAGCGTCACGGATCAGAAGCTCCATTTTCTGAATTCGTAAGTATAGCAGGGTTAATTTTAGTTTTTTTCAAAAATTATTTATCCCTACTTTAGATACGAATTCAGAAAATTGAGCTCTAATCCGTGTCCCCAAATACGACCTAAAATGTAACCACAGCTAATTATAGCTGAGGGTAGATAGATTTTAGCGAATGTTTTTTGAGATTTTTGAACAGCTGTTTCTCTTAAACTATTGACTTTTGGGGAAAGTTGTAGAACAAAAGTTATTCATTATTATGGGTAATTTAACACCCTTTCAGATTAGTACCCCTTTTCCGACTAACCTTGTTTAAGGCCCGCGGATTAGCACTCTGTTTCCGACTAACCTTGTACATAATGATGAAGCCAGTACAACAAGTACACATCTTGAACATAATCCAACAGCATTGAACGCCATACAACAAGTAAACAAAGTTGTTCTAAATAGTTTCGACACACCAAAGGCCGCATTTCCTAACAGTTCTCGTTTTAGTTGAGTTATTAACGGAACGATCAGCCGGACCGTATGTCATAAGTCTATTATTGTCGTCCGTCGGAAGCGTTGGGAGGCAATCTTTAAAAGTCAAGGCCAGCCCAGCTTATACTGGACCAATGTTAACTTGTGTTATTTAAATATCAGCTCTGCAATACTTGTAGCGACGAATTTGACTGTCCCCTTTCGAAACTTCATATTTTTCCGTGAAGGACAGTTGTTCGTAAATAGGGAAGTTTATGAGTGCGTTGGTGCCTCACCAACCTCACCTTATAGTCCAGTCAAATTAGACGAAAAAACCTTAAAGTTCGGAATAATTCGCATAGCGCTGAAACTTGGTACAGACCTTAATACATAATTACAAATGAAATATCAATAGTCCTCATCGATCCTACTTCTGCAAAAAAAAGTTATTTAATGTCAAACGTCAAAAAAATCATCATTTTCAGCTCTATGCGAATTATTCCGAAGTGAAATGTCTATTTTGACTGGATTATTAGTAAACAATTGAAAGGTTCCAAAACATATTCAGCTTATGTTATGTCTATTGGAGCATGAATTTAATTTTGGAAGGTCTGGTTAAAACAACGTCTTCTCGTTTTTTTTTTGAGGTATACTGTTGTTTAACCAGAGAAAAATGTTGGTGAACACCAGCTTCAGACTTAGAGTCAGAGAATTATTTAGACCATATGAAACCCGGGGCTAAATAAAAGTTTGCGCATTGTTATGTTTCTATCCGCATTTTTGATCGTATTTTTTTTCTATAACTTTAAATACAGCTTTAACATTAAATATGACATTTTGGGGTGCATGAAGAGAGCCTCCACGAGTGACGATATTTAAGTACGTCCGGCGCACCCTGGGCAGTCAGCCCCGCTACCAACCTTGCTGACTGGCTAATCTTTTCACCACAGCATGGGCTATTTTCGTGTAGCTCGTGTTGACACAAGAGAAGAAGCTTTAACATGCTTCACCTATTAGGTACTCAGTAAACACTGTTGTTGGCACTTTTATTATAATATATTAACTCAAAAATCAAAATTCGATTTAGCTCTATGATTTTGCACGTGTAAACATTAATAGAATCGGCCTATTATGATCCCAAAGTCAGGCACGGGCCTCTTCTCAGAATGAGAAGGATCCACCACACTGGCCTTGTGCTGGTCGACGGACTGCAAACACCATCGAGAAAATGGAGCCGTCTCAGGTGTGCAGGTTTTCTTTACCGTTACCGCAAATGATAATCAAATTCTGTGTAAATATAATTAATGATATTTAAAACTTATACAGGTGTAAACGAATTCGTGTAATTCCTTAAATTCGCATGATCTACTACTGGTGTAGATTGGCCCTGCACGGGAATTAGATTGCTTAAAGTCTCAAGTACTGTAATTATAGACACAATAGATAAACAATGGCACTGACGAACCGATTCGTCGGTCGGGCCGCTAGCGGACAAAATTTAAAAAAAAAATACTTTTCGATGCCACGCGTAAAAGTATGAAATCACGGCGACGCGGCTGGCGGGCGCGACTAACGCGATATCACTCTTTGCAGTCAGATAACTCGGGGCTCTAAAATGACTTAAGACTAGAAAACTAAGATTATATTTTAAATTATTTTTTTACTTGATTTAAAAAAATACCTTTTTAGGTTTAATCTGTGTCACCGGTTGATCGTGCGGTTTGAAGCAATTACACGAATTTGTTTACACCCTGTATATTTAATCTAGATACATTACTTTGCGCCACCAGTATTAACGATATCATGAACTTCGTAATTCCGAAATATGATTTCAAAATCATACAAATCTAAAGTTCATGTTTACACAGAACCAGTAGCTACCTATTAAAGCAAGGATTATAATTTTAATTAATCTCATTAGACGCAATCAATCATCTGATCTACCGCAGTCTGAACAACTTTTTTACTGGAATCGTAAAGTTAATTGCATTTCCAGCAATTGAAATCATTTCGTTGATGTTTCAATCAAAACATGCTGAACCAGAAGCTATTAATATTGGATTGCAAACGAAAGTAGCTTGACATTGAGCTGCATCCAAGTTGTACGCTCCGCCTGTGAATCTCAATACTTTCGAATAAATTATTCAAGTATAATTCCTTATAAGATAACTATATTCAATTTCAAGACATACAAATATCATATCTACATAAATGTTTTTAATGGATTGCTCAATGATATTTTGGATGTATTGTTATTTATAGATTATAGTGGATCGCCTTAACTGTACTTAACTACAGTTTCCGACTCGTGAATATAAATGTAGGTACATTTACTTTTTAATATGATTGAAATCCCAAATGGTTATGCAAAAATGTTCCGGGAGGCAACAAATGTTATAGACGATGTATAATATGTACAATCAAGAAAATATAAAAACGGACTATTGCCATTAATTGAGCATATAAACCATCTCCAATTTTTCCTAACTTCGTGGGGGTCAACTTTCAATACAGTATGTAAGGGTAAACACCGTTGTCACTCAAACCATGGGTAGTTGATTTAAACGTAAAAATATAGGAATGAATAAAAAAAATACGCGCGAGAAATGAGCGGCGCGGCGGCGCTAGACGCGGCGTATACGTATCTACTCGCTAGCGAGACAGCTGACTGACTGGGGTAGCGAACTGTGCGGGGCCGTGCGTCGGGCCACGCGGCGAGTTCCCTTCGCCCTTCCCGTAACTTGTTGCCTCCGCGCGTAGGGTGAAATGCTTCTGAGGAATATTAAAACTTTTATTTAAAAAAAAAGTTTGTTATTTTTCATTGATTTTACGTTCTATTAATGAAACCAAACCACTGGTTTCAAGGATAACGGTGTTTACCCTTACAACCTGTATAATCAGATGCGGCTGAATAGCAGTATTTTACACGGAGCGACTGTTATCAGACCTCCGCAACCCAGTTACTGGGCAATGCCGATATCCTAAGGTTGGACCGGTTGTCAGACTTTCGGGCTTCTAACTACCCGTAACGACTGTCATAATTATTCGTATGACTACCGGGACCGACTGTTTAACGTGCTCTCTGAGCCACGGAGGGGTCTCGATGTTTAACGAACGGTCACCGATCCACGGACAGTAAGCCTAGCACGAATATTGTGACTTATAGTAACGTAAACGTAACGTTAATGTGAGTGAATTTAGTATTGGAAATACTCGTTTCGCACATAATATTTAATTAAACTGAAACCTTTAACCATATCTATGTATGATGCAATTGTGTTTGTCGTATAAATTTTAAACAAAATGCTATAGGATATTCGCATTTTCGACACAAAATTCACTCACATTAACGTTACGTTTCATACTCAATATCTTTATTGCTTTACCATAATGTGTACTTAGGTGGTAACTATATAAATGAGATCAATTATGGACCCTGTAGGGCACAGCAAAAGGGTAGGAGAGAGGAAGCCCTGTTTTACGATACTATACGTCAAAACATTCGTGCTAGGCCTAATGAACGTGACAACCGCAGCTTAAACTTGCAAATCGTGTAATCTGCGAGGTTTTTAATTAGTTACAAGCACTTCCGGGTGAGTAAACATTCTAAAAACTTTTTGAGACACATTTGGATGATAAAAAGGGCAACCACGAGTGGCGATGCGGCGCTCCTTGGAAAGTCAGCCTCGCTACCAACCTTGTTGACTGCCTAATCTTTTAACCACGGCATGAGCTGTTCTCAAATAACTCGTGCTAACACGAGAGATAGAGGGTCAGACAAAATATTAATACGTATCGATTGAAATCTTATTTAAGCCACACCAAAATTGGAACAAATATCTAGCAACATCCGTTTTACAACAATGAATCATTTCTTAAAACAAGGGCCGTTATACCTTCACCGGGAAATAATGCCCCTTCAGAGTAACAACAAAGAGTAATTGGTAGAAGGCACGTTTGATCGATCGGTATCATCGTAATTGGCTCGGTAAACTTGGGCTGTACAATAATTACTATCTGGGTTATCTTAGGACCTTCATACACTGAATGCTGCTCGATAGATGAAATAAATCAATTCGAATTTGCCCTAAGGCGTTTGATTCAATACAGTTGCTAGGTTAAAAGCGTGATACACACAGCCTACTATTCCAATAATTCACTATTATGGTATTTGCGTATTCATTTATGGATCGGAATTTGATTATCACTTGCGTTAAGGTTGAAGGAAAATATCGTGAGGAAACCTGTACTTCTGAGAAGGGTCAATAAAGTTCTCGATGGTGTGTGTAGTCAGCCAACGCGCACCAGACCAGCGTGATGGACTAAGCCTAAGCCTTCTCAATCTGAGAAGAGGCCCGCGCCCAGCAGTGGGACAGTAATGGGTTGACTATGCTATGCTATAAGTATTATTTATTTATTGATTTACACGGCTTCAGAAACCAATTACATAAATCAAAATTTATAATAAGTACAAACCTAAACCATAAACTTATAACAACAATTAAGTACTATTATTCTTATCAAAATGTAGACAGATAGCCATTAAATTGGCGAATTTGTTAGCGAATAGATCGCTGTCCGGGTAGGCTTTCCACGAGCTTATTTAGTGCGGTCAACAAGCGCGGTACGGGAGACGCAGCACGGGCTGCGGTCAGACACGAAGGCACTTCTAGCAGTCGATGTTTTCTGCTACGGAGATAATTATTCGGTGTGTAGAGCCATTATCAGCAATACAATCGTGCAACTTAATCCGTAACGTTTCTTGAGTGCTTATCTTTACCTGTGTGTATTTTTTTAAACTTTAATTGCCTGTATTTTCCCCAAGAGGGAAAACACATTTTTTCCCTTTCCTTATTTTCACTCACTTCACAGCCACTCGTCACTTTGAGCCAATCCCTTAGACAGGAGTCAAGCTTGTCCCAACATCTTCCCCTCGGTTTGCTCCGATGCCGCTTAGGACCAGCGCTGTTTCCACATCGCCAGTTTCGCGTACCGCCGCGGTACTCGAAACAGCGAACTAACAGCTGTATCATCCAAACAATACAAGCGGCGAAACAGTGGCAGTGTAAAAGAGGTTCTGCTTCGCAAACGTAGGGCAAAAGGTTTTCTTTTATTGGCTAGAGAAAATGATATTATACACTATAAAATAAATATGTTACATACCGCGAGGCGTAAGCTGAGCTTTGCATTTGTGTGAGTGCACATAGAATCGATTGCCAAAAAGCAGTATAAACCGGTTTAAACAAAGCAAAGGACGCGTCTGCATTGATTCTCACACAAATGCAAAGCTCAACTTAGGCCTCGCGGACTGTACGTTCATAGAACATATTATTTTCCTATATTATTTTCACTAGTATCTTTAATGCGTAAGATGAAGAAGTACGAGAGTGAAAGAGACGGCGATCTGCAATATTTGCCAATTGGCATATTTTTGCGTCAACGACATATTACGTTACACACATGTTTCCTCGTGGGCTAGAATAAAATCTTACAATACGCATGTTGGGAATAGATGCGTGTTGTAAGATTCAACAAAACTCAGCACGCTTGCTGGTAGGATCTATTATGGTCCGTCTGGCTAGCTATAAAATAACTTCTTTCTTCTACTTCTTTTTGTATAATATAGACACTATCATTGGCTAGAAAGGTTAAAAAAATTCTTTGACAGTTCCAATTGTTCGGTAAACGGCAACAACATAAGTCATCATATCAAAGAAGTCCCTAATTTATAAATATACACACATTCAAGAATTACATGAATCATCACAGAATTACTACACAGTTCATCGCAACATAACCGCTCAAACAATTCATCGCGAGGCGACGTAGCATCCACTACAAAAGTTCCGTAAAGGAATGTCCGACAAGGAAGTAAGTAAGAGGAAGCATCTCAAGTTACGTGTGTTTGATTAACTTATAATTTTACCTGTGGGAGACACACAGATGGGTATTACGACGGGGACAAATAACAGGTAATCATTCTCGCTGACAAGTATCATTCTGATATTTGAAAGTAAGCGAAATGATGATCTATAGATAATATATCTTATTATTTGTCATGTTTCAATTCTGTGGTTTACATAATTGAATAAATTCTGAATTGTAAATTGTAACTCATCGTTTGTAGAACACGCAAACATTTGGTGGAATAATATATTATGTATGCTTTAATGTTAACGGCGATTAACAAAAGGAATTTATAGGGCGGATGTCAGTGGAAATGCCAGTAGAGGACGCCGTACAAGGACATACATTGATGTTATTGGTGATGTTCTTCAAAAAGGGCAAATGCGTAGTACTGTCAAACGGCGTGCGTGTATTATAAGATGTATGAACGTGGACGAAGCGAAAGGAGTATGTTCTATGTTCTATGTTAGGAGATGTGGTTTCCGCACTTAGTCCTTTAAGTGGACCATTGTACGTGGGCCATGGCGGCCATCATTCCAGCCAGCCCACCTCCTTCCAGAAGCAGATCAGGGCTCTCAGTCCGCTCAGAACATTTGCGAGTGATTTCGGTGCGCCAAGGGTTGCTTCTCGTATTTGGGTGACCCCTGTGCATTCCAGGAGCACGTGTGCGACCGTCTCTTCGGCCTCCATACATGCTCTGCACAGAGGGCTGTCCGTTATGCCTATCGTGTGGAAGTGTTTGTTTAGTGAGCAGTGTCCGGTTATCGTTCCGGTCACCATTCGCAGGCTGCTCCTGTCCAGGCGCAGCAGGCGCCTTGTCAGTTTGCTATCCATGAGTGAGCGAAAGGAGTATGTAAGGATCGTAGCATATGGCGTTTTACAGTTTCTGCCTACCACCATGGGAAAAAGGCGTGAGATTATGGATGTATATGCTATAATCCAATATTTTTCAGTTGACAAGATGCTCATGCGCACAGAAACTAGTGCCACTTATTTTTAACTAAACAAAAAATCTGAGACAAAAATACTTTCTACTAGTGACTAGGCTATTACATACACTCGCAACTAATCAATTAATAAAATTGTAATTGGTAAAATAATTCTTCAAATTCCCACCAAAAAAGTCTGCAATAATATAAACAAACATCTCGATAATTTTGCAACGAACACAAATTAAAAACTTTCGTAACATTCAAACATCGGTAGCGGTTCAACGATGGAATTCGATCGAAACGCAATCAAACAATCAAGTTGCATCGATATAGATAAATTGTTATGACTAATCGATTACCACCGATATTGCACCCGAATCGATGGATGTCATAGCAATACTTTTAAAAGGTCTTACAGTTCTCATACTTTTTAATGTGACTCACAAAATAATGCCAGAGGCTTTACTCTAGCCGAATGTGATGTAATTATTTGTCCGACACTATGTTAGTAGAGAGAAGGTACATGTTACCTCAATTACTTAGCGGGGAATGCATGTTCGTGTTATTATTTATAACCTTTCGCTTCTATAAATTAGTGAATATGGGTTCAGGTGAAATGCTAAACCATGATTAGGTCATTTACACTGCCGTCTGATTTCTGAAACGCCGTTAAGTGACTAAACCTAATTTTGAGTTATGAGCAAAAACGTGGAAAACGTTGTTTCTAGAAAATTCTGAAGACATACCTACAGACGTTTTTGTTATACCAAATTATTGGACTAGTTTAAGCTCATTGTATAGGTACCTAACTTTTAATGTGGTACAGGACTAATATTGTTTTTAAAATTAAAGTTTCTGTTTTTTAGTAATTCTTTTCTGTACTGAAATGTGACCATCTACAATATAGTATGATATGATAATATCTCTGTAAAAGTTTCTGGATCTCGTAACTGACAAATGAAAGAAAAATACGGACCAGACTGGTCGACAGAGAAAAAGTTGCACTTTTACGTAGTATAAAAAACTCAAATTTGACAAAATTTCACTTAACGGCCTTATAGAAATCGGACGGCAGCACACAGTTTAATACCTCTGTCTCGTTGATCGAGTGGTCGCAAGCACGAACGCTGAGCGTGCGGTGCTAGGTTCGATATCCAGGTCGGGCAGTGTTATTGGGTTTTTCCGTGTGGAATTTCTCAGTACCTAGCAGCCTGGAGTGTGGATTTGTGCCCGGTTGATGGCAATAGGTTAATAGGTTCGCCCCTTATTACATGGGACTTAAACATTACGGCAAAATGAGGGTGTACTACACCTCTACCCAACCCATGGGTGAATACAGGTGTGATGTTATTTTAGTTAGTTCAATGTCATCGACTTTTCGGTTGGATTAAAGTTACTTATAATATCATCAATAGTATAAAAGAGTACCTCATATGAGTAACTAGTCTTAACTTTATTGGCCATTTCTGGTCAAATAGAAAGTAGTTTAAGCAATATTTTCAAATGTCACAGTATAATGAAATAGGATACCTTTTACGGAATATATTGCAGCTTATATTTTATCTTTTTACTATTCCTGGTTAAGGAAAGTGGAAGTTATCTAATACTAGGCCATTTTGTGTGTGTGAACGTATTTAGCTTCGACATAATTCCGATTGAGTTCTAAAGCAAAGAGAGAATAATGTCTTACCAGAATACAAATAACAAACTAATAGCCATGGCAAATTAATTATTTTAACAAGATAAGTTATTAAAAATTATAGTATGTCACCTGAAACCAACCCGAAGAAGGCTGATTCAACTGCACTGTCATAAAATTTATCTTATGAAATCCAAACTAAAGGTAGTCAATAAATACATGACCTCAAGACATTGACCGTTTGAAGCGTCGCGTCGACAGAGAAAAATAAAATAACATTATCAACTAAACTTTTTAGTTTTACTTATTTTCAATAACATTTTCAATGGTAATTTTTTAACCTAAATTAATAGATACAATATAAATGTAAACTAAATCTAAAGTAAAAACAAAGAAAAAATATATCCTAGACTAAACTACCAATATACCTAAACTAAAAGAGTGCATCAAAATATTCCTCCGCATCGCTGTCCACTGGAAACGTGCCAAGAAAGCTGGCAGCGTTGCCACGTTGTATGGCAACGCTAATTCTCTGGCCGAATACTAAAAAGAGTAAAATAATTGGGATCCCTTCTTTTCGCATATTGTTCTTTGTCCTAATATACTTCGGCATAACGATTTTGGCACAATTTTTTTTGGCATAATAATACTTCGGCATAATTTTTTTAGGCATACATTTTATGTTGGCATAATCATCTTAAAGACTAATTTGTTTTGGCATAAATTTGATTCGCATAACGTTAGTAGGCCTAATGACTATTAGCATAACGTTAGTTATGATAATCAGAAATGTTTTTACCATTGTCTAATAATCTAGTCGCAGGCGCACCCCGACACGGATAGGTTAGGTTCGAAGGGGATGATGGGGGCTAGAGTGAGCGAGCGAAGCGAGCGAACGAAGCCCCCGTCATCCCCTTCGTGTTAGGTTACTTTAAACCCTGCAGACAGAAATAGGAGCCCCGCGCAGCGGGGCTCCGTCGACTCTGCTTTGGAGCCTCAACCTTACAAACATCCCCTTAAGTTTTTATTGTGAAAATGAAAGTAGGTGACGAATAATTGTCTACCGTATAGGTACCTATAAAAATATGTTTTAATATCATTATGCGTAAATAAATTTATGCTTTAGGATATTATGCTTAAAAAAGTTATGCTTTAGAACTTTATGCTTAATCATTATAATGGTTAGAGAAATTATGCTTAAAAAATTATGCGTAAGCTGTTATGCGTAATTATAGTATGCGAAAATATAATTATGCCAAACAAAATTATGCTAAATTATAATAGGTCTTAAAATTTTATGCAAATGGATAGGGAACCAAAATAATTACCATAATATAAAATTGACAGTTTCAAACTTTTTAAAAGTAAAACTTTGACAATTTATGGCATCGTTAACATTTTATTATCATCTTCAACTTCACGTAGGTACTTTAAATAGCCTAATTTTTTTTAAGGAAACGTCTTTATTATCACTTCGATTTCTTCTGTATTATGTGCGTTTACAGACACAAATCTTCACGTGTACAAACACTCAGACCCGGAACAACAATCTGTACGCCATACAAATGTTTGTTCGAACCCACGATCCGTAGCGCAGAAACCAATCGCCCAATAGCTGCACCAAACGTGTCGTGTGTGTAGTTACTTGATCAATATACAAGGTTAGTCAGAAAGGGGGTACTAATCCGAAAGGATGTTAAAGTACCCATAATAATGAGTAACTTTTTGTCTACCACTTGCTCCAAAACTCACTAGTTTAAGAGAAATAGCTGTTCAAAAATTACAAAAAAAAACATGCTAAAATCTATCTATCCTCAGTTAAGATCAGCTGTGTTTACATTTTAGGTCATATTTGGGGTCACGAAGCTCCATTTTCTGAATTCGTAACTAAAGTAGGGACGAAGAATTTTTGAAAAAACTAAAATAAAAGTTATACAGGGTGATTGGAAGATGGGTGCAAAGCTTTAAGGCGAAGATAGTATAGATAATTTAGAACCCTTTTAGCAATGGTTGTCTTAGACAAAGTCTTACTATTTTTTTTAACATTATTCTTGTTTTTTTTCGAAAATTCCCAAAATTTTAACTAAACTGCTTGTTTATGGCCAAATTGAATGATAAATGAATTCATTTTTATATTATTTTATTATAGTAATTTGTAAGCAATCTATCAAAACATGTTTTAGGCCTCTGTGTTGTTAGACATTTTTTGACCCATGTTTAAAGTTCATAAAAATTTAAGTTAAATTTATAAATAGTAAAGCGTCGTATTATACAACCATGGCTTAAGTGGTTCTAAATTGTCTGTACTATTTTCGCCTTAAAGCTTTGCACCCATCTTCCAATCACCCTGTATAACATGGAAACATAAATTATCGAATTCATAAATTTTAACACTTGCTTTAAAACCGTCATCAGTGATACTTTAAGTGGTCTACGGGTTAGTACCCCCGACTAACCTTGTATTTATGTAAGGCTTAAAATAGTTGTTTCTGGTATTAAAGGCAATAACATTAGTTAATACATAGATCGCTAGATCTAATAATTGTGATTCAATGAGCTTTAGATGTTTATCGCAGTTCATTCTCGCATCATTGAGCTTGAGTCGTGAGCTATTGTATTGTATTGATTTGATTTAACATACACTTACTTGCACTAATATTTGGTCATTTTTATAAAACTATTCCTCTTTATAAAGATAGCCCAGGTACCATTTAAAAACTCGACTTAATCCGTGAGTTTATTTCAGGTGTCATTGGACACATTAGAGTAGTCAAGAGCCTGAAAGTCTGACAACCGGTCTAACCTTCGGATATCGGTATTGCCCAGCTACTGGGTTGATGGCAGTCGCGCCGTGTAAAATACTGGTATTCAACCGCATCTGCCTTGCGAGCACGGATCTTTTTAACGAGTCGATTCGAAAAATGTATCTATTCTAAACGTCAAATTTGACATTAGATATAGATAAAACGACAACTGTTGTCATTTTATCTATGCCTTATGTCAAATTTGACGTTTAACGTCGACTTATGACATAGTTGGAAAAATGCTGAACAGAACCGAATATTGTTGAACAAAGAAACAAAGAAGTTTCCAAAACAAAAGTCAAAGATGAAAAACTATTAGGATAGATTTCCAAAAGAATTTAAATCTTGGAAACCTTATTTTGTTATAAAGATTGCAAGAACTGTAAGCGAATAATTTATTGGCAAGTGATGCAACTTTGTTTTTAAAAATAAATCATTAGCCTCATTTAATAACAAAAAATGTGAGGTTATTCATTGATTACACATAAATTTTACGAAACCACCAATTTATTGCAACTGCCTAAGCCTATATATAAATTATTATGATCACATCATTACAAATATCTCACCAAAATCAAAGAATATTATGTAATATTTATAGGCACATAACTCTCAATTTTCCGTACACAAAATCTAAAAAAGTAGTTTGATGTAATATACCCAAACGCACGCGTACCGTGTGGTGCCGGACGTAAAGAATAGCATTACCCCATCTCTCCCCATGGGTGTCGTAAAAAGCAACTAAGGGGTTCACGAGAGGATGGGCAGCAGTGTTCTCTGTGTATTTTAACTACCGTGCTGCGATCGCCAACCCGCCTGCCATAAGCGTGGCGATTATGGCAAGCCCCTCAACATGGCTTGGGGGAAACCTATGTCCAGCAGTGGATCTTTCGGCTGAATGATGACTCAAACGCTACTCAGTTTTAAGTTGCCGTTAAGTCTCGTGCTGTCACTGTTACTTTAAGGAGAAGCGACAGTGATAGCACGAAATTAAAGGCAACTTAAAATTGAGTAGTGTTTGAGTATTTGTTCATTTGACATACCTATGCCTCTCCTCATTCAAAGTTCTCATCATCTTCTCTTTATTATAAAAAAAATATCGATTGCCCTTTTGCCTAGTTGCAGTCGTTGGTTTGATTCCGAAATTGAGCAGAAGGATTGGTATTTTCTATTAAAAAAAAACACCAGATACAAGGCAAATGAGCAAATAAAAAAAGCTCCATGGTACTTATGCACAGTCACGTGTAATAATATGTATACACATAGCGAAATTCAAATGCGATTTCCTTCTAAAAGATCTATTACAGTTATGAAAAATATTACACCCATAGTTTCTACAAATACATACGAATTATGGTTTTGAATATTTTTTTATTACAAACTGTATTCTAAGAGAAATTCGCTTTTAAAGTTCGCTTTGTGTGTACATATTATTACACGTGACTGTGCGTACTGATACGATACATACCTACATTATTATACAATACAACACTTAAATTCATGCTCAATGAATATAATGCACTGCAGTGTACGCCTATAAAAATGAAGATGACTTTGTGATCGCATACCGGATCTTATCCTGATAGTCACGATTTGTACTTGAGCGATAAATTCTTAGCGTTACACTGCATTAAATTATATTTATCTCTTCCTACTTCATTGTCATAATATATACTAATCATTTAATTAAAGCTCTAACATAAATTACTGTTAGTTTTTGGATGTCGGATGTGATTATGAAACTTCATACTCAATGAACCATGCATCAAACAATATAATTTAATGTTTAGTTTTATTTTGAACAACAGTGTACTGCCTGTAGCTAGTCTATGCCCTGGTATATACCGATTTGACAAAAAGCTAGTTTCAGATAAATAAATCATTTCATCTGAAACTGCTATCTAAAATTAAGGTACCTATTGTTTAAATCAAATTTTTATTTCCAATTGTATTCTACTGTTAGACTACGCAGGGTATGAAAATGAGACTCGTAGTAAGATTGAGTATGGTATGACCTGTATTTCCAAAAGTCAGTGCCTTTTATCCAAAAAACTATTCCAAAATATGTAGTGGGTACATACAAAAAGCTAGTTAGAACACAATAATGTCAAAATACCCTACGTGCTGTATTATCGTGGAATCGTTAAGTGTCAACAGATGATTTTTTCGTCGATTTAAGAGATATTTAAAGAGTTAAGGCTATTATCAAAACTAGGCTACATAGAGAGTAAAATAATATAAATAACTTCAGAAAAAAGAAAAGTCAAGTATTGAAAATTTTGTCTTTCGCTCCTTCCATACATTTAGGATGAGAATTTCTTTCAACTGATCATAGCAATCATACCTGCGTAACCTCTCTCTTCCTTATTGTTCATAAGGCGGCGGAGTTAGCCTTACTCGATTTCGGTCTATCTTAGTCATCTCTGTAATAAAACTTCATATCAACAGATTCCTGAGCACTAAGTACCTAAATCTAACACAGGATTTTGAACAGAAAACGAGACAGATATTGTAGTTGCAGATTGCCTACGTAATGCGATAGAATATTATTTTCATGTCTAATAAATAATAATAATATTTCAACCAGTTTGTTTAACTAATAAAAATACTAATAGTTCAATGACAACGTTCCTTATTAGGTACATGGCGTTAAACACCGTCATGTCGAACTTGTGGCTGTATAACAGAACTCCTCTGCCTACTCTTTAAGGGAATAGGCATAGGTGTATTTTTTATGATTTAAAAAAAAAATCGTAAGAATAGCATTTATTTTGAATTTGGAATTCAAAGCTTACTCCGTATTTTTTTTTAGTAACTTGTTATTTTTCGTTTTCAGCCAGTTCAGTTGATTAAAATTTTAAATAAAAAATGTTGCTGACTTTTCAATAGGTACCGGAAAGAAATATTGTCCATTTTTTATAGTTATTATTAATCCTGTCATTCACTAAACAATTTAGCTCAAAAATAAAATGCAAAAAAATACAAGCTTCTTGAATACCTCATGAACAAAAATGTCATACTAAATGTACGGAAGTAGGTAAAATCAAAATTCTCGATGTATGGAAGTTATTTTTCCAAAAAAATATTTATGTTATTTTAGTTACTAGGCGGTCTAGTTTTGATTTTAGCCATAAGTTCTGAAATATTTCCTAAACTGACGGAATAATCGCCTGTTGACACTTAACGATTCCACCCTGTATATGTGAGGAATATTCCGCTGCACTAATTTTGTAGTTATTTTTGTTGGGCTGCATGAAAAGAGCCTCCACGAGTAACGATACTTAAGTACGTCCGGCGCATCCTGGGCAGTCAGCCCCGCTACCAACCTTGCTGGCTGGCTAATCTTTTCACCACGGTATGAGCCATTCTCATATAGCTCGTGCCGACACGATAGAAGAAGTTATTTTTGTTAAAACACGTGACTGTTTTAAACACGTATTTTTTTAAGTAACTAACCAAATAGTTAATGTCTTAGTCCAACACGCTGGCCAGGCGCAGGTTGGCGGACTGGGAGTGGCGGTTTGAGGAACCCTTTCAGGTGTGCAGGTTTCATCGCGGAGTTTTCCTTCACCGTCAACAAGGGATAATCAAAAGTTTGTTTGCACTGCACATGACTTGGAAAAGTCGAGTGTGAAAAGAGGTGCAGGCCGGGTTTGACCTCAGACTCTTCTGCTTAAAAGGCAAGCTTTGCTTTAGAATGTTAAAAAGTAAATTTTAACCGACTTCAAAAAAACGAGGAAATTCTCAATTCGTCGGAATCTTTTTTTATGTAAGTTCCCCGATTACTCAAAGACGCCTGGACTGGTTTGGAAAATTCTTCTATTGTTTGAAAGGGTATACTTCCCAGGTGGTCCCATGGTCATCCAGTCAGGATCTGATGCAGGGATCCTAGAGAAATCGAGGGAACTCTTCAAATTTTATAGGCACTCTTGAATTTGAATTTGATTTTTTGTCTGAAAGAATATTCTCCCGAGATGATCCCATTTAAATTTGGTGAAGATCTGATGAAGACCTTCAGATATAAACATTGGAACTCTTCAATGAATAACAGAAAATTACCCGTGATTGCTGTAATCGGATGTTTATTTATTGTTTATGCCACTTTAAATAGAAAAATAAAAGAAAAACCGACTTCAACAAATCTAAAAAGAGTAAAATAATTATCATATTTAAAAATTAATAGCTTCAAAAGTCGGTGCCTTAAATTGAACATGAAAACATTATGATCATGTCTATTTCGTTTAGGTGAGACGCCTGAAGAAAAACTGTCGTGCTCTCTGAACGAAGCCTATCAACATAAGTGAGCGCCTTATCGTTTTAGTTCAGCATGACGTGCCTGAGTTATAGGCCCGCACATTTAATAAGGCGCGTTCAGTTTGTAGAGCAGAAAGCATAGCGCCTGATACAAATACTTTATACATAATTTCATAATTTTGATCGAGTATACGGGAAGCTGAGGCTGAAATCTTTAAAAGAGTACTTTGACTTTGCTCAGACTTTACTTTTGAGTGAAGTCAAAATCGATATTTATGTATCAATCTTCGAATCCCTCTGAGTACGTGCTTAGCAAATGCTACGACATTAACGACTTACTAAAAACTTATACCACCTTATTACAAAAGATGGTCTAAGAAAAACCTAGGTTTTAAAATAGCCCCGTCTCTTTTTGTTATATGACATAAGAAAGAGTTGGGTATATTTTAAACCTGGGTTTACCTTAGTCTTGGTTTAAACCATCTTTTGTAATAAGGCCCATAGACTTCTAGCTTTTATCCGCGGCTTCGCTCGCGTTAATTAAGCTCAAAAAAACTCTTAACACACTACTAAAGTTTCTATAATAATATAATTCAATCGTGATTCGAAAGACACGTGGCGCCATCTTTGAACGTTATTGTTGTTTTCCTCGTGAACAATACTTTTTTCGGAATGAAAATAATGCAAAATTTCAGGATGATCGGTTCGGTGGTTTAGGCGTGAAAAGGTAACAAACAAACTTACTTTCGCCTTTATAATATTAGTTAGGATAGTTAGGATTAGTATAAGCCAAGCAAAAATAATGGTTCATATTACGTAAGTAAAGTTTAAGCTAAGTATAAATACGCTTAATAGATGTCAACCTAAGTGTAGCGACATACCATACCAAAAATACGTGACTCAATTTTGCGTGATTACGCCTGCAATGCTTTTTAAATTACCCGCGACGCAGCAGGCTATAACAAATTACGTGGCGTCTTGTAGATATAAAAAACATACCCGTCGAAGTTCGGTCGTAATTTCGGCGATAAGGATATTCCATTTTTTATTACATTAATAATACTCAGTGCTACGACGTAGACACACTACAAAGTCGATCCATAAAATAATTGGCAAAAATTTATGTAGGTACACACGGTGCCCTAGAAAGCCCAAGAAAAGTATCCACTTAAGAGCGTGTACGCTGTTTGGCATTTCATACAAATTTTCAAGTTCTTATTTTTCGATATGACTGAACCGATTTTAATGAAACTTCATACCCATCAGCAGGACACATAGGACTAAAAAGTTCGTAGACAACATTTTCGAAAAATAGTGTTACAGTTAAATAAGCACGATTTTAAATTTTCCATACAAACAGAAATTTTAAATCATCTGGTTTTAAGTGAGACATTTCGAAAATGTTTTCTACAAAGTTTTTAAACCTAAGTATCCTGCTTATGTGTGTGAAGTTTCATCAAAATCGATTCAGTCATTACGAAAAACAAAGACTTGAAAATTTGTATGAAATGCCGTACGGTACGGTGTACACGCTCTTAACGGGCGTTTAGGTTCTGAGCACAACGCACACACTATCGAATTATCAAGTCGTCAGTTAAGTGGATACTTTTCTTGGTTCACTGTGTGTGTAGGTACACACGGCGTCCCAAGAAAAGTAATAACCAAATATTTCTTCAGAGAAAACAAAAACCTTAGAAGAATCGTCGAAATGTGCAAGTCTGCTATCTGATTTTCAAAAGGCCGTTAAGTAATTAAACCTAATTTTGAGTAATGAGCAAAAACGTGGAAAATGTTGTCCCGAGAACTTCTGAAGACATACAGATGTTTTCGTTACTGGGCCACTTTTAAGCTCATTGTATAAGTTTTAATGAGTTATAGGACTAGTACTGTTTTATCACAGTCTCTGTAACTTATAAATGATAGAAAAATAAGGACCAAACTGGTCGGCAGAGAAAAGGTTGCGTTTTTGCGTAGTATATAAAACTCAAATATGACGAAATGTCACTTAACGGTCTGTTAGAAATCGGAGGCAGAAGTAGTGGGTCTCCACATAAACGATGGACCAATATAATTCTTGTAATATTAAATCTAAACAAAGTCGTCTGCCTTTCTTAATGCAATTTGTTGATGCTATTTTAACAGTAAAGTAAAACAAATCGCTACGTAATAGATAAGTAGATTAAATGTAGTTCTGCCACTTTCTGACATCTATAAAAATAAAACAAAATGAACATAAATAAAAATTATAATTGTAAAATTATTTACATTACTTTTCACATGAAGTATGTAACTCTATTTACAAACTTAGCTAATTATCATAAAATAATATTAATTCTTACTGTTACAGTTTTTTATACCTACTGTACTGTATTTAGTAACAACTAACAATTACATATACTTAATCAATTATTATTATTATATACGAGTATCACTTTGACACATTATCACTTTTGGGTTAGAATCAAATACTGGTTCGGTTAAATTTAAAAAATAACATTGATTTAAAATTTTTGATTTGTAATGAGTATAACTAAAAAAAACAAGGACAATGCAATATAATCTACCCACAATATTTTTCATACACCTAAGTAGGTATATAAAAAAATTGGTTAAAGCCCGCACGTGATACAAGATAACTATGGGAATAAGAGAGCAAATTTTATATTGGACCACTTTTGCTTCGGTAATTATTCCCGAAAAAGACTGGTACCGTTTCTGTTGTGCACAAATTAAACTTAAGGCTATTGCCGTCTCTTACACTCTGATAAAATAATATAGAGATGGACGTAAATAACAGCTATCAAATTTAGTTTAACTAAAACCCGCCTTGGAGTTTGCCAAAGAGCAATGGAGCGTAGTATTCTATGCGTCAAAAGAACAGACAAAATACGGAACAGCACACTGCGCTCCAAAACGGTAATAATAGACGTAGGCAAAAAGGCTGCCAGGCTCAAATGGGATTGGGCGGGTCACGTCAGCCGCATGCATAATAACCGCTGCGCAAGAGTCTCTACACAATGGATGCCTGAAGGGGGACGGCGCCGCTGCATTCGGCACAGAAAGAGGTGGCCAGATGACCTAAACGCGTACCGCGAGGGCTGGTATGAGGTAGCGCAGGAAAAGAGTACATGGAAGGACTTGGAGGAGGCCTTTGCCCAGCAGTGGGACAAGGATAACAAAAACTATATAAATTTAGACGACATGTCAGAACGTGTCCACAAAAAACACGGTGAAGTTCAAACTGTTCAAAGCGTGAACTAGTTAGACGTATCTAACTTAGTTCTTATCTATTTTCTATATTCTATCACCGTCCTTTTCTCGTGCTGTCTGTTAACAAAACTAAGCAATTCTCTAATTTTAGTTTAGTTGGTGAACAAGAGAATCGGTGATACTGCACAACAAAATAATGTTTAAGCAGCATATTCTTATCGCTAATGGTTTAACGGGGCAAACAGAGTTCCACATCAGTTTTTGCAGATCTTCACTGTTCAACAGCAGCGTATAGTTATGTCATGAAATGTTCATAAGTTAGCAAAATTACAAACAAATCGGACAGCTAGAAGTGGATTGAAAAATATTTGCTTTTTTTACACTCAGTAAATCTAATAAAAGCGTGTTAAAAACAAATCTGTTTAGCTTCCGCTATTCACAGCGTCAACAGTGGTAAGGTAAGCTATTACAACAATTCTAAAGAGCATAGAGGGTTATAGAACCTAATTAAGAGCATTCTATCACAGAATACGGAGCTATCATATTCCACGGCAACTGTGCTTTTGTTGGGTCGCATTATAGTATTGCACCATCCTCAACCATATCCACGAATACTGGCCAAGTTCTAAAGTAAATTCACAAGTAAATCTGTGGCATTATTCTTAAATCTATATCTTATTTGAGTATAATATTATCCTATCATATCATCATATTATTAGGCTGGTACGGCGGTTTGAATTCAAATCCACCGTAGTCCGTGAACTGGGGAGCTTCGGGTTTGGAGAGCACTGAAACACAAACAGAATTATTATTTGGTAAATTGCCCTCAACTCAAAGCGAAAATGTACAAGAAAAAAAGAAAACAAACTTTGCGTATTGACGTGACGCACATAACAACCAAAACATACAAAAAGTAAAAATAAAAACGAAAAAAACAAAATATAAATGAAATTTGGGAAAATATGCAATATGGTATGTCTACACCCGTGCGCTTTCATGTTCATCTTGCACTTTCAACTTTCAATTCCTCTTGCGTCAAGCGCATGCAATATTGATTGCCATAAGACTCGAACTAGTATTAGGGCATGCGCTATTGCATGCGCTATGGCGCTTCAAGCATGCGCCAGACGAAAGCGCAAGATGAACATGAAAGCGCACTGGTGTAGACATAGACATATCATTACATCTGAGCAAGTCGGCCATCGCTCAGCTTATTGCTGTGGCACATGCACAGAGCATAGCCACAGCGCTGGTTTTCAGCGACAGCCGAAGCCGCAAGACCATTAAATTACAGACCTGCTGTCTTGTATGAATCGGAATGTTGGGCCACAAAAGGGATGAATGAAAGGCTATTGCATGCAACTGAGATGTCAATTTTAAGAAAGATGTGCGGTGTGACGATAATGGATAGGATAAGGAATAATTACGTAAGAGGAAGTTTGAAAGTAGCGCTGATAACAGAAAGACTGAGTAGCAAACGGTTGTTATGGTACCTATAGACATGTGATGCAGAGGACTTAGGAGCATGATACGATAAGTATGAATGTTGATGACTATAAGAAAAGAGGCAGACCGAAGAAAAGATGGATGGATTGTGTAAAAATGATATGGGTGGGAACGAAGTAAACATCGAGATTACAGCTGATTTTCATAGAGATGTACGGAAGAAAAAAACATGCAGCGCCAACACAAAATAAATTGGGTTAGGGGATGAGAGTGTGATAACATAAAATTTTAAGTAAAGTGGGTTTAACGTTGATTTCAGGGAAACAGTAGGTGCAAATAACTCTCATGAACACATCAGCAGAAACCTATCAGTAAACACTATAGCCCTTTATCGGCCAAAAAATTAATCCCGACAAAATAAATGTTGTCGCACGAAGAAATCCTCAAGTAACGCGCGTCGACATGACAAGATATAACGCTAACCAAAATGTTGCAAATGTTTTGGCTGTAGACCCTTCAGACCTCGCTAATAACTACCCGGTTAT
The DNA here is from genome assembly GCA_905220435.1 of Amphipyra tragopoginis. NCBI lineage: Eukaryota > Metazoa > Arthropoda > Insecta > Lepidoptera > Noctuidae > Amphipyra > Amphipyra tragopoginis. Next base: position 10,669,811 of record HG991997.1, on the reverse strand, counting down.
GTAGAATCTATCCGCAAGGACCATGTACAAGAAGTCAAACAGAAAAAATCAAAGCTACTTCTTGTTTGACGCACTTTAAGTAAGGCACGAACAAAACGACTCTTTTTATTATACCAGACAAAGACTACCGCACAATGCGATAACTTATCGTAGACTGACACTAATTAGACATAATAGCGGCATGTGCGTTTGCACGCATCCGGTCCTACTCATAGCAACACTGTTATTTTTAATTCGATAAATAGTAAGTTATGTGATCACAACTACAGTAAACAATAAAATCGAAGTGATCTATGATCGTTATCAATGACAATGACCCATTGAAAAACTATAATTGATGACATTTGAATATTTATTACTGAAACGTGCGAAGGTTAAACATGTAATGCTGTATTTGCGAACCAAACACTAGATCTTGAGGTTGGTGGCTGACATAAGTACTTGGGCTTGTGAGGGAACTCACTCATTAATTTCACAGAAATATTCGCAGTCTTATACAGTATACTTATAGGTAGTAAGACAATGGTCACTCCAAAAATAAACTAATAAAATCCTTTTAATTATCCTGATAAGAAGTTTATTTGATCGAATAATTATGAACCCCAACAAAAAAAGTACGTACAAAAAGTAAATTAAAAGCATTAAAAACTGGACTGCATAAAACGAACTAAAAAAAACGAATTAATTAAATATTTAAAAAACCCGACTGCTCGTAAAATACTGAGTGACTGAAAGGTAAAAAAAAGTCAAATTGAACTTTTCAGCATAGCAAAACACAGCAAATTCTGTATGTATTCAATATTCTAAAGCAATCGGAGGACCCATAAACAAAGTTTTCCAATAAACTCCCCCAATTGCATTAGAATTTTAGATACATGCAGAATCAACGCCGAACTCAGGCAAAATGGTTAGTTAATTATTCCAGTATACTTACAAAATGGTTCAACAGGTGGGTATATCGGCTGGTGGAAATACTCTGGCAATTCCACTGGAACCTGCACATTTTCCGTGAAGTACGAGTAAACTGGTTTGCGTTGCGGTGGTGGCGCACTCGCAGGATGCACGTACGGACCAGTCCTGGACACTACCGCGTTGAACCCGTGGATTGAATCCGCTGTGTAGTCCACTGTGCGAACTGAGCCATCTGGTTCTACGAGCGAGTATTGTCCTGAAATATAGCAATATAAACGTATTATTTTTTTGTCTTTGACTGCCTCGTAAGATCCTGGGTTCGATTCCGAGTTCGGGCAAAGTGTTATTGGGTTTTTCAATATGGAATTTCTCAGTAGCAGCCCCGAGTCTGGATTTTGCCCGATTGATGGCAATATGCTAGTCTCCTATTACATGGAACTTAAACAAAACGGCGGATGAAGGGTGTACATACATCTCTGATCAAACCTTCGGGGAATACAGGCGTGATGTTGTTATGTTATGTACATGTTTTGTACAATATTTTTGGTCATCTCATTCTCAGGTTGACAAATTAAGATAGATATTAGTTACATCCATCATAGTGTATAATAGGTTTTAATATAGGATATTAGAAGTCGTTTTGAATGTAAGTTTATTTTATTTTTGAATGTATGTGTTCGTATACATAAATTTGTAGTATTTAATAGTAGTAATATTGTATATATATGTGTATCTATTAGTTTCGCCTAGCTTCCACGACACAGGGAATCCTAGTGTGGGAGCTAGTGCTAAATGTAAAATTGTTATTATGTAAGTTTATTGAATAAAGTTTATTAAAGTTAAAGTTAAATCCCTGAAGACATAAACTTCAAAAGCCTGGCCGTTACCGTTTATAAAAAAAACGTTAAAAGAGATATATTTTCGTGGTTACAAATTGTCACCCATCCACAGACTGATCGCGGGAAGCACAGCTTAATTTTACAAATCGTATGATACAAGCTGTTTTTTTCATTAGTCATGAGCCCCTCACGTAGATTTATTTACCATACAGTATAAATAAATAAGTAGATAATTTACTTATACTGTATTTTGTTTCTATTAGTAGCCTATGTTTCTCAATATAAATATAAATGCTAAACCTATTTGACGGACATTAGAATAATATATGGACAACATTGATTTATTTTATTTTAATTAACCACAAGAAAATATCACAGATTAACTGGACAATTAATAATATAATTAATATAATATACGAAAACTAAATCCAACATAAAAGATACCAATCTTTCAAAGCATTATCAAACATTCCCATGCCGATAATCACTGCACCTCCATTATGTCTTTAACGAAAGCTACACCACAATTATATCAATTACACTATAATAATGCATTGACTCATATCAACCGGAGGTCAGCGACCTCAAACAAAGATGCGAATTTGGAAATCGCTTGAGAAACAACAGTTTTTCTCTCCCGTTTTTACATACTTCACATGCGTGAATGTCCCAACGTATCGTTAATAGCGGCATAGATTTGAGAACAATGCAACATGGAGATATATCAGCTGTTATTTGTAGGTGCATTGTATTTGTATGGTCATGATCGATGTACCATATATATAGGAGGAGCTCGTGGCTAAATAATTACAGCCGCATAGACCGATCTTCCCGGTTAAGCCACGTTTGCCGAGGTTGGTCTGTGGATGGGTGACCATTTACCATAGCGAATTTCCTCCGTGCCTCGGAAAGCACGTAAAGCCGTTGGTCCCGGCTGTCATTTGTAGATCTTTGACAGTCGTTACTGTTGGTCAGACACCAGAAAGTCTGACAAGCAGTCTTACCAAGAGTATCGTATTACCCAGTTACTGGGTTGTGAAGGTCTGATAGGCAGTCGCTCCATGTAAAATACTGATATTCAGCTGCATCCGGTTCGACTGGAAGCCGACCCCAACATAGTTGGGAAAAGGCTAGGCAGATGATGATCGATGTACCATATAGTGATGTGCTGAGTCAGGTAGACTCTAGTACTAACTCGAGTACCTAGTAGGTACCTACTCATGTAGTCGAGTGTTTGAATTAAAGTGTTCGAATGCTCAAAACTCGAGTGTTCATAGTACTCGAATACTAAACCGAGTACACTTAAATCTCGACCTTATGTTGTTGCTCATTTATAGTCAATTCGTCGGGACCCCTCTCTACCGTCCTACATACAGGTTTCTACTTGTTTTTTTTATTTACTGACCAATAAAACTGATTTATATTTTATGTTTTTTTTTTATTTTTGCTATAATTTTTGGAAGTGATAAACATTAGAATACTCCAATCATAGGAAGCACCCGAGTATCGGACCTAGTACTCGAATACTAGATTTGAATCAGTGTCTCGAGTTCTGACTCGATTCTTTTTATAACGAGTACTAAGTACTAAAGTGTTTGAATACCATAAACGGCCCACTCGGCACATCGCTACTATAATACACTACCGAAACGGACTTCTCACAATGTATAATAAAAGGGATAGTGTTTGATGAATATTAAATTGTATTCGCAATTATGTGAATACGGTCACGATGTAGGTAATGTCTTCCGGGATGAATAACAATTGTAAGTGTGTCGGTTAGCGATTGCTTGTTTTAATTTGGGAACAATGGCTGCTTGATTGATTGTTAAAATATTGACATTCGACCGTGTTGTTGACGCCGAAATGCAATTTGGGATAATACTAAGATCATTTTTTGAACCATCGCGTTTCGTACAAATTGTAAAATAACTACTGACTCGGGTCTAGCCTAGGAACAGAAAAAAAAAGTTTTTTTTTTATCTATCTTCTAAATATTTTAAACATCCTATTTCTATGTTTTCAATCAATACTACAGGGTGTAAACGAATTCGTGTATTTCCTTCAAACCACGTGATCTACTGGTGACACAGATTAACCCTAAATGGGTATTTTTGAAAAAAATAAAATTAAAATTATAGATTTATATTCCTGAGTCATTTTAGAGCCCCGAGTTAGCTGACTATAAAGAGCGATATCGTGTTAGTCGTGCCCGCCAGCCATGTCGCCGTGCTTTCATTAATTTATGCGTGGCATCGCAATGTTGACTCGCATGAAAACTCGCTTTTTTGGAAAAAATAATTTCTTTTTTTTACTGTTTCCTTATAAGGTGGTTTAGATACGATTACTTAAACAAGGCGCAAAAAAAATTTTTTTTAATTCTTTCAAAAATCAAAATCAATTTGCATCGAAATTAAAATCTTCGGAACAAGTTATTATTTGTACACCTTTACTTGAACCGTGACGAGTCGTATAAAAACGATCTTTTGCAATACGACAATCAATTTCCGAAAAACCATACCACACACCTATAATAAGGATGAGCTACACGATGGCTAATGCATGCGTGCCGTCAGTTGGGACAGGTCAACTCAAACCTGCTATTGCTCTTTCCTCAAAAGGCCACTCCAGACGTTGCCCTACATTGTTACACTCGCATCACTACATAGTCATTATCACTACATAGTATAAAACAAAGTCGCTTCCCGCTGTCTGTCCCTATGTATGCTTAGATCTTTAAAACTACGCAACGGATTTTCATGCGGTTTTTTTTAATAGATAGAGTGATTCAAGAGGAAGGTTTATATAATACATTGCACCCGTGCGAAGCCGGGACGGGTCGCTAGTAGGTTTTATACCATAATGTTTGGACTTTGAAAAAAGACCTTGACCTCTGAGTTTGTTTCGGCTTTTCTTCTCAGAGCTAGTCAGATAGGAAAGGCCAGTGGCATCTAGTCTCAAAAATAATAATTTCATTGACTTGTAAAAGTGTATATTACAGATTTATTTACAGGAATAAAGATTATTTATTACTAATATCACCTAGTTATGACTTAGATAGCCTCAAAAAGACTACCCGGAAATAAGCTTTGCTTTTGCTCAAAACTGAAATCGTATCTAATTGAGAACACATGATGAATTTAAAAAAAATTGTATGAATTATGAACAGTCCTTACCTCTAACCACATCTCCATCCCTGGTTTCATGTTGTGATTTCACATCACCAGTTGAATGATCTGCAACGCCGTAGTTGAAAGCGTATTTCGGGGCGTCCTGAAAATCATGTCGAAAATAAAATTCTTTCTTTTCTTTTTAAAAAAAACGTTGCCACACACTAAGATTTCTCTTCTATCGTGGGTGCTTTTACAGACACAAATCTCACAAACAAACGCCCGGACCCGAAACAAACATCTGTAGGCCATACAAATTTTTGTTCCGTATGGGAATCGAATCCACAACCCGTAGCGCAGAAGCCAATCGCTTACCCACAATAGCCACTGCACCAAACGTGTCGTCTTGTTGCAGAATTGTTATATTTTTGTCACTTGAGAGTTGTTTTTTTTTTACATTTATATTCGGGAGCAAAGCATCCGAGTCATCAACATAAACCTGATCTAATAATAGTACTCAAATCAAATTTATAAACCTTTTTAAATTGTTTTAATTTGAATAAGCTAACATTCTTAGTTTCCGAGATATGAAACCTCAAGCACGGTAATTATAGACACAATAGATATGACAATTAAGTGTTGTCCTAGGGCGACGGGCGGTATGCACATGGACTTATCCAATGCCTTCGACAAAGTCAACCCTGTGTTTAACACTTCCCATCACTAATATAGTACGTTGATTCGAAATTCGAATCGATTTGGAACACTTGTGAATAAAGTTTAAGGGGGACCCGGATTCGTTGCTCCCGAACGTAATTTGCGAGTCAGCAAAAACGATGATGGCCAAGGGGATTATTAATCAATATTGATTGTACAATTTTCTATAAAGAATTATGTGGATACTTAATTCACTAAACATAAATAATCATATGTACTGCGCTAAGTGGCTTGCTAGTTTTGGCAGTTAGCGAAAATCCCATTGTTAATTTTCTGTTTTTTTTTTTAACAGTCAAGGAAGGGTTTTACTTTCATAAAACAACATTGTAATTTATTCATTATCATTAATCAATTAACTTGATTTCAGTTATTTACTACCTATTCTTGAATTCAAGATTATTTTTATACAATGTCAAAGTTTCAAAATCATTTCCCTAAAAAAGTACTGAATACCTGGTCCAAAGGACCTACCTACTGACATTAATATGAAAAAATAAATTACATATCTTACATAATAATCATTCCCTGGCATACTAAACACTTGACTAGGAACCCCTAGTCTAGGTGCAGCCAGCGATACTCCAAAACATACAGCCAAAACGAAGCACAGATAACGACACATTATACCAAACACTTAGCACACACTGGGATGAATGCAACCGTCTTGTTCAGCGTCTACTCCTTGAATACTACAATGGTGGGTTCACAGGCATTTATATGTGGCCTTATTTGAGTGCCAGCCTTGGAGTTCCTCTATCTGCCTAACGCCGAAAACGAAGTTTCCTTTAGCGTTTCGCCTCGGCTAATTGAGAAAATTTTCGCACGCCATACCACAATAGGTCACATTCATGTAGATTAGATTGCTGCACTGATCTAGATGACGACTTACTAGGTTTTGTTTGCTTTGAAATATTTTTGTTAGCCGTGCTTATTGATTTCGTAGTTTTACATGAGATGAAAATTATCTACATTTAAATATAAAATTAAATCATCCTATCTTTACTGTTTGCTGTACACAGTTTTTTTGTAGTGTACCAATTAGATGTGTAAAACGATTTACGCAGGAATACCAGGGGCCCAATTCTCCTAAAATAAATTGTTGCCAAACGCAATTGAACCACAACCGTCAGCCAGTTTTTGTTTTCGAAAACTTTCAAAATGATTGATTTTGTTTTTTGTGTCAAACAATTTGATGGCTTTTGAAATTGAGAACTGTCCGAATGAACGGTTCGGCCTTAGTTCGGTTGTGATTTATCAAGATTTATTTTAGGTCAACTAGGCCCCAGAACAGCTAGGCAAATTAGTAGCCACAAAGTATTTAATAGTTTTCTTAGATTAAAATCCTTCACTACATAGTATAAAACAAAGTCGCTTCCCACTGTCTGTCTGTCCCTATGTATGCTTAGATCTTTAAAACTACGCAACGGATTTTGATGCGGTTTTTTTTTAATAGATATAGTGATTCAAGAGGAAGGTTTATATGTATTATACATGCATAATATGGTAGAGAAAAACGCGGAATACGCGATAAACGACATCCACGCGGGCGAAGCCGCTGGTGACCTCTAGTACATTATAAATGCGAAACTAACTCTGTCTGTCTGTTTGTTACCTCATCACAACTAAACTACTGAACCGATTTTGTTGAAACTTGGTGTAAAGATAGTCGGGAATCCGGAGAAGGACATAAGCTACTTTTATTCCGAAAAACGCGGGTAACACGATAAACGACATCCACGCGGGCGAAGCCGCAGGCGACCTCTACCCCCTTATTACAAAAAATGGTCTAAGAAAAACCTAGGTTTTAAAATAGCCCCGTCTCTTTTTGTTATATAACATAAGAAAGTGATGGGTATATACCCATCACTTTCTTATGTTTTCTTATGTTTAAACCTGGGTTTTCCTTAGTCTTGGTTTAAACCATCTCTTGTAATAGGGGGCTAGTGTTTTATATTTAACAAACTTCACCGTGATAGCAAAAGAGCAGTGGTTACCCTTTTCAACGTAAGCGATTTTTCTGCAAAACCTTACCATGCAAAGAATTTCAAATATGTTTTTAAAAACAATATTTCGATAATATATCTATTTTACGGTTTTTGATGATGTCCGACGTTTTTTTCGATAGCAGTGTCCTTACGGCTACAATTTAAATGACCGCTACGTCGGGACTCATCTTTCGTTGAACACAGAATAGTGATTGAACGCTTGCCTTCCAGGCAAGAGCTTCTGATTTTGATTCCGGCGTGCACCACTAACTTTGCGAATTCATGTTTGGATCAGAATTTGATTATCAAAACCTGTACAATTGAGAGGGACTCAAAAAAAACTGTTTTCCATGGTGTGTGTAGTTAGCCAATAAGAACCAAGCGAGTGTGGTGGATTAAAGTGTAAAACCCTTCTCATTCTGAAATAGGGACGGGCCTCTTCCCACTATGGACCCATGCCCAGCAGTGGGACAGTAATGGGCTGATGATTATGATGATGAAACTTCACCGGATATAAAATCTCGTATGAATGCGTGAATATTATGCTCCAACACGTATTTTTCCTTGTTAGAATAATAGAATTTGAATTAAATTGAGAAATTAAGTATAATGTTACTTCATCTTGTCAATCATAATCGCCTATTAACTCCTAAGAAGTGCGTAAACGGGCTAATTTCAGGCAATTTATTGCTGCAATTGTCTAGCCGCGTCAGTATGGGCATCGTCAAGATTATTTTCAGGGAGGTGCATCTGCATCCATACATTATACTATTAACTAATGAGTGCATCCTGTTAATTATAGGTAAGTATAGTAAATTAATGTCAAAATCAAATATTTCAGATATTGATGAAATAATAGCTTGTTGCTACTTAACGTTTCCACCCTGTATATTTTGTGTTATGTGTCTAGCCGGCTAAACTCGCAGCAAGTGATATAATCAGCTTTCATATTTATGATTAGTTACGGTTTACGCACGTGCATTTTTCGGGATTGCCCGACTAGTTTCGGACCCAAACGGAGTCCTTAATCATGAGCTGATCACGCGGCGAGGTCGCGAGTCGAACTAGTCGGGCAATCCCGAAAAATGCACGTGAGTAAACCGTAACTAATCATAAATATGAATGTGTCTCACGAAAGTTTTAATAATAAAATAATCAGCTTTGACCATACTGCAAAAATTGGAGGCCAATTTTTACGGCTTTCTTGCTCTGTTATGTAAGTGCGTATCTTTCGCCGCTCAGCCGCATATGCGCCATCGCACGGTGATCGACTTACAATATTCAGATAATTATCTTTTATATGCAATTTGAATTTCGATCATCGTGTGATACCACATCGGTGGTAAGCGACTGAGCCACCGGAATCCAAGATGGCGGCTGTTTTACTGAATATTCGTCATGAGTTTGATGCCAAAAATGAGTTCAAAACCAAATCTAAGATTATGGCCATGAAGATGTGCAATTTAGTCGCTGTGAGTGTCAATTCCATGGCTTTCGGGGATGCTGATGCCAAAAATAAGGTCACTCTTTTCGTGGCTAAACAACTCAAATCGTGAGCGGCAGGGTCTTTCGTAAGCTCGACAGATAGTATAATTAAAAGCCGATAGTGGGTTGGCGCCAATTTTCAGTGCTTTATAGAGTTGACTTTACATTTAAAGTTTTACAAAAATTACTTTGTATGTTGTACTTTTAAAATGGTGCATAGCTTGTCCCTGAGTTAGGTAGATAGTTATAAAGCAAAACCGAAATAGCAGACGCTCCATATATGGCTGCATTGAAATTGAAGTATTCTAAACAAACAGCAAGGCTAAGCGATGACAAATTCTTAAAATATGGTAATATTCTCCATCTGTACCCCTAAGATGGTAAGTTGAAACTTGATGGTCGATTCAAGACAAAATAATCAAAACTTGGCAAAGATTAAAGGGAACCTGCATATTTACATCCAATGTTGAAATTAGGTCTTTAAATATACATTACCTGGACTTATTGAGGACTAGAATATAAAACTTCCTCACCGCACGCTGGAAAAAGACGCATTTTGTAAGATTCAACAAAACCCAGCACGCTTAGTGGTAGGATCTACAAGGTGTAACTTAATTATGGCACAACCTCTTAAGAGGTCACTGTACTCATCATTATGAGCAACTTTTATTATGGGACCAAACCTGAAATTGCGAAAAAAAAAACAGCTGTTCCCTACATTTATGTTCGCATAACTCGTCAAAATGTAGGAAATAGCAGTTTTTTTTTTCGCGATTTCATTTTTGGTCCCATTGTAAAAGTATTTCATAATGATGAGTAGGTACAGTGACCCAGTGAGGTTGTGCGTTATTTAATTTACACCTTGTATAAGGTCCGCCTGGCAAGCTCCCACCCTCACATTAAAGTCCAGCGCCAAGCAGTTTACTGTGTTCCGTCGTGTGTATGGAGAGACAGAGGGGTATAGGGGAATCTCTCTTTATCTCTGTTACTTGGATCCGTGTGCTTCATCTTAGACCCTGTCTGCGCTTACCATCAGGTGCGACTAGGGTCAAACGCGACCAAATCAAATATGTTTTCTGCCAGCCTTTTTCAACTATGTTGGGGTCAACTTCCAGTCTAACCGGATGCGGCTGAATACCAATATTTTACACGGTGAGACTGCCATCAGACCTCCGCAACCCATTTAGGCACTGGGCAATGCCGATATCTTAAGTTTAGACCGTTAGGACCTTCGGGCTTCTGACAACCCGTAACGACTGTCACAGGTATTTGTACAACACCCGGGACCGACGGCTTAACACGTTCAGTGCCGGGTACCCTCGTGGAGGGCTCATTTTAATGTAGGTTTTTCTTGGAAAATGCACAGTCATGAAAGGACCAAACACCTATTTTACGACGTAGTAGCGTATTTTTACGGTTTTTAACCTAATTCCAGGAACCCTCCTCGAGGGGTCACTCTTAGCGCAAACGTAATGCCGTGGACCCTCCTGGAAGGTCCACTAGCAATATGTATAGCGGCATGGCATATGAGCTCTATGAAAAGTGTGATGGACTCGAATGTGTTCACGTGCTCTCCAAGGCACGGAGGGGTCTCTATGTGCAACGAACGGTCACCCATCCACGGGCTAACCGCGGCAAGCACAGCTTAACCTTACAAATTGTATGATTCGCGCGTGTTAATAAGCCACGAGCCCAAATTATAATATTAAAAAAATATGGGCGCAGCGAGTTATTCAACTCTCAGCATTAGTTTGTAGTAGGCCTCCTGATTTGTGTGGGAACTGCGGCTATGTCATAACGTTTATTACCGGTTATAGGTGTGTATAGTGTGTACATACAGTAGATAAGAAGCTGTGTACACGCACCTTGTACAATTCATGCCGTTTTTGTGTTATATCAAATCTTAGCTAATTATCCCTGTCTTTGATGCAATTTTTTGTAATATAACTTATTTTATTCAGTAATTTGATATAAGTAATACATGCATAGCAAAGCGACTTAAATGCTAAATGCACAAATGTCACTAGATCTGCGGTTGATAACGGAAAACTCTTACTGTAAACGATGTGTATAACCTTCTTTCAACTTTTAATTAAATTTGAAAATAAAAATAAATGGTGACTTCAAATTCATCAAGTGAGTCGACTTAAGTCCAGTTCGAATCAAGGGAAAATGCAGCAACATATTTGAGTTAACCACCAAAATTTTAGTAACATTTAGAAAAATATTATTATGAGTATGAGAATTGCAGCACTTTTCCAATTTTTGGTTGGAGGTCTCGCAAATAACTGCCCAGTTACGTAAAAACCGTCCACATGCAGCCCAATGAAAAAAAGAATGTCTAATCTAATAGCCAACAAACATTAGCCTACTATTGTAAACACTCTCCTTGTGCACATAAAACAGCGCAACAAGTTGTTGAAACCCATACAAAGAATGCCAGACTATGACTAATCTCTGTCGTTGTGTACTCGGACGACGTTCACCGTTGACTCTCCAAAGGTTGACGCTTCCTCGTCGGAACAATGGGAGAGTCCTCTCATCAAATTCAAACCTTCGCATTTGATTCGCTGCTCGATCAATGAAACGACAAAGAAGGTTCGACACCCCTGTCTATGTATCTTTCACGCTTTTTCTCTGCTAAGCGTGACTAATCTTTACGCTTTTTATGTAAACATTTAGTACTAAGATAATTTTGGCAATGTTAGAAAGTTCACAACAAATAATATACTAACCCAATCATCATTATAATATCGAAAATTGTCTTACTTTTTTTCTGGTTTTTATTCAAAAAGCAGGGGAATTAAACTTATATCATTCGAAAGGCACTGTGCCATAAATGCACAAAAAATCGTGTGTATGTTGCCATTAAGGCAAGTAAAAATAAAGGTCGAATGTCGACCAAAAGCGATACAGTATCAACAGAAGCTTAAGTGTATCCATTCAAGTATCCCTGAAATAATTTGAATTCCATGGATTTTTGGAGAAGGAACGAGTCAGACATGAAATTTTAATGGAAATTGTTACACGAACAAAACTCAGCCTCTTTTCAAATGATTGTGTTTTGATATTTAAATTATTAGCACAATTATTACTGACAGGTCTACAGCATAATATTGATGAAGACATACAAAACCCATAACACTTCTTTATAGGGATCGTCTGTAGGAGGACAGATTAAGAACACAATTCCCTCAATCGCCAAGCAAGCGAGTCGTGAGTGACGACGAACCTGGCACCATAATTGTGCCCGGCAAATTTCAATAGGCTCGCCACATAGCGAAGCTTAGGTTTACAGAATCCTGGAATAGGATAGAATAGGAACACTTCTGCTTACCGAGTGTGAGTATATTGTGTATGTATATTTACAAGGTTAGTCGGAAAGGGGGTACTAATCCGAAAGGGTGTTATAGTACCCATAATAATGAATAACTTTTGTTCTACAACTTTCCTCAAAAGTCAATAGTTATAAAAACAGCTGTTCATAGATTTCATAAGAAATACGCTAAAATCTAAGTATCTATCCTCAGCTATGATTGGTTGTATTTACATTTTACGTCATATTTGGGGTCACGGATTAGAAGCTACATTTTCTGAATTCGTAAATAAAGTAAGGAAAAAAATGTATTGAAATAAAAATTGGAAATTTTAACGCATCCTTTAAAACAGTCATCAGAGATACCTTAAGATGCCCGCAGATTAGTACTCCCTTTGTCGTCTAACCTTGTATAATAGTATAAGGATAGAGGAATTAAAAAAACAATTTGTTTAAATAAACGCCTCAACTAATAGATGAGCCATTGAACGTTTGATTAACCTCGCGATAACAAAATGGTGAATTAGCATAATGTCCGTTTGTTTTGTGTTCTCAAGTGTTTAACAAAGGGCTAATGAAGTAATTACAAACACCTGAATTTCGACAAAGATGTACAAACACGGATAACTTATTTAAGGTTTTACTCATGATCTTGGGCATTCTTCCTTAAACAAATATTGTTGAGATAACAAAAAAACTTCTAAACTTGATTGAGGTATTAGCAAGCCTGTGACACACTGTGCAGCTTAGGTATTAAAACACACTTACGCACCGCTTCAACTCAAAGTAAAATACTGAACTAAAAGTGAGTAAGTGACCAAACCGGAATGAAAATTAATAATAGGAGTGCGATAATGCATAGCGAAATGTGATTGCTCTCACCTCTAAAGCTCAATTTCGCATGCGCCACGCACATTTTTTCGATATCTGACACATTAGTTCGGGAGTAAGTTTTCTATAGGCATATTTATTATCATATGGTAACAAGTATTAATAGCGAGAATATCGGATTATGATTTATTAGGTGATTAACTAAATCTCGGAGGAGCTCGTGGCTAAATAATTACAGCCGCATAGACCGATCTTCCCGGTTAAGCCACGCTTGCCGAGGTTGGTCTGTGGATGGGTGACCATTTACCATAGCGAGTTTCCTCCGTGCCTCGGAAAGCACGTAAAGCCGTTGGTCCCGGCTGTCATTTGTAGATCTTTGACAGTCGTTACTGTTGGTCAGAAGCCAGAAAGTCTGACAACCAGTCGTACCAAGAGTATCGTATTACCCAGTTACTGGGTTGTGGAGGTCGGATAGGCAGTCGCTCCATGTAAAATACTGATATTCAACTGCATCTGGTTCGACTGGAAGCCGACCCCAACATAGTTGGGAAAAGGCTAGGCAGATGATGAGGTGATTAACTAAATAAAACATTTCCACTATATTTTAATTGTACTTTAAACATAATTATGTTTATAATATTGATCGGTCTCCGCGAAACAATGAATTAGGTATTCTAGGGATCTTTTGTGAATTAATTAATGTGTCATTAACCAATTGTGAGTTAGTAAAAACATGGTGGCGAATAGCAAGACAGATAGAGACGCAGCGACCAGCGGCTGAACACTGGCCGGTGGCCGCAAATGCGTCGCTTCGATCTCGCTGGCCGCCGCGGCTTGGTGTGGCCGCTGGCCGCGTGCGGCCAGGTGCGCGTGCTCTATGGCGATTTCATACTAATGTATCTATCTTGATGGCCGCCGCGACCTGACCGCTGCAGCCAAGCTGCTAGTGCGCTATTAGCCTTATACAACTACATTATTATATTGACGGTGTGTGACTTACCTCCGGTTTCTGATTTGAGAATTCGAAATAAGCAATACTTAAGTAACATTTGAGTACGGAGTTGTCAAAAAAATGCTTTAAAATCCGTCATTTTTTTGACAACTCCGTACTCAAATGTTACTTAAGTATTGCTTATCCTAGAATTCTCAATTCAGAAACCGGAGGTTACGCTGTCACCTGTCGTATGTTATCGACCATTATTTACGGTGTGTCAAATTAATGTCTAGGAGGACACCACGGACGCCATTGTTATCACGAACGTCTTGATATCCCATTGTTCCTATTCACAGAGATCCGTGTGGCAAACAAACAATTTATCCTTACATATTGTGTTATGTATCATAGCATTGTGATAAAGTCCTTCAGTTTTTTCTCATACAATTGAATTTAATACAATTTTGAATGATACGAGTAATTCGATTTGAAGTAATTATAGGATTGGGTTTGTTAGAAGTGAATTCATTTCTCAGTTGATTAGTGATGCAAGTTGTTTACCATTTTTGGTCTTCCGTATCATTATGAATGCGGTTACGTAGAAGTTCCTCATAATTATCTGCTTAAGTCCGATTGTACACACGGCTATATAATTATCAAGCTAAACAGTTCTAGTACAAGCTGATCTCGCATTGTATAGCCTTTCCGTACAATGAGAGGTCAGCTTATACTGCTGTCAAATATTCGACTTCATTCCTAAGATAAAAGTTGTCCGACGTTGGTAGAATCAGTGCGTAATCGAAAACGCTACGAATTATTTAGTTGGATTTTTAACAACATGATTTTTTTAAAAACATGATTTACTAATAAAATTTTTTTCACTAACTCTCTGTCTACGTTCCAGGGGGCCAATTCTACTAACAGAAACTTTTATCAGTGGCAATTGAATCGTTACGAAAACTGTCAAAATGTTTGGTTTTGTTTTTGTTGTCAAACAATTTGATAGTTTTTGTAAACGAAAACTATCTGAATAAACGGTTATGTTTCAATTGATAAAAGTTTCTGTTAGTAGAATTGGGCTCCAGAAGAAATGTGCCAAATGTAAGTTGCTTACTCGTATCGCTTAACAATTAGATTACCTAATTTAGTACCCAATTGACAAATACCAATATAGTCTGACAACAATCTAAAAAGAAAAATGATTTTACTGTCAGATTAAATGGATCGACATTAACAAAATGTAGCCAGTGCGTAGGCACCTTAACTGTTTTGGTCTCGAAAATTGAGTATGGGTCTAGTGGGGAAGGCACACAACAACAAAGAATAAACGAACAATTTAAAATATTTGTCAATTTATTGACAAAAAAGCTACAAATATAATAACATTATTTAAAGAAAACAGATATAACTAACAAAGAATCCTATATCATAACATACAATACAACAATAACCTAATAATTCAGGTACTTCTCGTAGAAACTTTTAAATAATAACAATAAATAAATGAAAGGTTTGACAGTCAAATTACATGGAGATCGAGATTTTTGACTTGTACCTTTCAAATAACAACGATTTTTACAATAATTGCACGCTGCACAATTTAATATTAAATAAGCACTTAAAATCGGATGCTAAAATAGAAACATCGAAAATTGGCCTGGATTGAACTCGCAATCAATTTTTGTATCCGAAATTATTTAGTGTTACTCCAACATGAATTCCAAAGGAACAACTTTCCAATGCCAAACAATAAAAAAATACTTTAGGAAAAGGTTTAGCTTTATGCCAAACCTTTTTGGTCAAACTTCTTGGTAAGAATTTTGACTCATTTTAATCATATTGAAAGATCGAACTTATCAATATACTTTTAGATCTTCGAATATACTACAAAAAATCTCTACAATCCATTTGCTGCATTTGCTCTTCATATAATAATCATTATATTTTTACTAAAACAATTATCCAGAGCAAATCTCACCCAAATTCTTCAGATGTAAAGATTTCTTATAAACAAACAAACATCAAGCATTAAGTTTGGCAAGAAAGCTTTCATTGGAATTGCCAGTTGTTTCTTCTACATCAGTGGTGGCTTAATGGTGAAGGTGAGCGGCCTCATGGGGCGATATGGGGGCAGTCTTGTGAACGACTGCATTGAAGCCGTTGTGCTTGTCTGCAGTGTAGTCCACGGTACGGATGGAGCCGTCGGGTTCAACCACGGTGTATTGACCTGGAACGAAGAAAGTTTGTTATGGTTATTGTTAAGTTTCTTATGCAATGCAAAGGCACCGTACTTGTTGCAGTTGCATTATGCAGTTGCATTGTGGTATTACTAATCACATAATTTCTCGACGTTTTGAGTCATATACATAAGTAGCATAACGATATTGTTAAGTTTTTTTTTGTTTTCTATTGTAATGCTTTCAGATGGTCTTTCCGAACCGTTTCTGTGTCACCGGGGAGTTATTGGCGAGACCTGAAGGGTCTCCAGCCAAATATTGTTATGTGAAGTGTGTAACTAGTGTTAGGAGGTTAGAGAGTTCTCCCAGAGGTTAGTCAGAGAAACCGTGAGTCTGCCAAGTAAGTTGCCGATTGTGTATCTCGGGTCACCCGGGTGATGGGAGAGAGACCCGTTAAAATTAATCAGGCACAATTCTAACCATGAAAGACCCATTTTTTTTGTTTTGATATAAACATTGCCCGCAATAAGATTTCTCTTGTATCATGGGTGCGTTTACAGACACAAATCTCACAAACAAACGCCCAGACCCGAAACAACCATCTGTAGGCCATACAAATTTTTGTTCCGTGTGGGAATCGAACCCACGACCCGTAACGCAGAAGCCAATCGCTTAGCCACTGCACCAAACGTGTCGTCAATTATTATGTGCCCATCCAAAAACCTATTGTCTATATTTTTATTTTTTGTGTTTCGATTATTTACAACTGCAGCCCTCTTCATACCTTAAAACACTGTACATGTTATGCTGATAACATATAAATTAGTTTACCTTTGACAACATCGCCATCCCGACTCTCATGGTGTGTCTTAATGTCCCCACTGTGGAAGTCATTCACGCCATACTTGAAGACGTATTTCGGATACGCCTGAAAAATAAAATTATATTTTAAGCATCTTTAATTAAAAGCGAAATAAAATCAGTATATTTTATTATTGGACTGCATCTTTGGTCTAGTGGTCGCAAGCGAGACTGCTGAGCGTGAGGTTCTAGGTTCGATCCCCAGGTTGGACAAAGTGTTATTGGGTGTTTTCCGTGTGGAATTTCTCAGTAGCAGCCCGGAGTCTCGATGTATGCTCGGTTGATGGCAAAAGGCTCGCCCCAATTACATGGGACTTAAATATAACAGCTAAATGTGTGTTTGCTATTACACCTCTGCCTAACTCTTCGGGGAATATAGGCGTAATGTTATGCTATTTAGTGTTGTGTTATTTGTGAGAGCTAAGTGTCAGAGTCAGGTCTATTCCCATCTGTTCCAGAAAAAGTAGTGGTAGATTTACAAGTGCTGAAAAGGCCTAATTTGGAGCAATTGAAGCAATCCATAAAGAATTGTAGCCAAAAAAAACTAAACAAAGGCAAAAAAAATGCAAAAAATAAATGATTCCAAATAAGTCAATAACATTGCATTGCGTGACAAAAAGATGCAGGTCAAATCAATTTCCCTAAATGCATGTTAACAAAACTATAAAATTACATCACACCAATGTTTTTCTCGCTCGTATGCAAATAGTGAACTCGGAAGTGTCATTCATACGAGTACATGTTGCGTGCAGTGAAACCACATAAACGAGCCACGTGCGCTTGCGCAACTGTTGTTATACATTAGGCTAATTTGTAGGCGGGAAACGCTATAGGTTTTTTTGTGATTATCAAGTAGACATGTTGAGTTACTATTCTTCTTTAATAGTTCAGAAACCGTAATAGAGTTCAATAATAGCACTGTAGCCTAGATCTGTAAAAATTTTAAACATAAGATTGCCTAAAATGTGAATAGTGCTATAAAAAAATTGTAATTTTACAGAGGGTTTTTATTCATGCTTTTTACTTTAACTTGAACCACTAGCGCGTAACTTGCGCAGGCGCCAGCAGCTCATCAACAAGCGGAACGTCACACAGGAAGTGCGATCTTGTCTCAATTCCTGTTCATTCACAGATGGATGTAGACGTAAGTACGAGCAATTATGTGACTTTTTTACGTATACATAATAAGAATTAGCTTTCAACAACCTATTGTTACGAGAGGAAAATAGTTTTAAGGAAGTAATAAATTAAGACGTTTACTGCTTGCTTTATGATTAATTTTTATGCATAGAAAAGTTCATTTAGTTTTAATTCATTATGCTAACGTTGATTCGTACGCGTAACTTTTATAGAGGTAATTTTAAGAGCAATATAATCATTTTGAACGTTTTTTTATAACTGTAATTATTTATATATGAAAACATAAGTTACGCATTTACATTTCCCGTTTTACGTCATTTTACATAATATAATTTATTTAACTACACTGATGTGATTCAGCTGGGATTATGTCTTGTAAGTAAATTATACAAGAAATTTAATTACTGTCACATAACTTTACTCAATGTATAGCAAATTGTGAGCAGCTTTATAAGTTAGTGGTTATTTGAGTACGTATTTATATGTATAGTTCATACTACATTACAATAAAACAGCATTTAACTACGTTGAGCTAAATAAGTTCCCAACAATTCTTCCTTTTTTATTTGATAACTAATAATCAATAATATCTACAATCGTAAATCTAGATTTTACTAAGCTCTAACTAAGCTACGTTATGTGGTGGTTTTGCAAAATACTAAAATTAATTGAAACTCCATCTATATGAACCATTTTTCTATTTTTGCCATATTTATAGTATTATATTCAAAATATTATTTAAAAATTGTACAAAAATAATTATAAAAATATGTCAAAAAACAAAGCTCTGCCTTAAATTAATTAATAATTATTAGTTTTGTACACAGAGCTGTATTTAGTTTTCCCTCTACTTAATGTATTTACATTTTGCTACATGTTCTCAGAATTGAAATCAAGGTTGCGTCGAAGAAAGCGTAGAAAATTGAAGTGCGTTCAACGTAAAACAAACCATTGGTTTGAGTATCATATTACGTTGCATTCAAGAACTGCATAGTATATGCAAAGTTATAAGATGCAAAATATTACGATTTCTAGAAGTTTATAAAAGTTTGTCGTCCATACATTATATTGGTTGTGGGTGAGTTTATCTTGGATTTGATTTTGGAGCTGTTGCTACTTGAAATACATCTAAATCCTAAAATGGCCAACTCAAGTGTAAATGTAGATAACAATTTTGATTAATGTCCATTGATTAGTTTCATTTTGATTACTTGTTAGGTAGTTGTTAACTTTATAGTGCATGCTGTGTTCTCGTATAAATGAAGGAGTACACCTACATAATATATTTTGTTTACTATTATTTGTATGTCATGATTTGTGTATATCTTTTGTTGGAGATCCTAAATATATAAATAAAATTATTATGCATTTTTGTTAATATTTCGGACTGATTCTCCACTTAACTCAACAAGAATGTTGTACAATAGTTAGATATTAATATCTATATCTAGTTTGGTACCTACCGATAACCGAAGTAATTAAATTACAATCGATTACGTTTGCAGCTATAAATCGATTAGTTTTACACAACACTGCTGGATAATTATGTTTTGTAACAAACGTTATTTAACGTTACTTTTTTCTTATTTACTTTTACTCATGTTTAATGTTGCGCGGTAATAAATTAAACGGTTATATGCTTAGACGTAACGTTATTGCATGTGCACGTGTAACGTTTTTCGTAATACAGGATTACTTACAGCTCAACACTTTTTTATTCAAAAGAAATGGCCAAGTTGGTCGTAACGACTAACTTTAGTAGAAAAGTGTAGAACATAATGTATACAGGGTGAAATTGTAAACACTCGACAAACCGAAATGGGAGGTTGTACTCATCACTATGAACAACTTTTACTATGGGACCAAACATGAAATCGCAAAAAAAAAAACAACTGTTCCCTATATTTATGTTCGGATAACTCGTCAAAATGGGAACAGCAGTTTTTTTTTCGCTTATTCCGTTTTTGGTCCCTTATTAAAAGTTGTTCATAGAGATGAGTAGTACAATCTCCCATTTCGGTTTGTCGAGTGTTTAACATTTCACCCTGTAGGTATAAATATCGCCTTGCGCGATAAGACCGTCCATTGTGCATTTTTAATGAATGTTTTTTTTCACTTGTTTTTCTTAACCTCGTGTATGGTACAATAAAGTGTACCTATATAAATAAATAAATAATATTACAAAAATAGGGATGAAATATTTAAGAGGTTTTCTAGCACTCATACATTCTGCTTCTAAACAACAGAATGCTCCATATACGGGAACCACCCATAATTGTTCCATAAAAATAGTCTTTCTATTTTTAAATGCCTAATGTAGACCCTAGTTTACTTACATAATTTTAGTTCCAAATCATAACTCGTGAAACCAGACATTTTTTTACGGTAGAGAAGCAAAGAAGATTTCATTTCAAAAGCATACTTACATAATAATCTACGTGTTCATCTTCCGAAATATGATGGTGCTCGTAGCTGAGTTTAGGCTCTGAGTGCACGATCGTTGCAGCCGTCTGTAAGTCTGCCGGGACAATCCTGATCGGTCGCACGTTGTAGAACATCCGCCCGTTTGCGCACGCGACTAGCGTTAGGGCTACGATCACCAACTGTAATATTAGGGTTGGAAAAGTTAAAAAAAATAAAAAAGTTTGCAGATCCAACATGTCGTGCTGTAAGAGCTATAAGCGAAGGCAACCACACAGGGGATACTAAACTGCAGACACACGGGATGAACTTAATTCCTATCTAAAGGATTGAACCGAGATTGCAATAAACCATGTAATATGGAGAGAAAATAGAGGGTTACTCTGCATTAATAAAAATACAATAAAAATCTTTATTAACAAAGGTTGTTTGTCTTAATCAAAACTGTACAAAGTTATGTTTTTTTTTTCAAGATAGCTTAAACAACTATGTCTTTGTTGATATTTAATTAATTGTGTGATAGACACTGGTGCGGTGACGCTTCCTACAACTTTAAGTAACCAACTAAACAATTACATAATAGAACATAATGAAACTAGAAGAGCTTAATAAGAATGTCAAAGTTACGGCCAATGGCTTAATAGCCAAGAGCCTCGACTAACATCTGATGAGGCTCTCGTTAGGCATCTGGATCAAGGGCTTGAAATATGGCGCGTATTGTAAGGAGGTTCCTTCCTGTGAGGCCCTGACCACCGGTAGTTTGGACCCTGTTCCCGATGCCGATGGGCTACAATTTTTTATATTTTTAAACGATTTTTGTTTTTTATAGAAATATTTGAAAATGTATTTAATAAGTTATGTTAAATGAATAAAGGGACTATAATATCAAAGCCAAAACCTTCTTTATTAATGAAAAATGTTTAAACGCAATATGTTAATTTTCTTTTTTTTATCTCATATGTTGGTAAGCAAGCCCACGTGCCCACCTGATGGTAAGTGGTACCACCGCCTATATACACCTACAATACCAAGAGGATTTCTGATGCGCTGCCAACCTTGAAGCCAAAGTTAGGAAGCCTCATTTGCCTGTAATTTCAACGGCACCCATACCCTTCAAACTGAACCCGGCAATGCAACTTAGCGGCAGAAATAAATATGGAGGTGTACTTCCACGGACTTAAATGAAAGCAAAATTATGTGGATGCATCTACTTACGTATAGGAAACTTACTTATAAATACCTGATAAGTCATCTTATCCAACTAATTTCCTTCCTCTCTGATAAAGATCCAAATTACGACTAGACTACCTAATTAAATGTTCTTAATTATGCATTAGCACTAACGTAATAAAATAACAAATGTAAAAGAAAATTATAGGCATTTTAAAGTTAACGTTTCAGAATCTTACATAAACTGTAACTTACATTGTAACTAACACACATAGATATTTAGAATTTTCTAATTAAATTAACTTGAATACATTCTGGTTACAGTTAAAAATCCTGCAAGTACTTAAATTGTTATCAAGTTAAAAGCTCTGCACTGCACGCAGTTTTTGATTGTCCGGTTTCCTAGAATGAAAACCACAGCTAAAAGATAGAAAATTGCTTTAAAACAAAAGTATTTTTTTTAAACTTTTGGTCCATGTAAGATACATGTTGTATCCGAATTCGTGTAATTCCGTCAAACCGCGTGATCTACTGGTGATACAGATTGGCCCTGTATAGGATTTTAAAACAAAACATGATGTTCTGTATCGATTCATTTTACCGCCCCGAGTTAACTGACTGCACGGAGCGAGTCGGAGCAGAGCTTCTCGTGCCTACCAGCTGTGACGTCGGGCTTCCATTCATTCATGTGTGGCATCGAAATGTTCCATCAAATAAAATATTGCATGTGCCTTTTTTTTTATATCTTCTAAGGTGGTTTAGACACAATCCCTGACGCCTACCACAACAAAAAAAGTTTTTATACGTTTTAGTTTTGGTCAAGCTGTAGGTATCCCATGTAGATTTAATCTTAACCAGTAATAGATCATAATGGTTTTAAGTAGCTACACGAATTTGCACTTTGTATAATAGATAAAAAAAAGATACTTTACTAACGACCGCTTCCTGCATATAATAAATTGTTCCATCCAAACGAAGCTATTTCCAATCTCAAAATGTATTATTCTCCTTCCACGCTACACTACAATATTACTTTGTTAAAAGTCCCTAATACCACTAAAATCATTTAATACAACATTTTCAGAATTCCAATTAGATAAAAACAAACTATAAACAATAACAGAGCAAGTACCAAACAGTTTTTCTCTATCACCTTCCATTTTTCTCAACCCCAAGACAATGTATCTCAAACAGATGGTACCAAGCATCTCCCATATAACAATGGGGTATTTTTTTATCAATATTCTCACATACGCTTTCAAGATCCCATTGACGATTACACAGAATGACTTTTTGCTTAAAGCTTTGCAATGTTAACTACAACTTTTGTTTTCACTTGAAACTACAGTTTTAATGACCTTATAATGTAGTTTGCTGAATGAGAGAGGCCAAAATTGAGCTCAGTGAGGCCTTTGTCCAGCAGTAGACTGCTATAGGCTGATGATGTATTTTGGTTTGTAGTTTTTGAATATCTGCTGCATTGGGTTGCATGGCTGAGCAAGAGGTTCTAAGTTTTGCTTAGTGGTAAGATATACAAGGTTAGTCGGAAAGGGGGTACTAATCCGCAGGCGACTTATAGTATCACTGACGGTCTTAAAGCAAGTGTTAAAATTTTAAAATTCAATAAAAAAATCCTTACAAAATGATTTTTGTTTTAGTTTTTTCAGAAATTCTTCATCCCTGTTTTAGTTACAAATTCAGAAAATGGTGCTTCTAATTCATGAGCCCAAATACGAGCTAAAATGTAAACCCAGCTGATCTTAATTTGGGGATAGATAGATATTAGCGCTTTTTTTTTAGATATTTGATCACCTATTTCTCTTAAACTATTGACTTTTGGAAAAAGTTGTAGAACAAAAGTTGTTCATTACCATAGGTACTTTAACAACTTTTCGGATTAGTACCCCCTTTCCGGCCAACCTTGTATATCCGTATGGTCCGTCTGGCTACCACTCTGACTATGTTCCGTCGTGTGTATGTGAGCGCCAGAGTTATATAGGGGAATCCCTTTAAATCTCTGTTACTTGGATTCGTGTGCATAGACCCTGCTAAGCTTATAATCAGGTGCTACTAGCGCCAACGCGACAAAGGTTAACAATAAAAAAAAACTATTTCCTCTCTAAGCCTGGATTTGTCTACACTTCTACCTACTCTATCGGAAAATGAATATAAGGAATGTTTGCATAATTTTCTAAATAAGTTGAGCTTTGACGCATCTGACGTCACTGTTAGCAGATTAATAAAACACTATACTTTAATTCATATTTACGTTTAAAATTTTAAGTGCAATAAATAATAATTATGGTGGATGTTGCGATCCCTTCGAATATTTAATACAATACTAGTCCCTTCTGACCTCACGAAATCGAATCTTTTAAAACTTACTACATCTATCTGATACGGAGATCCCTCAAAAAGAAAGTTTTCATAAGATCATCGTTTTGTAACTAACAAAGTGCAATACGAAAGACATTACAAAAAAGTTTTTTTTTTAATAAGTCACTAGTAACTTCATTCTGAAAATTGAATACTGATGCACGCTTTTCATCACCTTTATAAGCTACCATCACCAGCTCTTTCATCTAAAATGCCGAGAAGCAAAAATACAAATAATTTTTTCATAAAATAAGGTAGGTATCTATTTTTCAAAAACACAGCGATACATACATTTCATATTGTGACTTTATCCACGTTATCATAATCATAGATAATTACACTAGTTACTGTTTCCATACTTTACTTGTGTATGTAGATTTTAATAATACAATAATCTTTACGAAATGATTATAAGATTTTCTTTTTTTTTTTTTTTTTATATTTTTCTTAATTAAATTGAGGCATCTTACCTTGAAGGCCATTTTCGATTAACTCGAAATTAACACCACTGTTTCTAATTAAGGCACCAGCACACGATCACTCGATATTTAATCGATTTAAAACAAAAAATCGAATGATACACACGTTTCGATGGCTGAGTACCGAATGTGGCGAGTGAAACTACTCGGTAGATTTATATGTGGGGTACCTAGGGTGGTGGATACGCCGCACGCCGGGGAAATAATCTGAGGCTATAGTAATACAATATTAATTTGTTTTATGGATATTAGATTACATGACATTTTATTGGCGTTCTTATGTACTTTTGAATAAAAACTTTTAAATTGTTATAAAACTAAAACAGTTTTGGCGTCATAAGGCATAGTTTATAAAGCTGTGGCAAGTGGCGTAGACGTGACGAAGAAGTGGCGGTGATGTGGCGCAGACATCATGTCTCTTCCATGAACTTATAATTTACTATCGGTGCCCGTGACTCCGTCCGCGTGGAAGTCTGAAAACAACATTTCCAATATTCCGTTATACAAAAACCAAAAAAAAATGTCCTAACTAATCCAACCGTTTTCAAGTGATGCGCTTACCAACGAACAGCATATTTTTTACAGCCCGCCTCGTCACCTCTCATATAATTTACGCAATGTAAGTTTATTGAGGAGACATGTCTGCGCCACATCGTCGCCACGCCTCCGCCACTCGCCACAGCTGTAGGTACCTATAAATCATGCTATAAACTTTCAATACAAATCATTTTTTGAGTTTTTATTTCAACGTACGTACAATTTAGTGAAGAAGCTTTCCACTAAATTGAAAACACCCCATAAACGTTTCTATAAAAGTAAAATATAAAAAATACTACATTAAAAAAAAGGATTAAATCTACTTCCTATCGTGTCAATTATAACAAACGATGATCGATATGAAACCTAATAAGGCACTATCGCGTTCAATAACGAGGGGTTATATCATAGTTGCACGCCTATCAGTTAGTAAATAATCTCATTACATTCAACTACGTCCATCGGTTAGCATCACTACATGCAATAAACAGGCGCTACGGTGTTTACTCAGCCATAAAACATTCGAAACAAACAATATCAAACCGACACAACACTGACCTCTCGTTCACCTCTCATACTCATGAAAGAGACAGTAATATAAACATTGTTGTCGATTTAATAAATTCTAGACGGATAAGTATTGAATAACGATAGATGACTGCTACACTTACGTCAGTTTACGTATAAAAATACAACCGCAGATACTTGCGTTGTAAGAAAACTTCCTGATGTGTGGAAATTGTGTTCTAAGTAACAATAACAATGTGTCAAGTATGCAAGCATAATTTATTTTTATTCTATTCAGATTTATTTACCAATAATTATTGCTGTCACCTGGGGGGGCTAACAACGCCGCGTTTGGTGAAACATATTTCGTTTCTATAACTGTCAAACTATGCAACTGTCAAATGCAGCTTGAAGGTAATTAGGATGTAGTCAGTGCAACTGCGTGACAACTTTCGATAGGATGTGCAGCCCACTTGCAGTTATGATTACGAATATGAAACGAACTATGTTTCACCAAACGCGGCGTTACGAGACAGATCATGCAAGTTATCACAGTCAACAAAAAGAAACTCCTAATCAGTTGTAAGTAATATGTGTGAACACGAATTTGTGTATTTCTTGTAAACTATGTTAACCTCAGCAGAACAATAAATAAAATTAGAGAATCGGACAGCAAGGTGTGTCCAACAAATCAAACTGCGATCTACAACCGGTTACCGGACTACCAACTTTTGATGGTTTTGACAATATCCGACCAGCATTGATCGGAAAAGGTCTATAGGAGAAGTTTCGTGGATTAGAATCCCAAAAGTATGTTACTAATAAAAATATTTAATGAATCCTTTGATTCCCATGCAAACAGCTGCATTAATTGGGTATCCCCCTGGTTACTTTAGAGACTCTTGTACTGTACCCTGGCACTTGTACTTTTATTATAATAGTTTTATAATTAGGTACCTACATTAAAAGAGTCTCCACGAATGACGATACTCAAGTACGTCTGGCGCACTCTGGGCAGTCAGCCTACTACACGTGAGCTACACTCCTATAGCTCGTGCCGATAAGAAAGAAGAAGAAGTTTTATTAATATAATAGTGATTAATGTGGCCTACATTGTGGCATACATCTAGATACAGCTTACCAGCAGTAACTTCTTGCCCATGTATACAACAGTGATATTTACTTCTGCGCCAAATATTGTATTATATCCCACGACTGAACACTGTCTCCCAAAATACAAGCTCTGGCTTAGTTTGGGAATCAGTATCAGTACCATCAGTGTATTACATTAATAATTATATTGTGTCTACCTCTTACATGAAATGCAATGTGAATGTATTTTTAGTGACAATAAACTTTATTATTATTATTATACATGAATACGTAATAGACACAAAAATATTGTGTACTAGAAGTTCTAGGGTATCACAAGTTACAAGGGTACCAGGGGTAACCAATTGATGCAGCTGTCTTTACATGCCCAATAAAACCGTTCTAAGTAGGTACGGAACAACTAACATACGAGTACAACATGTTCTATTCCGCTCTGTTGCTCAAGAAAATTTTAAGTTTTACATGTTTTCGATTACAATATGTCACTAATACGCGAGAGGGCTTACGTAAGTCGTGTGCGCCATTGCTAGCCCACTTTCCTTGTACCACCTAATTATGTGACAATGGATGTAATGTACTGCTGCCGTTATGTGTCCAGATAATAAGATTATGGATGACGTAAATCAATGATGTTGATATTGTGTTGCAGGTAATGTGTTGGAGGTACTAATTCGTCATGGTGGATTGATTCCTGTGATAGGAAGCGGATAGATTAGCAGATGGATAGATAGATTCCCCTTTTTATTTTTATTACTTGACTTGGTCGAGTTTGACCCTAGTCGCACCTGGTGGTAACAGATGACTGATGGCAGACAGGGTTTAAGACGGAGCACACGAATCCAAGTAACAGAGATGTAGAAGGATTCCCCTATACCTATCTGGCTCTCAAGTACATACGACGGAACACAGTAAACTGCTTGGGGCCGAACTTTAATATGAGGGTGGTAGCTAGCCAGACGAACCGGCACCAAACGGCCACATTAGACAAAAGTGGCCCACTAAGGCACAATAATAATCTGTAAATTATCTTTTGACTCATTTCTTTGAACAAAGTTTCAGCTCATCTTGATTAACCGTTAAGGTTCATAAAAGTAAAATACTGTATTGAATCCCTGCCGGAAGCAAACGTGTTGGTTATTTATACAATACATATTCTTGAAATTGAAATGGGTCTTATTTTTTTATGTTATAAAGAAGTATAGAGCCGACAAGTTAGCTGCTGAAGATGCATTATGATATGTTATGATGCCGTCTAGCCGATTTCGGCCACTGTGACTGCGTTCTATGACTTTCGGTCATGGTAGTTGAGTTTCAATGTGCTGCTCTTTCATGTGACTAGCAACTGTAGCTGAAAAACTCTGATAAGGAAAACATGTTAGAGCTCCACTGACGAATTTGTAAAGTGTAGTTGCAGGTAGCTAGCTTTGAGGCCATCATGCTTTTTATCTAATTCAGACTGAAGATGTATTTAGACCTAACAATAGAATAAGGAAAACAGAACAGACCAACATGTAAAAATAATGCTTCGTTGTTTTAAGAAACAGTGAAATGAATATTGATCTAAGTCCCAATGTACTTTATAATTTCAACCAGTATATACTATATGTCAGTCAGCCAGTCATGACATCATTCCTTATAGGGCGTTCTTGTATTAGGGTGATACAGATACTACAAGTGGGCATATTTTTCGTTTTCAGGTTGAGAGTTTGAGACAGTCACCAGCGGACTTTTAGGTCATCACGTTTTATTTCATATTAAAAATTTAATACATATTTCAATTTATTTCAATACGCAACAAAAGCGATAGTTTTAGAAGTTGTTTCAACTTTTTTTATAATAACTATGAAATATATTACAAAGAACATTGCGAATAAATTGGCCTTTCCTAAAAATACCCTAACAACTACCTAATGACTAAATACATTACGATATCTATTGGTTATGCGGCACAGTTATACAACCTCATAGCATTTGGTACCTAGCACATTTACTTTGCTATACTTTGTTTTGTAATAATGCACTACATTTTACGGCATTGCTATTGTTAACGCCGTCTGAGATAAAACAAAGGAATACGTTCTTTTTTTGTCATAACTTAAAGTAGCAAGAACTACTGTGTGGAATTACAATCATAAAATTTGTTACATCTAATGAAGCTCAAACCAGAGAAGACTCCGTTTTAAGCCTAATTGTATTAAGAACCATGAAATTGGCAGAAGCCACATAAATTAAGCTCGGTAGGCCAGTAAAACCGAGTAGATAATTATCAGATTATTACCACGAAGTAGACATAGTTCAAAACAGTATTTATAACAAAATTCAGAGTACTATACCCGTTTCACCATAAAGAGAGTTTCTCTACAAAACGTTACCATTCAAATAATATTTTTTTCTTGGTGGTAGGATCTATACGGTCCGTCTGGCTAGCTACCGCTCACACTAAAGTCCAGCGCCAAGCAGTTTACTGTGTCCGTCGTGTGTATGTGAGAGCCAGAGGGGTATAGGGGAATCCGTGTACATCTCTGTTAATTGGATTCGGGTGCTCCATCTTAGACCCTGTCTGCGCTTATCATCAGGTGCGACGAGGATCAAATGCGACAAAGGAAAGTAAGAAAAAAAAAATTAGAAAAATAAAACATGGGTATTTCTATTTAACGGTTTTTGATGATATCGTTTACGTTTTTCTCGACAGCACTCTCCATACGGCTACAATTTACGAAATGACCGCTCTGTCAGGACTCATCTTCCGCTGAACAGAGTAAAAGTCGTTACGAGCATCCTGCACTTTTTTTAACTTTGCTTGCATGGATTATAAATCATACTGTCAAATAATTTTGCCAAATAGAAGTTATTAAATAAAATTATAACACATTCACTTAATAAGGTTTTAACCAGAAATATAACAAAAGAAGGGCTGGCATGGTCAGAAACGGCACAAAATAGAGATGTTTGGAAGGCAAAAAGGAAGACCTTTGCTTAGGAGTCTCTTGTAGTGCCGGAATTAAAGAATAGTACTACCCCATCTCTTCCCGTGGGTGTCGTAAAAGGCAACTAAGGAATTCTCTAAAGGATGGGCAGCAGCGTTCTCTGAGTACTTTAACAACCATACTGAGATTGGAAATCCGCCTGCCAAGCGTGATAATTACGGAAAACCCCCCAACTTTTGGGGGAGGCCCATGTCCAGCAGTGGACGTCTTTCGGCTGAATGATGATGATTGCTTAGGAAGGGGAAAATCAATAAGCTATAGTAAACAATAAATTAAGAAGAGCTTATAGGGTTACACATATCGGCGTGTTACTTATTACCTTCTCTAAAATAAACGTGAACATCAACAAAATACACATTTCTTTTGAATGATGATTACTAATTTGCTTATCTTTTATTGTTGTACAAACGGGGAAGTAGGAGTACACAACTTCATAAGCGTTTGCGCAAATGCTTGAATGGCATCCGCAATAACACCTGCTAATTGTTGTTAACACATTGCTTGAATGAATACCGGTAATTAATCATGTTAAACAATTTTGCTGTTGCTACTTTGCTTTATGAATCATCATAATCATTGCAAACCCTCTAGAGGGGGCTTTTGGTTTATAAATAACCGCGCAGATCATTCGATTTGCAAGGTTAAGCTGCGCTTGCCGCGGTCAGTCACTGGATGGGTGACCGTTCGTTATACATCGAGACCCCTCCATGCCTCTTAGAGCACGGTAAGCCGTCGGTCCCAGGTGTCATACCAATACCAGCCTGACAGTCGTTACGGGTAGTCAGAAGCCCGAGTCTAGCAACCTGTCTAACCTTAGGATATCGGGATTGCCCAGTAACTGAGTTGCAGAGGTCTGATGGCAGTCGTTTCGTGTAAAATACTGGTATTGAGCCGCACCTGATTAAACTGGAAGCTGACCCCAACATAATTGGGAAAATGCTAGACAGAACATAATCATTGCCAGCCCGATTCCACCCACTGATAAGTCTATACTTATCAGTGGGTGGAATCGGGCGAGAGGAGGTCTACCTCCTCTCCCTTTCGTCAATCGCATCCAGGACCTGTGAATCTTGCGATCCTTTGCAGGTCATCTGCCCTTTTGCTTGCTTGTCTCACAACACTTCGACTGCTATGCCTTGGATACTATTAAGGCTTTCCTCAACTGCAAGCCTGACACAAACTGCCGTGACAAGACTGTGGTCACAGATTTTGTTGAATTTTGAATTAAATAAACGTCTCGTCGTGGTTGTACGAGCTACGCCATTCTCAATGAGCCATTTTACAATAATGGAGATGGCGTCAAGACATATTAATGGCCGATTCCTATGATTTATTGGGTTTTTTTTTTTAAGATTATGCGTTATTGGTTAAAATTAAGACTCTTTTAAGTTTAACAATAGCGAAGCAAAGATCCCATAGCTTTGCATAGCAGACCCTCCCATATGTAAGTAGCTATCAAAGGCAAAATTAGCTTACCAGTCAATTTCTAAGTCAAGTTTGGCAACAGGAAATCTTATCACTGGTAAGCAAAGCGATTCGTTTTTGGCCATAAGAACCGGGCACGAAAACAATCCTCATAAAACTTTGCTCCTCCGAAAAGTAAAATAGGTTTTCTTGCAATACATTTTCCACCTCATTCGTCCATCTATCTCTGACATTCAGTCTCGTCGTTCTTGACAGTTCTCTATATCACAAATCTGTGGTTCTTTACTAGTGTTTATTATAATTTATTTGCGAAAGTTTGTCATAATTTTTACCTATTTAATACCTATTGTATAATTCTTTAAACCATTGTACAATGTTAAAGAAGGTAACGTAATCTTACTTAATCGCTACACGACTAATCAGATCACCTCATCCTTATTGGAATTCGTTTTGCATATGGTATTTTGTCCGGATGCAAAGGCGATTGCTACATGGCAGTACTATTAAGAGACATAGTACACTTTCGCTGCCTATCAATAAATTCCAATGTTCAAAACATAAACAGTAGTGTTGTGACGAACTGTATTAGCATAAGTAAGCAAGTGGAATAACAAGCCGCTTTGCTAGGCTTAGTCTACTTTGTATCTTTAGTAGTCAATAATTTAAGGAGCAGTTCTAGAGCACCGCCGCTTTATTTTTTCCAAAATTCGTTTTCCACCATTGGTTTTCGCAATTAAAATTCAACGCAGATAAAATTAGATTGGCTGATTATTGAAAATAATGTTAAAAAATATGTTCATAATATAAAATTATCATTAAGAAAATGTTAATGAGACAATTCTGAAAATAATTATTAAGAGAATAGATAAGAATTCAGAGTCATGCGTAACATGATCTCAATATGGATATCATAAATGAATACGTAATTAATTTACTTATGAAATATAAAACACTATCTCCCGGTTTCTGATTTGAGAATTCGGGATAAGCAAATACTTAAGTAACATTTGAGTACAGTCGAGTTCATTAATATATTGGCCCTTCCAGGCTTCAAAAATATATGGACGTTAAAAAAGTTCATAATATTGTGACAACTCTAAGCATCATTAAATTGTGGTCAACATTGTGGAATGCAATAAAAGTATTGAGTATTGAGTATTGAGTATTTAGATTCATTAATATGTGACTGTTTTTTCTCAGTAACATGTATACAGCCAAAGATACATTATTATATAAACAACTTTAAGATCATATTATCTGAACAGTGTAGGATTCATAATTATGTATGCACACATGAATACAAATATCTGAACAAGTTAATATATTTCAAATTCAACCTTATGACTACGTCATAAAGATGATTTTACTAGCAATCTTAAAATTGCATGGTCAAGGAGTTTGTAGGAGTTTTTAATTATACAGGTCAAATAATAAAGTTTATATTAAAATGTAATGATATTCTTTTCTTTCCCGTGACGTGAAATTCAATTTAGTCCTATAAAAGTTGTGGCAAAATTATCAAACTTTAGGTTGAATCATGTTGCTTGCAATACAGGGTGCTAACGAATTCGTGTAATTCCTTCAAACCACGTGATCTACTGGTGACACAGATTAACCCTAAATGGGAATTTTTGAAAATCAACTAAAAATAAAATAAAATAAAATCTTAATTTTCTATTTCTAAGTCATTTTAGAGGCTTGAGTTATCTAACTGCAAAGAGCGATATCGTGTTAGTCGTGCCTGCCAGCCGTGTCGCCGTGATGTCATTAATTTATGCGTGACATCGAAATGTTCACTTAAATAAAATTATTCTTTTGCAAAAAAAATTATTTTATTTTTTACTGAATCCTTATTATCCTTTATAAAGACGCATAAAAAAAAAAAAAATAATCAAGCTAAATCCCATGCGGGACCTGTCTACACCAGTAGTAGATCATGTGGTTTTAAGGAATTACACGACATCGTTATCACCCTGTATAAAGATGATAGCTGGCCCCCTCAATTTTTTTACAATTCTTAAATGGCCAAGCCGTAAGAAAACATGGAACATAGAAAGATACTCATTTTAAAAACTTCAAAAAGCGAACGCGGGGAAAACAATGGAAACTACTGTCATTTCTGTAACAATATAAACTAGATCTTATTTGTTCGAGCATATAATTGACTTTCTCATGCATGTAGAGATAATTAAGAAGCTTAGCCTGCTCAGATATTATTGAAGCCAATACAATTTAGATATTTTTGTTGAAAATGGTGATCACAAATTATTGCCTAATGCACAGCATATATTATTGAACCGTTCACATGAGGACATATTTTTGATCTATAGGTTCTATAGAATTTATTGAGCATTCCAACGCTTACAATATTTTGAATCCTTGGCAGTGCCAATATATTAATGAACTCGACTGTACAAAGTTGTCAAAAAAATGCTTTAAAATCTGTAATTTTTTTGACAACTCCTTCCTCAAATGTTACTTAAGTATTTGCTTATCCCAAATTCTCAAATCAGAAACCGGAGGTTAAATAGGAAATCTCAACTTGCCTTAAGTATTGAACAAGTTAAATAACGTTTAAAGTTTTTGCTCGCGCTTACCTCATCTGTAGTTATAGCGCGTCGCATCTGGATCGAATGGGCCTCAATGATAGAACTATTGCATACAAAATAAGCTTATATAATTTAAAATAGGGCACTTACTGTAGCTTGGTATATTAGAAGGAATGTTATCTGAATAGAAACAAAGTTAGATAGAAGACAAAAAATAATGTGTTAAATACAATTTTAGGTTCATATACTCGATCCTTCCAATACATCCTGTACGGAGAAGAAACAGATTCAATGCACAGTTTGTAAAACTATAGCAAAGTCAATACTTTATGTATGCGAGTCAGGGCATGTTATTTGCAAAAGCTGTCAAAATGTTGGTAAGCGACACACATGAATTATTTAAAACTTTCTTCAACTAAAACCCAAAGATGCAATTCTTTTGATAACAACAATTAAGGTGACTGAGGTGGTGCTATAGTATAATAGGTATTTTAATTTGTTTCCATAGATACTACAATGGAAGACAGCAATGAAGGAGGAGATTACATACCAGAAAAAGAATTTGGTTCCGATAAGGACAAAAAAGAACTACAAAATATAATTTCAGACACAAAAACGCAAGATTTAGCAAGTGGAGATCATGATGGGACGCTCATTTGTACTGAGAGTATGTGTTTTAAACAATTCAAAGCAAGTTTGTAACTTTAGTATTTGCTATAATACACATTTTTTATTAAACAGGAACAGAAACTGAAGTTAAGAAAGATTGCAAAGTAGACGATTCTATTGTAACAAATAAGGTAATTTTTTAGACGCATGTTTTGAATATAATATATAATAAATCTCCGATAAATATATTACAACATTTTCAGGAACATTGTTCAAAAAGTAATATTGAACCTATTATTGAATATAAAAATTCTAATTACAAGGAGAGCGATTCAAGCGTGACTTCAAATCTTAAAACCTCGCAAAATACTGAAAACAAAGAGGAAGAAGAAATTCAAAACTACAAAATAATTCCAAGGTAAAATTCACATCAACTCATTGTTATGGTAACATAATTATTAAAACTACTATTTCTTCCAGGCCTGTGGTGTGTCCGGTAACAAACTGCTCAAAAATGGTGACAATTGACTCAATCATGTTGCATTTTTATTTTGATCATTCCAAAGTTCCGAGAATAATTTTGGATGATTTGGTACCTCAAGAAGTTTCCTTAAAATCTTCGAGTTTTTCTGCAGAAATACAATGCATAGCTACATTTATTATAGAAACCCAAAGAAGGTGCATATATGAATAGTTCTCAATATTAATTCTCGTCAATTTTTTTAAATATTATTAAATAACTTTAAAATTTATAGTCATAATAAACCAACCAAGATCGATACCAACATGGAATCAATTACGTCTATTCGTCATTCGTTCAAGGACAACAAGTTATTACTGTTAATGGCTGTAAGGTTGCCAACGTCTCCTATAAAATTGCTGAGTCTGAAGTGTGACGCATCAAGAGTTTTCACTAGAAGTATTCACACACAGACCGAAAAAATCAATGGCAATGATTTACGGGTATGCGGTTTTTTTATATCGAAGTTACTAAAATAGTCACAAACAAAATTGAATATGCATTGATATTTTACTTTTTTTAGGTTAGTACAGAATCTGTTGGCAAGAATAGTAGCGACAACAAATCCTGTAAAAGCAAAAATGTGTATGATGATGATGAAGTTTTATTACTGTGGCTCTGCAAATTAGATAATGATGAAAAAGTGTATAGTGTAAGTATGAATACATTTTTGGAGGTAATTTAGAACATTCAAGAATTTTAATTTTCTTTCATATTATCGAAAAGGTTTTCAAAACATTATTACTTAATTATTTGATTGATTATTAACAAACATTTCATATCCCTCTAGATAACACTTTTACGAGAAGACATGAAGCAAGGTTACTGTTATATTGGTGATGCCATCCATGTAAGAGAGAAACAGGACCCATCTTCACTCTATAATAGATCCGAGTGCCTTATAGTCAAAGGATCAGCAGTCAATGGCCTCTACGATCTTGAGAATCAGATTACCGTCATAGTTAGTATCATAGGATGATTAAATAAAATATTTAAACCATAAACATATTTTATTACTAAAAGTACATTAATTTTTCAGAATTTGTTCACAAAACTTGTCAGCTTCAAAATTATTAGCCACACTACGAATTTTTCTATGTTCTTTATCATAATACACACGAACTTTTTCTTTGTTACATTTTTTAGGACCCTTCAATTCATTTTGATAATAAATCTCATAATCAGGATTAGCGTTCTCAACTTTGTAACGATTCATTTTACTTGTATCTTTATTAAGAAAATCATATGGGTCGTTGTTTTTATTATATTTATAATCTGTCGTTGGATAATTGTTGTTCAATATATCTGGTAGCGTTTTCGTTTCAGATTCCATACTCTTTATCACATTATAGTCTTTGCTCTGACTATCCTGAACATTCGGAACATTCTGACTATTTTGCTGCACATCCTGGGTGTATTGAAATGTTGGTAATGGTTCGCCTGTTGAATCTACCACTTTAATGCTTTTTAATTCAACCCTGAAATAAGATGACCATTAAAGTAGATATTTCAAAAATGGAAAATATTCTCATTTGTAGACACCGTTCGTAGAAAACAAGTACAAATACTTACTTGTAGGCCTGGCGTGAACGATATCGTTAGATGTCAACATGACTGCTTACAACAATAATTATTTACCTACTTAAGGGCCAATTTCACCAACAACTACTTTTATCAGAGGTATACATTTTAGGTTTTGTCAGATTATTTATACAGAAGGTGTCAACAACTTTAGTGAAAAATAGGGAAATCATACCTAAATTAAAACGAACGTTAAAGTGTTCGTTTTATTATAATTACCTAGTAAGATTTTAAAAAATGTAGGTTCTGTAGTCGTATAGTAGAGGTCAAACTAGGCACCCTTACACGAAAATTTCGCGATACATTACATTAAACATTACGCGTGTCTAGACCCGCCATTAGATTATATTCCTCAACAACTGTTAAATATCAATCGTAGGGTTGTCAGTGCGTTATTAAGCTCCTTGTAGACGAGACAGTTTGCCCGGGTTAAAAACCTAACCGGCTAAACTTGGACATGGTTTGTACCTGCCAGCTCATCCGCCTAAGTGACAGGATGCGCCGTGTGTACGACCGGCCTCGCCAAGAAGTACTCACACGCTGCCATACTAATCTGTGCATCGGGTGTAGCCACGCGCGTCGTGACCGATTACCGCAGCAAGCCAAGTCATCTCGTTAACAACGGACTAGATGACATGATACATTATTTAGGTTTAAGTAAAGGAATGTATGGAAGTTCGGCTTTGTTCTTTATTCTTCGGATAAAAGTTATCTGAAGTTGGTAAAATTGGCCCTGAGAGCATTTGTCCACCGCCAAACGCTCTTCATTTGTGACCACCGCCGCCGTCACCGAGAACGAGATGACGTTGCTGAAGTAGCGATATATAAATTACTATGGCTGGGTGTCCACCGGACGTCCGTTATCCGAGCGCCATCATCTCAGCCGCGAGATTGTGAGTATTTCGGCGCTGAGCTCGACCCATGATCGTAACAAGCCGAAAATGCCAGCAATACAAAACACGTCTAAACTTGGCGCCGGTGGAGATCAAGACTGAACGACTGGGACTGGACGCGGTGGATACACGATCACCGTCACGTCGTCGTTCTGAACTCGGTCCGAAATAATCTCGAATCTCGGTGACAGCGGCGGTTGACAAACGCTCTAAGAGGGACTATATAATCTCGATATCAATAACGCCATGCAGAAAAAGAATCTTCTACTTCTGCTTGACGTTATCAAGTTTGTACAACTAACTAGCACCTTGTTCAACTTAACTTCCACACCTATTAATTTGTCAGAGGCTTCGCCCACGGCGACTTTTTGTAGCGATGCTGTCGCGCATGTATATCGATACAACCGCGATGCTGTCGCTGGCTGTGTACCTTCGCCCAGATTCTGTACGCGATAGTAGCGATGCAGAAGCGCGTTTACAAAACGCGCGACAGCATCGCTACAAAAAGTTGTCATGGGCGAGGGGCCTTACACATGGAATTCTCGACTCAGCATATCGTAGTCCGTTTTTCGACATAATATTCTCTCCCAAGTTGCGTAACGGTACCTTGGTGTCATCAGCCAGTCAATTGAATGGAGTAGCAATAATTTTCAAAGGCGGGCGTTTTTGGGGGCTGAGTTTTATTGTTTGAAATCCAAAAAGCACTAATTGATTTTAGTCGAATTTGTATACTTAAATGATTTTTGATTTTGATTGGCACTCAAATTAATTATTCTGCATCTTCTTCCTAGCTTTCACTGGAACAAGAAATGCTAGGGTTCGCTTAAATGATTAAAGATCGATTAAATTTTTACCCATAACTAGCATCGTCAGCATAGTATTTCACTTGGATGGGATTCCCATCGTTGTCCATGCACGTATATTTGCCCATCACTGTTCCATTTGGGAAGTGCTTTTCATCCCTTATTTCAGGCTGCGCTTCTATATCTGCCTTCCCAGTCGGATAACCTGTGTTAAAATTAAATATCTTTATAATATACCTACATTTTTTAAGTATGTTTGGTCTTCGTTTGGAAGATATGTGTTGTGTTATGTCGCTATAGCTTTTTCTATCATCCTTCAACATCTATATCTATATACTTATAATAAAACAGTAAAAAAACTGTGTCTGTACATTGAATATATTAAAAAAACAATAGTTGAGGGGGGTTTAGAACCAGTAATAGAGCACGAATCCAAAAAAAAAAGTCTGTCTGTTTGTCTGTGTGTCTGTTTGTTTGTACACGCTAATCTTCGGAACTACTGAACGGATTTGAATGATTTTTCTTTTGTTGTATAGGTATTAAGTCTGGGCAACATATAGGCTATAATTTATTTTGGAAACTTGAACACCTGATGCAGAACCGCAACAGACCAGCTAAACTATAAGAGATACAAAAATGGTACCATAGCAAAAAGTATTTCACGTGATGAGCATTTTCTAATGAGACAATAAATTTGAAGATCTGGAACACCTGTTGTGGAATTCCAAGCGCCCAGCTACACCATAACACATATAGGAATGACGTCTTAGCAAAAGTTGTTCGGTCAGATGGGCATTTCCTGTTGACTTTTAAAAATCGAAGATCAGAAACATCTGATGTGGAATTCAAAGTTATCACTAATTTCACTGTATAATTATAAAATAACATAAGCTTGGAGTACCTCCACGCGGTGAAGGCGGTAACAGTTTAGGACTGATTTTCGACGACGATGGTATATCATTGAAAATATGACTCTACTGGCCAAAACTCCCATTTTTTTTTATTAAATCGTATAAATATGCCTTCGAGCTTATGTTATTTGAGTGTTTAATTTCCTTTTCCATTTATCTTCGTGACACGGTAGCCTACCCGGTAACGCAGGGGAGCAGTTACTTAGATTATTAGAAAATTCATGGTTATGCGAACGCGCCATATTGACCCCAAAAAATGATCAAGCTGCAAAAATTAATCAAAAATTTTTGGCGGATATTGTAGGGGATGAAGTGGTTTACACTTCTTTCGACAGTGTTGTCGATCAGGACGACGCCACTAATTACCCAGTTTAATTTCTCAATTCACTTACAGCGAGTGGTCTCCTTGCTCATAAAATAAGACTTAAAGTCGGTGTTCCCATAATGCCGATGCGAAATTTAACTCCGCCAAAACTGTGCAACGGAACCAGTCTTATTGTCAACGCTTTACAACTTAATATAATTGTTGCTAAAATCCTCACTGGGTGTGGTGCCGGTGAGGCTGTGTTCATACCGCGCATACAACTCATCCCCAACAATTTCCCCTTTCAATTTAAGCGCATACAGTTCCCTGTTACTACATGCTTTGCCATGACAATAAACAAGTCAGAAGAGCAGACGCTTAAAGCCGCTGGTGTTGACCTGACAACCAGCTGTTTTTCTCATGGCCAACTTTATGTTGCTTTCAAGGGTCAGCAACGCTTCCGGTCTTTATATATTAGCTCCTGAAGAAAAAACCCCAAATATAGTTTATAAAGAATTTTTTTAAAGTTATTTGCAATATTATTGTTAATTCAGTGTACCCTTGGGATCCGCTGCGGAATTACGGGACTAAAAGTTTTTTTTATTGTAGGTATAGGTATTAAGTCTGGGCAACATATAGGCTATAATTTATTTTGGAAAATGGAACACCTGATGCAGAACCGCAACAGATCAGCTAAAGTATAAGAGATATAAAAATGGTGCCATAGCAAAAATTATTCCACGTGAAGAGCATTTTCTGCTGTGAGAATAAATTTGAAGATCTGGAACACCTGTTGTGGAACTCCAAAGCCCATCGATACTATAACATGTATAGGAACAATGACGTCTTAGC
Source organism: Amphipyra tragopoginis (assembly GCA_905220435.1). Classification (NCBI taxonomy): domain Eukaryota; kingdom Metazoa; phylum Arthropoda; class Insecta; order Lepidoptera; family Noctuidae; genus Amphipyra; species Amphipyra tragopoginis. The sequence goes on along the minus strand of HG991997.1, from coordinate 10,629,467 downwards.
AAAAGTTGTTTAGTCTGATGGGCATTTTCTGTTAACTTACAAAAATGAAAGATCTGGAACGTCTCGAACCGTCTCGCGTATCCCGTTGTTTACCCGTCCCCAGGCTCTTAGAATTCGACATCAGACGTTTCAGATCTTCGATTTTGACGACCCCGTTGTCGCTGGCATAAGCAACAGGATCCGCGTACGAAGTCGCGGGCAGAAGCTAGTTATGAATATGTATAAAAATTTGTTTGTGTGTTCATCTTATAAGCATTCGCGTATCGTTCATCCCATTGAGCTGAAACTTAATACAGTTGTTGACACTCGCACGAGTCGTATCGGTAGTACGATTTTTCGAAATTAACTCATAAGGAGGCATTCAGTGAGGGAGTAAACTTTATATGGAGAAAAAAAAACATATTTGTTGTTTGATAAACATACAAAAATAATGCAATATATTTTATTATATTTTTGATTCACGTTCTTTACACAGGATTCAATCCAAACATCAAAGTTTTGTAAGCAAAGTATTGTTTTCTATCTTCAATCATTACTTAAAACTTACATTGCACAGCTGTTAATAAGACCAAGAATAAGACATAGCAATTCCACAAATGCTTTTTATTTATCTTTATATGCTTCATTTCAGTTAAATATCAAAAACTATTCTGATTGATTCTGATACAGAAATATTTCAAATTTCGGCTTGTCAGTCTGACTTAATCAACTTTACGTTTTTTTATGGTATCACTGTACGTAGTACTTAGGTACCTGCTATACCTTTCGATTAGTTACAAACTATTCTTCTCAACCTACACGTAATAGTATCTTTTTAAGGTTCCGTACCCAAAGGGTGTCAACGGGACCCTATGACTAAGCCTACGCCGTCTGTCCTTCCGTCTGTCTGTCACAGAAAGAGAGAAAGAAAGATGTAGGTATCTGTTTAACCGTAATAGATAGCCTGTTGAAATTTTCACAGAAAAGTACAAGTCCGAGACGGGCTGCAGACCGCAAACTGCAAAAGTAGTATCGCTTGCGGCGCGATCTGCGGCTGCGGTCTGCGGTTGCAGTTTTGCAGTCGCTGTCGGAATAGCACCTTTAAAGTCTACACCTTAAAGGCGCTATTCCGATGGCGACTTGCGGTCTGCGGTTGCAGTCTGCAGTTTGCAGCCCGTCTCGGACTTGTACCCGAATGTGTGTTATTCTTCTTCTTCTCTCGTGTCAGCACGAGCTGACAATAACTCATGCTGTGGTGAAAAGATTAGCCAGTCAGCAAGGTTGGTAGCGAGACTGACTGCCTAGGGTGCGCCGGACATACTTAAGTATCGTCACACGTGGAGGCTCTTTTCATGCACCCCTGTGTGTTATTATGGCCTCTATCATGGCAAAGGCAGTCAACAAACAAAAAGTCTTTCTTTTTTCGTCTTTTTTTGTTCCTGCTCTATCTTTAAACCGGTAAAGGGTAATATACAAGCGTGAAACTTGGTATGATTGTAGTGCATACTCTACAGTTAAACAATAAATAATAAAAAGAAGGAAAACTAGTGATGGTATGGAACCCTTAGTGCGGGAATCTGACACGCACATCTCTGGTTTTTAAAGTTATTAGCATTACAAGCGAATCAATTATTATAGAGGCAGGCAACACTAGACCAAAAAATTCGGAGTCCTTCCGTTTCACCTTGGACAAAAAAAACGAACTAAAACTACAATACATAAAAAACACTTTCTGATCAAATCGTTTATTGGCAGTTAAATAAATAAATACCTACTTAAAATCTACGATAAACTACATTTTTAAATGCTTCACTGTTATTAATACTTAGTTTTATTTTATCAAGTATACTTTTTAGGCCTCCCCACAAGGTGGACCGATGACCTGGTGAAGGTCACGGGAATCCGCTGGATGCGAGAAGTACAGGTCCGGTTGATGTAGCGATGCTTGGAGGAGGCCTATCTCCAACAGTGGATGTCTTTCGGCTGAATGATGAATGATAAGGATGATGAAGTCTACTTTTATGCTAAATAATTCGTTTTAGTAAATAATGTTCCAAGTTGTGACACCAAATCGGTGATAACTTTCTTCTTGTTTGGTTTTGGTGGCCGCGTCCACGTCACAGATGATTCTGTAGGCTCATTTCCAGAATGCGCCATTGGGTAAGGTCGTCTGGTTGTTACGTCTGAATATACCCTGAAACGATTGAAGATAATTGTCAATTAACTGCAATAGTATTTTGACTTCGATCGACCCTCGAAGGTATTCTGAATTACGGCCGAAACCAGCAATCTCAATCCAAAATCTTTGGAAAGAAGTTTTTTTTTTTTTTTTTAGCTTTAATTACATAACATCACGCCTGTATTCCCCGAAGGGTTGGGCAGAGGTATACACCCTCATTGCGCCGTTATGTTTAAGTCCCATGTAATAGGGGGCGAGTCTATTGCCATCAACCTGGCACAAATCCAGGCTCCAGGCTGCTACTAAGAAATTTCACTCAGAAAAATCCAATAACACTTTGCCCGACCTAGGAATCGAACCCAGGACGCTCAGAACTCGCACTTGTAACCACTAGACCAACGAGGCAGATATTAGTTCTATTGAATTTCAATCAAAACCCAATACCACTTCAGAGATTTTGGATTGAGATCGGCTATTAATTTCGGCCGTAAGATGTGCAATTCAAAAATATACTTGGGAGCAAATAAATAGAGCCACTTCTATTTTTCACGTCGGTATAATTGTTGTTATTTTTGGTATTACGGAACAGATCAATTCTAAGCATATATCGCCTAAAAGGTTACTTGATAACCTTTACAATGAGGGTAGTTTTTTGTATTTTGAATTATATAATTCATGAAACCAAAACTAATAACCAGGACACGTGAAAAAGGAGTGGCTCGATTTCTTTGCTCCCAAGTGTAGATCAATATTCTGACTATTATTGCAGGCGCTATTTGCTTTTCATCAAATTTGGTTTTCATCCATCAAGTTTGAATGAAGGAAAGGCTATCTGGTAAATGATAAAGTTTATCTACCTTTACTATACACACACTGCTATACCAATGTACTCGTAACTATTGTTGATAGTGCCTTGGAAAACAAAATAGCAATTTCGATCGCGGCGTTTTCCTTACTATTTTGTCCATAGACAGATAATTTTTAATATTTATCTATGACTAGCTTTTGCTCGCGGGTTCGCTCGCGTTAAATTAGAATTTGACAATCAACTCTTAACTTAACTCACTACTAAACTTTCTATAATAATAAAATTCAATCATGATTCTAAAGACACGTAGCGCCATCTATTAACGTTATTGTTATTTTCCTTGGCAACAGTAGGTACTTTTTTTCGGGATGAAAGGTAGCCTATGTCCACTTATGTACACCTGACAACGTATATGCAAAATTTCAGGATGATCGGTTTAGTAGTTTAGGCGTGAAAAGGTAACACACTTACTTTCGCATTTATAATATTATAGTTAGGAAGTTAGGATTTAATCGATATAGTTAATTAAACGTACTGTGGATCCCAAAAGTTTTTCAACTTACGCTCGTAAGTAAGTAAATAATTGAAAGTATTACAAAAAAAAACTCAAAACACCTGTATAGTATCGAATAACATAACTTATTTTTTTGCGCTTTCGGCATATTGTCGAGTTTCACTTTGCCTAAAAAATCTAGGTATGGATCATTAGAAGGTTCATGAAACGTTTGGTCTCAATGTGTCAAGTGTCTGATTTAAAGCTGAGGCTGATCTCTGGGACACTTTAGAAAACCAGGTTTTTACAGGAGATACTTATCTGTATTCGAAATACACCCAGCCGCCGATTTACCATTAATATGTCATCTCTTGCAATTTCCACGACAACGGTGTAACTTATTCTTAGCTTAATACAAGGTTAGTCTGAAAGGGGGTACTAATCCACGGGCTACTTAAAGTATCATTGATGACCAGTGATCGGAGTAGGTAGATTGAATTGGGGTCATTGATCCGAAACGTATATATTAATATGGACATTCCTCCGGAATTTCGTAATTTTCGGAAAATGTCGGAATTGGATGATTATTAAAAAAAAAACGGAACTTAAAATGAGCAACATTATATTCTTATTTTTTTTTTTTAACGGCACTCTTTCACTATTTGACACAACCCAACGATCAATTAGAACAAAGGATCATGGGTGGTGCACTAACCGGTTATCAAAACAATGCATACGCTCGCCGACGACATGCCAGGTAGCTGACTCGTTTACTTCGGTTCGTAGAGTGCATAAAAATGTATTAATGCTTCGATCGGAATTCGATTGTTTTTATTATTCAACAGATAATTACTAAATTAATTTAGTTTTCCTACCTTCCTTTAAATTCTGAATTGAGTAGTAATAATTTCACTAAAAACATTAACATTATTTAATTGAATCCGAAAATACCGGAATTACTTTCCGGAAAAATGGCTTATCCATGTTATTCTTTCTGTGTGCATTTATGATACAAGTACCAAAAATCAATCTACCTACTCCGATCACTGTTGATGACTGTTTTGAAGCAAGTGTTAAAATTTCAAACTTCAATAAAAAAGCCCCGTGCAAATATGTTATCAGTTTTTTTTTTCAAAAATTCCTCCTTCCTTCTTTAGTTACGAATTCAGAAAATCGAGTTTCTCATCCATGACCCCAAATATGACCTAAAATGTAAACACAGCTAGCAATCATAGTTGAGGTTAGATAGATTTTAGCGATTTTTATGAAATCTTTGAACAGCTAAAACTAAAAACTTTTGGAAAAAGTGGGAGATCAAAAGTTATTCATTATTATGGGTACTTTAACTTTCCAGTAAGTATTCCCTTTCCAACTAGACTTGTATACAGGTTGTTAACGAATTCGTCTGATTCCTTCAAACCACGTCGTGATCTACTGGTGACATGGATTAACCCTAAATGGGTATTTCGGAAAAAAACTAAAAAAAACAAAGAAATCTTGGTTTTCTATTTCTGAGTCATTTTAGAGCCTCGAGTTATCTGACTGCTAAGAGCGATATCGCGTTAGTCGTACCCGCCAGCCGTGTCGCCGTGCTTTCATTAATTTACGCGTGGAATGTTTAATCAAATAAAAAAAAATGCAAAAAAAAAACTTTATTTTTACTTATTCCATACTAGGTGGTTTAGATATGATCAATTACCGACACCGCATGAAAAAAAAAAGATACCAGTAGTAGATTTTAATTGTGGTTTTAAGGAATTACACGAATTCGTTAACACCCTGTATATTTCCATACACATTAAATATAATGATAACATTCCAAACACTTTACCTGTAACCAAAATTATCGGCGATATATTTAAATGTCTGCGGTCTGCCATAAGGGTCTATGTACCCATAGGTCCCCGTAACAGTTCCATTGGAGTGCCGCTCCTCAGATCGGTACTGATTGTTGCCAGTTGCTGGGTCTGATACGTCGTACCCAAAGGCATACTTGTCTGGGTTTCCTGAAATACGAAATAAATATTTATTTAATTATATACTTTTTATTGTACATGTACCAGGTTAACAAAACAAGGAAAAACTATTTAAATACAAAAATGCACACTGGGCGATCTTATCGCGCAAAGGCGATCTCTTCCAGACAACCTTTGGATGGACTGGAAGAACGGAAAGAGAAAAACGGGCAGCCTAGGCGTACATGGTATTAAATAGTGAAATTGCAATATATTTATAACTGTTATCTATTGGATTTTTCTGTTATGAAATAGGCAGAAACCAATTTTGAATTGTGCCTGTTTAATTCTTGTAGAAATAAGAAGATCCGTAGACGCACTAAAGTTGCTGACATATCTGAAAAAATGAGTTAGCTGAAGTGGCAGTGGGCGGGACACAGCTCGTAGAACTGATGGCCATTGGAGCAGAAAGGTTCTTAAGTCCTACGCACTGGAAAACGCAGCGTGAGAGGGCCTTCAGCTAGACGGACAGACAACCTGGTGAAGATCGCTGGGAGTCGTGGGAAGGTCGTTGGATGGAGGCGGCATGTAACCTACCGTTATGGAAATCTATGGGGGAGGCCTTTGTTCAGCAGTCCTTTGACTGCTCATATGATGACGAATTTGTAGTAGGCAGACTTTGGAAATTATAGGTATACAACCACAGAAATTGTAATTTAGACTTCTGTGTATATGTTACCGGCCAAACCCGATTTCAGGACAAACTAGTTTTGCCTAGGTTAAACTAGTTCCTCCTATACGCGGTAGGAGTAACTAGTATAGCCTAGTCTAAACTAATTTGGCCCAAGCCCGATAGGATAAACTAGTTTAGGCTAGTCCAAACTAATTTGTCCTAAGCCCGATGGGATAGACCAGTTTAGGCTAGGCCAAACTAGTAGATCCTGATATAAATACGCACACTCTAGGATAAACTGGTATGGCCTAGTCTAAACATTATAGTATGTCTAGAAAGTCAAAATAAATAGATAAACTGATTGAAATACTCCGTAATTGGAAAAATAATAATTTTTATTAAAACCATACTGATTCGTCGTTAAAAGTTATGGATAATTGGTACTACAAACAGTCATACCATAACAAATAATAAGTGTTTTTTTAATAGAAGTAATAATTAATCATATCTCAATTATTAAAATTGTTTTTTATTTTTACAATATTTACGGTTTTTTTGGTGGCACTTAGAATTGGCTTATTATTTTCCAGGTGACTAATAACTTAAAAGGCGACTAAGTGTTTGCAACTAATAAAATGAGGCGAGGAGCTATAAATAATGACTTGGCGACTAATAATGTTAGCAGGGTGGTTAAGGGGAATCCCGACATGGATAGGTTAGGTTCGAAGGGGATGACGGGGGCTAGAGTGAGCGAGCGAAGCGAGTGAACGAAGCCCCCGTCATCCCCTTCGTGTTAGGTTACTTTAAACCCTGCAGACAGAAATAGGAGCCCCGCACAGCGGGGCTCCGTCGACTTAAGCTCCACCTAGTTTGAGCGACTTAGGCTCCACCAATGATGTTTCTGAGATCACCTTTGCCTTCGTCAAATGACATGTTTGCTCAATTACTTTCGACTCTGCGATTTTTTTTGTTTAGACTGTTTAGACTAGGCCATACCAGTTTATCCTAGAGTGTACGTATTTATATCAGGATCAACTGGTTTGGCCTAGGCTAAACTGGTCTATTCTATCGCGCTTAGGACAAATTAGTTTGGACTAGGCTATACTAGTTACTCCTATCACTTATAGGAAGAACCAGTTTAGCCTAGGCAAAACTAGTTTATCCTGAAATCGGGTTTGGCCGGTAACATATACAACACTATACACGTCTATCTAACCCTTTAGGCAATATCAGGTGGTATTGAATTTGGTATCATGAATTTCAAATTACTTTGTCAATACATATTTTTCAAGTATTTGTATGGCCTACAGATATTTGTTTCGAGCCTGGATCTGGATGCCATACTCTAAGAATACGATGAAAACGAATTGATTGCTCTCGTTAAAATAGGTACACAACTCAAAAGATTGATTGGGAGCTAATTTCGTTTATATCCAGCGGAGCCTTACCTACTCCTCATTGTAATTTCGTGGTTTTAGGTGATAGTATTATAGCCTTTATATTAATGCTTTTAACGTTCATTATCAACATTTTCTTAGATCTCTCGATTTCGTCTTTCGAGTTATAAAGTTAATGCAATTAAAGCAGAAGGTAGTTTAGTTTTCTCACCATCAATATTGTTGTAGTAATAACTGGGAACATATTCTGCTAAAGTGAGCCTGGGATGTCTTGGAGCTGTGAACACCTGTGTCAGCATCGAGATCGCCAGGAATACCTATAACAGCAAGATAAAGTATTTGTAGTGAACTTTACAAATATCGTGTTTTGTATGCTTTAAAATTGGGCACCGAGTTCTTCTATGTGCTAAGGCGGATTTAGATGGTTCACTTTTCTTTCACGACACGTTCACTTTTGTTTCATTTTATGTTCAGGGGCCTAATTCTCCTAAAATAAATTGTTGCCAAACGCAATCGAACCACAACCGTCAGTCAGTTTTTGTTTTCGAAAACTTTCAAAATGATTGATTTTGTTTTTTGTGTCAAACAATTTGATAGCTTTTGAAATTGAGAACTGTCTGAATAAACGGTTCGGCCTTGGTTCGGTTATGATTTATCAAGATTTATTTTAGGAGAATTAGGCCCCTGACCTTAGAATATTCTAAGGTTCAGACGTTTAATTCCGATCGAGAGATACCGAATGAAAGCAAAACGAAAAACAGAAATGAACAAAAAATGAACCATCTAATTCCGACTATGAATCAGACAAAAACGCATTTCGTGGTGCACATTATTCGTTGAAATGTTGATGAGAAAAACTCAATGATTGCACTATATTATTATGTGTACTGAGTTGATGAGTTGCAGAGTACGCCTATTGACCTTTACGTACGTACTTAAAAAAGAAAACAATAAATAAAATAAAAAAAAAACAAAAGCAATGCTCTGCGAAGGGCGATCGTTCCAACCATGTAGGAAACCCTGAGAGAAAACCGGATTCAACTACTATCGACTTGTGGTAGTAGTATTCCTTTGTGATATTTATACGGGTATTCATATTCTACATCTTCGCTGTCTACCGCTTTTCCAGGGCAGGACAAAATGTGGTGACGACTTCGAATGCCATGTCGTTTCGTGGGCAAACAGTTCATTTCTTTTGTCGTGTTTTTTTGTAAGCCGTGAAAAAATTTCCCATGAACAACATGTGACAGGAATAACGCAAACGCTCAAACACCCCAATTAGAATATTCAGTTAGGTATAATCATTATACATCATCATCAGTATCATCATCATTCAACCGAAAGACGTCCACTGCTGGACATAGGCCTCTCCAAAGTATCGCCATATCGACCTCTTCTTCAATCATTATACATACCTACACTAAAATTTGATTTTATGTGCTTAAATATTGTTTATTTAAGAAAATAGTTTTACTCTACATTGTTAACTCCATTTAAAATTCAGTCTTGCCATTGACATAAGGCTTAATTTTCTTTATCACAATTAAAAGACAGAAAAGAAAAAAAAAATTAAAGAAAAAACTACACATTAAAAATAGCTGAAATCATTTCAATTGCAGATTAATAACAAACTACTTTCAAGGTTTGCGTTAATTATGTTACACGTTGTATACACTAAACTTGCTCCTATAAATTAATCAAATCATGACTCAGCCCACGAAATGATTAAACACTTCATAACGTACTTCACATCAAGTTAAAAATATAACAATAGGTTGTCAACTTGTTGCTTATTTTTTATGCATTGACATGATCGCTTTTTACTCTAGTCACACCTGATGGCTTACCATTAGATTCATTTTCTCCATCTTAGACCCTGCCTGACACTATGCTTACATAGACAGGGTCTAAGATGGAGAACACGAATCTAAGTAACAAAATATAGGGACTCACCTATACCTCTCTGGCTCTCACATGCACACGACGGAGAACACTGTAAACTTCCTGGCAGCGGAATCGAATGTGAATGTGGTAGCTAGTTAGGCGCTCCACCAAGCGTGCTGGGTTTTGTTTACCATGAACACAAATCCTCTTCCATCAGACTTGAAATATAAACGAGGTATCGAAGAGGCACCTTGTTTACAGTTCAAGCACCCAATGACCGACGCAGTCACTTTAATTTGTAATTACTTTACGTCAAGATGACTTAAAGTCCAGACCAAAATAATAAAGCACAAAATAATATCTAAAATCTCTGCTTTATCAATAAATCTGCTGATATGATCAGTTTTTGACCTGCGCGTACGGCTTAAATTTATTTCACGACACGCAGAACTAAATACTAACTCATTAATTTGTCTACATAAGTCGGTTTGAGTAATGTAACTCATTAGTTAAATGTCGGTTAATACGATACGCATGGACGCAAAAAATTCATGATTTTAATTGTATTTTTTGTATTCAGTTTAATTAATCTTTGTTTATGGGTATTCCCAGTAATGGACGAAAGCTTTAATAATGAAGGAATAGGTAATTTTGAGGACATTATACTTATTAGGGATTCGTACCAAAAAAGTGAAAATGGAACCATTTATGGTGAGATTTCAGTGTCTGTCTGTTTATCCGTATGTCTTTATGTCACGGCCGTTTCTCTTGGTGTAAAATATTGCTGCAGTTGACACTAGTTGCAGAAGTCATTTTCCTGCATCTATTCGTGGCAAAAGAGTTTCAGTTTTTTTAATAACATTAAGTACATATATGTAAATGCACGGAGCATTTTAAAAACTCCTTTTTTTATTTGCTTTATATACAGTGTCAAAATACACATTCTATACACCTCAAAAGGGCTTAACGAGGGTTTAAAATTCTCCGCAAACGAAGTTGCGGGCAAAAGCTAGTATATACATAATTGTAACGGCTATAAGCAAGATATTTTATATTTTCTAAAACAATGCAAAAAAATACATGAACTATACCTACTTTAATGTTTTTAGTATTGTGGCTCTTACAACATGTATTGTATCGTCCTAGTTCTTATCGTGGCATACACTAGATATATTAATTTTAAAACTACAAAATGCCAATAAGTACCATAATCGTTGACAACAAAGATTCTTAGCAGCAGACGTACTATTAGCCATTAGAAAATTTTAAATGATTAAAAATATCAATTAAATACTTATATTTCCATTTTAAAATCACACCGAAAATAGGTTAAATCTTTAACAGTATCAACAATAATAAATGAAATATATAATAAAAATAAAGAACAAAAAAAAATGTTGTAAAAAAAACTAATGCTATTAATGCTGACATCGTAAGTAGGTACCTAACATTCAATTTGATTGTATTACTTTATTTTGGTGTGTATTTGTATAATTATTTACAAACATAGCTCTAAGTATTACTTAAAAAATATGGATCATTATATATCTGATATAAAGGTTAAATAAAAAATAAAAATAAATTAACAGTCTCCTCTCACCTTAAAAACAGCATCCATATTTTCCAAAATTAATTCACAATTTCACACATAAACTTCAGCAGTCTGCACAGTATTGTGAGCTTCGTCCACATGAATGAACATATTTATCCATCTCTTCTTTTAGCAGCTTTTTCGTCGAAAAAAACAACGGCCACGCACAATGCTCGTAAACTCTGTGGGTGAAGGCAATTTCGCCCGTATTCGCTTCAGTGATGTCATACTAGGTACGACCAGATAAGCTTGTATTGCCTTTTACGAGATAAAAGTTTGATAAATATGAGAGTTTTTGATGGGAATTGACTTAGGATTCAATTATATAGAAGTTCTAAATAAATGATTGGCTGTTATTCAATTTTAATTTACTTAATATTAATAAGAAATGTCCATAAATGGTTTGCAGATTCCCAATGGTTGAAAATTTACAATTTTATTAGAAAATATATCATTTTTGATGTTTTACGTGATGTCATTTGACAGGAGCTGAGGTATTGATAACTCATCCAAAAAAAGTTCGATGCACTTAAAGACAAATTGATTTTTATTCTATTACTAGATCACCCGACAGACGTTGTCCTGTCATACAAAAATTCCTTAGAAAAAAGAACTTTCACTTTTCCCGAATTTGCCAATTTTCAGTGCAGCTTTTCCAATTTTTCTTTCCATAAAAACCTAATTCGGATTATTACGAAAATTTAAAAAAAATTGCTAAATCATTCCAGCTTTTCTCAAGTGATGCGCTTACCAATGAACAGCGTTTAATTTTTACTTATACAGGGTGTCCGTGGAAGTATAGATCAAATCGAAAAGGGACGTGGGCAAGGTCATTTCAAGACTTGTAGTAGTAAAAACTTGAGTAAAATTTTTGCCAGACCAAAAAAGCCTTTGCAGTAAATGTTTTTTCTTATTGAACACAAATTTTCTAGTTGCATAAATGTATTACCACAAGAAAGGCCTACTGTTCGCCAAAGTCTTGAAAAAAATGAATAGCTCTAATAGTTTATTTTATGATTTTTTTCTATGCGAAGTGATTGAAAAATAAAACAACAATTGGTCATAACTTTTGAACCATAAAAAATTGCACCGACGTTCTCAGGGTTAAAAAGTTTGGAAATGACATTGTCCACGCCCCTATTCGATTTGATCCATACTTCCAGGGACACCCTGTATAGAAGACTAGAGGTCGCCTTTGGCTTCGCCCGCGTTGATGTCGTTTATCGCGTATTCCGTATTTTTCGTGATAAAAATAGCCTATGTCCTTCTCTAGGTTCCAGACTATCTCTGTACCAAGTTTCATCAAAATCAGTTCAGCGGTTTAGGCGGAAAGCGTCACAGACAGACAGAGTTACTTTCGCATTTTTAATATTAGTAGGGATTTCTTTTTCTTAGTAATTAAATCTTTGACGTTTACTAGAGGAATTGATTTACATTTCAATTCACACACAAATAATTATGTTGAAATTAATAAATCTAACTTTTTAACACCAATTTATTTAAACACAACTAATAAACTCGCTTAAGGCTTCAAATCCAAGTTATCTCACTTTTACGGTGCTTTTATTGTTCTTCGGTTAAAAATAACCATCCTTAATAATTTTAAGAGGTCAATAAAATGACAGTTTAGTTTAAAAGGCGCGATACCGTAAAATGACTGTTTTGGATATTTCCTTCAAAGGTAATCACCCACGCAGAACGATAAGAAAATGCTTAGGCGGCTGTTCTCTTAAAATAATATATTTTGCTTTTATGAAAACGATTTTATCGACAGCCATCTAAAATATTACTCGAAATGGTTTTATAACTTAACACGTGTGAGGCAAATAAAAAGTTTACCTACATGAAAAAAAGCGCTCGACTGTACTTTATTTATACAATTAAGTCGGAAAGGGGGTACTAATCCGAAAGGGGGATTAAAGTACTAATAATAATTAATAACTTTTGTTCTACAAATTTCCCCAAACGTCAATATTTTAAGAAAAATAGCTGCTCAAAGATTTTATTCGCCATGATCAGCTATTTTTATATTTTAAGTCATATTTGAGGTCACGGATTAGATACTTTTTTCTGAATTCGTAACTAAAGCAGGTGAAGCATTTTTTGGAAAAACGAAAATAAAAATCATGCGGTTTAAAGTTTGAAATAAAAATTTGCGAAATTCAAAATTTTAATACTTGCTTTAAAACATTCATCAGTTATACTTTAAGTGGAACGGGGATTAGTACCCTCTTCCGAGTAACCTCCTTTTTTTCATGCATTGTTAAAATCGAAGATTCTTGTTTTTAAACCTAGTCGTAGCCTAATCTATTATTTTTAACTGACTTCAAAAAGGAGGAGGTCCTCAATTCGGTTGTATTTTTTATGTTTGTTACCTCAGATCTCCGTCATTTATAAACCGATTCGAAAATTCTTATTTTGTTTGATATACTTCCCGTTTGGTCTCATATCAATTTTATCGAAACTGATTTAGCGCTTTTTAAAAAAATCCATAAAATGCAAAAAAAAATATACACAAATCGTACATAGACGACGTTCTAGTTGTAGTAGTGTTCCGAGAATTCGTACACTATTGTAATTATAATTTGTGGCACTAAAATTTCTTAAATAAAATAACTTTAAAAAAAGTAAAAACCGACTTCAAAAAAAAAAATTAAACGTAGTAAAATAATTATCATAATTATAATAAAATTATCAGTTTCAGAAGTCGGTCTAATTCCACACTGAAACAAATTGAATGCACCACTTCAGACTAGGATTGCAGCGATTTTAAGTACCTAATGCTCCCGAACTTTACGTTTGAAAGTGAAATTACTCGGAGCTTTTCTCATATCGAGAGGGAGCGCGTTCCATAGTTTGATTTCTGAGACAGCAAACGAATTAGACATGAAACCTGTGCGGTGAGAAGGAATGAGATAAATTAGATTATTATAAGCTTTCTAACGGTCAAGTGATCTGTAATGTAATTTCCATACATTTAAATAGCGTTTCTTTCGCTGATTCGCATTTAGTCCGGTATGCGATTATCGATTGTCGTGTTGTCTACAGGTCCAGGTCAAACGCAAAACAGTACAAGAATTAATAAAAAAAAACAATAATATCTATCAGAAATTGATTCTCTTCTAATACATACATAATGCTTATCTACTAAATTAAGTCGTAAATTAAGCAAAAAAGGGAAGCCAAATGTCTTTGATGATAAAATGATTAACTATCATCTCCGAATTAGGATGTAACATCAAGGAAACAAGACATTATTGTTAATATAACAGCTTTTCTATCTATAACTGGTTTTATTGTAAACGACCAAATAAATTAAGACGAAGCTTACTAAATTAACTTGCATCTAAATAAAGTCAACGCAGGTTATCGAACTCCAATCTTGTTTCTATTTGATTGAGTATTATCATTAAAAAATATATACATTAACTAACTTTCGCCCGCAGCTTCGCTTGCGTGAAATTTTGAACCCGTTAAGTGACGATTTTTCATACAAACTTCAATCGCCTATTTCACCCACTTAGGGGTAGAATTTTCAAAAATCCTTTCTTAGTGGATGCCTACGTTACAAAAGGAACCTACTGTAAAAATTTCAAGTCTCTAACCCCAGCGGTTTAGGCTGTGCGTTGATAGATCAGTCAGTCAGTCAGTCAGCTTCTCCTTTTATATATATAGATATGTCGCCGTGTTTTTTATTACAATTTAGGTCAATCGGCATTGAAGTATTAATATGTAAACGCACCCACGATACGATACAGGAGATATCCTAGAAGGTTTTTTTTAAACCGAGTCTAGTTGATGAATCTATAAATTCATCATCACTACATAGTATAAAACAAAGTCGCTTCCCGCTGTATGCTTAGGTCTTTAAAACTACGCAACGGATTTTGATGCGGATTTTTTAATAGATAGAGTGATTCAAGAGGAAGGTTTTAAGCTATAAAACGTACACGCGCAAAGCCGGGGCGGGTCGCTAGTTAAACATATTCTACAGAGAAAACGATAAATTAAAGTTATAGTGATTTATTAGGCCACCACAGTCGATGATAAAGTCTGTATTTTCAACGATGTCTTGGTCAAACTTTACGACGTCCATGCTCCATTCAAGAAGGTCAAGCTGAAGCGTCAGCCTGCGCCATGGATGACCACCGGAATTCGGATGGCAATGAGGCGAAGGGACCGCGCGTTTCGTAACTTTAAGAAGGATCGTATCGAAGAAAATTGGACCTTATTTAAAACTGCTAGGAATCGGTGTAATCAGATGATACGCAACGCTAAACGCCGTCACATTCTTGATAATATTACTAGTTGTTCTTCTGCCGATGTTTGGAAGTTCCTTGGAACTCTAGGCATTGGCAAGTCGCGACATTTGGACCTTCCTCACACAATTAGGTTAGACGATCTCAACAACCATTTCAACACAATTTCTACTCTAGATAGTCTAACCAAAAATCTTACTCTCAATTATATAGCTGGTTTAACGCGTCCCAATATTAATCCCTTTCTTTTCGTTCCAGTCGACCACGGAGAGATCAAAAAGGTCATCCTGTCCATTAAATCTAAAGCGGTGGGCTGTGATAACATTAGCCGCCGCATGATCATAACAGTTCTGGATCATCTCCTTCCTGCGATTTCCCATATCATTAACTTCTCTCTAGACTCCGGAGTCTTCCCGTCCTTATGGCGTAAGGCCTATGTCCGTCCATTACCTAAGATTTCTAATCCATCTCTTCCTAGCCACTTCCGCCCAATTTCTATCCTTCCTTTCCTATCCAAAGTGCTCGAGGCCTGTGTTCACAAGCAATTTTCCCACTTCATTCACCATAACACCCTTATCAGTCCTCTGCAATCCGGTTTCAGGCCTGGGCACAGCACTGTTTCTGCCCTCCTTAAAGTGACTGGTGACATTAGGGCAGGTATGGAGGATACCAAACTTACTGTTCTAGTGTTGATTGATTTCTCCAATGCCTTTAATGCTGTCAGTCACGACATCCTGTTATCAATTCTTTCCCATCTTATGATCTCTCAAGAGGCACTGGAATGGTTTTCCTCTTACCTTCGGGAGCGTCAGCAGTCAGTACACGCGGGTGACTCCTCATCGAGTTGGTGTGAGCTGGAAACTGGCGTCCCACAAGGCGGTATTCTATCTCCTCTTCTTTTTTCTATTTTTATTAACCTCATTACCCCTGAGCTTCTGTCTGCGTATCATCTTTATGCTGATGACTTGCAATTGTATTGTCAAGCTGGTGTGGATGGTTTATCTGTTGCCATTAATAATTTAAACCGTGATTTGAGAGCTATCAAGAGTTGGTCCGATAGGTTTGGTGTGGCGGTTAACCCTACTAAATGTCAAGCTATCATTCTGGGTAGCTCTCGAAATATAAGCAGGTTAGACACTTTAACTTTACCACCAGTCATATTCAACGGTACGATCATTCCATTTAGCTCCGATGTTAAAGATCTTGGCTTGCACATCGACAACACCCTTAGTTGGCGAACACAAGTCACTAATGTGAGTCAGAAAGTGACAGGAACGTTGCGGTCGCTCTATCGCTTGAAAAATTTTCTCCCATCTAATACAAAAACAATGCTAGTGCAGACCTTGATACTTCCCATAATTGACTATGGGGATGTGTGCTACTATGACCTGAATGCAGATCTCCTCAACAAACTCGACCGCCTTCTTAATAACTGCATTCGATTCGTCTTTAACCTTCGTAAGTATGATCACGTGTCGGCGTATCGATCCCTGCTAAAATGGATGCCTATTCGCCAGCGTAGAGTGATGAGGGCACTGACTACTTTGTTCTCTTTTCTCGACTCTCCCACTTCTCCTACTTATCTTACCCCTCATTTTCAGTATATATGCTCTAATCATAATAGAAATCTTCGCTCCTCGCATAATCGTCTTTTACAATGTCCCTCTCACCGCTCTGACTTTATGCATTCTTCCTTCTTTGTCCAGTCTATTCTTCTTTGGAATGCGCTTCCCTTGGAAATCAGGATGGCCACAAGTCGCTATTCTTTCAAAATTAAATTACGTGAACATCTACACAAGGGATTGGCAGAATCATCTCAGCAAAGATCTGTTTCTATATTTTTGTAGGTATTATATATTAGGTATATTAATTAATATAATATATATGTAGTTTATGATTATTGATATATATTTATGTATGCATGTGAATATGAAATCTAGTATTTATTGGTTTATTTGATTTGTATTTTTATATTTATAAGTGTAAATAGTATTCATTATCATCGCATCACATTCTAACACTATTAAGTGCACCTACCATGTTTTTTCTGCACCACCCTAAGGTCGACTGGTAGAAAATGCCTATGGCATTAAGTCCGCCTCTGTACAGATTTTGTGCGAAAGTATAAATAAATAAATAAATAAATAAATAAATTTATTACAATTTACTCTTTATTATATCGAAATTTCTATCGTGACATCAGCCCTGTAACTTTTAAAAGGTTTTACATGTAGCAATACTACTAAAACTTTTAACGATTATGTGAAAAATACGTGTAGCAGAAAGCATAAAAATGCGTTGGGCAATGAACCCAATTTATTTTTGCAGACATAAAAGTCACTCTACTGATAAGCTCTAAGCTATACAAGTTGGACATTATGACAAGCAACTAATATGTCCCTACTATTAAATAATGGCAAACAGTTTTATCCCAATAACGCTTCTTCTTCTTCCTGCCCTTATCCCATGTTACTTGGGGTCGGCGCAACACGTTTTCTTCTTCCATTCCGTCCTGTCACCCGTCATGATAATCACTGACTCCCTTCTCTTTCATATCATTCTTCACACAATCCAT
Source organism: Amphipyra tragopoginis (assembly GCA_905220435.1). Classification (NCBI taxonomy): domain Eukaryota; kingdom Metazoa; phylum Arthropoda; class Insecta; order Lepidoptera; family Noctuidae; genus Amphipyra; species Amphipyra tragopoginis. Next base: position 10,611,674 of record HG991997.1, on the reverse strand, counting down.
CCATCTTTTCTTTGGCCTCCCTCTTCCTCTCCATCCATCCACATATTCATAACTCTTTTGGTCACATCATGCGTTTCATCCCTTCTCTTCACATGCCCATACCAAGACAAACGGTTCCTTTTCAACTTTTCTGTCACTGGCGCTACCTTCAAACTTCCCAATAACGCTAAAATGTAAAATTATCAAATATCTTTGATGAGTTTGACCCCAAACTTAGGTCATTATCGTTTTTTCTATCAACTTTACTACGCCGTATGTTTTATTATTGTAATATTTCAGTTTGATGAACATGGTCCACATAGGCCTACAATGTAACGCCTGTTACGCCTTAACGATTTGTTCACTTGGCTATTAAGGCTCTATGAAAAATTGAATGCTTGAATGATGAGTCATTTGACGTTTTGACATATCGTCAGTGAAGTTCTAACAATGGCTACTTTACAAGAGAGTGAAAAAACTATTGAAAACGAGTGTAACCTACGCTGAACGCAATATTGTTTTTAATTATCATTACAAATAAACTCTTTGATGATTTAATAAACCTTTGAAAATCCTAATAATCTTTTTCCATTCAAGTAATATTGTGGCTTTCGCAGTGTTGTCTGTTTTTGTCACAAAATGACTTACGCACTGTTAGAACTTCAACAACAAAGACTGTCAAAGCATGATATCTATTCCTGAGATAAAAATATCTGACGATTGAAAAATCAGCCCTTAGTGTAGTTAAATCCTTACTTATTAGAAGGTGTGCCTTTTGCTACAATAAGAAAAAACGAAAAAATAAATTATTCTTATTTTCCTTTAAAAGTTAAAAGGGAATTACTCATTTGTTGGCAGAAAACATTGAAACAACAATGCTTATACAGCGACTCTATTTAATAGTTACATAATTACACATTTTATTAGTTTGAAAACACGATTCACAGGATTTTTAGTAAAAAACAAAATACAATGTCAAAATATTGAGATCATGGCAAATGAAACTGAACACTTTTAGAAACGCGATCTACTTCTAATAAAAACTTAAACACAATAATATGAATGGTACAAAAGACTCATTTATTTAAAAATAAATTATAAGTGATCTCTAAATACTATTACGTAAGCATTTAAAGCGATTTAAATATATAAATATCGATAATTGTACTTCAGATGCTTCATATACAATGGCAAGTTATTCACTTATGTGAATAAATATCCACAAACTCTTATTATTCAAATAATCCTTGCATACAAATATTTATATTTTTACATAGTCATACCCTTTTTAATAGCGTTTAATGTTAAGCTTCCGAAAACAGAGCAAGTCAGAATAATAACACATGTTGCTTCTACGTTAAGTATTATAAAAAGAACTGTTAAAAAAAATCATCAGCAACATGTCTATGAACGCAATGGCGTTCATAGACATGTTGCTGATGATTTTTTTTACAAAACATTTTCCGGAATTCTTAATCATTAAAATGCTCCCACCTAACCCTGCGCGTGCACATAACATAAACCCATCCTTAAAATTAATATATAGTATAAACATAACATCTACAGAGTATTTGTCTCGTTAACATTAAGTAGAAATATTTTAGGTGGTTCAGTGTAGACCGTAGCCGCCGCCGTAGGATGCCACCGCGATGGGTGCAGCTGCGTAGTGAACAGGAGCCGCATGCGCAACCGCTACTTGTTGCTGGAAATATAAATAGGGCGTTAATGAGGTATTTTAATCTGACCAAATTATTTATTTTGCGAGGAGAGTAAAAACACTATTTTCAAGGCAGCTTTAGATGAGTTTTTTTTTACCATATTCTATCCATGTCATTTTTACTTATGATATGGCAAGATATCTGCTGGAAGTCGAGAACCAACGGCGATAAATAAGTTATTGCAAGAGCAGCACCCACCACCACCCGAGTACATCAAACCCCAAGAACACCTACTACTCGGTTGTGACCTGCAGTGGCCTATATGGAAAGCACTAAATCGAATGCGCGCCCAAGTAAGCCGCTGCAAACACAATTTGGCAAAATGGGGCATTTTATACCCTTTCAATACCCAATGGGAGTGCGGTGCTCCCGACCAGACCATGTCCCACTTGCTGAAGTGTCCAAAGTGTTCGTACACCTGCACAATTCAGGACATGAAGAATGGCAATGATACCGGTATTGGCGTGGCCACCTACTGGGACGAAGTGAGAAGTGCCATCGATACAAAAAAAAAAAAAAAGACTGATAACTGGCAGCTGAGCAGAACTAAGCAATCTTAGAGAAAACCTGATTTTCAGAAGCTGGAAATAATCAAAGTTTTCGTTCTTAAACAGATGGCTGCATTCATATATCGGTACCAATCCCGTCCACCGCATTAGCATTTTTTTTTACCATTTTCGTTCCATTTATCATCAAAGTACTGGCCTATTTTACTTCCTAAGGTACCTACCCAATAATCGTTGTATTTCCAGCAGCGGCATTATAGGCTGAGTTGAGTAAGATAATAATCGTAGTACATTCGAATGAAATACCATTTATTGAGATAAGGCAAGCCACTCTTATCAAATAAATCGTAGTCAGGTTTTGAATAGATGATCAGTCACGTAACTAAATTACAATAACAGATTTACTGTAACAAGTACGTTGCGCAGCATTAGGTCCTACAAATATTACGTAATACATACAGGGTGTTAACAAATTCGTGTAATTCCTTTCAACCGTGTCATCTACTGGTGACACAGAATAACCATAAAAGGGATTTTTTGAAAATCAACTGAAAAAAAAATTGAAAATAAAATCTTAGTTTTCTATTTCTGAGTAATTTTAGAGCCCCGAGTTAACTTACTGCAAAGAGCGATATCGCGTTAATCTTGCCCGCCAGCCGCGTCGCCGTGCTTTCATTCATTTATGCGTGGCATCGAAATGTTCAAGGGCATGAAAGTATTCTTTTGAAAAAAAAAAAACTTATTTTTTACTGAATCCTTATTACTTAGGTGGTTTAGATATGATCACTTACCACAACCGAATGAAAAAAAATTTTTTTTTGATTTTTAATCAAGCTAATTCCCGTGCGGGGCCAATCTACACCAGTAGTAGATCATGTGGTTTTAAGGAATTACACGAATTCGTTAACACCCTGTATACTTCAGCTTCATTCATCAAAATATTGATCATCCCGTCTTTGGGATCTCGCTGGAATAATTTAAATTTCGTCTAGGACGGTACATCCGGATGTGGTTTTAAGGAATTACACGAATTCGTTAACACCCTGTATACTTCAGCTTCATTCATCAAAATATTGATCATCCCGTCTTTGGGATCTCGCTGGAATAATTTAAATTTCGTCTAGGACGGTACATCCGGATGTGGTTTTAAGGAATTACACGAATTCGTTAACACCCTGTATACTTCAGCTTCATTCATCAAAATATTGATCATCCCGTCTTTGGGATCTCGCTGGAATAATTTAAATTTCGTCTAGGACGGTACATCCGGACCTGGCTTTGATTACCTATGCCAAAATTTTATAAAACGTGATTGATTTAGTCTCTTTACATCCGCAAACCATGAACTCTGCTCATCATTCTGAACAACTTTTAGGCCGTCCAAACACGGGCAGCTCGAGCAGTTAGCCAGTGATAAACATACACGGACCACTCGAGCAGTCAGTGTATGTCTGGCGACTACTTGACCGCACGCCGTGCCGCCAACCGCCCGAAGCAGTTGCAACTGCTCGAGCTGTTTCGTGTATGTACGTACGTAGAAGGCTGTAGTTTACTGTGCAGTTGCAGCTTGAAGCAGTCGATCCTGACTGCTTCAAGCTGCCCGTGTATGGCTGGCCTTATTATGGGACCAAATCAGAATTCGTGGAAAAGAAACTGCTGTTCCATACATTTTGCTACGCAATATTGATTATTTTGTATGGAACCGCAGATTTGTTTTACAGTAAGAGTTGTAAAGAATGATCTTCGATCAATGATGAGAAAAGTTTTTGGATAAAAATCTACTAACCAGTAATGCGGTATAGGAAAGAGCATGATTTAGATGAAAATAAAACTGTCATGACAGTGATTACCAACCAAATAGTAGGTATATGATTTATTATTAGTAATAATAATAGCAAAACTTAATACAAAGGTCAAGTTTCATAAGATTTCATAAACATTTTGCACAAGAAATAAAAAGTTGTGAACTTATTTTGAAACTGAACTACGAATACCAAATGTAATGGACCAAATCATTTCTCTGCGCATGAGTCGTGTCGCCGCGGTTCAAGGTTGCGCCTACTCAACCGTTACATTTCGCTGGTAAACAATTACCTATTCATACCTACTTATCTGTTTTAATACTTTCGATGAATTATTTAACATTATCGATACATTTTACGCTGGTATGGCTTTTTAGCGAATTTAATCAAGAGCTTTGATATAAAAATAGTGTAACACTTTAGGGCAAAGGTAACATAGCATACCTATATGTACCCCCAACTTTTTTGGAAGGTGTCGCGAAAGCCTCCATATTATATTGTTAAATGTTTAAAAAAACATGAATGAAAAGATACCAAATTGAGTGCTATTTACTTTACGTTCAACCTTATGAAGCATTAATATCAAACTACGCGAACCTAGGTAACCCCTTATTACTCGTAACTACACATTACATTCTTAAGTGTTTTAGAGTCAACAACAAAGTTTCCACGATAACCCACGCGTCCATTATAAATCCTCAACACGTACCGTATCCTGAGATGAGAATAAAAAACCGTTTACTCCTAACCGGTAGGACATTATTTTAGACGTGCACCTTATTTGGACACACCTCTGCCATTCCCGGAAAGGGCGTAGCCTAGTAAAAAAAGTTCCACCAAACATCAAACGAGGCATAGAATCAGAGTCGCAAGTAGGTTAAAACCTGTCAAGCTCTAAAATAACCTTACGTGGCAATGGTAATAAGGCATTCCATACACTTAAAGTTAGTTTTATCAATGAGCAAAACGCTTATATCGGGATTTTTTCTCGGAACGCCCAACGGCTGTTATCTGGGAAATTCGGAGTAGTTTGACCAAGATCCACAAGTTGTAACGTTTCCTTATAAGCGCACGCGCCATTAGTGTTTGCGCAAGAGTCACCGGCGGCTCGCAATCGCAGAGAAATCGCGTTTGTGTAATGTTGGCCCGTGACAAGTTATCAGTGAAAAATTATACTAAATATGAGAATTATTATTATTGACTTTTATTTCATCAAAGTATCCGATGGCTGTTTCACGTCCTTATTGGAAATGTTTAAGGAGTGACTGCTAATCGAATTAACTCATTATGAGTATCAGCAATCATGGTATTCACCATCTTTCAATTTATTATTATCACAAGTATAGTTCATAATTTACGTACAAGATGGCGCTACTGATATTTTCAGCTGCTTTAGGAAAAGTTTCGTATATTGCGGATCTCATTATGTTCTTCATTCTGTGACCGAGATCCATTTCAGTATTAGGAATTTATCAGTTAGTGAACGCACTATTGATTCTTTCATCTCTATTTAAGGTATAAGTACTTTTTATTTTGTAACAGAAAAAAATTAAAGCTTATTCTGAAACCAGTCTCATTATAAGATCTCATTCACTTTCTCGTGAAACTTATAAGAAACAACTATTGAATCATACCGGGTGGACTGCGTGTCCTGATTTGTGCACGACGGCGTTGAAGCCGGTGTGGTCGTCCGCGGAGTATGCTACCGTCCTGGTCGAACCGTCCGGCTCCACTAGCGAGTAGCTTCCTGAGGAAATAAGTAGAGAGAATTTATTGTGGTGTCACAGCAACGCAAGCAACGCCCTAAACCGAGGCCCGAATCCCTCTAGGGGTCGCTCTTAGTGCTGTTGTTGCTAGTAATCATGATGTTAGTGTAGTATAAGTAGTTAGCATGAAGGAGAGGTCTGCCAGGAACTGGCGGACCGAGGCCTGCCGGGGTTGAGGTGCATGCAGCTGCGAATCCCGCGACCCCGGCCATAGGTCAGGAAGAAGAACGCCGTGGGTTATTAGCCGGTAAGAGTCCGGCGTCTCCCTCTCCGCCTTTCCCGGGTGGAGGGTAACCATGAATAGTTTAAGTATTTCACTCCCCCTCTATTAACTGGAGACCCTTCAGGTATCGCCAATAACTGCCTGGTTACGTAAAAACGATCCGCAAGGAACATGAACATGCAGATCAATAGAAAATTTAAAAAAAAAACGCGTTGGCACAGCCATAAGCGGTAAACACACTATCAACCTTGATGATTGGCTAATCTTTTTACCACGGCATGAACTATTCCCGTATATCTCGTGCCAACACGAGAAAAAGAAGCTACTTAAGTGGGTCGATATTTAAAATACCTCTTTAGCCAACCAAATTGGATCCAGGTTTTAATTTCTGCGTTTGAACAGATGTTGACTTCCATTGTTCAATCCCTAGGTAGTTCTAGTAACACTTAATTAATGTCATTTACTGACGATGTAAATGACATAGTTGTTAGGCATCTACCTTTCTGCTTGTTGACGATAACTTGTCCAACCCGACGGTTGCCAGATACCAATAAAATTTTAACAGAGGAAAGGTCCCTATTTTAAGATCCTATAAACTAACCTTTAACGACATCTCCGTCGCGTTCCTCTTGCTGAGATTTTATGTCACCGGTGTGAGGGTCCTTCACTCCATAGTTGAACGCGTACTTTGGATAAGCCTGCGAAAATAATCAACAACTTGATGAATTGACTCGACCAGAGATTTCGGGACAAAAATAAAACGAATAGGGAGTTAAGTAATACAGCTTTTACTACATAACTTGAAGATTCTGTTACTAAACCATACGTAAGCTGTACATAATGGAATGCAACTTTAAAAATAAAGTTGGCAACGCTGGATCTGCCCCGCCCTCGCTCACTTATGTTAGCCGCGCTCATACCAAATATTTTGCTTGCTGTAAAAGTTATTAATTTACAATACATCTTTCTGAAAACCTCCTTTGTGTGTTTTACGATAACAATACGTTGTACGTTTATGAACCAAATTGAAATAGCTACATTAAAAAAATATTGATTTTGTGATTCAAGAAAAAGTGAAGCATTCGCCACGGGAAATATTTTCTCAAACTTTCGTGGCTTCTCAAATCGTTATCATGCCTAAACTGTGTGAAATATCGCTTAGTTATAGTAATAAAGATACAACATCATTTTTTCTTTTTTTTTTAATTATTTCAATTTGACTCAGTTTCACGTAAACAGATAACTGGACTAGGGGCACGAACTCAGTTGCGTTAGAATCTGTGTAATCTACAAAGTACCTAGTCTTACTGCAAGCTCAAGTGTATATAGGAACTATTAAGTACCTACTACATATAATTAGACACATATACAACGTGTAACAGAAGTCCGAAATAATACTTTAAGTTTATACGAGATACCATATAAACAATCCTTGGACATAGGTGTGGGAACTGAACTCCTGACAGTAGTGGAGTAAACTACAGCGATTGTTTTCACCAAAATCATTCAGACAAAGCCCTTTTTTTTATTTGTTGTCCATGTTTTTCAGGTTTCTCTACTTGATATACATAAATGTCCTTCAGTATTATTTCGGACTTTTGTTACACTTGGTGTACATTACATACACATATTCGTCGGTACTACTGACATGTGGTCATCTAAATCTGATCGATTGTAGGTATTACCAGTAGTTGGTTTTGGTGATCTGTATACTGCCACGACCACAAAAAATTGCCATCCTATAAAAATTATTAGAAGAACTGTATTTGATTGGTTGATATCATTTTTCTCAGTAACTCCAAGAAAGGAAATTACAATAAAAAAAATTACGCGCCCACATACATTTAACGTTAATTTCCGGGGCATGGGATTTCAGGGCGGTGTGAGTCAAATCACTTGAACTGCGAGAATTATAAGACTGCTCTGTGATCACGCAATGATGTAGATACTAATCAAAGCTTTGTAAATAAACTATAAAATCTGCTCAACCACCAGCACTATTTTCATCGACCGACACGTTAAGGGATTCTACAAACAACGTTAACAACAGTGATAGCGGTAGTATGAAGCGATGCAGCGATGGTACAAATACTGGAGTCACATGAACCACTAGTAGTGCATGCACCGCTAATAGAGCATGTAGCGAGACCGCCGCAGTATACAGGCACACAATGTGAAATAGGGCAATAGTGCCCTATTTCACATCCATAAAACTACTTACAATTGGCTCAGCATGCACGGCATGGACTACAGGCGCAGCGTGTACCACAGGAGCCCCATGGATCACGGGGGCCGCATGAACCACTGGGGCCGCGTGAATCACGGGGGCCGCATGTGCGAAGTACCCGCCATACTCCACCGGCACCGCCACTGCCACCGCTGCGCTCACGCATGCTAACACCAATAACATCTACGACAAATGTCATATGGGTTAAATGGCCATCCAGAATTAAAGTATGAAGATTAAAAAAGCAACCAACTGGAAACTTTTAAACATAACGACGCGAACGTGAACATCACAGATTGAAGTCAGAAATCAAAATAGTTGGAAAGCTGGGAACAATGAAATGTAAACAGTGTGTTTGGTGTCGCACTACTGTGTTTTTATATATTTGTCGATAAAATTAAGGGTGTATCATATCGTTTTTTCGGTAGTGCAACACCAAACACACTGTATAATATGGTCCTGAATGTCTCCTATTTTTTATAATTGCCAATTATTTATTGTTGTGTCATTATTTTCCATGTATTCAGCATCGGTAATATCTTTCACTGTGCTTTTTTCTTTATATGAAATTGATAAAAGATTTTTACAAGATGTATAATTTTTCTGTTACAGCATACACTTACGTATAGGAATTTATAAAACTACTTACCTTATTTTATCCCTAGCGACAGGCACCTTATATAGACGTAGATATAGTAAAAAGTTGCTAGATTTAAATTGATAAAATGATTTCAAAAGAGGTTTAATGTTAGATAGCAACCTGTTTGGTGCCTACGGACGTGATTTATATCTCCTGGCTGTTTCCGTGTCTACTCGGAGACTAGAGATGCTAAGGTATTGCATCATAAAAGCTCTCCTTTTAGTCTACAAAGCATTAAAGTTAAAATGTGGTTGATTTTTTTGAATTATTTTCCCAAAAAAGGAATAATTATTTTGGTGTCCTATTGTTGGTTTTTTTTAAGTTAAAATATCTTTCTTGCTTAATTAAAATACTTATGATTAGTTACGGTTTACTCACGTGCATTTTTCGGGGTTGCTCGACAAGCCCAAATGCCCGTGAGTGAACCGTAACTAATCGTAAATAAGAATGTGTCTCACGGAATTTATAATAATTAAGTTACGTTAAAGCGAAAAGTACATTTATCTCATAAAATCTGGTAAATTAGTTTTGAATAAAATATCTCGGTAAACTAAACAAATATGTTAAGCATCTAGGTATATCAAAAAAATCATTGAAAAATTGGAACTCATGTCACACATAATATATTTTCTTAAAATATCATAAATCGTATCAGAATTACGCAACTCACCCGCATGTTCGTATCTGAGGTGCACAACGACACAACACACTCCCGGCAGCCTGCGTCGGCGCAACCGCCTTATAAATATAGGACCCCACTCTATGCACCTGACTTAGATGCATCTACAGGCGACACATTCATAAATACACTTGATACCATTCGATTGTTTTGACGGCGACTACATAAAAACAAGTACGTGATTGTTTTCAGGATAAAGACGTTGAAAGTTTTTTTTTTTTGTTTCACTCCTTCTTTTGATAAATAACTATGTCGCCTGATAGGTCAATGGCTGCCTGTTTGAATATTCTCTCTATTCAGCCTACGTCGGATCAACGCTGATTATAGGCCTCTTCAATTTCAGGAAAATGCCTGCGTCATGCAGTTTTGACTAAAATATTACCTAATATATCCCATTGAAGATCAACATTACGAATACCAATTGGATAACATTTTATTGATTTATCGATCATGCATTTTCACTTGCAGGATAAACAGAGCTGCAGCGAATATCTAAACGATGCATATAAACGTCACTTGAAATTCCTGAAGCAAATAATGAATGCATGATATATCTTCACTGAAATAATATTGCGTAAGAAAGGGCAAGTCAATACGTCAAATTATTATATTCTTGAAGCCAACCCGTCAGGGAAAACCTGATCCACACTTACTGATATTTAGCGAACCTCAAACACAAGAAATCTATGTGATTATTGACGGATGTGTTCGCTGGCAACACATCGCGTGAATCTCGTCGATACAAATATTTAGAGAATACCTCCTAGCGAGGCTTAATCATTACAGATTTTTTTTCTTTCTTCGCCTATTCGTTATCTTTTTTGGTCAGCTTTCATTGTTTACTTTCCAACTCCTTAAATTTTTGGGTCTCGGGCATCCTCAATGTCTGAGACTAGTATTAGTGCAGTCGGCAGTTGCAGTTGGCAGCTCGGTTCGAAATAGTACCTTTAAAATCAGTCAGACTTATAGGCGGTTGAATGGCAAGGTTTATACAGGGTGTTAACGAATTCGTGTAATTCCTTCAAACCGCGTGATCTCCTGGTGACACTGATTGACTTTGCGTAGGTTTTTTTCAGAAACAACAAAAAATTTTTTTCAAAAAATGAAACATAGTTATTCTGATTCTGAGTAGTTTTAGCGTTAACTGACTGCGTGGAGCGATATCGCGCTAGTCGTGCCCGTTAGCTGTGCCGCCGTGCCTTCATTCATTTATGCATGGCATCGAAATATTCTATCATTTAAAAAAAATATTTGGGAAAAAAAAAGTTTATTTTTATTTTTAAGCAATCTAAATCCCGTGCGGGTTTAATCTATACCATTAGTAGATAACGTGGTTTGAAGGAATTACACGAATTCGTTAACAGCCTGTATAATACTCACTGGGTCACTACATACTTCAGCTATCGTCATCATTTTAACCTTAACCTTTTTTTCTCAACTTATAATCCTCATGGATTATCTCCGTCTGGGAAAGGCGGAGTATGTCGGTCTCTTACTGACTAAAACCACCCGGTGGCCGCCTTCAACACAAAGGAGTTCCGGGATCTCCGGTGGAACACACGAGCATGATAGGATTGGCTACCTGTTCGACCAGATGCAGTAAGATGAAGGTATTTCCTACAGTGAGTTGGGGTGCATGAAAAGAGCCTCCACGAGCGACGATACTTAAGTACGTCCGGCGCACCCTGGATAGTCAGCCCCGCTACCAACCTTGCTGACTGGCTAATCTTTTCATCACAACATGAGCTGTTTTCGTATAAGCTCTTGCTGACACGAGAGAAGAAGACAGTGAGTTATCAAACTCGTAGGGGCTCGTGGCTAATTATCCACCGCGCGGATCATAATATGATTTGCAAGGTTAAGCTGCGCTTGCCGCGGTCAGTCCGTGGATGGGTGACCGTTCATTACATCACATCAACATCACATCAAGACCCTTCCGTGCCTCGGCGAGCATGTTAAACCATCGGTCCTGGGTGTCATACCTACCAGACATAAGCCCCATTATTCCAAAAGATGGTTTAAACCAAGACTAATGTAAAGTCAGATATAAAATATACTCATCACTTTCGAACGTCATATAACCAAAAGAGACAGCGCTATTCTAAAACTGTTTTTTTCTTCGACCTTTTCTCGTAGTAAGAGCAAAGAAGTTCGTCTCACCAATACCTATGACAGTCGTTACACCCTAGTCACAAGCCCGAAAGTCTGACAACCAGTCTAATTTTAGAATTAGGGGTGCATGAAAAGAGCCTCCTCGAGTGACAATACTTAAGTACGTCGGGCGCACCCTGGACAGTCAGCCCCGTTACCAACCTTGCTGACTGGCTAATCTTTTCAAAACAGCTTGAGCTATTTTCGTATAGCTCGTGCTGACACGAGAGAAGTAGAATTTTAGGATATCGGCATTACCCAATAACTGGGTTGCGGGGTCTAATGGCAGTCGCTCCGTGTAAAATACTGGTATTCAGTTCAGCTGCATCTGTTTAGACTGGAAGCTGACCCCAACATAATTGGGAAAAGGACATAAGTTTTCAAACTCACAAAATTAAATTTAATCTGTCTAATGGTCTTTACTACCTACTAGTCGCGCGCAGAAGGTTTGCCGATGACTGCGCCTCCCACTTCACCGACCGCTACCCGCGCTCGTCTGAATCGTACCGACCATCGACGCGTGACGTCATGAAACCATCGGCAAACCTTCTCCGCGCGACTTATACTAAGAAATGTTCCGTTTTACTAACTTTGATACCAAACACTAAAATCATAGCATAGAAAAATGTGGATATCACAAAGATATTTCCACACATACAGAGAAACGATATAGAGGATATTGCAGAACGCAGTCCAGCAGTTGTTCCACATCTTGACCGATATAAATCAGTCATAGCTTAGTGTAAATATTTCATTACGAAACAGATATAGTCCCACGCCCGCTGCACTGATTTAATATACTTTAAAAGATTTAGAAAGTGTGTTTCAGCTAATTGCTACATATTAAGCCTTATATAATAAATAGCTGCATACATGTGTGTGAACGTACTGACACATTTACGCCTTAAGTTACTGATAACAAGACCTAAAGTAATTATCGAGTTGTAATCTAACCAGCCAACCTAGATTTTCAAACTGCTTTCCTATCGAAGGAACTTAGTTTCAAAATGTAAAGCCGCGGACAGTAAGATGGCTTGGCTAGCGTCCGAGTGTCTGCTAGGTCTCAATTTCTACTGGACTTCGGCTCTTGTGAGGAATGAACGTCCGGTGCTACAAGTATTCTCGGGCCACGCTTTGCAGATTTTAATAATCGCACATCATAAAGGTAGCGACTGACCTTAGCGTATCGTAATGCACTATTAAAACCAGCGTAATATCCTCGTTCCGAACTCTATGCTCGCTGTACTAACTGTCCGAATGCTCACTTTATATGTTACATTACACGAATATGATATACATTTGTCAGCCCCTCAAGGCAAAAGTAATATGATGTTATTATCCTCTAATGAGGATAAAACACTTTTATCACCTTTTGTAACTTCCGTAAACATAACAGGGTGGTCTATAGTTATAGGCAAGGAAGATATACATCTACTTATTTGTTGAATTAGTTCCTAAGATTAGCATTAAAACAGCGCGGCATTATTTATAACTAGACCTCGGTTCGGTATTAAGTATCAAGGAATATGAAAGCACATGTTTTATCCGAATAAAGCCATACAAAAAGCTGTTCCGAAGACATCATAAAACATATGTGACATAATGGATTCACTATTCAAGACTTGGCTATTTATTTATACCAACTATACCGCTTTTAAGTTGACAAGAACATACGATTGCCTAAAATGCCACTTTTGTTATACTTCGAGTAAATGGAGAACCGTTCAACCGTCTGACAAGCGTGATGATTATGTTAATGATGATTTTGACCGTTCGTTGTAGCTGTCATTGGAAGGCCCTTGTTTAGCAGTAAACCTTTACGAGCTGGTATGATTATGAAGTGCGAAATCAAGTTTGTCGTAAGCGGTTTTGCCAATGGGTACATACTTTATGAATTTTCATTAACAATGTTTCCTACTTTTATATTACATTCTTCGACCACAGAAAAAGATTTTTTATTTAACACAAAGCGTGGAGGAGCTCGTGGCTAAATAATTACAGCCGCATAGACCGATCTTCCGGGTTAAGCCACGCTTGCCGAGGTTGGTCTGTGGATGGGTGACCATTTACCATAGCGAGTTTCCTCCGTGCCTCGGAAAGCACGTAAAGCCGTTGGTCCCGGCTGTCATTTGTAGATCTTTGACAGTCGTTACTGTTGGTCAGAAGCCAGAAAGTCTGACAACCAGTCTTACCAAGAGTATCGTATTACCCAGTTACTGGGTTGTGGAGGTCTGATAGGCAGTCGCTCCATGTAAAATACTGATATTCAGCTGCATCCGGTTCGACTGGAAGCCGACCCCAACATAGTTGGGAAAAGGCTAGGCAGATGATGATGATGATTTAACACAAAGCGTGTTAAATGTTTAACAGAAACAACAGTAGTTACGTGAGGCTTTAGTTAGATTCACGTATCTATTCGTACATTACTATGAATAAGAACCTAATATTCGTTTGTTATTCAAAAGCAGCATCTTAGCACTCACCATAAGAGCTGCGTCGTCTAGGTCCACTTCTTATGCAAAGTGTATCTTTGTCTGTACCAACTCTGTTTTACGTCATTTCTGTTCTGCATAGAATTTCTTAAAAGGAAGCTGTCTGTCACATTCCTTGCGAACATTAAAATTCTTCACAAACGGTATTTTAGCAGCGGATGCTGACAACAGAATACTGTCCTTAGTTTGACTTGAAATAGGGTATATTTATATAGTTACTGAACGGAAATTAATCCTATGCAAGTTAAACATCGACGAAATTAAATAATAAACCAGAATCTAAAAATAAATATTGCTTTCATACTTTTTAATCGAAATGAAGATTCAATCCTCTTGTAACTATTAAATAACACTTCAACAGTCTTAAAATACTGACCTAGGTATATAAAAGTCTAGACATTAAAACAAAAATCTGTGTCTAACTAATAAAGCAAATGCTTTTGAAAATGAGACCTATATTCCTAAATAGAATTTAAGTAATAAAACAAACTATTCCGGCATAGTATTTCATGTTGAAATTCGCTCTAGATTGCGGCTAAGTACGTCGGTACGCACTCGAGATGCGTGTAGCAAGTTAAATTTGTGGCCAGCGGCGCAGACGCATTAGACAGGTGTGGGGATTCGCCAAATCGGCTTTAACGGCTAATTGCTTGTTTACATGTTAAGTATTCGACGTTTTTGGAATTAAATTTGACAACAGCATAATCTTAATGATCTGAATACTATTTTTTCACACACGAGTGAGGAATAAGAATAGCAAAACGGCTCATGACGTCAGTTCAATACTATTTAATTCATGTATTGTTTTTATATTTTCTAGTAGCACATTTAACATTATCTGGAGTGAATAATTTTATACCGTCAATGCAATATCATCATCATCATTTAGCCGAAAAACTTCCACTGCTGGATATAGGGCCTCCCCCAAGCATCGCCATATGGACCGGTCCTTTGCTTCTTGTATCCAGTGGATTGCGATATATCTACATAATATTTTCTTCTCAAGATATTGTTGCTTCGGGAAGATCATCTCACCTTAAAATATTGTTAAAGAGGAAAGCGACAGAAACATATCGCTTTCCTATTTTCTTCAAAATTAGCATCGATTTCTTCTATTCGATAATTTCCACAAAGTCGTTTACGTTCCAATCGATACTTTACTTAATCGAATACTACTGCATTCTTGAAGATCAAGATACAAGCACTAAGCCCGTTTCTGAATTGTATGAACCCTTTCTATTATTATACAATAACAATCGAAGCTCCGTTACCTAATGTTTGTAAGAAATAATAACAGGTTATATCATATACTTATTTAGTACTTAAGTACTCTACTATCGGGTCTCGGTACTTACCTAACTCTAATATTGATACCTACAGTACCTACTAGGTACGTGATGAAATGTCTAAGTTACTCACGGTGTCCTACAGGTGTGTCAATTTCCCATGCAATTTGCTGAGCGATTATATCAAATAATCCGGATCTAATCCGGGCTAAATCTCCCAATACGTACATAATTATGCTGCAGGGCCTATACCATATCAGCTCCAAAGAATTGGGCATCTTATAAAGCTTAAATATCTAATAAATTGTAATAGATTTCATGCAGAGATATTTTTTTATTTGTTTATTATTTACTAGCTTTCGCTCGCATCTTCGCTTGCGTGAAATTTTGATTCATCCCCTATTTAACTCCCTTAGGGATTGAATTTCGAGAAATCCTTCCTTATTCCTTGTCTACATTATAAAGGGAACCTCTGTGCAAAATTTCAGCTTTTTAGGTCCAAAGGTTTGGGCTGGGCGTTGATGACTCAGTCAGTCAGTCAGGATTTTGCTTTTTATTTACATAGATTTAGTAATTTATTTAATCTACACACAAAACTTAATAAAAGATAATTAATCAGGATCATAGCGTACAAAGGCACTGCTTATTTCTAAAAGAAATCTCTTCTAGCTGTGTGAGGAGAATTTAGAACAAGAGAATTAAATGTAGACGACGATAGTGTGTAAAAACAAATCAATGTAAAGACAATCTAGCTGTAGGTATACTTCAAATCAAAACTTGGCTTTTACTATAATATGTGATGGGATGTCTACCTTATTTGACGTGAAGGGTTAGATCAATAAATTATCAGATTTTTCTTTAATCTCAAAAATTAATGATGGATTTTTTATTATAATATTTACTTACATACAAAATCTAAACTACTTTATATTTATGTACAAACATATAGTATTAAAAGGAGTACTCCTCCACATCGCTGTCATCTTGAAACGTGCTCAGAAGATTGTCAGCTTTGCCGCGTTGAATGGCAACGCCAATTCTTTGGCCAAAGAGCAAGCCAGCCCTCCGGTCACGCGAAGTGTCGACCAGTCTACGAGAGATTTCCTTGAAAAGAAAGGCGGGCACTCGGACCCCATGACCCGAGCGTGTCGACCCCAAACAGCTCAAAATCATAGTTATTTACATAGATATGTATCTCTATGTTTGGCGTATGTATTATTGGCGTGAGTATAAGTATAAACAGGGTGTGTCGTAAATAGTGGTCCAAGGTTAAGGGGTCGACACACCGTGTATTCAGATATCACATACCACAATATGAACCATTTTTTACCGTAGGTCTCAGAATGATTATTTTTAATTTTTATTAAAATTAACTCTTCGTTTTACTAATTTAGCCGTAATTTCAACCCAATACATTATTTTCCTATTCTGTTTTTTGTTTATAACTGTAATACATCATCTGCCTAGCCTTTTCCCAACTATGTTGGGGTCGGCTTCCAGTCGAACCGGATGCAGCTGAATATCAGTATTTTACATGGAGCGACTGCCTATCAGACCTCCACAACCCAGTAACTGGGTAATACGATACTCTTGGTAAGACTGGTTGTCAGACTTTCTGGCTTCTGACCAACAGTAACGACTGTCAAAGATCTACAAATGACAGCCGGGACCAACGGCTTTACGTGCTTTCCGAGGCACGGAGGAAACTCGCTATGGTAAATGGTCACCCATCCACAGACCAACCTCGGCAAGCGTGGCTTAACCCGGAAGATCGGTCTATGCGGCTGTAATTATTTAGCCACGAGCTCCTCATTATAACTGTAATACATGTGCTATCATATGTAAGTAATTTTTATTTTTTAGTTGTTTTTATCGAAAAAAAATCTAATAATAAAAAAAAACTAATTGTGATATGTGATTTCTAAATATATCACGTATCGACCCCTTAACGTTGGACCACTATTTACGACACACCCTGTATACTCACGCCAATAATCTCTGAAGGGTTAAGCAGAGGTGTTCACCTATTGCAGGAGTCTGTACACCTACTTTTCGCTTCTTGTTCGTAATAGGTGGCGAGCCTATTTGCATTTTTTGGGCACAGTTATAGTGCTAAGTTTGTCACCTTTTAGGACTCTTAATTCGTCCCCCCCTCCCCACGAACTTAGTTTAATAATTATTCGTTTTGTATTTTACTGTTATCAATCAAAAAACGTTTGCCAGTCACAGGGCTCTCCTTAAAAAAAATGGTTTAAAAGTGTGATGCAGTTATTTTGTAAAGCACAAACCAGTATCGGCGCTAGAGTTTAACTATATCCTGAGGCCGTAATATTATCTAGCACACACTTACTCATAGGTACATGGAAAATTTAGAGATTGCAGTAGTAAATAACTAGTGCAAGCCTTTCCCATATGAAGCAATAAGTATTGGTCACATTTATATAGTAAAATAATGGACTGCTTGCTATCTCGTATCTCTAGATGCTATTACAAGATGACAAGAGTTTCTTTGACGCTATATCAACATCACCTGATTTCTAATGTAGTTCTTCAAACTAAAAATAATAGAACAGCTGCATGTCGTCAAACCCTTCCGAAATATCTAGAAATTACTGTAAACTTGGTAGGTATTTCATTTTCTAGCTGCAGGGTTATTTTCTGTAAAGCAGGACATCTTAATTAGTAGTACTATTTGGCATAAGCTAATAAACTATGGTGCATTTGAAGAACCTCCAGAGGTACATTAACATAATCACCGCGAGTGACGAAGCTGACGTTCGTTCTGTACAGTCGCTACCAAACTTTCTGACTGCCTAATCTTTTCACCACACTAGATTGTATTGCAGACTACTGAAATACTACTTCTTCCAAGTTACACCACGATACCCAATTCTTCTTAAGGTTGAGTCTAATTTGATAACTAATTAGGTGTGAAATTAGTACACGGTACCGTTATTTGCTACACCACATAACTCTTTAGCAACATACCTTCGCAACAAAGTCTCTTAAGAATGCCGACAAAAAATAATTATTCAATATTGGTATCGAGAAAATGTTATATCTATCTAAAATTCCTCTCGTAAAACCTAAATATCTCACATTGCAACCTAAAGAAAAAACTTGACAACTATTTTCCAATGAAATTGATTATTTCATCGTAGCTATAAATAAACTGTTTTTATGAGAAGTTAGCTTTAGCAACTGTAATTATATCATTAGGTATTAATATTATGGTAATTTATTTTATGTTACATGTGCATAGCTTTGATGAAAAAGGCTTAATGAGACAAGTTATGTGCAAACTCTAACACCAGAGGCCGTATATTTTGAATATGATAGTAAACCAATAAGGAAGGAAATGAATAACAAACTTAGTAAGTTCATATTAAAAAGATGAGCTGATATCCGCGTAAATTAGAAATACACTATCGTCAGAGTAATAGCAAGCATAGTAAATAAAACTTAAAACCCTTTATTCAAAACAAAAACTTGAGTAAATGTTGATGTTACGATGTACAAAAGAACTTCACTTTAACTTTTCCATAGTTCTCAGGTAATCAACAGAACATAGGTAGAGTACATAGGAGGCAGTGATAACCCCACTGTAGAACGCTTGCCATCCATGCTAGGGATCATATCGTCGGGGATAGTGCAAATCCGCGGAACTAGCATTGGATAATTTCACGTATCTGACAAATGTAGCCAATTTTAAATTTCGCGGGCAATGCACTTGAAATTAAAAAAATATAAACTTATAACCTTCCCCTGTAAACCTACACGTAGTGCAGATACGCGCACTTTACGTATGATAGATTCGCGGATTTGCACTATCCCCGACGATATATCGATTTTCACTTACGTTAACGGAGAACGAAAACGTCATGAGGAAACCTGTACTCTTGAGAGGACCACAAAAAGTTCTCGATGGTTTGTAGTCTGCCAACCCGCACCAGACCAGCGTAGTGGACTAAGGTCTATACCCTCCTTCTGATGGAGTGTGCTCGGAACAGAGTAGAACGTGAGTTATTCGTGAATGATTTTAAAATTAATAAATTTGATGTAGGCATAATCCAATCCCAACTAACATTTTAGCGTTAAGACAAGCTGTAGTGGACCTGTATATCGGTTCTGCTTAGATATTAAAGTGTTAGTGTAGATCTAACGAGAGAGTTATAGAGTGTAATAACACCTTTATATCTTCGATTTTGGCGCAAAATTTTGCAGGTAAAGTCTGTATAAACCCTTTAGAGTGGTTCTATATAACCTTTAGTAGGTGTGTTTGAGAGGTGTTACAAGATCGTCGGTTTCCGCTTGAAACTTTATTGCACCTTTATATTGAAGTTAATTGATTCCTTGAGTTACATAAAATATCTATATCGGTGTCAGATAGAATTTGGATCGGTATTTTGATACCTAATAACTCATTTGTAGCGTTTTCGGTGTCAAAAGCAAATAGTAAAAGCTTTAAAGTCTTCAAATTATTTAATTTGTCGAGTTATTATTATCAACATGAGTGCTTCATTTTATCTGGCGGACATTGCAACATTTTCATCACGAAAAGTATTTTTGATTAACAGTATTCTTGAAGTGTAATTAATTAGATATTAATGCGCTTGCAAGTTTAATGTGATTGTATATTATGTTTCGCATCTCAATTTTGATGCGCCTTAAAAAAAATAAAGATTTTGTAAAAAAAAAGGAAAACAATTAAAAATGCTAATAACCTAAAATAGTTTTTAGACACTCATGTTCAAGTATTGGTTAGTTTTAGTGATTGTCTACAAAAACTATGTAAAATAATTCGGAAAATTTTGCTAAGTACTTCGTTATTTAAAAGTGATATTGGATTAATAAATTTTTAGGTTATGTTGACAAGAAGTGACAAAAAATGGCGATTTTTTCTTAAAGCTACGGTCCTCTCTTAAGTCTATTGTGACACCCGATGAACTACTACGCCAGTAGTTAAAAGTATTGTGCGGCCTATGGTTGACATAAGAATTACAACTTATTTATCTAACACCAAAACCTTTATATCAGGATCTTACGAAACTGCTATAACTATTTAGCCTATCATTGCCTTTAGTCTAACAGGTGTAAGCTGTATATAAGCGTTATTCAACGCATGCAGAGTTTGGTGTTATTACACTCTTAACTAACTCCGTTGCAGAACCGACGACGTTACTGAAGTTGAAATACAGCCTAACGATATATAAGCAACTCCACTAGAGCAGATTTATAGCATTAAGAATTAGAGGGAGTTAATGAAGATCTATATACAGCTTTTAGCGCTGCAGGCCGGTACAAGCTTTAACGTCTTAAGTATAAAAGCAGTCACTGCTACTACACTAACTGTAAAGAAAATACTGCTTCGTTGTTTATAGTTCTAATACATTCTGAAGAGCTAAACGTATTTCATAAGTAAACTGTATCACCTTTAGTGACAACCGAATCCACTATAAATTAATAGTAACACTCTAAGCTTTAAAACGACCTGCAACCAACGCTTAATTGTTTGTTGGGAATCCATCTTATCTATACCATGTTCGGAGATTATTAAAAAGTTATGTCATTTAATTACTGTCCTCCACAAATAACTCAAATTCATTAGCTATTAAGTAATATTATAAACTAGTTCTATTTAAGCCAATTTATGTAAAGGGTACGATGGGGCTGACATATCTTTGATAAAAGCCCCTAAATAAAATATAGATTAAAAAAAAAACCCTCCTTCTGAGAGTAGACCCGTGCCCAGCATTGGGACAGTAATGGGCTGATTATGTTGCGTTAAAACACGTTCATTAAATGCTTTTATCAATACAATAATGTTTAACGTAATCAAAGGCAAACAATGTGGGTCTGACGTAAGCGCCCGCGCCGGATTAAATGAGGACGTAACGACTTGGCAGGCTAAAATCCGAGCAAATTTGAATCAAACGCAGTTGAATTATGCACGAGTCTGAATATGAATCAACTTTATTACTCCAAATGAATGCAGTGAATTCAGACAGATATTGAATCGGATCGATTTGAATTATTTTTGGATCAATTATTACCTACCGTGTTTTTGCAGAACAACAGAAAAAAGACAATAAAAGTTTCGAATAATCTGAACGTTAAAACAAGATTTAAAATGGATAAAGAGAAGAAATTACGTTAGAAAGGAAGAATATAATGTGTTATTATAATAATTATAGCTCTGTTATTTGGGGAGGCGAATGCAAAACAAAAGTAGGCTGCACTTCCGTAGATACTTTTCACAACCAATCAGAACAACTTCAATTGACATTTCCAACAATGTCAAACGCTTATTAACTTTGCTTTGCCTTGTTACTAATGGGTACTAACCATAGATATATTATTGTACTATATACCTATCTATAGTTCTTACAATGGTGGCGCCATAAGTTCTCATTGAGTCATTATCATTACATAAATAAGTATGAACATAGAGCAACGTGGCCACTGATGACGTCGTCGAACGCGTTATCTATCAGCAAGTAGTCTACAAAATATTGATGCAGAAACACATTTAACTTTTGTTAATTAGTTTCTATTAGTCAATCGTATAATATGACAGTTAAATGACTATAAATAACCAGTCCTTACATATCTATAAAACATGAGTAAAGGTCTAGCTAGAAGTAACCAAACAAGCTCACAGCGAGAGCCCGGTGGCTAAATATCAAAATATATCCTGTAATACATCTAGTAAACTCGTTACGCATCCTGAATCATGTGTGCGTACAAGGTAAAAAAGTTACAGAAGTTCCACTTCTATTTTTTCTATTGGACCAGTGTCGGACTGGCCATAGAGTTCGGGTGGCGTTTGCCAACCGGGCCCTAGCATGCGCGGGTCCCTGTTCCTGCTGGAAGCTCGCGTAGGCAAGGTGAAATATCTCCTCTTTTAGAAAAAAAATATTGGCTATTTTAGTTATATTATAAGTAATAACTAATTGGAACTTTTTTCATAAAAATGTATGTCTTTGAAAATAAACACTTCCAAAAACTCTTGTCTATTTGATTATTTATTATTGTCATTTAGTTTGTTGGTTGACATGAAGGTGGTATGATCTGCGCTGGGTCTAGGCGAGCGGCGGACCCACTCATAATGCCACCCGGGCCTCTTAGGCCCAGTCCGACCCTGTTTTGGACTGCTTGTAGATCGTCCTTGCGGACCGTTTCTACGTAACCGGGCAGTTTTTGGCAAGACCTGAAGGGTCTCCAGCCCGTGGTGGGGAAGTAAAATACTTAACCTAAGCTACCTACTTATACTACACTAACATCATGACTACTAGCTACAACAGCACTAAGGGCGACCCCTAGTGGGACTCGGACCTCGGCTAAGGGCGTTGCTGGCGGGAGTTGTAGGGAGACAATTTGATGAGGGCTGAATTATAGGTGTGATGTGGAGCTTCACTTCTAAAGAATAGTTAACATTTATAGAGTAGATACAGTTCGATGCAATCTTATTGGCCGCTGTGAAGTGAGCTGCGAGCGCATACACTGCTATACTGCGAGGCTGAGGCCGCAGGTTGCGAGCGGTTGTCGGGCGAGTGTGCCCCGGCCCACCAACCCCGTGACGCCCCGCTGTCACCTGACTTGTGTCAACTTCACAGCCGCCAATTAAAGTGATTCCTACTGTAGTAGAGGTGGTTGACTACCTATTACCGATACTGTGATATAAACACTATGAGATTAAGCAAGTAGAGACTAATAGGGAGAGTATAGTTCGGTTTCATCATAGAATATAACCGCTTGGCTAGCTTTCACCAGGCAGACACCACCAGACATTAAAGTCACGCAGTTTATTACGTTCCGTCGCATTTATTTGAGAGCCAGAAGGGTGTGGGGAATCCCTCTACATCTTGTTACTTAGATTCGTGTGCTCCATCTAAGACCCTGTCTGCATTTACCATCAGGTGCGACTAGGGTCAAACGCGACCAATTCAAATAATTAAAAAAAACGAATGAAAGGATGACGGTACAGACACAAATTCTCGATTACTAAAGCACCTAATATTACAATGTTAACAAGGTTAGACAAGTAAATCCAAAGTACCTTCAACCACCCTGATCACAGATTGCACACACGGCTACATATCAAGCTATTAACTACCAGTATAAGCTGACCTCTTACTGTCCGGAAAGTCTATAAAATGCGAGATCAGCTAATACTGGGAATGTATAGCCGTGTGTACCCACTTTAGCGACATAATTATTTCGTTCCGCGTCAACGTATCGGCATTCCTGTATGTATTTTGTATCGAGTGGGCTTTCTTTAGGTACCTATCTTATATAGAGTACATATCAGTATTCCAGCCTTGTGTATTACGGTAAGCAATTTAGAAACCCTAGATATATGCATGTATGTAGAGTGTATGAACTGCTTATCAACATGCATTGCAACCAGGCAACTGACGGAAATAGGTTACAGTGGTACGTACTCGTATGCGATGGAGCAACTGCTTGTCTAACTTGCTTGCTTGTTAACATGATAAGTGCAGGTAAATGATACAGGATTTAAGTGTGATTGAGACATCGTCATAAAAGTGCGTTAATGTCAATACCGAAGAGGTGCCTCCTCTGTAGGATGCTAGTATAAAATGATACTTAATAGGGTATTTGACTGAAAAAATCTAATTAGTCCGTTAGTTAGATTATCAAAAATTATTGACCCGTATTTTTTCTTTTACATAAACCAAAATTGACGAAGATACGACACTTTTAAAATTGGCAAAACGTCACAAACAAGTACAATTTTTACTTGCTTCTGACGTCACAAGTTCCCACTCTCGAGTTTTGATGCGTTTCATCTGTCCAAATATTCATAGATTTAACAAAAGAAAAAACACATGTCCATTATTTTTCAAAACTCTAACTGGCTAACTAATTAGATTTGCAATTTATTGATGCTGTCAACATACCTATTGCGAATACTACATTCTTGGTCTTCTTTGCCTCTCGTGTCGCTACAAGCTATACGAAAACGGTTCATCATGCCATGCTGTAAAGATTAGCCTGTCAGCCAGGATGGTACTGCTTGGCTCGGTAGGCTGACTACGCAGGTCACGCTAAAGTGCAATATGTTGAGAAGATCTTTAAATGAATAAATTAAGGTGAACATTTTATAGCCCATAAAGCATTGTCTTATAGCGTTGCATATAGCATTGTCATAGTCTGGTGTTGTGCCGGACTTAAAGAATAGCACTACCCCATCTCTTCCCATGGGTGTCGTAAAAGGCGACTAAGGGATTCTCTAGAGGATGGGCAGCAGCGTTCTCTGAGTACTTTAACAACCATACTGCGATCGCCAGCCCGCCTGCCAAGCGTGGTGATTACGGCAAACCCCCCTTTTGGGGGAGGCCTATATCCAGCAGTGGACGTCTTTTGACTGAATGATGATGATGATGAATATAGCATTGTCATATTATGGGTTTTCTACTCATCGCCTTATCATTAAAATGGAAAAAAAACAAAGTAAGAAAACCTGCCTCAATCAATCACAAAATTAAAACCACAGAGTTACAATTATTCCCACATAAATTGATTCACGATTTAGCTCGTTGACATAACTTTTCAATCACCAAACAAATTGGATAATAATAGACATTCTTACGATCGAAAAAAGCGTAATGTTTTTTCAGATAATTCACTTGTTCGATTACAATGGATGCGAAAATTTAACAATGCTCGATTGATCCCCGTATATGCCCACAATTCTCGATCCTATCGTCAACTGTTGTGCAACGATCGACGTACACAATACACATACGTATCTGTTGATAAAAGAGTCTATGTACTCGTATGTGTGCGTGTAAGTTTATAGCTAATGCCGTAGTAGCTGATCACAAAGGTAATATGTGTTATATGGTAAATGTCTTGGTTTTATTCGATGCACGTTACTGCAAACATTTACTATTTAGTATATTGAATCATTTGGGTTAGGTTAGGTTAGAACAGTGATCAATAACGCGCGAAGGCGAGCGAGCGAAGCGAGCGTGCCGCGGCAGCGGCCGCCGAGCGCCAGATCCCCTTAATTGTTGGTGAATCAAGCTATTAAACTTTCGCGGTAACTTTCGCGGGATATTTTGTGGGTCGAAATTCCGTAGTCTACTCCTTTGCTTGCATGGTACGTGCTTCCTTTATTTGGATTTTTTATTAAACCTTTGATATCATGGAAACCCTACATAAATGATATGGCCAAACGTGGATGGCCATATCATTAAACGTTGACGTTTAAACGATATGGCCAATTTTAGTTGGCCATTTCATGAAATACAACCATTTCATGAAATGGCCGGCCACATCATGAAGTGATCAATTCTAGCGAGCCCTCGGTGTCCATCGGCGAAAGCCATTGTTCGCCTTCCTTCGGTTGGTATGTACAAGGTAAAAGACCATTTTTTTTAAATTAGGTCTTTTTAGGGTTCCGTACCCAAAGGGTAAAACGGGACCCTATTACTAAGGCTCCGCTGTCCGTCTGTCTGTCCGTCTGTCACCATTAATGTATCTCATGAACCGTGATAGTTACACAGTTGAAATTTTCACAGATGATGTATTTCTGTTACCGCTATAACAACAAATACTAAAAAACAAAATAAAATAAATAGTTAAGGGGGCTCCCATACAACAAACATGATTTTTTTGCTCGTTTTTGCTCGATATTGATAACAACAGATAGACGCTTGAAACATGCACAGAATATTAAGTTATATATTCACTTTAAAATTAAATTAAAATAAAACAAATATTTAAGGGACAATACAACAGACAAGATTTTTTTGCCGTTTTTATAGATGGTACGGAACCCTTCGTACGCGAGTCCGACTCGCACTTGGCCGGTTTTTATATTTTGAGCTGTAAAAATATAATGTTGAACTTATTTATAGTTTTAAACTAACAGCACCTTTGAGTAAACACAAGCTGCTTTTAGATGGAGTAGCAGAAGATAAGCTGAGGCCTACAAAATACTTTTGACAGGAAGTTACATAATATAATTTGATCTCACGCAACCTTCCCGTAAACCAAGATGAAATGTGACGACATGGCACCTTTACCTTAATATTATAAAAAGTTTGTAAAACCAACCCAGTGCTAATCAAGTAGTAGATTATTTGGCAGGGCGCCATACTACAAGCCCGTTGACTTTTACATCGTACGCGAGATGGTAAACAATTGGATCAGTGTTGAAAACTTTCCCAATTAGAATTTGCCCTGAATTTATACACCGTATCTCAGATGTTTTTTGAGTGATGACTGATGGCATCTCATGATCACTCAGCTCAAGCTTAAAACTGTTTGGAGGTTTGAGTATTTGTTTTGTGACCTACGCAAATGTCCGGCTGATTGGTGGCGTCGTGCGTCGGGTCGTTGAGCTCCCTAAAATAAGGTTGAGCTATACGATGGCTGATGCATGCGTGCCGTCAGTTAGGACAGGTCAACTCAAACCTGCTATGGCTCTTTCCTCAAAAGGCCATTCCAAACGTTGCTCTACATTGTTACACTCGCATAGTTTTATACCACAATGTCTGGGCTTTAAAAGAGACCTTGACCTCTGAGTTTGTTTCGGCTTTTCTTCTCAGAGCTAGTTAGATAGGAAATGCCGGCGCCATCTAGTCTTAAAAAAACATTACATTGACTTGTAAAAGTGTTTGTAACAGATTTATTTACAGAAATAAATATAATTTATCATTATCATTTATCAAGGCCAATTAGTGAACTGCTCTCGACAAATCTATAAGCAAAGTCGTTTCAAAATGTTAAATTAACCAATTACACTTTTGACAACTGATGGTAATGATCTTAGGAGTTGTCAAAAGTATAATTTAGATCGATCTCAAACATTGAACTGTTTATTATTAGAACCTGAGACGTCTAGTGTGATAACCATAGATAATTGGGTCAGTAAATACAGGGTGTAAACGAATTCGTGTAATTCCTTCAAACCACATAATCTAATAATGATATATAATAGATTAACTCTGCACGGGATTAAGATTGATTAAAAAAAAATAAAAACTTGTTTTTTCCCCAAGTTAAAGTCTTATGTCATAGAAACGTTCGATGCGATGCATAAATGAATGAAGACACGGCGACGCAACTGACGGGCACGACTAGGGCGATATCGCTTCACGCTGTCAATTAACTTGGGACGCTAAAATTACTCAGATACAGAATACCATGGTTAATTTTTTGAAAACTTTTTTTTTGTTGAATCTGAAAAAAAAACCTATGCAGGATCAATCAGTGTCACCAGTAGATCACGCGATTTGAAGGAATTACACGAATTCGTTTACACCTTGTATAATTAGTCTATTAACCTCTAGTCTGTTTTCTCTGACCTCTAGGTATACCTATTACCTAGAGGTCAGAGAACTTCGTCGTAAAATATGGGTTAGTGTAATTATAGGTCAACTTGCAGCTACTTTTACGTTGGCCTTACCATGGTATACTAATAATATGCTTTGCCAGGTATTCTCATCTCGTGACAGCTAGGTCACGTGATTGGCCTAAGACTACGTCATCGGCTGTGGGTACTGCCACTATGTCTAAATAAATTACAACTGGCGAGGCGTAAGCTGAGCTTTGCATTTGTGTGAGTGCACATAGAATCGATTGCCAAAAAGCAGTATAAACTGGTTTAAACCAAGCAAAGGACGCGTCTGAGTTCATTCTCACACAAACGCAAAGCTCAGCTTATGCCTAGCGGACGGTACCCGAGCAAAATACATTTCTCACTTACCTGCTTCTATAGCAACAGAAGCAATTTTGAAGTAGTAATCTTATACAGTTATTTTTTTTAACTAAATAGGTGAAACGAGATAGCAAATAGTTAAGCTAGTTAGCAATTTATTTTACATTCATTATGAATTAAGAATCTGCGTAATTAGGGTGGTTCCCATTTGTTCTATGGAAAAATAGAGAAAAAATTAGACAATTTTTTCTCGTTTTATTCCGTAGAGTATAAAAGGTTAGTCAGAAAGGGGGGGTACCTACTAATTCGAAAGGGTGATAAAGTACCTATAATAATGAATAACTTTTGGTCTACCACTTTCCCCAAAAGTCGATAGTTTAAGAGAAATAGCTGTTCAAAAATTACATAAAGAAATGCTAAAATCTATCTATCCTAAGCTATGATCAGCTGTGTGTACATTTTAGGTCATATTTGGGGTCACGAATTAGAATCACCATTTTCTGAATTCGTAACTAAAGCAGGAAATAAGAATTTTGGAAAAAACTAAAATGTTAATAATTTTACATGGAAATAAAAGTTCTTTAATTTTCAATTTTTAATACTTGCTTTAACACCGTCATCAGTTATACTTTAAGTGGCCTGCGGATTAGTACCCCCTCTCCGACTAACCTTGTATAATATTTTAATTAACATTTGTTCTATGGAACAATTTTATTATAACTAAAATTTATTTTAGCCTTAATTTTAGCAACGTAGATATCACTCACAAATTGTCAGATATTTGTGTTAAACATCACAGAACAATTTGGGAAAAATTTGATTCCCGTTTTGTACCATGACGTCACTGACAAGTATTTAGTGATGTCGGATGAAATGCTAGTATGCAGTTTTATGGAACAAATTAGTAAAAAATAGACTCGTTGGTTCCGTTGACGTCATGTTCTAAAGAAAAAATGGAAACCACCCCTAATTATATTGAAGACTAGCTGTACCCGCATGCGTTGCAATGCACTTTTTCCTACCTACTACCTACCTACTACCTACCTACTACCTACCTACTACCTACCTACTACCTACCTACTACCTACCTACTACCTACCTACTACCTACCTACTACCTACCTACTACCTACCTACTACCTACCTACTACCTACCTACTACCTACCTACTACCTACCTACTACCTACCTACTACCTACCTACTACCTACCTACTACCTACCTACTACCTACCTACTACCTACCTACTACCTACCTACTACCTACCTACTACCTACCTACTACCTACCTACTACCTACCTACTACCTACCTACTACCTACCTACTACCTACCTACTACCTACCTACTACCTACCTACTACCTACCTACTACCTACCTACTACCTACCTACTACCTACCTACTACCTACCTACTACCTACCTACTACCTACCTACTACCTACCTACTACCTACCTACTACCTACCTACTACCTACCTACTACCTACCTACTACCTACCTACTACCTACCTACTACCTACCTACTACCTACCTACTACCTACCTACTACCTACCTACTACCTACCTACTACCTACCTACTACCTACCTACTACCTACCTACTACCTACCTACTACCTACCTACTACCTACCTACTACCTACCTACTACCTACCTACTACCTACCTACTACCTACCTACTACCTACCTACTACCTACCTACTACCTACCTACTACCTACCTACTACCTACCTACTACCTACCTACTACCTACCTACTACCTACCTACTACCTACCTACTACCTACCGATAATTAGTTTTTTTTTTTTTTTATCAAAAATTTTTTTCATAAGAACCTTCTCCTGACAATTACGAACAAAACAAAAAAAAAATAGGGAAATTGGTCCAGGCGTTGTTGAGTTATGCGCTTACCAACACATTTTGCGATTCATTTTTATATTATAGATGTTAATCAATGCCAACACTGATCGTGGCATTCGTGACGTAGCCTTGGGCAATCGTGGGAATACCTGGTATTATGTACGATTTCCACCAACCGGGCCAAGCAGGAGCGCAGCGCAGAGCATCGCAGAGGATGCTCGAGCATGCGCGCGTGGCCGACCGCGTCCACCCGACGGCTACAATCTGCTGGAACCGGGCGCATGCGCGCGCATGTTCGCGTATCCGCTATCGCAGTCAATTTCTACCTGCGGTGTGGCCGAGCGGAGCCGAACGGACGCGATGACAGCCGAGCGCCGCCGTCCACGTACCTACGCGAGCAGCCGACCGGCTGCCGTTCATACTCGAGGAGCCGACCGGCTCCGAGTAACCGAGTTCTAAGCAGTGTAAATTCCACGCTAACATGAAACTTAACTATTGTATAGAAGACTGAATTTCCTTTAACACAGTGTGAAATGCGCTCCGGCGCGCCCCGGCGTGGCCCGTTTGATGGAAATGGTACATTATTATACCATGGGCCTTATTAACTTTGAAGTGTCACTACCAGTCGAAATGTAGTTACATTTCCCATTCCATTTACGAAAAACTGCAATATGTTAGGACAGAAATAACTGTAGTATATAAACTGGGAGACGTCAGCCAGAGATCAAAGATAGCGTTGTGCCAGTCGACATCGACCGACTTTGATAGAGCTGTGACCTCATTCGAACTTTACAACAAAAATTAATATTTTCTACGTGCATGTTGGTCATGTGTGTTCTGTTCTGTTACGAAAATATATACCTAAGTATTTATAATATTAGAATGTGCGTGTGCGCACTGGAGTTGATGGAAAATTATACAAATGTTCGCACCTATTTTTTCCTAAAAAATAAACAAGAAAACACACGGTTGTGATAACTTAAATTATTAAATATTTTATAAAATATTTGTTTACTTATTTCGTAAATTATACTTGCATGAAAACCTAAGCCTTAATAATGTAGCCTTAATGATTTTTAAAATAATAAAAAACAAACTTTAAAAAAAAGTAAAAACCGACTTCAAAGAAAAACTAAAAGGAGTAAAATAATTACTATAATGTAAAATTAACAGTTTCAGAAGTCGGTGACTTTTATTTGTTTTAGTGTATAGTTGCACCGACTTCTGAAACTGTTAATTTTACATTATAGTAATTATTTTACTCCTTTTAGTTTTTCTTTGAAGTCGGTTTTTACTTTTTTTTAAAGTTTGTTTTTTATTTAATACGTTTTAGTGCCATAAATTTAACGAAACGCACCCCCTCCTCTTTTCCAGTAGTCAGTTCTCAACAACAAATATAAACAAAGCAATATTAGTAATTTGAGAATTTTGCTTTGATCCGATGAGGAGTTTCGTTCCATATCTCTGAAGTTCATGGTCTAATCATAACAAAATTCATATGGGACCAATCGGGAAGTATACCCTTTCGAACAAAAAAAGAATTTTTCAAATCGGTTCATAAATGACGGAGATATGAGGTAACAAACATAAAAAAAAAAAACATTAAAAATAAAAATACAACCGAATTGAGAACCTCCTCCTTTTTGAAGTCGGTTAAAAAGACCTTCGACAGTAGAATTAAGTATCAAAGACTTATTCAAACTTTGACAATTACAATATAGGTAATCGTGTTCATGCGCTTCTGGCTTTTCTTGGGAAATCTCCCTTCATCGAGATATACGTAGTACTTACAGAAATGAGATTGAGCGCCTTACATCATAAAGTGTAAATGAGAGTAAACAAATATTATCATAACTGCTATACAATATTTAGACAAGGAATTGATTTGCGATCTAAATATTTTTTAATTTATACCGGCAACTACGTATAACACAGCTGTTCTGAACAAAACGAGTTTTATACAGATGATGAATACTGAAAATAGACATTCAACATGATTTTTATATCCGAAACATAAAATCAGTTGGTACTTGTCATAATGACTCGTCTTTAGATCCGGCGCTTGCGCATTATCGTAAAACAATCTGATATTCACACAGTTATTATCCAAACATCCTCTCGTAATTTATGTAGTGCAGCGGCGCATGAAACGCCTCAATATACCTAATTCTCACAATTTGGAGCACCGCGGCCCGGTGTGCGCCCGCGCCCGCCCATCGTTATGGCTCAAAGTGCGTTATTTATTTATTTTTATCAACAACCTGATCTTCCGCGCGTCTCACCTTAGTATCAATATAGACAGCGGTTTGAAGACACGACCACTTTACCACAATTGACAAAACGGTCAATGCGTTTAACATTTCGCGATCTCTCTTACCACATGGATTTCGGTTGCTACGACAAGGATTCGGGGGAAGTGGAGTGCTACCTCGAAATACGTAAATACATTTTGACTAAACGCTATCAACGGTGATTTATAGCTTTCTTATTGTTGTGGAACATCGCATTGTAATTGATATTTTTAGTTGGAATCAGTGTAGTTTTTGGGTCGTGTAAACAGCTGGACTCTTCTGACAGTAAGTAAGACCGTATGTCAGCGCAGTCCGCGATTGTTGGTCGAGTTAAACGCTGTTATTGCGAATTTATTGCTCCTCCCTCCGTTATAACAATAACATAATAACATAGTAGGGTACGGCGGGCTCTCAAAATGCGTACGGAGCTAAGAACGATAAGCACTAGGCGTGACAACGTGCCGAGTCGTGAGTAAACAGTGAACAGTGCGCTTGACGTTTGATCACAAATTAAATAAGCTCTAATTTTGAACATTTGAATATTTTAGATTGCGATACGGGTACTTCTTGCGCTATCACGATACAAATGCGTAAGTACCTTGACAGTAAGAGTGAAGCTTGCAAGGAGGCTTAACAAATAATTTGCGCTTTCGTCGCACTTATTAACCGTTTGTTCGAATTGTTGCGATTTTATTGTCGTTTTGAAATGGCGTGTGTTATTGTCATATTTTAATTACGTGATACCAATCGTGGTATGGAGTATAGTGTTGTAGGTTTCGGATTTTGCGGTATTTTTTTTATTAATTGAGAAAATGTTTTGTGTGTGCCAGCGAATCCGGAGGCTGTGGGATGCATAGAGAGATTTGCTACGTTTCTGTCGTTCCTGCTCGTGATCATCACTTTCCCGTTCTCACTGTTCGAATGCTTCAAGGTACTTTGCTAATTAAATAAATAACAACACTTCTACTTTCGATGCATAGCGTCGATCATCGCCTAATAAATTTATAGGTTTAGATCGATAAATCTTTAAACGCGGAATTTATTTCTGGGTGTTTTATGTGAGAATATTACACATTTAATTTAATTATACTACAATTTACGACGAATTTTCTGATTCAAAAAGGTATTAAAATTATATTTGCTAAAATAGTTAAATGGTACATACCAATAATAATTTAGTACTTATAGGGACAGAGACACTATAATAATGTTTCTAAAAAGATGAATGACATGACTCTGTTTCTTTCATTTTTTTACGTCAATACCAAGGAAGACTTACAGCCCATCCGTACCTCGAAGAATCTTTTTTTTCCGATCGTGATTTAACACGAATCGTTTTCATTATTTCAGCGGCCCATAAACTTCTACAACCGAATTCGAACGTTCATGAATCGTGAAAAATTGCGATTATATGAGAATACATAATAGTATGAAAAATTATTAATCACGAATCCTCAATGACGGATGTATATGTGTGAATGAGCCGTTAAGACCTATTTCATAATCGTCGGTAACCGTCGGAGTCAAAATAAGGTAGTTTGACAAATAGATAAACTGTCAAACCGCCACATTTATCTCCCGGTTAAGAGCTAACTAAGATTGTGAAATAGGTCCTTATGGTTATAGAAACCTACGATTAACCGTAGTTTGACTATTGTCAAAAATCATGAACAGATGGTTTCTTGGTTTTAAATGGGATCGTGTTGGTGCAACGACATTCAACTGATAAAGTTGCAATTTGTCTCTTAACCCCAAATAAACTTAAATCCCTAATTTCTATAATGTTTTAAATGTCATAAATCCTATTACCAGGTGGTGCAAGAATTCGAAAGAGCCGTCATATTCCGGCTAGGACGGGTAAGAAAAGGCGGCGCAAGAGGACCTGGTCTATTCTTCGTGCTTCCTTGCATCGACACTTATAGGAAAGTGGACTTGCGGACTGTCTCTTTTGACGTGCCCCCACAAGAGGTAAGGGTTTTGCTTAGTAGTTTCATAATGTGCAGTACAGCGACTACACAGGAAAATACAGATGCACCGTCACTTTACACTGTAGTTGTGTGAGGCAGCATCAAAGGTGCAAGAAGGCTGGCTTTGCCATTACTAATACCCAGGGTCCAGTCTCTTTCAGGGAGACACCTATATGAAGCAATACCCAATGGGCTAATTACAACAAAATATAAGTAACTACTGAGAGTATATGAAGATATTAGAGAATAGCACAACTATGAAGGTATAATAGACTGCCTCGTTGGTCTAGTGGTCGCAAGCGCGACTGCAGAGCATGAGGTTCTGGGCTCGATCCCAGGTCGGGCAAAGTGATAATGGGGTTTTCCGTGTGGAATTTCTCAGTAGCAACCCGGAGTCTGGATCGTGCCCAATTGTTGGCAATTGGTTCGCCTCCTATTACATGGGACTTAAACATAACGGTGAAATGAGGGTAGGGTGTATACACCTCTGTCCCTTCTGGGAATACATGCGTGATGTTATGTTATGTGACCTCCTTTTGACAAGAAATTGGGAGCAAGTGCACGCTTTCAATGAAGAAATTATCCCTTTTCTAAAGTATCATTTAATTTCTTGCTTCGCAAGCAACAAACCCGGTTTACGATCAAGGACTTTGAAATAGCTTTTAATAGTACGTAATTTATCAATTGCTCTATTACTCTGTGTCTAAGTACAGTAAGTTTATGTAACAACACTTAATTTATTCCTAGGTTTACAACCAATTATGTAACTTCAATAGTAATCAACTTCATTTTATGTTTTCCGTATGTCAAAATGTCATAAGCAGTAGTTATTGCTACTTACTACTGTTATAGTATTTCCATGTTGAGAATTAGGTATAAACAACTCATTCACAGTTTCTGGTTCTACTTACTCAACCTTTTATGATTCTATGAACATTACAACACTACCATAAAATTAGTATAATATGGTGCATTAAAAGAGCCTTCACAAGAGACGATACTTAAGTTCGTCCAGCGCACCCTGGGTAGTCAGCCCCGCTACCAACCATGCTGACTGGCTATCTTTACACCACGGCATAAACTGTTCTCGTCTCGCCAACAAGAGAGAAGAAGAAGTAGAAGTTTCTAATTCTTCCAATTTTTTTTATTATTTAACTTTATTTTAATTTCCTGGTGAATCCTCTGATGTGTATGTACCTAAGTATCAATGTATTGTAACAGTGTCTGTCAGATATTTTCATCTCAATTTCTTGTGCAAGTATTAAACCATCAATTTTTTAAGAAAATCCCGTCGTATTTTCTGTGGTTAGCGCCATAATCAACTTTCGCTAGTCATTATTCTGTCCAGGGTCGGACTGGGCCTAAGGGGCCTGGGTGGTATTATGACCGGGCCCGCCACTCGCCTAGAATCAGCTCAGATCATACCACCTTCATGTCAAACAACAAACTAAATGACAATAATAATCAAATAGGCAAGAGTTTTTGAAAGTGTTTATTTTCAAAGACATACATTTATATGAAAAAAGTTCCAATTAGTTATTACTTATAATCTTAGAATAAGTACTAACTTATTCTAAGCTTATAATATAACTAAAACCAGCCAATCATATTTTTTTTCTTAAAGAGGAGATATTTCACCTTGCCTACGCGGGCTTTCAGCCGGGAGGGGGGGGGGGGGGGGCTGCGCACGCTAGGGCCCGGGTGGCAAACGCCACCCTAACTCTACGGCCAGTCCGACACTGATTCTGTCCACAGAACGAGAGAGTTTTATGGTTGTCCATTTTTTTATACTCCATGCAACATACTACAGTCTGGTGCTGATTCACCTTGTTCCCGAATTTTTTTAATGCATTAATGTAACCGTGTTCTGTTCTGCATGTTTTGATGTCGTCCATTACGGATCTGGCAGTCCCGCCACATGTTCGACATTGCA
The DNA here is from genome assembly GCA_905220435.1 of Amphipyra tragopoginis. Classification (NCBI taxonomy): domain Eukaryota; kingdom Metazoa; phylum Arthropoda; class Insecta; order Lepidoptera; family Noctuidae; genus Amphipyra; species Amphipyra tragopoginis. Next base: position 10,575,465 of record HG991997.1, on the reverse strand, counting down.
CGTAAAAATCATACCATGACCAAGCTAACCGGTCAGTGGCATTCAGTATACAAATAAACATGGTTAGTTCAAATAAATATACCCACGCATTTATTGACTACGTTACTTACTTCTTACAGTAATATTTATGTAATTTCTGTAATAAAAATGTCTCTTTACATTGGTAGATTCAAGTTCTTTGCATTTTCCGCGTAAACGCTGCCGTCTTCGCGTAGTAGTGATGTGCTTGGTGAGACGAACTTATTCCTGCTTTTTACGAGAGATGGTGTGAGCAAAAACAGTTTTTAGAATAGCACTGTCTTCCTCTTCTTCTTAACGTGTCGATGACAATCTACACCGTGTCGGCAAAAAATTCAACAATGAGTTTAGCACTATCCTTAGCGTCCATTAGCTATTTTTTTTTTATTATTTGTCTTGTCGCACCTGATGGTAAGCGCAGACAGGGTCTAAGATGGAGCACACTCTCTATATCTCTGTTACTTGGAACAGAGATATAGAGAGATTCCCCTATACCCCTCTGGCTCTCACATACACACGACGGAACACAGTAAACTGCTTGGCGCCGGACTTTAATGTGGGGTGGTAGCTAGCCAGGCGGACCGTGTAGATCCTACCACCAAGCAAAAAAAAGCTCTGTCTCTTTTTGTTATATGACGTTAGAAATAAGGAGGCTTATGTCCGGTTCCTATGATTGCCGGAGTGTGTCCTTCGATGGGTGACCTTTCGTTACACATCCAAGGACAGACTGCGACTGGATCCCTCCGTGTCTCGGAGAACACGTTAAACGAGGGTTTACGATGACCGACGGGACCGACGGGTCCCGGGTGTCATACAAATACCTGTGACAGTCGATACGTATAATCAGAAGCCCGAAAGTCTGACAAACAATCTAACCTTACGATATCGGCATTTCCTGGTAACTGTGTTGTGGAGATCTGATGGCAGTCGCTCCGTGTTCATCATCCGTGTGATTCAGCATCATTGGGTTGGACTGGAAGCTGACCCCAGCATAGTTGGGTAAAAGAATTATTCACCCATGTCTACAAATAGTGAGTTATTACTAGGTCGATCCCCATACAATTGGTTTACAAGAAACGATTGTTTTACATGTCGTAAAACTTTGATTGATAGTTTACAGCCACATCAATTAATCGTTAGCCAACTGAATGGCGGGAGAAACAACTGGGTTAACGATTTTCAATACCAATGCCATACCTGAGTCAGTTTTGTAGCGGCCACGTGGTATAATTATTTACGTTATTATTGAAGCGAAATGTTAAACATTCGCTAAAAATATGCGTGAAGCGCACATTTACTTGGTATTGATGAGTTTTATATCTTGCATTGCAATAAAACGATTTTTGTTTGTTTTTGCTGTTGATAATATTAGTAAGAAGAAATGCAATGTATAGAATTCAGAATACCTACGTCAAATCTGGACAGTAAAAAACTTAAGAATAGGTATAGAGACATTCTTGCGTTAATTCTAAACAGACTATTAACATATCAAGTATATGAGTTAGTACAAGATGATGAAATTAGCAACAGACGCTGTGCTAATTAGCAATTGATCGTAAAAACAGATGGATGCGTTGCAAAGAGGCTGGTAAACGACCAACATTTTACGGCAATGTGTGTGTAGCCGGCTATGCCCAGCTACTATTTACAGCATCAACCTGCTCAATTTTTTGATAAAACATTGCTAGCAATAATATACCGAGCAATGTATGGCTCAATTATTACCGGTAATTTATTTTTGTCTACCATCGCCCAGTCATGACATACTCCAGTGGAAGCCATACTCGCCAACACTCGACCATACCAGCAATATCGAAACAATATTGCCGGTTATTGTTGGCCGGCAATATTGTTTCACACGATCATATTGCCGTAACTACCTAAAACCATTGACTGTCTTGGATCTCGTACGTTTTGTACGCAGGACCCAACTGAACCCAACAGACCTTAACTTAAAATAAAAAACAATAGGTCAACACAAAACCGATCGAAACATGATCAATCAAGTTTCACAATCGAACGGAAGCTATCAATTGCACTTCGAGTCTGTAATAACTTTTGGATCCTTAACATTTGTCGATCTGGTTTATTTCAGTCGCCATCATAATTCCCTCTTGTTATGAAATTCTGCAACCAAACAATGTTAGCTTTGCACTTAATAAATCGAGTAAACTGTCTTCCACGTGTAAGTTCTCATAATCATGGCGTATTTATAGCGGCCTACCTTCCTAAAAAAAATTACTTGATCCGTTTCATATGTAAATATATGGCCAATATCGTGAAGGATGCAAGACAGTTTATTTTAACGTGTCCATTGTTCTGTCGAGAACAGACGGCCGGTTTGACCTGAATACGTTTTGTTTGCCGGATGAATTAACGAGGATTAGACAGTGTAAATGTAAATGATAAAATTAGGGCATTGAGAACATTCTAGAGTAACGTGAAGATAAGCTGTTTAATGATGCTTATTGATTCTATAAAGAAGTTACCAAAATCTATAATGTATATAATGAGCATGACAGCGTGGAAACGACAAAAAAAAATGTAATGAATTTGGTTCACAATTAATTTTTTTATCTTATTATCACTACATAGTTACATAGTATAAAACAAAGTCGCTTCCCGCTGTCTGTCCCTATGTATGCTTATATCTTTAAAACTACGCAACGGATTTTGATGCAGTTTTTTAGATAAAGTGATTCAAGAGGAAGGTTTATATGTATAATACATGCATATTATAGTAGAGAAAAACGCAGAATACGTGATAAACAACATCCAAGCGGGCGAAGCCGCTGGCGACCTCTAGTAGTTCAAAATTTTGAGTACTACCTAGTTTTTAGGGTTCCGTACCCAAAGGGTAAAACGGGACCCTATTACTAAGGCTCCGCTGTCCGTCTGTCCGTATGTCCGTCTGGCCGTCTGTCCGTCTGTCTGTCCGTCTGTCACCAGGCTGTATCTCATGAACCATGATAGTTAGTTGAAATTTTCACAGATGATGTATTTCTGTTGCCGCTATAACAACAAATACTAAAAAACAGAATGAAATAAATATTTAAGGGGGCTTCCATACCACAAACGTGTTTTTTTGCCGTTTTCATAGATAATGGTACGGAACCCTTCGTGCGCGAGTCCGACTCGCACTTGGCCGGTTTTTTATCTTTACTTACGTTACCATTAAGTAATGTAACATAACATCACGCCTGTATTCCACTGTGGGTTGGGCAGAGGTGTGTAGTACACCCCAATTTCGCCGTATGTTTAAGTCCCATGTAATAGGGGACTACCCTATTACCGTCAACCGGACACAAATCCAGACTCCGGGCTGCTACTGAGAAATTCCATACAGAAAAACCTAATAACACTTTACCTGATCTGGGGATCGAAACCAGGACCTCACCGCTCAGCAGTCACGCTTGCGACCAATAGACCAACGAGGCAATTAAGCACTCAATAATGTAACATTGAGCATGACGGTCGCAGAAACGACAAAAAAATATAATCTATTAGAAAATTTGATTCACAACCCAGTTTTTTCTATGTTCAGTTGAAACATTTTGAGTATTACCTAGTATTTTTTATATTTTCTTACGTAACCATTAACACATTCAATGCCACCACAATTTTCTTGAAGTTCATAGCGATGCCACCCTATAAGGACGACAAACAAACAGAACACGCCTGGCGTGTTCGATGCGTATTTATAGAAATGTGCAAGAACACGCTAGGCGTGTCGGTGACATCACGCCTGTATTTCCCGACGGGTTGGACAGAGGTGTGTAGTGCACCCTCATTTAGCCGTTATGTTTAAGTGCCATGTAATAGGGGGCGAGCCTATTATCATCAACCGGGCACAAATCCAGACTTCGGGCTGCTACTGAGAAATTCCACGCGGAAAAACCCAATAACACTTTACCTGACCTGGGACCCAGAACTTCACTAACGAGGCAGTTAATCTAGTTACTTGCAAAGTCATAAAAGCAGCATTTAATACACCTGAATGCACCGTTTCATGCACCGTTCGATAACATAAGCTTGCTTACACAAATTGCATAAGATTTATCGCTGGCCTTGCTCCGGAGATTGCACGGTGCATTGTGAATCATCTTCAATTAACCATTTTGGATCCAGTATTTATGTTTATTCGGTTTGTGGTAGTAGGGAATTAGATAGAGTGTGAAATATCTTAAAGCAACCAAGGTCTGCTTAGACAATTGGCTCTGTGTTGATGTAGCAACCGCTAATTATAATTATTGTTGGTACAAGGTTTTGGTTAATAAAACTGTATTGTCTACTCATTGATGTAGAAACGCATGGATCAAGAGTTTGGTACAAAATTCACGAAAAGAATGTCCTAAGTAACCGTCTTAAAAGCTTAGAAATACCAACAAACTAATTTAATCCTTTAATGTCATCACAATGCCTAATTTAGCTTTTCGCCATACGAAGATTCGACTGCACACAGTAAGTAAGTCTTAGTTAGTTAATCTTAGTTAGTCGTAAGTTAATCTTCTTTTTCTTTTTTTGCCTACATTCGGTTCGGACATTTTTGAGTGCTGACCATGTGTCTACGTCAACGTGTCTACCAATATTTGTCCGTTATTGTTTACATAACATAACATAACTTCACGCCTTATTCCCCGAAGGGTTGGCAGAGATGTATACTACACCCACGTTTCGGCGTTATGTTTAAGTCCCATGTAATAGGGGGCGAGCCTATTGCCATCAAACGGGGACAAATCCAGACTCCAAGCTGCTACTAAAAAATTCCACGTGGAAAAACCCAATAACACTTTGCCCGACCTGGGGATCGAACCCAAGACCTCACGCTCAGCAGTCTCGCTTGCGACCACTAGACCAACGAGGCAGTCTTATTATATACAAGGTTAGTCGGAAAGGGGGTACTAATCTGAAGCCCACTTATAGTATCGCTGATGACTGTTTGACAGCAAGTGTTAAAATTTCAAAATTCGATATTATTTTTTTCCAAATAAAATGATTATTATTTTAGTTTTTTCAAAAATTCTTAATCCCTGCTTTAGTTACAAATTCAGAAAATGGTGCTTCTAATTCATGACCCCAAATATGACCTAAAAAGTAAACACAGCTGATCATAACTGGGGATAGATAGATTTTAGAGATTTTTTTTTGAGATTTATGAACAACTGTTTCTCTTAAACTATTGAGTTTTGGGAAAAGTTGTAGAACAAAAGTTATTCATTATTATGTGTACTTTAACACCCTTTCGGATTAGTACCCCCTTTCTGACTAACCTTGTATATACTACTCAAAACAAAATAAGAGCCACTCGTTATTTTCACATTTCAGTGTAATTTAATGAACGTTATGTAATTAATAAGTAACAAAATTTTGATGTCACAAACTCTTCGATATTTAACCTCTTTGATTTTGTACTTGAGATCAAAATACTGGACATCATTTAAAATAAAAATGGCTTTGAAATGTTCTTGTTTTTTGTTTCGATTTTTATTTAAGTTTTGTTTCGATTATCTTTATGGTAATCTGAAATAATCTTTTAACTTTGTTTAGTTAATTTGTTTATGTAACATCTTATGTTAATATGCCACAAGTACGAAGACATATGGACGTAATTACTGCAACCAGAGCCGTTACAATGATCCAAGAAGGAACTTCGCAGCGGTCTGTGGCTTGGCATCTGGGTTTTTCTCGGAAAGCTATCCAAAATGCTTGGAATCGCTTCCAAGAGACTGTTAGTGTTGCAAGAAGATCTGGTTCAGGTAGAGTTTGCATTACAACTGTTCACGAGGATCGGTACATCCGGTTAAGTGCCTGCCGAGAACGCACAGTGACGGCTCGTAAGTTACAAAATCACCTACGGTTGACAACGGTTACTCGCGTCAGTGACCAAACGATCCGTAACGGATTGCACGAAGACCAGTAAACTTCAAAACGTCGAGTTGTTCGAATTCCTTTGTCCAGGGCTCAACGTGCAAATCGTTTAAGTTTCTCCCGTCAATATTTAGACTGGGGCTAAACGAGTGGGGCATGGTGCTTTTCACCGACGAGTGTAAAGTAAAATTCTTTAATGACGATCGGCGCATTAGAGTATGGAGGCGACGTGGCGAGCGATTTTCTGAAGCCTGCATTCACGAGGTTGACCATTTCGGTGGATCCAATGTAATGATTTGGGGTGGAATAAGCGTACATGGCAAAATTAAACTCGCTATTTTAAATGAAGGTTCCGTAACTGCTCAGCGTTACATTGAGGAAGTCATCAGGCCTCATGTGATTCCATTTGCACAGCGAATGGGTCCTGGGTTCATCCTGATGCAAGACAATGCCTGTGCATACACAGCTCAAGCGACCCAGTCTGTTCTGGAAGGCTCTCACATTCAAGTGTTGCCGTGGCCAGCAAACAGTCCGGACTTAAATTCGATCGAGCACATGTGGGACCAATTAAAACGAAGGGTTAGAGAGAGTGCGCAAGAGGTCTACAACCAGCACCAACTGATTGATGCTTTGAAAAGTGCCTGGGAAGATATCCCAGCTGAAAACGTCAGCCATTTGATAGAGAGCATGGATTCCAGGCTACAGGAGTGCATAGCCAAAAGAGGAGGGCATACCCGTAATTAAAAAAGAGAAAAACAAATAAAAAGTGAAGTTTTTTTTAGTGACTTTTTGTTATTTGTGTTTTTTATCGTAAATTGTCATTTTTTATCAAAAGTTAAATAAAAATGTTCATTAATCACTAATTTCAACAATTACTAGCCTAAACGGTAAACAATAACATTGTTTTAAGGTTACGTAAATTGAACAATGTGTTAATTTTATATTTTTCATGGTATACCTTAAATACCTAGTGGCTCTTATTTTGTTTTGAGTAGTACATATATATTTATACGTTATTGTTTATTGTCCCAAAATAAACGTGTGTGCTATGTCCTGCAGTTTTTACCAGTCGGAACTTGTAACTTATGTCATTCGTCAATATACCTATTTGCCCCATTGTTTCTGGTTTGAAGGGCTTGCTTAGGAATATGGCCTTGGCAAAAAATTAAAATTGCTTTAAGTAACAATTTGCTATATGAACAACGGCAGCCAAGTGTCATTCCTAGGCCATCAGGCGAAATCCTCCACGAGTGACGATACTTAAGTACGTCCGGCGCACCCTGGGCAGTCAGCCCCGCTATCAACCTTGCTGACTGGCTAATCTTTTCACCACAGCATGAGCTATTTTCGTATAGCTCGTGCTGACACGAGAGAAGAAGAAGGCGAAATCTATCGATAGTCTAATACAGAATTCTCCTAAAGGTTTCAACAATGAATTCCTAGTGGCAATCTAATAACTTATAAAATAAATAAATGCACGCACAATGTAAAACATAACGGTGACATGAGGATGTACTTAATACACCCCTGAACGACCCTTCGGGGAATTGAGGCATGATGTTATGTCACAAATAAATGAAAACTTAGTTTAAAAATAGTAAAGGCACATTACGAGGCTTCTTTCTCCCAAACAAGGAGCTTTAAGATAGAACACAAAAATATAAACACGTCTAAACACCCGATTATCGTACTTACGTCAACAAGCACGATTAATTTCCTTCGTTGTAACGTTTTCATAAAATTAATCAGCGTCGCGTCGTGATGTCGCCAGGAGAGCGGCTTCTTCCCACGACATTTGAACTTGGCAAATGTCATCCCACAAGTAGCTGGCTCACAGTTACAATTACATCCAGTCGAGCCGTCTTGAACACGTCCATTTAAATTTACTAATTTGCTACAAAGTGCTTTGTATGAGTTATTGTCTTTTTAAGACACAAGCCGAGAGTTATAAATCATATAGTGTTTTATATTTTATAGAAGTTTAAATAGGTATATTCTATTAGCTGACAAAACTATTGGTGTATTAAAGGATAACATATTATACTTGTTGTCATGGACAAGGTCAGAATCACTTTCTTTGTTACAATTATGATATAAGAAAATACGCATTATTTTTCTGTAAACATTTACATTCGAAAACCACGAAACTCTGCTCAGCATTCTGTACAACTTTTACTATGGAACAAACTCGTCTGAATTCGTGAAAAAATACTGAGCTGTCCCATACATTTTTTTACGCGACATTGATTTTTTCATTTTATTAGTTCATAATTGTCATCTCATTTTTATTTTATTTTTTCCTGTACCTACACTTGGGAGCAAATAAATCGAGCCACTCCTTTTTTCACGTGTACTGGTTATTCGTTTTGGTTTCATGGATTATGTACTAAGTTGACAAAAAACTACCCTCATTATAAAGGTTATCAAATAACCTAGAGGCGATATATGTTTCGAATTGATCTGTTCCATAATAAGTACCAAAACTAATAACAATTATACGTGAAAAATAGAAGTGGCTCGATTTATTTGCTCCCAAGTAGGTATATTTCGATGCTTTTCTTTTTAACCCAAAGGTTGACTGGTAGAGAATGCCTTATCGCATTAAGTCCGCCTTATGTACCACCATAGTGCATAGAAGTATAAATAAATAAATTATTTTTAGAACAGCTTGATTTTTTCCCTCGAATTTTCAGTTGGTCTTAGTTATACAGAATGATGGGCTGTTATGCTGTATTTCTTGCTGTATGTTCGTTTGGCTAAACGGGCCGTTGATGAACCCACAATAAAATCGTTAATTAATATTTCCAGGTTTTAACTCGAGACTCAGTAACCGTAGCTGTGGACGCTGTGGTCTACTACCGAATCAAGGAACCTCTAAATGCTGTAGTTCGAGTTGCTGATTATAGGTATTATTTTATATAAAAATTGTACTATTCCGACCAAATCTGTAATCTACAAGAATAATAAGATATTTTATTTTGAGGAGTTGTAGAAAGTTTTTGCTGTGTATAAGAACAATTAAGATCTAACATGAATAAGATAAACAAAAAATAAGGTACAGTATAGACTCTTGAATGCAAATTAGAAGATGTATAAGTACATAAGTTAAACATAAAGTAGAGAATCAGTAACTAACTGCAATTTCTTTCAGCCATATTTGCATCTCTAAGCCGTGTCATAATTATAATTTAGACCCTGTCCCCTAAGCTCGTCTTGTATATTCAGATTAGTGTGTCTAGAGAGCTATTCTAAATATTTTGGAAAAGTAAACAAAGAAAAGTATCGGCGAACCCCGCATGGGTGAAAATCACTGGCAGTACCTGCGGCCGCTTTTACTTAATCTGCACGCTAGCGCCAATTTGAACACTTTTATACACGTTTGCTGCTAAAACCGGTGTGCTAGCATATATTGACCATTGGGCGAATGGTCAATATAATGCTAGCACACGCGAGAGTTGCGTTAGCTTGACCAGTCCAACAACCCGCTATCATTTCTCAAGATCCCGACATCAACTAATAGTATACAAGGTTAGTCGGAAAGGGGGTACTAATCCGAGGGCCACTTACATTATCACTGATGACTGTCTTAAAGCAAGTGTTAAAATTTCAAAATTCGGCAAATTCTTTTTCAATGCAAAATTATTTAATTTTAGTTTTTTCAAAAATTCTTCTTCCCTTCTTCAGTTACAAATTCAGAAAATGGTGCTTCTAATTCATGACCTCAAATAGGACCTAAAATATAAACACAGCTGATCATATCTGGGGATAAATAGATTCTAGAGATTTTTTTTTGAGATCTTTGATCACCTATTTCTCTTAAACTATTGATTTTTGGAAAAAGTTGTAGAACAAAAGTTATTTATTATTATAGGTACTTTATCCCCCTTTCGGATTAGTACCCCCTTTCTGACTAACCTTGTATATTAGTTTTCGCGTTTGTGTCCGAAAACCATATGCCAAAAGGGTCAAACACAGCCTAATATTTCCAAAGCTTCAGTATTATTTTACCTTCCAGTGCATCAACACGTCTTCTGGCTGCAACGACGCTACGGAATGTCCTCGGCATGCGCGACTTGGCACAGCTGCTATCTGACAGAGAAGCCATAAGTCACATGATGCAGGCCAGCCTTGATGAAGCGACTGAACCTTGGGGAGTTGAAGTGGAGAGGGTCGAAATGTAAGGCAGTATTTGAATAATTTACATGTGAATCACTCAAGGTCATATGTATTTCTCCTTTAAAAGAGAACGCTGGATTTAGGTCACAAACATAAAACTATTTTCCCATCAATTAGTTTATTTCGCACCTTACCTCATTAAGCTAGTGGTCACAATTCCTGAATCGTGGGTCTGCAGTTTGATAACTAGGTAGGGCTATTCTCTTTTCAAGAAGGAATACATATGTCTCAAATACTGACTTCCATTTCCACTCTCTTCATTTCATCTCCCCAAGGAGCTATTCTTAGTAATAGCCCAAGGGTGGAATTTTGTTTTTGCCCATTCGTTACTAATCATCATCGCTCGCCCCTATGCTAGTGAACCGTCCCCAACATACGGAGGTTGTACGACAGTAGGTACCGTTCCAGGATCATGGACGTGACGGTAATGTATTAGTATAATATATTTTAGTTAAGTAGCCAAAAGTCAGACTCCCAAAACAACGTACCTTATGTATAATTTTAGTCCAATAACCTTTACCTTGTATACTGTTTGAATGTTTCCAGAAAAGACGTGAGACTGCCAGTGCAGTTGCAAAGAGCGATGGCTGCAGAAGCTGAGGCAGATCGTGAAGCTCGAGCCAAGATCATTGCAGCAGAAGGAGAAATCAAAGCATCTAAAGCTTTGAAAGAGGCTTCGCTTGTTATGATTGATAATCCCATGGCACTGCAGGTAAACGACGTATTTTTCATGATGAAACAATACTTTGATGGAACTTTTATGGTATTTAAATTAATTTTGTTGGAGGATCGTGAAAAAACTTTTAAAGTTAACTTTTAGGCACCTGTGCAGGATGACGGACTCACATTCGTTGCCTTTACGGGTCCCGTGTCCATTGGACAGATTTCTTATGGCCTAGTAGGTTTAAGGTGCTATTCCACCGGCGATTGCAAACTGCAGATTACCAATCGCAGACGGCAAGTCGCCGTCGGAATAGCGCCTTTAAGGTACACACCTTAAAGGTGCTATTCTGACAGCGACTGCAAAACTGCAACCGCAGACCGCAGCCGCAAGCGATACCACTGGTTCATACAAACCAATGTGACTTGCGGTCAGCGGTTGCAGTTTGCGATCTGCAGCCCGTCTCGGATTTGTACCTTTAGTCATTCTCTGGCTTAACCGACTGCTATCACAACTATGAAGATCTGAGGTTCAAGTTAATGAAATTACACTTAACAGATTTTAGTCTTCTAACATTGGTTCTTATAACTTTTCAGTTGCGGTACCTCCAGTCACTCAGCTCGATATCCGCCGAAAAGAACTCTACAATAATATTCCCGTTTCCGATGGATTTCCTGAAAACATTCATGGGAGGACCTGGGCCAAGCTCACATCACCAGGTCAATTTATAAATGACGTATCAATCGACGATGAACTAATTAATTCTAGTCAAATAATTATTTTAATTAAATTGTTGCAATTTGTTTTTGTTTTACTTCTTCTTGGTTAATAGTGAATGCATCTTTTGAATTAAACGAAGCATGGGAACGTAGCGATTATAATATTCTCTTACTCTTTGGTATGGCTGACTGCAGATGGGACACTAAGTCGCTACAGACACATTTGATCGCTATTTCTTCTTAGCTGCAGTGACTGTTTTATAGGTGTATGTAGCCAGCCACCATTTTGATCGCTCAAGCAGCCGTCTTGATCGCTCGAATGACCGCTTTTTTCTTGGGATTGGAAACACCGGCCGCTGTGGACACAGTTTAGTGTCTCAAGACACAAAACTGTGTCTCTAGACACAAAGTGTTCCGACCACATAGTGGGTATAAGGGACGGTGTACCGAAAACTGAAACAATGAATTCAGCCCATTATTCTGAATCGAAACAAAGTTGTTTTTTTTTCTCGGAATTTTCCAAATTTACTGGAAATTGCTAATTTGCCTATGTTTTATTGTATTTCAATAAGTGTTTTGGCAGGTAAATAAACTGGGTGTAAAGGATATGTTACCAAAAATTGACACAGTGAATTTAGTTCATTATTTTGAATTGAAAATCCGTGGAAAACATCAACGAAATCTTTCGAATTTTCCAATTTATGTGTATAAATTGTGTGTACTAATAGGATTGCTTATTTTACAGCAGCAAAATGTAAAATTTGCGAAAAGAAAAATCGGAAAATACCGAGCAAAATTTCCACTTATTTTCAATTCAGAATAATATAAGATAATAGGCTGAATTCACTGTTTCTGTTTTCGGTACACCGTCTTTTACACCAGGGGCCTAATTCTCCTAAAATAAATCTTGATAAATCACAACCGAACCAAGGCCGAACCGTTCATTCAGACAGTTCTCAATTTCAAAAGCTATCAAATTGTTTGACACAAAAAAAAACCAATCATTTTGAAAGTTTTCGAAAACAAAAACTGACTGACGGTTGTGGTTCGATTGCGTTTGGCAACAATTTATTTTAGGAGAATTGGGCCCCTGGTAATGACCGGAACACTTTGTGGTCCGTGTGTGGTCAGCTCTTAAAAACTGTAGGCACATCTCTAGCGTTTTTCATCTATAAAATAATTATTTCAAAATATTTATGAAAAACCATAATACATAATTTTGGTGAACCAGAGAAAAAGGCAGCGAAGATGACACAGCGAACTTTAAATTAACGAACCATAATTCTGGCTACAATGAACTCAAACTTTATCAAAACATGTACATTATTTAAAATATGCAGAGTTATTTCCAAAGTTATCTGAGTAATAGACGCCAATGTATCAAAGTAGAAAACTCAGTAAGTGAAGAACAAGAAATCTGCTATGGGGTACCGCAGGGCAGTATACTTGGGCCAACACTATTCACTATCTACATGGATGACATACTCAAAATTAACATACCAAACGCTGATCTTATTTGTTATGCCGATGACACAGTGGTATTATTCCACGGGACTGACTGGGAGAACGTCTTCAGAGTATCGGAAGCAGGAATGAACAAGATCGCAAATTGGTTAGACACGAACCTGCTGACACTGAATGTTAAGAAGACCAAATATATTGCCTTTAGAAAAACTCAAGCTACCAAAGTACCACTGTGGCATCTGAAAATTCACGACAGTTCATGTTTCAACTCAATCAATAAAAATACTCATTGTTCATGTAGCCACATCGATAAAGTAGATGAAATAAGATACCTAGGAGTAATTATAGATCAACATCTATCTTTCAAACCGCAAATTAGGGAATTAGTAAAGCGTGTCCGAAAACAAATTTACATTATGAAAATGATACGCGATAGTGCTTCCTTTGATGTGAAGAGACTTGTTAATGCAGCCTTGTGCCAGTCGTTAATACAATATTGTATCACCATTTGGGGAGGAGCTGCAAAAACCTATTGACTGGACCTCGAAAGAGCACTACGCGCCGTTCTAAAAACTATGTTGCGCAAACCATATACCGCTTTCCAACAAAAACACTCTACGCAGAAGCCTCGCTGCTGAGTGTAAGAAAACTATACATTTTAAACGCGACAAATAAGACTCACATAAGTATCTCAAAACGGAATGATTTAGATGATCTACGAAGAAAACGCAAATTTAGAGTTCCAATTCCCGCGGTCATGTCAACTTTTGCACAAAGACTCCCTCATTTTCTCCATCCATAGGTATGTGTACAATGCTGTTACCAAACACTGTAACGTCAGCAACTGCTCCCGTTATCAAATCAGGAAAAAATTAATAGCGTGGTTACTTAGTTTAACTTATGAGGAGACAGAAGACATTTTAAATATTATTAAATAGACATGGCACATAACTCCACACATGAACTCACGCAGTCACATGCACTCATGCACGCAAACTACGCGCAAACACTCACTCACGCACACACACGCATACACACACGTACACATTCACTTACGCACACGCAAACGCTCTAACAGTCACGCACCTGCACACGCACTCACGAACACACACACCACCACACGGATACACAATACTTTTATTTTATACTGATTTTGATTCTGTTTGTTAAAAATAATACTCTTTAATACTCTTTGCGTTACATATTTTATTTAATTTTACAGTGGGACCCAGTGTACCTGTACCCACTACATGTTTTAATAATTTAATGTTTTTTGTTTTTGAAGCTAATGTTTGTTTGTTAATTTTACTTACTGGTAAATCCATTTATTGGTACCCAAGATACAGGCTTGCCTAGTTTGGGGCCAATGGTAATAAATACTTATAAATATTGTTCATGTGTATTTTTGAAATAAATTTTATCTTTATCTTTATTTCATGAACATGTGCATCCTTCTAGGTAATCCTTAGAGCATATACCTATGGAGGGAGCAAGAATACGCTTACCCCTCTGACGTACCCCCGTGACGTATGTCCATAGACGATTATAAAAACTAGTTCTCTCGCGATATCTGGCCATTTCATATCGTACCGTGTCACGACACACACCTCGTAAAAATGGTTAATTCTTCGGTATTTTCGTGCAAAAAGCGGTCTGCTTCCTCAAACATGGAGTTTTCTGTCACTAATAAGCATTATTTCGGCAAACATGTATATATTTTGCATTATTTTCAAAAATATAATTCACGTCTTAGCTGTCATCTTTTGTGACAGAAATTGACAGAAATATTTTAAAACGAGAGGCAGTGACGGGACAATGTGAATATAATTGAATGAACGAAAATTACAAAGAGGTTTACCGCTTCTCATAATGTTCTCTGTTTTTGATTTTATTTCATTTTGCCTTGTTGATACTATTTAACAAAAAATAAAAGGTTTTTTGCCTCCAACAACAATGATAGAACTAAGTTTCAATCAAGAAATTTAACTTTAATTAATATTTAAACCCTAATACGTGTGCAGCGAACACAATAGACTGAATCGTGGTTAAAATGTTCTCTAATACATCTATACAAGATTAATCGGAAAGGGGGTACTAATCTGAAGGTTATTGTTATTGTTAAAGAACCCATAATTGTGAACTTTTGTTCTACAACTTTCCCGAAAAGTCAATATTTTATATAGAAATAGCTGTTCAAAGATTTCATGAAAAATACGCTAAAATCTATGTATCACCAGCTATGATCAGCTGTTTATCTTTTAGGTCATACTTTGGGGTCACTGTTTAAAAGCTCCATTTTCTGAACTCATAACTAAAGCAGAAATGAAGAATTAAAAAAAAAACAAAATAATATTAATCGTTTTGCATGGAAATAAAACTGATCGAATTTTGAAATTTTTCTCAATAACACTTTGCCCCAGGTCCGGCAGTGTTATTGGATTATTCCGTGTGGAATTTCTTAGTAGCAGCCCAGAGTCTGGATTTGTGCCTGGTTGATGGCAATAGACTCGCCCCCTATTACAAGGGAAAGGAATTAAACGTAACGGCAAAATGAGGGTTTACTATACACCTCTGCCCCACCCTTCAGGGAATACAGGTGTGATGACCATGTTAACGAGGCAGTCAGGCACGGGTGTTCTTAACGTGAGGCATTTAAGCTCCACGAATTGACAGACCACGCGTAGCGATACCGCGATAGTACTTAATATTTATTTTCACCCGGTACCTATTTAACTTTTTGTTTCTGCCGTAGTCTCTGTGACTATTCTTTATTTTATTAAAAAAAATATGAAAACACTGTAGTTTTTATCCACTTCTAAGTTAAATTGCGGAAGTTGATTGCCGTGATTTTAAAATATTTATTAATTAGTCATTATTTTAGTTGAGTGTTGATTTTTTTTTAATATTTGTTAATGGTACCTAACTTTAGCGAAAATAATATAAGACTCATTTTTATTATTATATCCCTCTGTAGTCACGGATCATCTTCCGTGCGGAAGATGTCCGGTCCTTTGGAAGGCATACACGGGGACACAGGTCCAACGCGCAGAGGCCCCTTTGCGAACTTTAATCTAAAATGGGGTGGGGCACCAACCGGGGACTATCCACGGCTGCACTATTGAAGTACAGTCATGGAACGTCCCAAGTGGGTGCAAAACTATTGTAAACTATGGTAAAAAAAATATCTGGTCTATGGGAGGGGGTGTTTAGTGGATCGTCTAACCTCTATTGCCGGAAAAAAACGGCGTCTGCCTTTCAAGTTTAAATTTGAAATGCGTTGGCAGACGGTGACTCGCCAGCTCACTAGCTGGGCCCCCTGAAAGCCGCCAGTACATAGGCGAAGGGGGCAACAAACGTGTGAGCGGCTAGGGGTGTAGAGAGGTGTGGCCCCGGTTTCGCCGTCGCGGGTCTTAAAGACCCGGAGTGGGTTTCCCCGTTATTACGCCATTAGACACTTCCACCCCCGAGCATATAGCTCTGGCGGCCCCCCTCTAGCCGGCCGATAAAGGCAAGCCAGAGTTGAGAGTCCTGCGGGCACTCTTGGGGTTCCACTCCAGCCAGCCAATAAAGGCAAACTGAAGATGAGGCCCTGACCGACTGTCTGAGGCAATAAGGTACGCAGTGTCGCCACTCACCAACAGCTCGCCACAAGCTGCCCTGCGGTTTGTAAGCTTTTCAGTAGACCTCATGACACATTTTTTACTATATTATGGGGTTGTAGAAAGCTAGTCTAATGTTCCCTCCGGTTTTACGTTAATCTCATGGTGAGGTAACGCCTTTCCCAGAGGGGGTTTATTATTATTAGCCTGTACTGTCCCACTGCTGGGCAAAGGCCTCCCTCCATTCCTTCCACTTGTTGCGATTCTGTGCAGCTTCATGCCAAACCTCAAGAAAGGCATCCAACTCGTCCCGCCATCTTCTGCGCGGTCTGCCGCGACCCCGTCTCGCTGTCTCAGGGCTCCATTCTTGTGCTATACGGGCCCACAGCTCATTTGGCATACGGCAGACATGCCCTGCCCAGTCCCACTTCAGCTGGGCGGCCTTTTCAGCCACGTCGACAGTTTGAGTTTTGGAGCGCAGTATTGTGTTTCGAACTCGATCAGTTAATTTAACACCAAGTATACTGCGCTCCATAGCTCTTTTTTAAAATAAATTATTGTTATTCTTCTTACAATTGTTTTATTTTAATTTTAAGAACAATAATTACATACAAATTGTTTTCCACGAGATGAAATTATATATTTTATTTGTACATTCCTTTATCATTCAGTTTATCGGTCTTTTATCATACCACATCACTATATTTTGCGTTTGTGTTAAACGTCAACATAAACTCACCCCGATAAATCAGCCCTCATCAAGCTGTCTCCCCCCCCCCTATGTCCACGCCAGCAACGCCCTAAGCCGAGGTCCGAGTCCCACTAGGGGTCGCCCTTAGTGCTGTTGTTGCAGGTAGTCATGATGTTAGTGTAGTACAAGTAGTTAGCTTAGGTTAAGTATTTTACTTCCCCCCATTGGCTGGAGACCCTTCAGGTCTCGCCAATAACTGCCCGGTTACGTAGAAACCGTCCCCTAGGACGACCTACTGCAGTCCAATGGAAAAAAAAAAAAAAAAAACGTCAACATAAATGAATACGACGAAGTTATTGTTAGTGTGCGTGTTTTTTGTTTGTATTCCGGCTTTTATTTTAGTGTGAGTTCATAGCTACACGATATATATATGTGTTAATCTGTAAATGTGTGCTGTACGTGTTTACCGCGTCCCCCCCAAAATTTGGCAGAATAAAATGTTTGGGAACTTGCGCATTGCTACCTCCATAGGTATATGCTCTAAGACTCTAAGAGGTAATCATAAACAAATGTACACCCTGCAAAAATTCGGGAAGATTATTCAATACAAGTCACATCTCTAGCGTCTTTTAGTGACACATCCTCTTGACATCTATCATTTTCAGATTACAAACAAAACGCATCTTGTCATACATTGATCAATATTTTTAGTGTTTATTAATCGCTGTTTAATTTTGGTTCCCATAATATTAGGCTCACAATATCTGTAATGGAAGCAAAACCAACACTGAGCAAACACAAAAGCACAAGCAGTCTCGGATCAACCGATAAGCAGAGTAAGCAACTTCTTAGGGCATCACATCTCACGCACTAATATGATTGCACCACTGACCAGGAGGTCTACTCCCTAAGCACGCAGTCCGTGGTTTCGGCCTTAGTTACGAACGTTTCCTACTCCCTATCACCTACGGACATACGATTATTTCGGGGCCTGAACTAAGAATGAATGACAACACGATTTGACAGTTGTCCCTACTAACGATGTGTTTTTGCCCGGCCGAAAATTTGAACTTGACGCTTGTTTTGTTCACTCCTACGTTTCGGGCTACTGTCGGACGGGCGACTAACTTCTTTGACAAACTTAGGGAGTAGGCCCCCAGAAACGAATGGTCACTTGTATCATCATTCTCCTGCCCTTATCCCAATTTATTTGGGGTCGGCGCAACATGTATTTTTCTTCCATACTTCTCGATTAGTCGTCATCTCGGTAGTCACCCCCTTTTAACCATATCATCATTCACACATTCCATCCATCGTTTCTTTGGTCTTCCCCTACTCTTATAGCCATCGACATTCATACTCAAAACTCTCCTCACTACATTTTCCTCTTTTCTCCGTAACACGTGCCCATACCATGACAACCGATTTCCACACAACTTTTCAGTTATCGGTGCCACTTTCAGACTTCCTCTTATATACTCATTTCTTACTTTATCCATTCGTGCAACACCACGCTTAGCATTATCATCTCTGCTGCATGCGATTGCCTTTCATTCATCCCTTTTATGGCCCAACATTCTGATCCATACAAGACAGCAGGTCTAATCATGGTCACTCGTATGGAATAAAAAAAAACTTGCGTAAAATTAGTAGGTCATATCATCATCATCCTTCTGTCCTTATCCCAATTTATTTGGAGTTGGCGCAGCATGTATTTTTCTTCCATACATCACTATCAGTCATCCTCTCAGTATTCACTTCCTTCCTGGCCATATCATCTTTCACACAATCCATCCATATACTCACAAAATCTTCAATAGTGCTATTCATAAATTACATGAATATTAAGCGATTTGCCTCGTACAATTTCATCTTAATCTCACACCACAATTTTCACAACGACAAAATGGAATCGGGTTTTCCTGATGCGGAAAGAACCCTGGGTATTGTCTGATTGGGAAGGGTTGTGAAATACAAAGATTTAAAAAAAAGACTATACCTGAGCACGTGACCTCAATGTTCAACTACATTTAGGTCAGCTTCCAGTCTATCACGAGTCTATCAGTCTATCCAGTCACGAGCTCATATATCGTCTAGGCAAAGGCTAAGCAGAAGAATTTCAAAGGACATCTGACAAAATGGACCAAAAAGTAACTTAACCGGCCAAAGAAAATTATGCATATATTATGATAGTATACATGAATACCTAAACATTTTTTAATATGACGACATTCCTCTAGGTCTGATATCTGAGTCACTACATATCGACGGCCGCAAAGAACAAAAAGACAACTGCATTTCTGCGAAATTCACTTTTTACATAATTGAAATCAGAATTCTTTATTTTATCTGGTGATATTTTTTTTTCATAAAAAATCTCATTTTTTCCTTGTATTTTGTCGCGTATTTAAAGACAACTACACCTTTTTTTACAAAGTAACGAAGTACATACGCACATCTACAATTGTCCGTATGTGCGTCGTCAAATTCGGCGCGTCGCATGCCATAAACAAAGATATCAGTTACATGACCGTTTTATCACGGGCGGCGGGGCAGTTGACTTTTTTTAACTTGCATACTTAATTATTTCTACGACTTCAATTTTGTTAATCTACATTTCGTAATACACACATCAAAAGTGTCTAGGGATAATACATATTTTAGCGAATTACTGCAAGTTCTTAAATTGTTTTTTTTGGACTCCTCATAGTTTCTTAGCTACCTTTTCATAACATAAAAAACAAAAGTTTTTGAATTTCGATTAAAAGTTGAAAATCTTCTGTCTAGTCGTTTTTCTATAAAATCCAGCAACGGTTTTGAAACAAAACCGGTACCATTTCTACCACACTTCTGAGTCAGATCAATATACATGAATGCTACTCATAATATGGATAGAAGACGTCACTTGAGTTGAGAAAAAACGATCAGAGCCGTGGGAATGTTGGAAGCTGGCTCACGGCAACGTACTGTGGCCATCGCTCTGAGCACTACGCAGAGTATAAGAAGTCACTTCTGGACACTACCGTATCACTGGCAGCGTAGCTGAGCGCCATGGAGGACGAACTTGCATTACCACAGGTAGACAAGATCTTAACATACAAATCACTGCTCGATAGAATCCTAAAATTAGTGCGATGATGTTAATTACGAGGGTTTATCGCTCTTCGTTCCACCTAGCCTTTTCCCAACTATGTTGGGGTCAGCTTTTAGTCTAACCAGTGTGGCTGAATACCAGTATTTTACACGGACTGACTGTCATCAGACCTCCGTAACCCAGTTGCTGGGCAATGCTGATATCCTAAGGTTAGACCGGTTGTCAGATTTTCGGACTTCTGACTACCCGTAACGACTATCACAAGTATTTGTATACACCCAGGACCGACGGCTTAACGTGCTCTCCGGGGCACGGAAACTAAAATAAGATAATAATAAGAAATGTATGCTTAAGCACCACGCGGCTACCGACAGCAAAAAGGATGGGGCGCGTCTTCGTGGACTACTGAACGCATAGTACAATAAAAAGTAAAGACATGTAAATGCATTATTCAATGTAATATGATTATGTTTTTCTCATGCTGTGCAAGATGAGTATTCAAAGGCTTCATCGCTCTTCAGGGTTGTTAATAAGCGATCAAACTATTAGAAATCGTTTGCACAAAGTTAATATCCGTTTCGAAGGCCGCTATGAGTGCCACCAGTTGAGCCCTGCAATCGTAGGGCCCATTCACAATGGGCTCGTGAACACAGCACTTGGGCAGAAGAAAAGTGGCGTTATGTGTGCTTTTCTGATGAATTTCGCTTTGACGTGAGACCAGATACTAGATGTATACGGTATACGGTATTGGTGGCCCTCAGGATGCTAAAAACGTGGAACAATAATGATATGGCCGAGTATTTGAATCGGTGGAAGAACCGAACTGATTTAAATTAGAGGCAATCTCAATGCACAGATTTACGCTGAAATGATTGTTTCGGATATTGTCATTTCTTTGCGGACCCAGTTGTGTGCTTTATTTCAACTTATGCTTGATAAAGCACATCCAAATATAGCCAGAATCGTTAAATAACACTTGCTGAAGCTATCATCAACGTCCTACGGTAGAAAAACAGACTGCCGATTGATCATTTTATACGACAAAAACCTTTAATAACTTAGTTTGTAATTTGATTATTTCTTGAAGAAAAGATTACGAAGAAATTATTTTTTGTTTAGTAAGTTTGATTATTGTGATAAAATAAGCTTTACTTACGTGTATTAACACGGGTTCTATTCCTTTGATCCTTTGCGTTGCTTTTGTGTGATTATAACTTGTATAAGATTTGATTATTTAACTGTTTTTGAATAGTAACTCCTTAGAAATGTTATTTTATCTGCAAATATTGCATTTTTGTTACTTTTAAATATGATTGCGATGATTAAAAAAGAATCACTGACTAAGAATAACTTAATTCTTTTCTTGAACTCCAATAGCTCATCATATTAATGGTAAATTATCTGCAATATCAATATCTGAACCTTTAGAATTACGAAGTAATTTGAAACAACTACAATATTCTGGTGTCAATCACACATACCCTTTACTTATTGTCGTAGTTAGATATCTATATATATAAAAGAAAGTCGTGTTAGTTACTTCACTTATAACTCAAGAACGGCTGAACCGATTTAGCTGAAAATTGGCAGGGAGGTAGTTTAGAGCCAGGAGAAGGACATAGGATACTTTTTATCCCGTTCGACATCATGTAGGTAGGTAGTAGGTAGGTAGTAGGTAGGTAGTAGGTAGGTAGTAGGTAGGTAGTAGGTAGGTAGTAGGTAGGTAGTAGGTAGGTAGTAGGTAGGTAGTAGGTAGGTAGTAGGTAGGTAGTAGGTAGGTAGTAGGTAGGTAGTAGGTAGGTAGTAGGTAGGTAGTAGGTAGGTAGTAGGTAGGTAGTAGGTAGGTAGTAGGTAGGTAGTAGGTAGGTAGTAGGTAGGTAGTAGGTAGGTAGTAGGTAGGTAGTAGGTAGGTAGTAGGTAGGTAGTAGGTAGGTAGTAGGTAGGTAGTAGGTAGGTAGTAGGTAGGTAGTAGGTAGGTAGTAGGTAGGTAGTAGGTAGGTAGTAGGTAGGTAGTAGGTAGGTAGTAGGTAGGTAGTAGGTAGGTAGTAGGTAGGTAGTAGGTAGGTAGTAGGTAGGTAGTAGGTAGGTAGTAGGTAGGTAGTAGGTAGGTAGTAGGTAGGTAGTAGGTAGGTAGTAGGTAGGTAGTAGGTAGGTAGTAGGTAGGTAGTAGGTAGGTAGTAGGTAGGTAGTAGGTAGGTAGTAGGTAGGTAGTAGGTAGGTAGTAGGTAGGTAGTAGGTAGGTAGTAGGTAGGTAGTAGGTAGGTAGTAGGTAGGTAGTAGGTAGGTAGTAGGTAGGTAGTAGGTAGGTAGTAAGTAGGAAAAAGTGCATTGCAACGCATGCGGGTACAGCTAGTATATTATAAAATAGAATAGCAATATCTCCTCATATATGTAAAATTATTTGGGAATCAGGAATTACAAAGTCCTACGTAGAAGCGAACATATGGCAGTTGACTCAGTTAGTTATTTATTTTGTGCGAAGTAGAAAAAGACATATGCCGTATTTCGAAAAAGAAAAAAAACCAGTTAATTGACCTTCATTATTTTGTTCGAAATGCCGAATTAATTAACTATTGCAAATTTAAAGAAGCTAGCTTTGTTCTTGTAGAAGTTATTACATTTTCGCGTTAAAAACGCTCTCCTGAAAACTAGTGATTTTGTAGATAGCCGTTTGTTCTTTGCGGCCGTCGATATGGTTAAAATATTCCATTTCAAACTAAAAAAGAATTTGTAAGTGAAAAACATGTACCAAACGTTACTTGTTATTATACAAACATTAATTAAGATACTATGTACTGTTAGTTAATATCTTACGGTTAAAGATCTTTATTTTCTCAAAAGAATAACAAATTCACTTACAGAGAAAACATAAACTTATTATGTGTAACAATACGCCATCATATCTTAACGCTTAAATTATTATTTTTTTCATTAAGATCGAACTTTTTAACCTTATGTAGTGACTCAGATATTCAGACCTAGAGGAATAACGTCAGAATAAAAAATGTTTAGGTATTCATGTCCTATCATAATATGTATATACCTACTTTTCTTTGGCCAGCTACTTTGGATTTTGGTCCAAAAATGTATGAAGCTTGTCAAGTCTCCTTTTCGATTACAATAATATATTATCTCTCTGCTTCATTAGTACAGTGATCGCAAACGTGGCTATCTAAAGGAAGATCCTAAGTTTGATGTCAGGGAGTAAAAAGTGTTATTAGATTCTTCTGTTTATAGGCAATTCTCACTAGCAACATATTGGGATGCATTAAAAGAGCCTCCACGAGTGACGATACTTAACGGCACATACGGCTTACCCTTTTTTTTTTTTTTTTTTTTTATCGTGGGAAAATCCTCATGGATACCCTTCGCCTGGGTAAGGCGAAGGATTATGCCGAACTCTTACCGGCTAAAAACCCACGGTGTTCCTACTCCTGACCCTTGGCCGGGGTCACGGGATTCGCAGCTGCATGCACCGCAACCCCGGCAGGCCTCGGTCCGCCAGCCCCTGGCGGACCTCTCCTTCTGTGGGGCCTTGCCCCACGTCCTCCTGAGAGGCGCGCACGGAACACATGCGCGCCGCCTTCTCGGGCCTGTTACTGGTCGGGCGACGGGTCCCCTAACCCGTCGCCCGCAGGCCACACACTAGGGTGGCCGGAGATCGTCGCGCGCCCTCCGGCGGCGCCCGGTGCGTCTGGCGCGGGAAGGGAGAGTGGCCGTCGCCTCTCTCTCCCTCTCCGCTCCCTCCTTGGTCGCCATCACCACCTCGCAAAAGGAGGTGACGGCTTCCCACGCACTCTCGCTCCCGACCATGGACAGAACCACGGCCGGAAGCGAGAGGTCACCACCGATCGCCGCGACTAGTTCACGGCGCTGCGTCGCCCACGCACGGCACTCCTGCAACGTGTGCAGCGCCGTGTCTTCCAGGCAGTCGACGCAGTGATGACATCCGGGCGTCTGCTCCCGGCCTATGCGACACAGGTACTTCCCGAAACACATACGGCTTACCCTGGGCAATCAGCTCCACTACCAACCTTGCTGACTGGCTAGTCTTTTCACCACGGCATGAGCTATTCTCAACTAGCTCGTGTCTACTCTAGAGAAGATGAAGAAGTAGTAGCTGGGCTAGTTTAGTTTTTTTTTTTTTTTGTGGTCGCCTTTATGACAATGGACTTCTAACCAGGATTTGGTTGAATGTTGGTGAAGCACGCGTGTTGTTAAACATAGATTATTAATTCATTCATATTCAAACAATGTTTCAGGAATTGGAAAAGAATCTGTAACAGAAACGATTATTAAAATACTAGCTTTAATATCAATATTACTATTTCCACTCATACTTATAGTCTGCTTTCGGGTAAGTTATTTTATTACTAAATATTACTTGTCATATCAAACAGTCTGATTTCCGTGTAAGTCACTTTATTTCCAATTGATATAAGAAGGGATAAAGAGATTACTTAACACGTACAATGGTCCACTTAAAGGACTAAGTGCGGAAACCACATCTCCTAAACTCAAACTCAAAACTCATTTATTCAAAATAGACTAGAATTACTTAGTTCTTTTTGAACGTTAGTTTTACAATATTATAGACATCCCACAAAAAGCCCTCCCTTCACCGCTTCCTAGTGTTTTTGCTGTGAAGAAGAAACTAAAAAATCTCGTAACACAGAAGAGATTACTTATTAAGATGATCGGCATCCAGCATCCATCTGCGACTTGACTACTTGAGTAACTCTGGGAAGCTCCTAGGCAGATGAACATAATCATTTATGTTTTATAACATTTGTGAGACACATTCATATTTATGATTAGTTACGGTTTTCTCACGTGCATTAAGGGATCCGTTTGGGTCCGAAAGTCGGGCAATCCCGAAATGCACGTGAGTAAATCGTAACTAATAAAAAAAAAAAATATTTTTTAATTATCAATCGACTTTAGGTGGTCAAGCAGTATAAGCGCGCGGTTATTCTGCGCTTCGGCAGAGTTCGGATAGATTCACCAGCTGGACCAGGAATAATATGGGTTATACCCTGCACTGACGCCGTCGAGACGATCGACCTTAGAACTCAATCTTTCAACCTGCCGCCCCAAGAAGTGAAGTTTTTTTTATAACTATTAGCACAGTCTACCTATATCTTACTCCTTACAGTCGGTCAACGTAGAACATTGTCGCAGAGCAATCGTGCGGGGGTTGCGCGGTGAAGGAGCGAAGGTTATGTCCCGAGTAGCCATACTGCATACTTGGGACATAACCTCCGCCCCTACATAATTATGACATTTCATAGGACCTGTCAAATGTATGGGCGTTGACCCACTGTATGTAATAAGTAGGTACACTGTGCTATTAGTTTAAAATATATCATCATCACATAAGGCACTGCGCAAACGTAGGCACGTAGTACATTAGTACCTACTAAATTGTATGCTTAAACTTCTAGTTCTTCACTTCGTTGCTGGTTTCTTACGTCCGCCACTAAAAACAAAACGATTTACGTTTACGCAGCGATTTGCCAGTTATCATTTGTTTGTGTCCGTACTGTAAAGGGGTGTCCTACGTAAGCGACATGATGCGACACGACACGATAGATGAAAAATACGCGTTCTACATACATAGGCCACCGGTAGGGAATGCCGTTGTTTTGATTGCGCTCGTTCGTCGCGTTCGCAGCATCGCATTGCGTCGCGTTTGTCGCTTATGCCAAACAGTGTAAGGTTTTGTAAATCAGTTATGTAATTTTGTTTTTAAAACTTTTATCAAAATTTGAAGTTAAAAAATAATGAGTTTAATCATTTATTTATTTAAATTTGGCATCAAGGCCCTTATAAGAAAAATACAATATAAAACTTACAACTAACATAAAAATACTAATAATGGTGGCTCTGTTTAAACTGCTATCTGCCTAATATTTTAATTATCCAATAACTAGCACGATAAGGCTGAGGCTACACAAAAATAAAAACGACCACGACTATAAAATAAATAATAATTGTCTTACAAACTTGTGGTTCGTGATCGATAATGACTCTAAACTTTTTGTTTCAGATTCTTACGAAAGATTCTGTTACGGTAACAGTTGCTGCAGTCGTCTACTACCACATATTGAGACCGCTTAGTTGCCTATTAAACATCCAAAGCCACCAGTAAACTATCAAGTTGCTTCAAAACTATTATAGCTCCCGCAGATGATTGATTGTGTTCCAACTAAACTGCCCAATTTTATTTGTCTTGAGCGCTAACTTTTCTCTAAGGACCAAATCACACTTAGCGTATGATACATCGTGTATCTGGCGCAGTAATGCGCGCGCACGAAACTTCTAGTCCCAGGGGCGGATTTCCCTATAGGCCAGGTAGGCCCGGGCCTAGGGCGGCAAAATTAAGGGGGCGGCAAAATTTGGTGGGTTTTTTTAGGAATCGCGCCTTCTTTGAACCTTACCGCCAACTCAATAAACTCAACTCAAATGTAAAAACTCGAGTGTAAAAACTCAAAAATGTGTAAACAGCATCTCGCAAAAATAATTACACAATACAATACAATACTCTTTATTGTACACAAAACAAACAAGGAACATTACTTTATAAATAGAGATGTACAATGGACGGTCTTATCGCACTAGGCGATTTCTTACACGTATTACTTATAAATAGAAAGGGTAAGCATCAGTATTTGAAACACTGATTGAGATAATTTTATCATTTACTGACTTTCGTTGTTTTTTTTTTATTTTAATTTGATTCCTATAGTTCATTTAATTTTTCGTGATTTATAGCGAGTAGGGGGCGGCAATATTTCATAGGCCTTTCATGCGGCCTAGGGCTGCCAACGCATCAAATTCGCCCCTGTCTAGGCCCTATTACGCTCGGTGTAATGACGTAAAATACGCATGGTGAGGCCGCGCAAGAGAATTTCTATGTAGCGCGATGCATACGCGTAATGCAGCAATCGTTTCGTTTCTAATTTTTTTTTCGGCGTGACGCGCACATCACTGTTTAGTCATTGTTGCCTTGCATAACGAAAGGTACAGTCAGTGTACATGATCTGCATATGCAACTCAAAATCTTTGTTTTGTTGAAAAGTAAGAACGTATTGTGTCAAACGTCTGTGGGAGCCCTTATTTTTTATGTTTTTGTTTACTCAGTAATTACGAGTTTTTGTATTTGCAGTTATGCTACAGAACTAATAACGGTTGCCACTTTAAGAAATATTCTTGGTCAGCACACGTTATATAATTTATTGACAAGTCGGGAATCTATTAGTTTTAACTGCAGGACGGAAGTAGACAAGACCACATCTGAATGGGGCATTGTCATGGAACGAGTTGAAATGTAACTATCCTTAGTGCTAGCATGTTTATATTTAACTAAAAGGAAAGTTCTCGAGGGCCAAAAGTATAGCTACGCTGAGTTATCTGTGAAATAAGTGGAGACACCATTGTCACCTGAATTATGCTACAACAAATCGCTTTTTTAAGAAAATTAATAAATACAAGGTGATTGGTAAAACACTAACAACCTCTTAACCCTACAGTGCATGATTTTTTTTTCAGTAATGAATAAAATATATGTGGTTGCATAAATTACTGCAAATTTGGAAAAAATAGTAAAAAAAATCGCCATAGATTATTTACTTAAAAAATTGAGGTTTTTTTATATGACCCATAAGTGTCACAAAATGCAATGAGTTCAATTTTTTTACTGTGTATGGGGTAATGTAGAAGTAATAAAATTGGTTGATTAATAAACGTTTTAATTAAAAAAAAAATTAAACTTTAATATAAAAATGGAAATAAACCTTTAGTCTTACAAATCACAAACATAGGAACATAAAAGAGATCAAAATTACGCAAAAATAGACACAGCATGGCTAATCAATATTATTGTCATGAATTTCTGCCTACTTATGGAATGAAATAAAACAATTCTTGTCTTTGTTTAGACATAGTGCGACATTACATTTCTGGCAAGTCACAAAAGACTTTCCTTTACACCCTGGTAACTTGCAACGCTGCCTAGGGTTAGACCAAAACGGAAAATGGTCAACACCGTCAATCCTGGAATCTCTAGGTGGTACAATAGCTTTCGGCTTCTTCTTTTTCCTTTCTTCCAGCATATCGGAAATCAGTGATGATGGTCGTCCTCTTTTTCGAATAAGTGATGGCCCAGAGAGACAGAGAGCTTTAGCTACTTCCATTCTAAATTCACGTAACTTCATCAAACGAGTGTTATTTTGTCTTTGCTCTTCCATCCTTTTGTACAAGAGCCAACTGTTTATGACCATTACATCCATCAAGTGGTAGAATAACCTCATGTACCATTTCCTAGTACGCATTTTTATTTTATGCTTTCCGATAAAAGAATCGAGCAAATCGACGCCACCCATATGTCGGTTGTAGTGACGTATAATGTTGGGGCAGTCGATATCCACGTAACGTTTACTCTTCTTACAAAAGCGTTTGACCTTTTCTTTAGGTTCCTCACCAACAAAAGAAGATGTTAGAACAACAGGTTTGTTGTCCATCCACATAACTGTCACAACTGGTATTCCATCTACGGTAGTACTCCACTCTTCTGAATACCCACGTGATCTCTTAGCTTTGAGTAGTTCTTTATGAGTGGGTATCTGTATATTTTTTCCCAGGCGACCTTTATTTACAGTACCCAATGTATGTATTTCTAATTTCGCTAAATATGACACCAATTCAGGAGAAGTATAATAATTATCAAAGAACACTTTATAATTTTCTTGCCTAGGAACACTTCTACATAACCGTACTACAATGTTGCTACTCGCGCCTAAATCAGGTTCATCAGGTAGCCTCAGTTCAGGATTATTTTCAGCGCCGGAGTAAATTTCGAAATCATAGGCAAAACCTGTGTCATCACATAATACCAATAACTTGTATCCCCATTTATGGGGTTTATTTGGAAGATATTGCCGTAAAAAGTTGCATGCTTTCGTCGCACACATTTGCTCGTCAACTGAAAGTGTTTCTTTTTTGGGAATCCTCTGACATTTTTTTTTCAAGGTCTCAAGAAGAGGTCTTATTCTAAATAGTCGGTCATGTCCTGGGACACCTCTTGGTTTATAATTTTCATTATCATTGAAATGTATGAAAGCACGCAATTTCTCAAAATCTGTTAGAGTCATTGTGTTATAAATCAATGGTACTCCTAGCTCACAATTCCATAGCAATCGTATGTTAGATTGAGGTACCAGACCCAACAGAAGACATATACCGAAATATTTTTTGAGCTCTAATACTGTCACCTTGCAGGGCTTGGATGGATCTCTCTGAATACTATATTTGGTGGATTCCTCTGCAATATGCTGAAGTAAATCTTCGTCAAAGAAATATAAGAAATATTGTAGAGGCGTTTCAAAGTCCTCGAAGGGTGCACCTAGCTTGTCATTGCCCTTGAAGGGAGTAGATGGTGGTCGAAAAATATTTCTACGCCATAGATATCTTCTTTTATTTCTAGAAGTTCTTACCATCGGATGAGCTGGTCGGATTTGAGAGTGACTTGAGTGATCTCGTGATGAGCGTCTATTCAAAACAGGTGAAGAACTGGATTCAGGAACATTTATTTGACTTGAGGTACTAGGCTGCGGTTCTCTAGTTGTGCCGTCCGTAATTACAGATAAGGTACTTCCCTGTACTGCGAAGGCATCCAAGGTTTCTTCTAAAAAATCATCCTGAGATAATTGAGGATTACCCCCTAATCCACCCATAACCAAATCACGAAGTGTGATCAAATCATCTTCGCTATCCTCATCAGACGCTTACAGTCCATCTTCGCTACCTGACGGTACTTCCAACATAGTCTGGATGTCTTTATCCGTCACCGATTTGTGAGGCCTCATCTGAAATAAACGGGAGTTTGAAAATACCATTTTGCACGGTGTGACATATCAGTCACATACAAAAAAAAACCAATATTGTGTACAATTTACAGCAAAATCATTCAAAAGTTAGTATATTATAAAATATAAGCATAACCTTACCTCCTGTATTTATTTATATTCAAAAACACGACGTTTTAATTTTTTTTAGAATTTTTTTCACTCACGTAAAGTAACTTCACAGTAACCACCCGAAAATTTGAATTCAAATCAATTTGAAGCACACTAGCGCCAACTTGTCAACTGGGTAAACTATTTTCTATAATCAATATACTTCGTAGTTTCGCTGTTAGATGCTAGATGGCGGTTAGCTAAATTGTGGATTGAAATAATGGAAGTTTTTTGGTATGACCCATATGTGTCACACTATGCGCTGTAGGGTTAAGGGTACTATGAACAACTTTTACTATGGGACCAAATCTGAAATCAGCTTTAAAATTGAAATCAGAAAAAAAAATTAGCTGTTCCGTACATTTATGTTCGCATAACTCGTCAAAATGTAGGGAACGGCTGTTTTTTTTCGCGATTTCATATTTGGTCCCATAGTAAAAGTTGTTCATAATGATGAGCACAATGACCCCTTAAGAGGTGTTTAGTGTTTTACCAAACACCCTGTATATGTAATTTATAACGTGAAAAACTAATAGTAGGTACCAGTAATGCAGCAGACTGTACATGTGCCTATTATATTTAATCATCTGAATCAATGTTAGCCGTCGCTATCAAAAACGCTAATTTATAAAATACTAGAGGTCACTCGCAGCTTCGCCCACGTGGATGTCGTTTATCGCGTAGATACGTTGCGGTTTTCAGGATAGAAGTAGCCTATGTCCTTTTTCGGGTTCCAGACTACCTCTGAACCAAGTTTCATCAAAATCGGTTCAGCGGTTTAGGCGTGAAAGCGTCACAGACAGACAGAGTTCCTTTCACATTTATAATATTAGTAGGGATAAGATGAATGTCTCATCTAGATAATGACCAACAATTCCTAAAACGTGGAATCAGTTTCTTTATGAAGCTTAATCATACCAAAGCTATACATTAGCTATTATTTTATAAAAATATCGTACCTTTCTTACGGTATATAGATACCTTTTTCACTTTACCTCATATTTTTAGAAAGGATATCTTTTTACCTTATGAACTCCAAAAGGCAATGGCCGCCGAAGCTGAAGGCACTCGCATAGCTAAAGCAAAAGTGATTGAAGCAGAAGGTGAAATAAAGGCAGCTGAAAACCTAAAAGAAGCTTCTCAAATAATTATGGAGAATCCACATATTATGCTGGTAAATAATACCTGTTATTATAACTAAGTAATTTTCGTGCCTCGAAGAGCAAGTTAAACCGTTGGTCCCGGGTGTCATACGAATATCTATGATAGTCGTCACGGGTAGCCAGAAGCCAGAAAGTTTGACAACCGGTCTAACCTTAGGATATTGGCATTACCCAGTAACTGGGTTGCGGAGATCTGATGGCAGTCGCTCCATGTAAAACGTTTGACGACACGTTTGGTGCAGTGGCTTAGCGATTGTTTCGATTCCCGCACGGCACAAATATTTGTATGGCCTACAGATAGTTGCTCCAGGTCTGATTGTTTGTGCACGCTCATTTGCGACAACGTGTTAAGTGAGAAGAACGGATTTTTCAAAAAACGCCTTTGAAAGTTTGGAATAAAGGCGTTTTCTGAAAAACGCCTTTATTCGCGGTCTTCGGACTTAATACGTTCTTGTTTGCAAATGAGCGTGTGTAGATTTGTGTCTGTAAACGCAACCACGATAAGGAAGAAATCCGTTGTGAGGGGAAACGTTTGAAAAAATAAGAAAAATCTGGTACTCAGCCGAATCTGGTGAGACTGGAAGCTGACCTCAACATAGTTGAGAAAATGGTAGGCAAAGTATTTGTTCGTTCTTGACGCAAATTGAAATTGCTCTATTACTTTTCATGGACCCTACATTGCTAGAGCTATAATTTGCTTAACTTGGTCATGGTCCCAACAAAATCTAACAGTGATCGACTTTTACGGCAGCTGTAAAACTAACCAGTGCCTGTAGACAAATGGCAATCGATGATCGCTAAAGAATAGAAAGATGTACTAGATTGACATAACGTCAGTGAAGTTCTAACAGTGCGGAAGTCAAAAATGGCTACTTTACACGAGAGTGAAAATACTATTTAAAACGAGCGTAACCTGTGCTAGACGCAATATTGTTTTTGTGTTTATCATTACAAATGAACTCTTTGATGATTTAAGCCTTTGAAAATCTTAATAAGTAGTCTTTTTCATTTCAAGTTATATTGTGACTTTCGCTGTGTTGTCTGTTTTTGTCACAAAATGACTTACGCAGTGATAGAACTTCACTGACGATAAGCTTTCGACTGGTCAAGCGACTGTTATGTCATTTCCATACATTCAATTGGGGTTTCTTTTATCTAGCGATCATCGTTTGCCATTTCGACGGCAGCAAAGAACAAACGGCTATCTACAAAATCACTAGTTTTCAGGAGAGCGTTTTTAACGCGAAAATGTAATAACTTCTACAAAAATAAAGCTAGCCTCTTCAAATTTGCAATAGTTATATTATTCGGCATTTTGAACAAAACTATGAAGGTCAATTAACTGATATATATTTTTTTTTCGAAATACGGCAGATGTCTTTTTCTACTTCGCACAAAATAAATAACTAACTGAGTCAACTGCCATATGTTCGCTTCT
Source organism: Amphipyra tragopoginis (assembly GCA_905220435.1). Classification (NCBI taxonomy): domain Eukaryota; kingdom Metazoa; phylum Arthropoda; class Insecta; order Lepidoptera; family Noctuidae; genus Amphipyra; species Amphipyra tragopoginis. Next base: position 10,542,558 of record HG991997.1, on the reverse strand, counting down.
ACGTAGGACTTTGTAATTACTGATTCCCAAACAATTTTACTTATAAAAGGAGATATTGTTATTCTCTTTTATAATATATATCTAACTACGACAACAAATAAAGGGTAACTATGACTGACACCAAGATATTGTAGTTGTCTCAAATTACTTCGTAATTCTAAAGGTTCAGATATTGATATTGCAGATAACATGCTATTAATATGATGAGCTTTTGGAGTTCAAGAAAAGAATTAAGTTATTCTTAGTAATTTCTTCTTTTTTAATCATCGTAATCATATTACAAAGTAACAAAAATGCAATATTTGTAAAGAAAATAAAATTTCTAAGGAGTTACTATCTTCAAAAACAAATCAATAATCGAATCTTATACAAGCCATTATCATACAAAAGCAAAGCATAGGATCAAAGGAATTGAACCCGTGTTAATACACGTAAGTAAAGATTATTTTATCACAATAATCAAACTTACTGAACAAATAATAATTTCTTCCTAGTCTTTTCTTCAAGAAATAATCAAATTCCAAACTAAGTTATTGAAGGTTTTTCTTGCATAAAATGAACAGTCGGTAGTCTGTTTTTCTACCGTAGCACGTTGATGATAGCTTCAGCAAGTGTGTTTTAATGATTCTGACCGTGTTTGGACGTGCTTTATCACGCATAAGCTGAAACAAAGCACCCAACTGGGTCTGCAAAGAAATGACAACATCCGAAACAATCATTTCAGCGTAAATCTATGCATTGAGATTGCCTCTGATTCAAATCAGTTCTGTTCTTCCATCGATTCAAATACTCGGCCATAACAATATTTTTCCACGTTTTTAGCATCCTGAGATCCACCAATACATCTAGTATCTGGGTGTTTCTCCGTTTTTTTTAAATTTTATGTAACAAATCATTATTCTCTCAGATTGTTAACGTTACAGTAGCTTCCAGTCATTGTAATTCTTCTTTTACTATTTGACTGCAGTGGCGTAGTATCCATTTGCATTATCATTTGATTAGGTTTTTATGCCTATATTGTTAACTCCGCCATGAGGATAATGATTAGTCTAATAAAAGTTAAAATAATTCAGAGAAACACCCATCTGGTCTTATGTCAAAGCGAGATTCATCAGAAAAGCACACATAACGCCATTTTTCTTCTGCCCCATTTCTGTGTTCACAAGCCCATTGTGAACGGGCCCTACGATTGCAGGGCTCAATCAGTGGCACTCGTAGCGGTCTTTGCGAACAGAGATTGACTTTGTGCAAACGGTTTCTAATGGTTTGATCGCTTATTAACAACCCTGAAAAGCGATGAAGCCTTTGAATGCTCATCTTGCAAAGCATGAGAAAAATAAATGTATATTTCATTGAATAATGTATTTACATGTTTTTATTGTACTGTGCGTTCAGTCCACGAATACGCGCCCCAGTCCTTTTTGCTGTTGGAAGCCGCGTGGTGCTTAAGCATACATTTCTTTTTATTATCTTATTTTAGTTTCCTTGCCTCGGAGAGCACGTTATGCCGTCGGTCCGGGTATCATACGAATACCTGTGGTAGTGTCGTTATGGGTAGTCAGAAGTCCGAAAGTCTGACAACCGGTCTATCCTTAGGATATAGGCATTGCCGCGCAACTGAGTTGCGGAGGTCTGATGACAGTTTCTCCGTGTAAAAGACTGGTGTTCAGCTCACCGTTTAGACTAAAAGCTGACCCCAACATAGTTGGGAAAAGGCTAGGCAGAACGAAGAGCGATGAAGCCTCGTAATCACCATCATCGCACTCATTTTAGGATTCCATCGAGCAGTGATATGTATGTAAAGATCTTGTCTACCTGTGGTGATGCGAGTTCATCCTCCATGACGCTCAGCTACGCTGCCAGTGATACGGTAGCGTGTTCAGAAGTGACTTATTATACTCTGCGTAGTGCCCAGAGCGATGGCCACAGTACGTTTCCGAGAGCGAGATTCCCACATTCTTACGGCTCTGATCGTTTTTCCCAACTCAAGTGACATTTTTCGTCCTTAATAGCGTTCATGTATATTGATCTGACTCAGAAGTGTAGTAGAAACGGTTTTGTCTCAAAACCGTTGCAGGATTTTATAGGAAAACGACTTGACAGAAGATTTTCAACTTTTAATCGAAATTCAAAAACTTTCCTTTTTTTATATTATGAAGAGGTCGCTAAATAACTATGAGGAGTCAAAAAAAAAACAATTTAAGAACTTGCAGTAATTCGCTAAAATGTGCTTTATCCCTAGACACGTTTGATGTGTGTATTATGAAATGTAGATTAACAAAATTGAGGTCGTAGAAAGAGTAAGTATGCAAGTTAAAAAAAGTCAACTGCCCCACCGCCCATGACAAAACGGTCATGTGACTGATATCTTTGTTTATCGCATGCGACGCGCCAAATTGTACGACGTACACACGGACAATTGTAGATGTCCGTGTGTACTTCGTTACTTTGTAAAAAAAGGTGTAGTTGTCTTTAAATACGCGACAAAAAACAAAGAAAAAATGAGATTTTGTATGAAAAAAAAATATCACTAGATAAAATAAAGAATTCTGAATTCAATTATGTAAAAAAGTGATTTTCGCAAAAATGCAGTTGTCTTTTTGTTCTTTGCGGCCGTCGATTTGTCTTCAGGCACTGGTTAGTTTTATAGCTGCCGTAAAAGGCGATCACTGTTAGATTTTGTTGAGACCATGACCAAGTCAAGCAAATTATAGTTGCGCTTGAATTCATATTCAACTTTTTTTATTCCTTGTTGCAGCTTCGGTATCTTCAAACGTTGAATTGTATTGCTTCAGACCAGCGCACGACAGTACTATTTCCATTTCCAATTGAGATTCCCGGAATAGTAAGTAGTAACTATAACTTGGACCCTGAAGGCAAGCATTCAACCTATAACTGCAAATATTTAGGAATAGCTTCTTAATAGGGACGATCTATAAACTATTGTTCGATATTTTAGTTGCATTACTTTACGTCGAAAACCAATAATAGTCTATCTATCGATGGTTGGCCGTACTAAATCTATCCGTATTACAGAGGGTTTGAATTTTAGAACGTTCCTCAAACGTACTCGTAAATTTTATTCATCGATCATATTTCAGTTGAGTTTGATGTTTCGAACCCAAGCAGAGATTTGAACTGTATCACACAAGCGTGATCGAGCGCTTGAGCACAGATCGCCTTGTCAATTTACGTCAAACAGTTTGACTTTTGATAATTCGTAACTCTGCTTAAGGCTCAACTGAGCCCGATTCAGCTGAGTAGGTACAATTCAATTACCTTTTTGGAATAAGTGCGATGCTCAAGTACTGACTCTATACATAAACAGTGATCAGGTGATTGGAGTTCAAACTGGACTTGAGGAACGTTCTGTTATACGGACCTAAGTAACTACTAGATATAGAAAATTGACATTACTTCTATAGAGCTTATGTCTTTCTATCTGAAGTAAGCGACACCGCCGATAGATAAGTTATTGTTTTCGGCCGTAAGTCTATGTCAATGTATACGCAATGCGCATTCTAGCTCGAACCGATTCCTATCCAAACAAAAATGAAATCATTCAACTTATGCACAACAGTTGAGTTGGACGTATGCGCTTCCACTTAAAGTCGATCTAACCACCGTCCGATAGCTTTTAGCCGAGGAATAGATTTGAATTCCAATAATTTTTTAAAGGAAAAAGTCAAATTGAAAAGTGTCAAAGGGACAGGTGTCAAAGTGACAGGTGTCAAACTATGAAATGTCGACTAAGAGTGAACCACGGGTAAAAAAAACTTCCCGTGTTACTACTGGTAGTAATACTGGTAGTACCACGGGCAACAAACGGGAATTCCGAGCTTAGATAAAAGCTATCAAACGTTGGTAAAGTTGGGCCTCAGTTATTTTCATAAACAAGCATCATGGTATCATTAGGGTAAAATTTATTAGAATACACTATCTATATTTCAGCACGGCGCTGCCCGATAATGTTGACGTTCGCCAGCTTTTTTTCTAAACGACGCGGCGACGCTGACCCCGCCGCGTCCACGAGGTAACTATGGTATCCGATATGGTTCCTAAAAGTGTGCTATGTGGAGCAGATCGACAGTTCGGAACCGTAAGCTCCATTGGAGCTTCATTTAAACAAATAAAAAATACTCTGGTTCAGGGGAGGAGAACGAGGAGAGCAAAATCTTTCTAAAAATTATGGACAGTCTTCTAAAAAACGTTTTCCTACAGCTACAACGGTTAAGGTAGCTGCCCTTACTGCCCTGATTGCCCCATCTCAAATGACCACCTATAAAAGTTTTTTTTTTTGTAAAACTTACAGATTTTGATACCCCTTTCCACACGGGTATAACAATTACCCCTTTACAAGAATAGGTCGAATTACCAGTCACCTTTATATTTTAATATCGCTTGATAGCTCGATGCTGTAAGTCCAAAATATATATTATCACGATGAACGTTTATGATGGTTCAAAGGAATGTTTGGTGAGCAATTTTGTGAAATATGCTCTAAGATAACATAATATTTCATAATATCTTCACCGTCTGTGATGCGCTTTAATCGAAAATCAAACTCGATGTTTTTTTTATATGTACAGTCTGTACATTGCACCTATCAATAATGTCGCCGGTTACGGTAAAATATAAATTGTCTAAAGATTTTTGTAAGTTTTGGAGTCGATACGTACATCGTTATGATGTATGCTCTAAGTTATGCTCTAAGTTATGATGATCTCTCGTCAGGTCCTTTTTTGGTTTGAGGTTTCATATCATATTCTCTATGATTTTCATTATGACTTGATATGTCACCCTATCTGTCACCAAAATCCCTATAATTATTTTACTCTTTGGTCTTGTCATACACCATCACATCGTCCACCCTATTTTGGCGCACTTTTGTTTACAAATTTATTTGGAATATGCCTACGACAGACAACAATCAGCCTTCAAAATCAAATAAACCAGAAGAGGAAATCTCTTCAAATATAAGATTTCGAGACCCAGAAAAAGCAGTTGCGGATGATACTCAATCATTAAAGGTTGACCCAAGGTTCAATTTAAATAGAGCTACAAGTGTAGTAAAAGGTAAACACGAATTCAAATCTTGTAAACCTGCATTATTGTATTAGTTCCCTCCGTGTATTCTCAGAGTACCACTTTTGCTTTCAAACTATTTGAAACTTATGTTTGCTGTCTAGCGAAATACTCTCGACGAGACATATATTACCGCGAAGAGCTTAGCCACTTTCAACGTTTGAGAAACATCCAAACCCTACTTGCATCTATTAGGACAGAACTTAACGAGGTCAACGGAATTAGATTATTTCAAGCCGGGTATATTATTATTTCCAAATCGTAAATATATTGTTCTTAACAGGCCTTAAAAGTCAATTGCTAAACACACAAGGAAAGAATTAAGGGTCCAGAAGTCTTAAGGTACATTTAGTAGGATTTTGTATCAAACCTATTAGTTTAATCAATCGAACTACTGATCTAACCACTAGGAATATACGGGGCTGTTCTATTCTTTGCTGGACATCATTATAATGATATGAATAAAAACCCAAAACTTCAAAGATTACATTTTTCCTTTACAGTCAGATTCATTGAAAGATGCCTAAAGTTTCTGTCCTTACTATTGGTTGTGATACTATTTCCGGTTTCGTTGTTTACAATCTTTGTGGTAAGTTTATATTAAGCCCTATTTATACTTACTAGACCGCATTGATTAATTTTCATTACTGCACCTATTAACTTTTAATAGGTGATCTCAACAAGATGATAGATTGGGCCCCGTTTATTGAGACGCAGAGCATAGCGCGGAGCGTGATTTGGGACGTAATGCGGACACTGCAATCAATATGACGACGTTTTAAAGCCTTTATGGAGCCAAACGCGTATTTTTTGAGCTGTAGTTGTATTTATAATGACAGTTCTCAGCGGAAAACGAAGCGGATGCCGCGTTTACATAAACGAGGCCTAAGAATGCAACATGCAAATACTAAAACCATTAAACTGCTGACAATTACCACGTAACGAAAAATGTATAAGGTTTTTCGATGAGAAACCTCAGTCTATTAAATGAAGGAATGATGATCATCGTCATTTTAGCCGCTAGACGTCCACTTTGGGTTTAGCCGTGACATTAATACTATTTAAAATTTGCAATAAAAGAGCCTCCACGAGTGTCGATACTCACGTACGTCCGGCGCACCCTGGGCAGTCAGCCCCGCTATCAACCTTGATGACTGGCTAATCTTATCTCTGAACTATTCTCGTATAGCGCGCACCGACACGTGGGTAGCAGAATTTATTATTTTTGAGAAAGGTTTATGTCCAATAGTGGACTGCATTCAAATCTAGACACACTTATCAGCATCCCTTTGAAATTTACTCATGAAAATAGCCTTTTTGTATAAAGATGCGTATGTAAGCTTTTACCCTTTTGCATCAAACTGAGGTAATGTGCGTACAAGTGTAGCTAATGCTTCCCGACGCTGATGCATGCTTACTCATTCAAACGCATGCTTACCTACGCAACTAATTGGAATCGAACAAATCACACATCACTGTCGTCACTGACACGCTTACGCAGCGGAATGCACACGATCTTAATCTATGCGTAGCGTAGTGTATCTAAATCTAGCCAGTTTTTCACGACATGATGCTGATTGATGTGATTAGGTCCTTAGCTGTTAATGAATATAACTAAAACTAATATCGTGTACACAGGTAGTCAGACAGTTTGAACGTGCGGTGATTTTGCGAAATGGCAAACTGCGCAGAAACAAACCCTATGGGCCTGGTCTTGTCTTCTACTTGCCGTGCATCGATACTATCAAGTACACCGATCTTAGAATCAGTTGCTATGCTGTACCGCCTCAAGAAGTAATGTCATTTTTTAATATTCAGCGTCATTCTATTTCCACCATCATTTGCATCATTCAATTTAAATAGCTTTCCAATTCGATTTTAGATTTGTGTTTATGTCCGATCATGGTTTTAGTCTTAATTTTTGAACCTACTGAAATGGAATTTGGAGTGCGGACCAATGATAATAATACAATTGGGAAAGAGTATAAAAAAATCCGTCCGTGTGGTGCCGGACGTAAAGAATAGCACTACCCCATCTATTTCCGTGGGTGTCGTAAAAGGCGACTAAGAGATTCACTAGAGGATGGGCAACAGCGTTCTCTGAGTACTTTAACAACCATACTGCGATCGCCCACCCGCCTGCCAAGCGTGGTGATTATGGAAAACCCGCCCAACATTGTTTGGGTGAGGCCTATTTCCAGCAGTGGGTATCATTCGGCTGAATGATGATGATGATGATGATAAATAAATCATACTTACTATTTCCTGGTAGCCTCTAAATTTAAGCTCGTAAATATCCTAGATATGGGCCTACTGATCTGCCACTTCAACTAACGACTGTGAGGAAGTTCTGTCTTTGAGGCCGAGGGTAGGAGCCCCCATAATATGCCACCTTACATGCCATTACAAATTAAAATATCTTGGTCGAATCATGACCCCCTACCTCAAAGACAATGGAGCGGAGGGCGTTGCCGGTTAGAGCTAACATGTTGGCCCGTTTGTTTGCAAGTTGTTCATAAGATGTAAAAAATACTTTTTCGAGTGTACTGTACTACGTTTTATACGTACAGCCTGTGGGTTAGATATAACCAAGATCGTACAATGCCCTCCATGTAAAAATAACCATGTGTTTAAGGTGCTCTTGGAGCCCGTGCCCAACAGTAAGACGGTAATGGTGATTATGTTATGTTATCTGCGCCCTTTGTGCTGCAGCCTTATACTGAAATAAAATTACCTAAACATTTTGTCTTTCCATCAGGCTTTAACTAAAGATGCTTTGACTGTTTCTGTGGATGCAGTTGTGTACTACAAAATCTCTGATCCAGTTTGGGCTGTTGTCAACGTTGCCAATTATAAGTAAGAAACAATATAGTCACTGTTCTTATTTCTTATAGGAAGTTATTCATACCGTGTGTTATGGACGGTGTGCCGAAAATAGAAACAGCGAAGTCAGACTTTTATTCTGAATTGAAAATAAACCTGTCTCGTAGGTCTAATGGTCGTAAGCGCGACTGCTGACCATGAAGCCTTGGGTTCGATCCCCGGGTCAGGCAAAGTGTTATTGGGCTTTTCCATATAGAATTTCTCAATAGCAGCCCGGAGTCTGGATTTGTGCTCGATAGACAGCGATAGGCTCGCCCCTTAACGAGGGCTACTATTTATTGGGACTATATATGTGACTTAAGAATAATGGCGAAATCAGTACTGTACACCTCTACCCAACCCATCGGGAAATACAGGGCGTGATATTATGTTAAGCTATGTTATAATTATTTTAATTTGTTCATTGCTTGATTTTATTCAAGACTAGCTGTGCCCGCGACTCCGTCCGCGTGGAAGTCGGAAAACAACATTGTGTCGCAGCAACTAAATAATCCATTTATTATAATAATAGACAAAGGTGTCCCACTAAGACACTTATATCTTTTGAACCATTTCTTTATGTAGAGTTTCAGCTCCTCTTGATTGACCGTAAAGATTCATAAAACCGTAATACTAAAAACGTGTTGCTTATTTCTATACATTTCCTTGCTAAAATGGATTATAATTGAATATTGATACTTTTATTGAAGATGTAACAAAACCATATCGCGATACAAAAATAGCTACAACGCCGTCTTGTTACAATCTGCGAACTAAATTATGATTTCATTCGAGGTGTGGTAGGTATAGAAAAGAACTTTAAATATTAAAAAAAAAAAAAACGTATAGGAGACTTCATTTAATTTTAATAAGTTATAAATAGGTAGGTACTGCTTTCAAAAAGTCTGATCTGGAAATCGAACCAACACAAACGCGAAAAAACATCATCTATATTTTTATTTCACCAATCGATATGATCGCTCCAATAAACATAATGCCTGAAATTGATGGAAGACCATAAAAACTAACATTAAGTACCTACCTAACTTAGGTACATTTCAATTCAAACACTTATTTGTTGTTACTTCTTATTTCTTGCACTTCCTTCAATTTAAGACAGTGTGTTTGTTGGAGAGATTTGATCCTTATTATTGACCTTATAGATATCTATCAACAGGTGCCATAATATAATACCGGATGGTACATAAAGCTTTGTCAGTTCGATTCCCGGTTCAGGCAAAAAAATCAGTAAAAGGTAATTACTTACTTTAAAAAAAAGTGAAATGAAGTTTCCTTTGAGTGAAATTTGCTATTTTTAATATTTAAAGCACTTTCCCTCCATGGCCACGTCTTTGGAACATTACCTAAAGCTTAAAAAAACTCAATTAAATAAACTTAATAAAACGACGGCGACAGGCTTTGAATAAATCTGACAATAATGAACAAAATAAAATAAAATAGGTATAGAAAAACATTCCAAAAAGTGCATTGAGTAGATAGAATGATTACGAAATACTAAATTTCAACGAAAGCACTGGGTAAGCGCTTTCCTTGCAAATAATCATGGCCACCGATTTCAATTTGAATTTGGACCTTATTTTCGGCATCAGCATTCCCAAAAAGTATGAACATTCAATGAACAAAAATCCTACTATTAGTCCACATCATGAATTAATTTTATTGTGAACAACAATAAGAAATTGACCTAATAAATTCTAAATAACACTATCTTCGTTTTTTTTTGTAAAAGCTTAGTTCCTTCTTCATAAGGATAGCATTTCATTAAACCTTTCGTAGACTGAGAATAGGTACCAATTCAACAATGAATATTAGGTAATTTGTGGATTTATTCGTAGTAAAATATTTCCTCGCAACATTATTTGATACACGTAACGCCATCTATTGAAAATAAACTAATACATGCTAAGTTCTTCTAGAAAACTTAAAATTCGCATAACTTTTGATTGCGTGAACCGATTGCGATGAAACAAAAACCATATGTTACTTGGAGATAAGTACAATATATGTTTATAAAAGTCAACAGCATTGGGTCAGTTGTTTTTACGTGATGCTTGAACAAACAAACAGATAAACAGATAAACAGACAAACAGACAAACCAACAAACAGAAGAAACAAAATACAAAAATGTTAAAAATGGGTTCTTTTGGTTATTTTTTAACACCCCAACCATGTTTTTTCAAAATATTTGCTATGTACAGATACGCAAAGTCTACAGATTTGACAAATGTATAGAAGATATTGATTATTTGCATATCTTTTGAATGCGTGAACCGATTGCGATGAAACAAAAAAAATATGTTACTTGGAGATAAGCACAATATATGTTTATAAAAGTCAACAGCATTGGGTCAGCTCTTTTTACGTGATGCTTGCATAAACATGCAAACATATGTTTAATCTTTACTTCCCTAGATGGCGTTGGCGTCGAATTAGATCGCGCTATGGTTTCGTTACCGCGCGATTTATAAGTTCTAGACAAAAATTTCTTAGTTAGTTCTAAACCACGATTTTATTATATGTATAGATTTGTAACTGTGATAAAGAACTCCAAAAAATTTTAGTGTTTGGTCCTTACATTCCTCACTTCCACAAAACTCTCGTTGCCATATAAAATAAAACTATTTATTCTTATTAAATGCTCATGAAATACTCTGTGCCATCATACTACTTTCATATCTGTAACAGTATTAGGGCCAGCGTTTTTAGGGCGTATGCAATCCTCTGTTATGCTTCGGCTTTATGTGACGTCATGCCTTGCTCGTTGTCACCCATAGGACAATGGAAAGGGCTATGCTCGAAGTTTCACTGTGTGATCAAATTAGAAATTTAATGATGAGATCCGCAAAAGAACCGTGGTAACCGACAATGGGCGGGGCACATTACTCGCAGAGATGGAAGAGGGGGCCGAAAGGTTTCGAAAGGGTGGGTAGGCCCCACAGATGGAGGACTGATGACCTGGTGAAGATCGTGGGAATCTGCTGGATGCGAGAAGCACAGGATCGTTCGATGTGGCGATGCTTGGGGGAGGCCTATGTCCAGCAGTGGACGTATTTCAGCTGAATTATTCGCCTTTTACGTATTTCACGAAAGAGAAGGGTAGATAAGCAATTGTTAGCATACTTGTATTGGTTTTTTCCAGACTAGCCACTCAATATTTAGCAGCGACAACACTTCGCAATGCACTTGGGACACGAAAACTATCCGAAATCCTCGTTAACCGATCTGCAGTTAGCTATCACGTTTATGAACGTATGAAAAATCAAACCCGCGAGTGGGGAGTCCATATCGTGACGGTAGCACTGTAAGTCATTAATACAATTTTTAATAGCTTTAATACCAAATTCATCCCATTACCTAAATGGTTTCAAGTGCGTCTGACAAGCATTACCTGTTTTTACCCGACTACGGCAGAGAGGAAGGGTTATGAATCTCACTGGCTATGTAGGTATGTATGTAAACTTGTGTCCTCGCACAGCCTAAACTACTGAACCGATTTGAACAAATGAGGTATCCTTCGATTGGTGTTGATCCAGAAAGTGTTTTAAGATAAATGACGTCACAGAAAAACCATTGTTTTATATTCTAACGACCCGTCCGAGGTTTCAACTTGCGCTCACTGAATTAACAAATAGAACATTCGCGTTCGTGGCGACCCTTTTATCGCCTTCTAACACATGAAACAGTTGCTGACATATTTATCATATTGAGATATGGCGAACTGTGGGTATGACAGTAAAGTCAACTCTCCCAACACACACTATAAACAATTCAAACAAGTGCAATTTATCAATCAATCATCGTTGTCCACTGTAAGCTACACATTGAAGTCGCCAAAGTTGACAATAGACGTAATAAAGTAGGTAGGTATAAACTTTATTTTATATTATTTTACGTGGTCGCGTTTGACACACACAGAGTTTGAGTCACAACTGAAGGTAAGCGCATACAGAGTCTAAAATGAAGCACTCGAATTTAAGTAACGGAGATATAGAAGGATTCCCCTGTACCCTTCTGACTCTTAATTATACACGACAGAACACAGTAAACTGCTTGGCGCTGGACTTTAATATGAGGGTGGTAGCTAGCCAGGCGGATCGTATAGATCCTCCCACCAAGCGTGCTGGGTTTTGTTGAATCTTAAAACACGTGTCTATTCTCAGAGTGCGGTGAGGAAGTTTTATATTCTAGCCCGTCCCCACACGGGGAAAACTTTCGCGTCCAGTCTACACCGTCTCACGTCCCACATCGAAACCACTACGCTGTGCCGTAATTCCCAGTTACAAGAATCACAAATTTTATCAGTATCTTTTTTGTTACCAGGAAAGACATTAGCCTGCCTCTACAACTACAAAAAACAATGGCTACAGAAGCTGAGTCGTCTAGATTAGCGAACGCTAAAATAATTGTGGCCAAATCTGAAATAGAGTGCACTAGAAGTCTTCAGAAAGCTACTAACATGCTTATGGATAATCCTTATTGCATGCAGGTTGGGATAATTTTACATTATTATTGTATCCGTTACCTTTTACAGCAATACAACTGCATTATGAATAATGGTATTTTGTAACGTAGACGTCGAGCCTTAAAATTAACCGTTTTTTAGGATTATTCCCGAAATCCCCACCAGGATATCCCCACTACTGGGAATTGCAAGTTTTTTTTCCCAAGTACCCACCAGGCGTGCTATAAATCTTAGTGGGGATTTGTGGGAAAAAAAGCGAAATCCCCACCCAGTTGTTTAAAATTCCTTAATCCACTTCAAACGTGGCTTTATTGAATTGAACTTACTTCTGTAATATTTTTAAATAGTGTAACAACTAATTTAAAAATGATACTTTTCAGCTGAGATATCTACAAGCATTACAAACCATTTCCGGAGACAAGACGCATACCATCGTAATGCCTTTTGCACCTGACACGTTAAGAAAAATATTCAACTGAATTACAAAAAAATAACTACTCACATCTTATTTTGGTACTGTAATTAACTATGTTTGTTTCGGTTTCGTAAATTATACAACAAGTAGTAATATTACTTCTTTTTATTCAACAAAAAGAACTAATAAATAGTCAACAAAGTATAAAACACTAAACTAAAACAACGTAACAGGACTAGTATTCTCTGGAGTCATCTTCTTGCTTTACATGGCCATAATGAACAGGCGCCTGTGTTTGACCGCCCGATTTTTTGTGCACTGTTGCCTAGAATAAAAAAAAACTTATATTAAGGATCATCATATTGGGCCCAAAACGTCTACTAACTGAACATGGACTATAGTCACAACGCTCAGAAAACGTATTGTTCATAATGGTCTATTGTTTGTTTTAGGGAAACACACTTATTAGGATCAATTCTCATTTCACACATAGAAAATGGGGATGTGTAGACATGATTTCTTTCTTCTATTCAGCTTTCGCATACGTCATCACGCTGAATGATTTTGCAGCTGAAAGCAATCGTTTTCGCAGGGGATTTGGATAATGACCGACGGTCACTAACAGGACGGCGTGGCAAAGGATTGTGCTCAAATTAATCCTCATTTTAATATCCTTAGCACTCGTATTTGCTTAGCATGCCGAAGTATTCCACGGTACGGTACAGTGAGCGCGGGTCATTAGTGCATGTCAGCACCATGCGGATTTTTGCGAATACATTAATCACCATCATAAGATTATTATAGTCTCTTTTAGCGCATAAGAGGATATTGCAGCCCATCCTCTTGGCATAATCCCTTGGCCAAGTTTTACGAAACTGATGGGAGGAAAAGAGGTGATTTAGTTTTTGGCGAAAACCACATCAGAAACAGCATTGGTGTGTACAATTGAAAATACATTCAATAAGGAAACGACACTTTGAGAACTTATGCCCCGTAGCTGAGTCTCCTTACGGTGCGATGTGCGCGCGCAGCTGTCAATTTTATTCTCAAAAACGCGCCAAAAGAAATTTAATTTCAAGATATCTGGTTAAATAAAATTACCTGGAAACCATTTTTAGGATCAGCGGTGTATCGCACTAGACGGATTGAACCATCAGGCTCGACGAGCGAGTATTCACCCTGGACAACGTCGCCATCACGATGTTCCTTGTGGTTCTGAAGATTGCCAGTGTGAGGGTCTTCTACGCCATACGCGTAGTGGTAGTCGGGTTTGGCCTGGAGAAAAATACAGCAGTAGAATCTTTAAAAGTTTGCTAGACATTTAAAATTTCAAATGGAAAAAATATATAATAAACATGTTAATTGTACAACTAAAAACTGAAAATCTACCGCAAAAGTACGTGCAAAAACATTTAGTTTTTTGTTATAAAACATAACTTCTTTTTTAGTTTTATTTTTGACCTTCACTGGCAACTGATTAAAATCTCCCCCGTGATTGTAGCATTTCTTTTTTAATTTCGTTTTCCACCCGCTTCTATAATGTTTGTCGACAATAATGGTTAATCTCACACGTGCTAAAGTTTAAAAGCCTGTAAACTTATTTGGAACCGTAGCCCCTTTGTGATGAATGCACATTGAACGTGTCTAACCAAAAATAGAGAAAAATAAAAAAAAAACTTCGATATCTGTAAATCAGACGTATCGCTTACCACATAATCAACAGTCTTCAAATGTGCATATTTGGCGGTGTCCGGGTGAATTTGTCCAGTTTTGTGGTCGTAGCCATAGTCTGCGTGTTGCTGCGCCGCTAAACCTTCAGCAGCTGCAACCTGGACTTCTGAGATCTGACCGCTAACGGGACCACTGAAACGGCTATAAGAGTAGCCTCCCGGCGCTTTTCCTGAGAGCACCACTGTTGCTAACGCCAACGGTGTGAGGAACTGAAAGTAGAACGACATTGGCTCAAAATATCATTGGATGTATAAAATAACTTGGGACCGGCCGTATCGAATGGCGAATTGGCTCCAGTAGAATATGAGAGAGAAACATTTTCAGAGTAAAGTTGGGTGCATGAAAAGGGCCTCCACGACGATACTTCAGTACGTCCGGCGCACCCTGGGCTGTCAGCCCCGCTACTAACCTTGCTGACTGGCTAATCTTTTCACCACAGCATGAGCTATTTTTATATAGCTCGTGCTGACACGAGAGAAAAGAAGAGTAAAGTAAAGGGATAATCAGATATAAAATTTATCGTAGTATAAGGAAGAAGACCAGTGAATAACCTATCGGTTAGCGCTTGCCTTCCACGCTAGAGTGTTTAAGTTTGAACACGGCCCGCACTTCAAACTTTTCGAATTCATGTGCGGATCGAAATTTGATTATCAGTGCAGGAAAACATCGTGAGCTGCCTCACGATGGAACCTCTCAGGTATTTGTACACCTGAGAGGGCTCTAAAAAGTTCTCGGTGTAGTCCGCAGTCGGTCAACCTGCACCAGACCAGGGTGGTGGATTAGGGCCTGAATCCTCATCATGAGAAGAAGTACACAGCGGTGGGACAGACGTGGACTGATTATTGTATAAACCCTTGTCGTCCTGAGAAGAGGCCGTACACAGCGGTGGGACAGAAAAGAGGTGATATTGGGGCGCTGAAAATCAATACTTTATAACTCTAGAAGACGGAGACCATGTCTAATAAGCGAGATTACAAGAATAACCCTCAAAACCCTTAAAGTTACGCAAGTTCAATAAGGTTCAGCAGTGCGAGTCAATTTCCCTTTGTTTTCTTGACCGCACTTCCAGTTTGTCTGTGACAAAAAGCAACGGCCTTCACGGTCAGCGGCTATTAACTCGTTACTCAATAGTGACAATGAAAAATAATCGACCACGAAGAAAGTGAGACCCGTGTTTTTTACAAGTCAACGAGGCGAATTTGATTGATGTTATTGTTATTTTTTTAAATAAGGTCAAATGTTGATGGTTTGTATTAAAAAAAACAATTATGCTTGTTTCTTTATTGAAGCAAGTAGTAAAATCATAACTATATTTAGACATGTGCGTAAGGATTGAGGGCCATTTATCCGTGAATCGAAAAACTATTGTTATCAAGATATTGTAGAAGTTGTAAAACCGGTACCGCTTCTAAACCTTCACTTCTGAACACGTGTTAGTCATCTTCAAGAATGTTGATTGTCATCTCCACTCCTCGACCCAATGAACAATCGTGGTATTGTGATTTAGCAAAGGTATAGGTACAAGCGTCTGCAGTATGGTGCTATAAACACACAATGCGGATGCTGCAACTCAACTACTACTACTGCTACTTTAATCCAGTAATTGCCTTCTACAACACCCATCGATTATTCTTTGACGGGCTCCACAGAGAGGCAGATTTGATCTAACGTCAAAAGATGTTCGGTCTAAATTCTAAGCTTCATAGTTTAAATTCGCTACATAAGCTTCTGTTAGGCTTAGGATACGTTTTAGAAACACTCGTGTCATGCATGTGTTTTCAATTCTCATTTTCAATTTTCATTCAACAATTTGACTATCTCTTTTTCTCTCGTTAAGAGAATCGTAGAAGAAATGAGATAACGAACCGAATCAGTCGACAACTGCTCATCGAAGAGATTCTTAATTGAGGGGCTTTAAACCTAAGCCCCCTTATTACAAACTGTGGTCCAAGAAAAACCCTGGTTTTAAAATAGCCCCGTCTCTTTTTGTTGTATTATGTTAGAAAGTGATGGGTATATTTTAGAACTGGGTTTATCTTAGTCTCGGTTTAAACCACTTTTTGTAATAAGGGGGAAGATTTCTTGGCACTACGTTGAGATTCATAATAATCACTGAGCTTATCACTGTTTTACACTTATCGATTATGTTTCAATTTGGAGCATTATCTAAGAGAAAATATATTCCTCGTTATGAAGGAAACACCTAATCATCGACTTATCGATTGTTTCCACTGTTTTTATGCATAATTATCGCTTCGACAATTTAGAAACTGTTTCGTCAAGAGTCAGGTCACTGACAATTATAATAAGCAATTAACTAAAACATTGAAAAAGTAATAATAAAAAAATCGCAAACCTACCTTGAATATGAAAGCCATTTTTCTGGAGGTGGTGTCGTTGTGGTCTCCCAATGATCCCTGCGGAACTGATGCCTGTGCCTCAAGTGTTGTGGTTTTATAGTGGCGGTCACCTCGGCAAGAATAAAGTGCAATCGTGAACTTGTACACTACGGTTGCGGCAAACTATGAATCAATAATTTTCAATATTCGGCACCGGGTACGCAGCCAAACGTTACAATAAAATTGCGTAGATTTGTTTCAACGAACAATAGTTTTTATAACGACGACCTTGTGTATTTTCTTTAAAAATTACTTTAATAATTGTCAGTCCCTAACTACCTAAACTTTAGGGTGACTAATCAACATTGAGCTATGCTGCGCTGTGCTGTGCTATGTGCTTTAGGCCCGGACTCCACCAAAGCGGAGATGTGCGGAGATGTCTCGATCAACCAATAGGATTGCGTTATTTTCAAATCTCTCCGCTTAGCTTCAACTCAAAACGAATTCCTATTGGTTGTTTACGAGACATCTCCGCACATCTCCGCTTTGGTGGAGTCCGGGCCTTAGGCCCGGACTCCACCAAAGCGGAGACGAGACGATCGGAGCGGAGATGTGTTTTAAAAAAAACCAATAGAATTTCGTTATTCACACATCTCGTCTCCACTCTGCTTAAGTGGATACCACTGAGCGGAGATGTATCATATTTGTATGGCGCGATGGAAGCGGAGATGTGAGCTGATCCTCGCTGAGATTGAGCTGGGCCGCGGTACAAGGCGGAGATGTGAGCTTTGCCTCGCAAGCTGACGACGGCACGCAGCGGAGACGAGATGTGTGCGGCGTACAGTGAGTGGTGCCTACCCTATTGAATTTTCGTTAAATATCGATGGGGTAAAAACATCGATAGTTCTAATACTATCGATAGTATCGCTAGTAATTGTTGTAAAACACACTTTTATAGCGATAATAACGATATTACCATTAGTATCACAACTCATTATCGATACTATTGGTACTCATCAATAGTACTAGGTATATGTCTGTCGATTGATATCGATACTATCGATAGTATTGTTAAATTCCAATACTATACGATATTGTTACTAGTTTTCGAGGTCACGTTTGTATTGAAATACTATCGAGAGTCAATCGATAGTTGAGCAACACTATGTGCGTTCACATCCAACACTCGCCGCACGCAGCTCAGTTCCGCTCTAGTCAGCGCACATCTCCACCCTAGCCAGCACACATTTCCGCTACAGTCTAGGCAGTACCTACGCATCTCCGTACAGTTTCGGAGGATACACGCTAGCTGAAAAACATCTCGTCTCCGCTTCGGACATCTCCGCACATATCCGCTTTGGTGGAGTCCAGGTCTTAGGCAATTAGCTCCTATTAGATTATAATAAGGAAACAAAACACGTGCTGCGCTGCGCTTTGTGTGGCTGCACTTTGTTTAAAACATAGCAGGGATCACGCGATACGTGCGGACTGGCTCCTCATCATACTGCCTGCGGTCTTCCATCTATCAGATACTCGCGCAGCTCAAAGTTGTTTGTAGAAAAACATTGCACTAGAAAGTTAGCTTAGCTAAGCACAGCGCAGCATAGCTCAATGTTGATTAGTCATCCTAAGCCAATGCTTATTGGATAGATTGTGTTCCTGACTGGACAAGCGGTCTTACTTTTAGCTATGGAGCGTTACCGGTCTGTGAAAATCAGATTGCAGTTTGTGAGGTTCAGCTGCTTACACTGAAATGCGGTCGCAACATGACGACACGTTTGGTGCAGTGGCTAAGCGATTGGCTTCTGGACTACGGGTCGTGGGTTCGATTCCCACACGGAACAAAAATTTGTATGGCCTACAGATGGTTGTTTCGGGTCTGGGCGTTTGTGTATGTGAGATTTGGGTCTGTAAACGCACCCACGATCCAAGAGAAATCTTAGTGTGTGGCAACGTATTTTTTTAAAACCAAACCAATTTTAAAACCAAAAAAATCAATATTCATTTAGCAAAACGCTACGATGACGATGATACTGACTGATGATTGAATAATGGACCGTCATGAGGCCATTTGATTAACCACTCGTGGCAGACTGGTTGGTTACCACTTCGTCATTTATTAGGTAGGTGATCCCCACGAGGGGGATTGGGGTGGACCATTCTTTATCGGGGTGTGGTTCCCGACATTGATGTCAAAAGCTGATATTTTCCTATTGTGTATTGTGGGCCAACGTGGTCCAACGTGAGCGTAGGCAAATTGATATAAGGCAAGTGTTATAATCTATATGTTTGTCAGGTTCGAACGAGAGCAATGCCAACAAAGCCGACAAACATGTGGACTTGCCGAATGCAGGAGAACCGCCTTTGATTTGTATAGAAAAACCACAGAACAGATAAAGAGGTTAGAAAGGAAATAGTTCCCGATTTGTATTAGAACGCGTGTCGCCGCTTTTCTCCCACTCTTTAACTCTACTACAAGCAAGAGCCCAATACGTACGCGCATTACGCACACAAATAAACCACACGCACATAGATTTCGAGTTTGCTATTAGTTGTCACACTAACGCAAATACTGCGTTCGACGTACACTCACACACGCGCAAATTCAAATTTATTTCTCATACATGTTACGGCGACCAAAAGGTCGATTACTTATATCGATAAAATTACTGTAATTTTGTTAGGTACATTAAGGGCCGATTTTTCAATCCTCAGATAAAATGCCTGATAACTACCTGACGAATAAAGTAATTTGGCTGTTTAACTGCCTGATAATTGTTTGTAAATTTTTCAATTGCCATTTATCTCACGATTCTACTACTACTACTATCTGACCGATTTCATTGACTTTAGCAACGCTAACTTCAGGGAGGTGAGATAAATATATGGCATAAACGAACGTTAGAGCAGGCCAGACTATTTCAATTACCTGCACAGAGTCTAGAGTACATTAATTACCTGTATGGCAAAAATGACACTGTCAGACTATCTTCCTGTCATGTCGTGTTATATATTTTGATTGTAAATCAATATTATAATATATTTATATGTTTATTACAATGGAATCAAAAAAATAGAGAGCGTTCGGCGAATTTTAATAGTGCTGTAATTCAATTCCTCATAAGTTTAATCGAAAAATACAAACACGTTATAGAAATAAGAAGACCGATGCGGTGACGAATAAAGACAAAGAAAAGGATCTGCATGGAGAAAAACTGAGAGCTCATTAAATTCAGGTGGAATCGCAAGCAGTGTCCTTTCATGGAATACATTAAAACTTAAGTATGAGGGAATTAAAAAAAGTACCAAAAAAAGTCCTCTATGCAGACAGGAAATGTACAGAACCGAAGCCCGAAAGTCTGACTACCAGTTCCACCAAGAGCTATCGTGTTATCTACTAACTGGGTGATGGAGGTCAGATAGGCAGTCGCTTCATATAAAATACTGGTATTCGACTGCATCCGGTCAGACTGGCAGACGATCCCAAATTCCCAACATAGTTCGCTAAGAAGATTTACACTATCAATTACTACAGCTCTGTTATGTAGCCATGAACCCATTTCGCAGTATTTTTTTGTATAATAAACGATTGAAAACTTAACCTTCATTTGATGCTTGATTTTATCCTCTACCATTATTTATAACTAAATATTGCAGACTCTAAAAGTCTGAATTGGCGATGGAATTCTTTTGAATCCCACACTATAAAATGATTGGGCATGTTTTTTTTTTATCATGCCTTTATCCTCATTGATTCCCTCCGCCCGGGAAAGGCGAAGGGTTATGTATGCCGGACTCTCACTAGCTAAAAACCCACGGTGTGCCTTCTCCTGATCCATGGCCGGGGTCGTGGGATTCGCAGCTGCATGCACTGCATCCCCGGCAGGCCTCGGTCCGCCAGCCCCTGTCGGACCTCTCCTTCTGTGGGGCCTCTCCTTCTGTGGGGCTTCGTTCCACGTCCTTCTGAGAGGCGCGCCGGAATACTGCGCGCCGCCTTCTCGGGCCTGTTACTGGTCGGGCGTCAGGTCCAATAACCCGCCACCCGCAGGCCACACACTAGGGTGGCCGGAGAACGTCGCGCGCCCTCCGGCGGAAAATGATTGGGCCTGGATGTGATAATTCTTACTTTCCTTCCTGGATTTATGAATTCATTTATCAGAGCTTCTTGCTCAATTATTGCCAGATCATCAGTGCTATCAAATAATATACATCCATTTTACTTTGATGAAAACGCATACCCAAGAATTGTCTAGTAAAATTATATTTTTTGTTTACATCATCAGTCATCGAATAAAACTATCTACTGAATAAGCGGTTATCTGGCCGTCAAAGGGAAAGATAAAGTTATTCCTCAGGTAGTCAAATTATTCGTCGAATAAAGCCTATCTGACGATTAAAAAAATCATTTTTTTGCTATCTGTTGAATAAATGCTATTTGTCTGTTTATCTGAGGATTGAAAAATCGGCCCTAAGTTTTGCAATTTTTCGCTCTAATTTTGAGACCCTCGAACGGGGTACGAATAGTGTGAACTTCCTCAACACATATAAATAATAATGTCAAATTAAGGGGAACATCCGATATAGCCGTGAAATTCAAATTTTCTTTAGTTTTTTGCTAATTGCAGGTCTGTTTTACGTCATAATTATGTTGTTTGCACCCGTAACGATACTAAGTTTGCTAAAAATAATAATCAATAAAATCATGTCAATTATTATGAATCATCATCATAATGCACTACATAACATATTTTTTTCGGAAACAATTCTATTTTCGAGCATCGTAAACCTAGAAAAGTAGGTATACTTACGACTTTCATATTGAATATATTATTGAGTAACCGTTACCGGCGCAAATCGCATTTTGAATAGTATAAACGTAAATAAAAGTTACAATTTGCAAAAAACTAAAGAAATTTCGATTTTTGTTTTTCCGTAGGCGTATTAACATAATATAATTTAATTTGAATAACCCTGTGAATTGTAATTGCATAATTTTCTGCAAAATGTTAAGAACAAATTGTGCTACATTTAATAGGTATCCATTCAATTCTACCAGTTGTCTCAATCCA
This sequence comes from Amphipyra tragopoginis, assembly GCA_905220435.1. Classification (NCBI taxonomy): domain Eukaryota; kingdom Metazoa; phylum Arthropoda; class Insecta; order Lepidoptera; family Noctuidae; genus Amphipyra; species Amphipyra tragopoginis. The sequence continues at coordinate 10,520,573 of HG991997.1, read as the reverse complement.
GTTTTCTTTTGTCTGGACCTGTTGGAAACCTAAAAATAAAATTTAACATATAATTCGTGGCAATAAACAAAGTTATTTTAATTATAATATTACTGATAATAATCATTTGTAGATAGATACACACATATTTAATACCGATATTGTTTACAACTTGGTACAACACTATCGATACGTATGGATTTCGCTGAATTAAAACAATTGCTCGCTGCACTCGACTTTCGCATTGAACGCAATACATTGCGCTGTCGCTCACGTAGTACAAGATGGTACCCATGTATTGCAAGCAATGTATAATTTTGCATCTGTGTGCGATTGTATCGTTTTTTTCTACAAATTACATAATACTATTGCAATAATTACAAATATCACTGATATTATAAGGTTTTTGGACATGCCGGTGAAAAGAAATCCCTTCTCTGGCTACACTACTCAACTAGCTTCTTTTCCGTCACGTTATAATAATGCAAGACGGCAGAATTCTTTTTTTTCGCGGATCTCCGTACGCTGTCACAATAAGAGCGCGACTGTTGACCGGTAAAACAAATTTCGGTTGACATATGAGCGTCTGCTCATATGTGCGGCGCGCCTGCCCCGCCCACAAGGCCCTTCTAACGTCTTTTATCTGTTCTGTGAGAAAAACCGTCATTGTTCTAAAGTGAGACGAGTCGTGGCGAGCGATCCTGAATGGTGGCAAGGCACACTAAACGAATCGTATATCTACATGTTCGCGCTCGCCTGCACTCGGCCAGCCATGTGAGCGATGACGAGCAATGGCGAGAATAGACAAATGGGCTGTCTATAAGTTGCTACTCGTCTTCCCTCGGCAAGCTATGGCCAACATGTTTTGCCAGCTTAACATTTTAGGGTTAACTTACCCTAAAGCGAGAGGTTCTCAAACTTATTTCGTCGACTTTGAGAATCAATTATTTTCTAGCGCCCCCTATTTTTTTTATCTTTACCAAATCTTAAAAATCACAATCGCAATTATTACTTTTAGCGCCCCCATATAGGCCTCTAGCACCCACAAGGAGGCGTTATCTTTATCTTTTATCTTGTTACTTTGAGAAAGACTGCCCTAGAGGAATGCAGTAGGTGTAAAAAATTCAAAAATAATACCTATCGTTGAGCCATCAAATTCGATTGACCACCTATACCACGGAGTAGAGAAAGAAGACCTATACATAATTACATATTTTAATTATATAAATGGCGCTGTAATGTCGCGTCGGGGTACCACATAAGTATAAGTAAGTCAAACCCTTCATTTGATTGACTATCTACCTAATAATTTACTAGCATTTCCAACCAACTTGCTTCGATTCGATACGATCAAATTTTTGTTGCAAATCTAGTTACAGTGGGTATTAAATTGTTAAGTCTGAGAGCACTATGCTATGAGTTTGCAAGCTCCCTATTTTAGCTATTTAGTTACCTATTGCTTTAAACTTAGCGGTACCTCGACGCGACATTAAAGCGCCATTTCTATAATTAAAATACCTAATACTTAGAGGTGTTACTCAATCGAATTTGATGGCTCAACAATAGGTATTATTTTTGACTTATTAAATGTTCGCTTATTTTGCGTTGGGGGTTTTTTAAAATTTTTAAAATTATAAAAGAAGTTATGATATGTACAGTTATATCTAAAAGGATATTATGTTATCAGATTGATCCATAAAACATTCATAAAAATTACTGCAGAATGTCAAGTTTCTCTACATAATTATGACATTAACTTATCGTGATGCCGTCGTACTGTAAATAGAATTTAATACTGATCAAAACGAAACCAAACACTACAATAACTGCTATTATTTTTTCAAGAGTGTACTAGTGTGCTGGATATCCTGGCTATAGCATAGCATCAGACCAAGAATTCCATAATCTTATCCATAGACCAAGAATTTCATAGCATGCATGGGTGTTTCAAATTTTAGGTCACACGCTCAGAATACAGAAAGTACATTATGTTTGACAGTAAAGTAAATACACAATAAGCGTCTAAGAACTCTACACCAGCTAACAAAACAGTTAATGACCTTGAAACGGCTGAACCGATTTTGATAAAACATGTCTAAGAACCACCGCTAGCAAACCTGCTTTTAAATTGAAAAAAAAACCGTATCCAAATCGGTTCACCCGTATAAGAGCTACGGTGCCACAGACAGACACACATAGCGGTCAAACTTATGACACCCCTGTTTTTGCGTCGGGAGTTAAAAATACGAATAAATATTATCACTTATATGATCAAACCGCAGTTCAACGTTCCGTATAATATACAGGGATAATGGTAATTCGATGTATTCCTTGCACTACGTTATAGGGGGGCTAAAATAAAACAAATTTAACCCCCCGTATGTTCTATTGAAAGTCAATGGATTTTGAGATATTGCAATTTTTGTATTGTTTTGAATAATACCCAGAATCCAACGAGCTATAGACGTACAAACAATATTTAGAAACTAATGTAAAAATGTCTTCTAATACTGAAAAAGGCGATTTCTGCAAAATCTCTACAAGTACGCAAGCGGCCCATAAAGTGCAACTAATGGCATAATTCTCGCGTAGATATTTAACAGCGGTCTGTCGGACACCAACTGTCTTCTTTTGGGTAACCAAGCGACCGAAATGCTTTTTGAAGCTCCAACGACAGTCCAAGGTGAAGCCATGATAAATTTCACACTCCGGTCGGTCTCGCACATGACTATCGCGAACCGACTTTGTCGTCCGCATAGTTGACGACATTAAAAGCCTGAAATAAATATATTTTTTCTGCACTGCGATGCAGTGACCGCAGCTTAACCCTACTCCCAAACTAAGTATTGAAAAAACCCTAGTTAAGATCAAGATCAGATTTTCAAAAGTCAGACTACGGATTTCTACGGATTTTTCAGCGTCGCCCAAAACTAGAGACTGTTAAAATTCTATCTGGTAACACTACAGAGCCTGTGTCACTGCACTGACACTGACAATGACAGTGACTCATTGTCAGTTGTCAAGCAAAACTGTCAGTTATCGGTAGGCGGTAGTGAATTGCAGAACTCAATTAATTTTCGGAACTAATCACAACAAACGTTTTAACACAACTTTACAACCTTTATTGCTTAATCTCTCTCTTAAGAGGGAATGAAAACCCAAAAATAATGAGTCCTAGAAAGAAAAAACCTAAACTGTCTCCACAAAAGAACTTGAAGCGGGAAAGCGAGTCGGAAGATTTGTCTCGTAAACGTATAAAAGCCGTTAAAAGCGAAGAGGAAGAACTAAAAGCTAGGAAGAAGAAAAACTTCATCGAAGCCTGCAAGCAAGTCTCGTGTAGAGCCTATTTCGATCATCGTGCGAGACTGTTGTTGTTATATTTTCCATCTTGTATGAAAACTAATGTATGCAAACATTACGACAAGAATGCAGTAAGTATTTTACTTATAGCAACGCCAATAATGTCCTAACTCGCCTACAAACATAATCTTAATGAAATATAATTGGATGAGAATTGATGGCTGGTTTATAGCCCAGAATATATATTTAGAATAATAATAATTATTATTATTATCAGTGAACTCATTAGGCATCACCATTGTAAATTTTTCTCTTTTTTGTGAGGTTTTCTACACAAACCATAAAATTGAACAGAAATTTAAAATCACCTGCTAGCCAGCAGAGAGAATTTTGTCGTCGCATTACTAGTACTGATGTGACGGTGCAAATTAATGTATGGCTTATCTCAACTTGGCACAAGTTAATGCATCAATAAAATGATTCAACACTGCGCATGTTTGCCTGGCAGGAATTATTATCTAAAAGTTGTATGTATGTTTACAGATAGATATAAAGCAAATGCCGCCATATGCTGAAGAGTCATTCACAATTGAAATTAAGAATAACATGTGGTATGAAGCTTTAGAAGTTTGCCACATGTGTATAACTCCTGTCCAGTATTTATCTGCCGATGTCCTCAAAGATGTTGTGGAAATTATGCTGGTAAATATTGTTCTATTAACTTGTTTATCTTTATACACATATTACGTAACAATACCCAGGTACAATTTTTTTTATTTTATAATTTTTTTCCTGCAAATATCCTCTTGGATTCCCCAGGCAAAGGGTTATACCAGACTCTTACCAGCTAAAAACCCAAGGTGTTCCTTGTCCTGACCCATAACCAGGGTCACAGAATTTGCAGCTGCATGCACCACAACCCTGGCAGATCCCCAGGTATCCTAACATGCGCAGCGGGAGATTCACGCCAAGACTAGATAATATTATATGGCTGATCAAGTTTTGGCCCAAGATAATGCAACTACAAAATTATCTTGCGCTACCATGTTAGCACGGCAGAAGAGCTTGGTAAAAGTTTTTTTGTCGACCCACACCACCGTAATTAGGTTGTGTATTTGGGTTCTATTGCCATTTAGCATAATCAGCCTATTACGTCAGCCTGTCCCACAACTGGGCATGAACATCTCCTCAGAATACAAAGGATTTAAGTATTAGTCCACTACTCTAGCATGGTGCAGGTTCGTAGACTACACATACCTATGATGACTCTTTGGAGCCCTCTCAGATGTGCAGGTTTCCTCAAAATGTTATTTTTCACCAATATCACAAGTGATAATCAAATTCTGATCTGCATATGAATTTGAAAGGCCAGAGGTCCAGGCTGGGATCGAATTCAGAGTCACCGTCTTGTGTGGAAGTCAAGCGTTGAACCATCAGGCTATCATTGCTATTGCCATTTACCAATTCAGCAATGGCAAACCCTAAGCTATCTAACTCAGAACTTATTATGACTAGGCTATCAAGAACATCTTACACAAACTTGGGAAGGAAGCCAAGACATGACACTTTGCAGCTATGCTTGCAACAAGTATATCAAACAGCCACTATTCTATATTATATCCTTACTAATATGTTTTAACTACTTAAAGCTACCAGGCTGACATGCAACTTTGCTAGCACTACTAGTTCATTCCTAATGAATATTTTTCTCTAAAACTCTTACAAAAGAATAATAGTTATGTTGAATATTGGTGCAGGTTCCAGACTATTACATTAGTGTAAATAAAATTGTGTTTAATTGACATATTATTATATTTTAAAATCACTGTTGTCAAATTCCAGAACACCCATGAAGATGAATTCTCTGAACATTCAGCAAGCCACATCATAGACAAGTGCCAGCAGATACTGTCACAAAACTTTAGCACTCACCCACCATGCCTCGTCAAAACTTTAAGAAGCTGCTACAATGACTTTGTTATATCACCCATGGACCTGAAAGACAAGACATTCACTAACAGAACACAGTTTGAATGCAATAAAGGCATTGTAAAGTATTGCATGAACAGACTTGAGTATGAAATTGGTGCTGACAGCCAAGATGGCCCTTTAGTTGATAAGTATGAGAACATTCCAGAAGAAATGAGACAGAGTGTCAAAGGTCTACATTGGCAGAAGGAGAAGTTTGAAATTTTCGAACTTCTGAATAGGACTGATAGGATTAAAAGACTGATGGCTGTTTTAGAGAGTGTCATAGAATTATTACAGTTTGATTTGGCTATTTGGCATTCAAGGTACAATTATTTCATTTATACATATAATATATTTATGAAATAGGAACATTTGTCAGAATTAATCCAAGCTTATTTATCAAGGCTAAAGATAAATTTCCTCGAAATACAAGAAATCGTAATAGGCTAATACTAGAGTCGAAACCAAGGACTACATTGTGTCAAAAAAATTGTTATGCCATGTGTATCTAAATAATTAATAAAATACCAGAACCAATTAAGGAACTTCCACTAGTACCTACAGTTTAAGAAAAGCCTTAAAAACTGGCTACTAGTCAATGAATTACTCTGACATTATTTGTGACATTATTTTTTTCATTGTATTTGTATTGATACATTTTTAAATTTTCACATGTCACTTTGTGGCAAAATAGAAGAACTATTGAAACAACCTAACATCATAATGTAGGTACCTACTCTATTTTAAGTGGAATAAATTTCATTTCATTTACAATACTGCTTATTCTAGATCCTAACCTTCTGAACAATCATTCTTTGTTATCAAATGGTAATATTTTCATAATTAAATGTCTGTGCTAATTTTTTTTACAATATATGTTAGTTATGGGTTTCATTAACCATTGCAGGTACACCAACAACCTAGGGCGACACATTATGAGGTCACACAAGCCTCTAATGGCGTTTGTCTTATGGTCAGACAATGTACTATACACTGGTGCTGTGACCAACAATTGTAGGCAAATATTAAGACTCTTTGCACTTCTAATACATCTACAGTATCCAGACTCCATGTTGAGAATTATAGCTGTAAGTAAATCCTTAACTTAGTTTGTTGAGCTATCATTAATTTTCCGCCACGTTCTCCCTTACGGTACGTGGTCGCCACTCCAGAACCTTTCGGCCCCATCGGCCACCTGTTCTGCAAGCAATGTGCCCGCCCACTGCCACTTAATTTTGGCAATTCTTCAGGCTATGTCGGGTACCGTGGGTTGGACTCCCACAAGGTGGACCGATGACCTAGTGAAGGTCGCGGGGATCCGCTGGATGCGAGAAGAACAGGAATGGTAGATATGGCGATGCTTGGGGGAGGCCTATGTCCAACAGTGGATTTCACTGGTATACTGATTTTGTTTAGTTTTCTGAAATGAACCACCTAGTACCGTAGAATATTTAGATACAAACATTATTATTATATAACAGTTAATAGATTAACACAATAACATAGTGAACGAAAATAATATTCTTTTTATTTCAGACTTGGCTCAACACAATGATTCAAACATTTTATATCTGTGAGACAAACTCAAACAGTGACTATCCAAATACTGCAAAATACTGTACAGTATTTGCTAATGAATTCTATAAAATAATCTCAGGCAAGTATATAAGACTATAGAATCAATTATCTTCGAACACTTTGCCAGTGATGACAAGAATACATGCTGAAAGCGTTTTTTTTTTGTTACAAGTATTATTCTTGTTGTCAGATTATATAAAATACATTATACATACTACACTGTGTGTACCTATTCAAAAATCTTATCCAGTGTCTGTTAAAAGTGTAGTGAACACTTTATTTTCCAAAAGAGTGGAATTTACTGTTAATACGAATATGTTACCTCATTTGTTAGAATCAGGCGCGGCCGCCGAGTGTCAGATCCAAATTTGATTCCCAAGTTAGGCTAAGGGATATTGGGTTTTTATTAGGAAATTCTCAGTATCCGCTTGGGATTTGGAGGTGCCCTTTAAATAGCAATATTAATCCCTATTATATGTATTTGTCTGTTTAATGTTGACGTATTACTCATCAATGAATGCAACAAATGTCTCGTGTGGTGCCGGACTTAAAGAATAGCACTACCCCATCTCTTCCCGTGGGTGTCGTAAAGGGCGACTAAAGCCTCGTATTCATGGTAAACATTTGTTTAGCAACAGTTGATCAACGTTGTTGATGAACGGCGAGAATGCTGCTGGAAACTTTGTTTAAATCAGTATGGGTTGTCCACACGCGCCAGTCTGCGTTGAAATGTTGCCCGAGGAAGTAGTGTTGTTGTGTTCTCTGTATCTGATGTATAAGATTTCAAATAAAAAAAATAAAAAAAGATGGTGGGTGCGAAAATATCTCCTGCGCCGCTGCCTGTAGTTTTTTTTTGCGCCATCTTTTTTCTCTATCTAGTAAATTGAGTGCGCAGTACATGTATTTTAGTTTCACGTCTTTTTTGGGTACATTTAGGGCTTGAGAAATTTCTTGAAATGCATCGTTCTTTTTGTTTCTATTCTTGTATTCTTTGATAGGAGAATCCCATAGTAACGCTTTTGACTGAAATAATTCTAATAATTGCATAATTTTATCGTTGCTCCTCACTACCGCCATGTTTATAAACAGTTGCAAACACGTCCACACACGACAACATTTGTTGATAAACTGATGTTTTCGCTCGCCGGGCGTCAACTCTGCAACATGGCGTGATCAACTCCGCAACACAAGTGTTGCCCGCAATATGTTGACAGCAACTCGGCAACATGTTTATGCAACCATGTTGCTAAACAAATGTTTACCATGAATACGAGGCTTAAGGGATTCTCTAAAGGATGGGCAGCAGCGTTCTCTGAGTACTTTAACAACCATACTGCGATGGTCAACCCGGCTGCCAAGCGTGGCGATTACGGTAAACCTAAAAACTCCTTTTTGGGGGAGGCCTATGTCCAGCAGTGGACGTCTTTCGGTTGAATGATGATGAATGCAACAATGTAGCTACCTTTGTTATCTCCGTCAAGGAACAGTTGTTATTTTGCATATAAAGGTGATAAAAATATAATAAATATTCGTTTTCAGATATGCCACATGACTCAATTATCAGGATATTGGAAAGGATTGAACCAACATTCATGCGCCATCTCATAGGCATATTACATCTCAAAAAGTTACTTCCTACAGATGATGACTGCATTATTAGTATTTTAATAAACTTTGTAAATCAAGCACAGTGGAAATTATATCCACCAGATAATACTGAAATAAAAATTTCCAAAAAGTTATTTTGTAAACCTAAGAAGATTAAGAGAATACTTAATTTTGTGATAAAGAAATGTATGAGCTGGACTCCTGAAAGTGTAGAAAAAGACCATTATGCTAAAATTGAACCAGAAGCCTTAAAAGCTGCGTCTGAAATAAGTTTAAATCATATTGTCCACACTCTATACATCACATTAGAAGCTTATTTAGATACATATAATGTTCAGCATGTGCAGGAAGAATGGAATAAATTAAATGAGCAAATGTTAGACGATAGTCAAACACAGAATCAATGTTTATTACTTGAACATAGTTCATACGATGTTACAGAACATTTCATTAAAAAATACAGACATATAATCAAGTCACTCCAGGAATTAGTGCTTGCTTTCCATTGTTTGAGAAACGGCGAAGATATGCCAGAGATAATGAACATTTTTAGTAATATAGGCTTATTAGAGATGTAAATTACAACTGTGATTGATGTATGTTTTAGGTTTTAGTAATAAAATTGTATAACACACAGTGTTACACTTTGTCTAATGATAGGGACCAAAATTTAATTATTGCCTTGATATTTATAAGAAACTGTTTTGCCAAATGGTATTGAGGAAGATCAGGACTGTTTACAATAGGTAGGTCCATAATAATTTGAAAGAAAAAGAAGCTATCTTGAAAAATTTATTCAAATTTTTACACATCATTCATTACAACTACTTTTTACAAGTAAATTAGATTTTAGACTGCTTACAAAACTGATAAGTATAAACATTGTGATTTATAGTTGATATCATAATAATATCTCTTCATATTTATAGTTAATTTTGATCTCATTGCTATGTTGTTGTAATGGCAACTAATAAATGTGTCATATTATTTCATACTAGACATGGGCCTATTCGGATTTTAACGCAAACAGCTAATCCGATTTTAGATTTTAGGAAATTGATTTGCCATAAGTTACGGTCCATAGTCTATAGTTTTGGTTTTTTTAAGAAACAAAAAAATATTTTATCATAATTAGTAACAAGCTAAATTAGATCTTATCGCATGTCTGTGTAGTTCTGTTTCAGTTTACAATTCATTTCATCCAAGAAACTGGCAAAATCGAAATATATTGAGTGTGGTAAAAACCACTCCATCTTTTTCACTCTGCCAAACTCATGCTTAGTTATATTGCTTTCACGATAAGTTGATTAATTTGGCAGATGTCAGTTCATGACATGAAAATAAATTGTAATGGCGCTTGTGTATGACAATTTAATTCAACAAGTATTAAATGAATTTAAAATATTAATAAAGCGTTACCCAAAAGGTTGTTTTAAAATCAGAAACATAGAAACAATATAGTTATATGTGTTTAACGCCATAATTATATATTACATAAAGGATATTGAAAAAACCCCGACGCGTTTTCAAACTTGCGTCAGATGGTACCAGTTGCCAGAGACGTGCGTATCGATAAAATAATTTCGATAAATTTATATTAACAGAATGAATATTTTGACTATCGTAATAATTATAGACGATAGGCTCAGTTGATTGAATAATAAATAAGGCTCATTATAGCCCAGTTGCCTTGCAAAAGGTCGGTCAGTCCTAAATTTTGGATACGTGTTCTGGATATGTGTTCTTATAAAAATTACAAATTTTGTACCTTGAGTGACCTCGGCGCGCTCTGCCATCTTGGGTTAAAGAATCCAAAAATTAGTTTTTATTAAATAACTCCTTATGGGTTTTATACCAAAAATTATTCACATCAATTTTGTAGAAAATTAAATTCTTATTTTTCATTCCCGACTCAAAATCAGAGGTATTTTATAGGTTTGAAGCCCATGTCTGTCTTTCTGTTTGGCTGTCTTTTTCTCTCTCTGTCTGTGTGTCTGTTTGTGGGCTTATCATAAAAACAGCTAACATATCACATCCAAAATTCAGGACCGACGAACCTACCGAACCCAACGAAAGATAAACCTCTTTTTCGCGACCCGGCTACTGGGCTTATTATTGGTGATAAATAAACATTTATGTTCACTCATCCCATACCTGCTGGATTCATTATCACATCAGCAAGTAATCGTCTATTGTTGAAGATATGCATGCTAATTGACTTAATCCCAATTACTTAAATCACAAGTATTTGAAATGTATATAAAATCACATTACAATAATTTGTCAAATTCTCGCTGAAATTTTACAAATTTTATCGATAGTTGAATCGACTACAGTCACATGTCTAGCAACTCCTATTGACATGTGTCATTTTAATCTTCTTATCGTGAAAACAATATAGAAAGAGTGGAAGTGAATCTCATTGGTTTGTGCATAGCAAACAATTATGCAGTTTGAGTTGGTTGGATTGAGATTTGTATCATTGGCAATTCTCTGGCACTGTTTGCGTTCATCATATCAAATTTTCGCAAGATCGATTTAGTTGTTGCCTTGATATACAGGTTTTGTGAAATCAATTTGTCTAGTTTGGATTATCAATATGAAACAATCTGACTGATATTAAATTTTAAATAAGTTTTGCCATACCGCATGCATGCCTATTTCATAGTCTATTAAAATTTTAATGTTGGACCCATAATCTTTATTTGTAATTATGTTGAATTTGTTATACATTGTAAGCAAGTGGTCATACTCCCAAGACATACTGGATTGTGTGAAATTTTGGTACATAACTCTTTTTCTATAATTTTTCATATGTTTAGAATTAATTTTAAGTTAAAATAAATGAAACCAAAACTATTTGTCTATTATTATTTACTTAATATTTTGGCATGAAATGTCCTCTAGCTTTCTTGGATCGTTTAGCTTTTTCAATATCTACATTAGGATACTCTGCTTTTAACTTCTCCATATCCATGTTGGGGAAGCGTTTCAGTAAATGCTGCACATGATTAAAGTCTCTGTTTTGAGCTTTTCTTGCAATATTATACTCCTTCTCGTTGTACATTCTATAGAACTTCTTGACAGCCACACTGTTTATGTAACCATGTTCAAGATATGGTCTTACCCAACGGGTATTCATGAACTTTGGGATGTAATACTCTGACTTCTGATGTTTCTCTGGCAAACCAAAGAGGTTAACAACATCCTCTACTGATCTTTCTCCAGTCTCTCCTGTCTCCAATTTGTAGTAAGCAACATTGCGCTCTCTTATGACAGTTTCTATATTATTCATAGATTCCTGAACTTTGTCAATTCTCTCAGGATTAGGAAACAGTCTCATTTTGTCATTGCATTCATGTTCCATTGTGTATAGCATATTGCGTTCTTTTAACAGTACGTACCACAGTTTGTGTAAATCTGTATTCGACTTTATTCTCAATTCGTCCAACTTCCATGGTCTGCCGACTCTTATATTCGATTCTCCCCAATTTTTCTTATCATCAAAGAATTCCATTAGGTCGTTGGCAGGATTTGTGGTGTGTATATGTCTGATCATAGGAGCCGCTGTAACTTTAATAGCATTTTGAGAACGCAAGCATCGGTTTATAGTATGTCTTAGCAAATTACCAATCATCGTAGTATTCATAATAAAAATCTTATTGTTAAATAACAGGCTCAATCAATACTTTTAGGTTATGTCTCAAATCAGACATGTCATGTCAATGTCATGTCGTTTCTTTTGACACTATTATTTCAGTTCAGAAACATAGTACAGTTTGTGTTTTAGATTTTTATTTTAGGAATCAACATAAAATTATGCGTTTTGCGTGCCTATAGTATAAGTTCAATACTATATATAATACTGGTTTAATTAATAATTATTTTCAATAGGATTGTCTCAAACTCCCTAGAGTAATTAAGTTCCTTGGTGTCAAATTTTAAGGCCGTCGGTTCATTTTTGAACGACAAATATTTTGACACTTAAAACGTTTTGTTCGTTTTTGATTAATTAAACTTTAATATGGAAGTAAATGATTAAAATAAATATAGGATAAATGCCTCCTTTAAAATGTTACCCGCTGTTATTTTTAATTCGAAGGATATATAAAATTTATCAATCTAAAAAAATCTCACAATCGCTTAACATTCTTGACAGTCGAACTGAATAACTAAAACTAAACGTAACAGTTGAATAATGTCGTGGTTGGAGTGAGTGGTAAAAGGACGCATTTTCTTCGGTTTGTACGGGAAATTACAATGAAAACAAATTAAAATAATCGATTTATTTATGTGTATTTCGATATGGTCCTGGTGTTCATATGACTAAAATACTGCTTAGTTTGTGAAGTGTGTGTTATTTTTGAAGATTCCATCATCGTAGAGGAAGCATTGAAAGGTACAAACATCACTCAGCTCTTTTATTTTTATGAAACTTTTGTTTAGTTCTAAATAATTATCTTACTAACCGCTCTTAGTTTATTTTTACGATTTTTCAGTTGGTGTGTATTAATTAATAACCGTATTATGATTTGTAGTTTGTACTTTATAAATTTTAATCTTAAAATCTAATTGATACTTAGGTATGTTTTTTGTAATCGGTCATCAGTTTTTTTTGTTTGTAGTGTAAATATGAATACGAATGACTAACTTTGGCCAGAGGGTCGTCTTGGGGGCATTTTAGATTAAGTCAAAATTCATTTCTTAATTTAAGTATGTTGCCTGTTCATTTATAGTTCTATTACTTATCATTAAGCATGATCATAAAAGAATAAACAGCTTTGTCAAAAAAAAACATTAATCTCAGGTAGTACTTACCTAATTAAGGTAAAAGCACTAATGCCCGACAGTGAACTAAAGGATGACACTTTCGAATAAAACCTTTTCTACTAAGAATAATAATCATTGAATTTACTTCAAGATTGCTGTAACAGACACCTAGATATCCAAGATACGCGGTCAAAAATTTTCATTCACTTACATCAACAAATTTAAAAATTACGTCAGTTGGCAGTAAACAATGTGAGAAAGAGAACAAATGCAATGTGATTCTAAAAGAAAATGTTAACGACGCCGACTTATAGCTGGTATGATTTTGTTCTACATTTTTACGATTTTTGCTGCTTTTTGTGTTGTTTATAGAAATGTATTAAGTTATTGACATACCAGGACCATTGCCTTCTTATTTCAGTTAGGTTTTCTCACAAATTAAAGTGTGTCTACTATTAGTACCAGAAATTAGTAAAAACCTAAAAGCCGACACATGTGTCATCTACTGGAGTCTTACCAAACTGATTTTCTCAGCACATTTTCATGCAATTATTGTCTCTATATCCTGTCAATAAAGTACTGTTTAATTTTTGTGTGTTTCCAATTACCGTATCCAACAGTAGACAGGGTGTCAACTATTGGGGTATACTAGGTGTCAACTATTAGTTCTTTTGATTTCAGATTTATTTTTGAGCACTATGCCGCCGTACGAGTTTAAGACATGTCAAAAATTATTATAACAAGTGATAGGATTAAGTCTAAATTGCATTTTCTGATACAAGTTCACGGGTAACTTCATATTATAGTATTTCAGTATTGATTTTTTTTAACTTGATAATAATAATATCAAACCACTATTATTAGACATCTATTAGCACTAATATTAGACACGTCTAGTATTAGCGCTAAGGGATGTCTACTATTAGTGGTTTCGTTTTTTTGTGATGTCATTTAATAGTTCCTACGACAAAGTGTAAAAGAATGTAAATTAAAGTATGAAATATGTTAGTAAATAAAGCTTTTATGTTGAAAACTAAATATCTAAATGTTACTTTAGCATTTAAAAAGATTTAACTGTGTTTTGTGATTAAATTTCATTTGTTATTGAAGAATTAAATTTGTGTTGCTCTTATACTGTCGGGCATTAGTGCTTTTACCTTATTATTGAAGTACTTGTCTCATATTATTTTGTTTAGTTACTTTTTTGTAATTACTTAATAGATAATGAATAGTTATAGCATGAAAATTGGGTTTTAAAACCTTCATTCTAATGCTTGTTTACTGATCACAGAAAAAAGTAAACATTAGAGTTGTGATAAATATTTCATTTGTTATTTTTTTTGGTTCAAGTAGACAAGTTGGTACAAGATAATAGTAATCTAAGTTACTTTAATAATTATAATATTACAATACAAATTATAAATTAATGCAAGGACCTATTGTTTCTGCCGCAATGAGTATAATATTATTCCAATCCTGGATACATGAAAAAAACATCACCCCTGGTCCCAGATGATATAAAAATAACAATTACTTATTTCATCATCGTCACCATATCAGCTAGAAGACAATCACTGTTACAGATAAAATGATTTAAAATACTTAATAAAAACTATCCATTTCTATGGGTTAATTCAATAATTAAACTCAACAGGTGACATTGTTTTGCTCACTGTAAAAAGTTTATGTTAAAGGAGTAAGTAAATAAGTGAAAAGTTAAAAAAAAAAAGCTTATACTCTGTTCAACGAAAGATGAGTCCTGACATAGTGGTCATTTCATAAATTGTAGCTGTAAGGAGGCTGCTATTGGAAAAAATTTAAACAACATCATTAAAAACTGTAAAATTGCTGTATTATCCATGTTTTGTTTTTTGAAAAAGATTTGATATTCTTTGTATGGTAACATTTTGCAGACAAAAATTAGAACTCACCTTACGTTGAATAGGGTAATGATGTGATGACAGTTGATAATTAACTTATCGAGTACTTACTGTAATTATAGACACAATAGATAAACAATGCACTGACGAACCGGATCATTGGTCGGGCCGCTAGCGGTTAATTGAAAGTGTAAGTAAAACAGGCTATCGGCCCACCTAATGGAAAGTGTTTACCGTCACCATCAAGCATGCATCAAGAAGATTGTGTGTGCATTGCTAACCTTAAAAAGCTGCAAAGTCTTGTGTGCCTGTAATTTCACTAATACCCATACCATTCAAACCGAAAAACAGCAATGCTACTTGGTGGCAGATTTAGGGATGGTGATAGTAATTCCCTGGATAAACTTTTCACAAGCAGCTTTACTAGTTCTTATTTTTAACCCCCGACGCAAAAAGAGGGGTGTTATAAGTTTGACCGCTATGTGTGTCTGTGTGTCTGTCTGTGGCACGATAGCTCTTAAACGGAAGACCCAATTTAGGTGCGGTTTTTTTATTTAAAAGCTGGTTTTCTAGCGGTGGTTCTTAGAGATGTTTTATCGAAATCAGTTCAGCCGTTTCAGGGTCATTAGCTGTTTTGTTATTTGAGTAGGGGGTTTTTTAAATTTTTGATATTTTTGTTATTTTACTTATATGTAGAATTTGGTTATAAAGGAGATCATCCTTTGCCTTATTTTTTTTTTATTTGGTAACATCTATTGGCACTTAAGTTTTAGGCAGTCAACTTAGTTTTTTTTTAGGCAGATTTTCATATGAGGCATACTTTGGCAGTAATTAGCTAAGGTAAAAGCACTAATGCCCGACACTATAAGAGCAACACAAATTTAATTCTTCAATAACAAATGTAATTTAATCACAAAACAGAGTTAAATCTTTTTAAATGGTAAAGTAACATTTAGATAATATTTAGTTTTCAACATCAAAGCTTTATTTACTAACATATTTCATACTTTAATTTACATTCTTTTACACTTTGTCGTAGGAACTATTAAATGACATCACAAAAAAACGAAACCACTAATAGTAGACATCCCTTAGCGCTAATACTTGACGTGTCTAATATTAGTGCTAATGGATGTCTATTAATAGTGATTTGATATTATTATTATCAAGTTAAAAAAAAACAATACTGAAATACTATAATATTAAGTTACCCGTGAACTTGTAACAGAAAATGCAATTTAGACTTAATCCTATCACTTATTATAATAATTTTTGGCATGTCTTAAACTCGTACGGCGGCATAGTGCTCAAAAATAATTCTGAAATCAAAAGAACTAACAGTTGACACCTAGTATACCCCAATAGTTGACACCCTGTCTACTGTTGGATACGATCATTTGAAACGAACAAAAATTAAACAGCACTTTATTGACAGGATATAGAGACAATAATTGCGTGAACATATGCTGAGAAAATCAGTTTGGTGAGACACCAGTAGATGACACATGTGTCGGCTTTTAGGTTTTTACTAATTTCTGGTACTAATAGTAGACACCCTTTAATTTGTTAGAAAACCTAACCGAAATAAGAAGGCAATGGTCCTGGTATGTTAATAACTTAATACATTTCTATAAACAACACAAAAAGCAGCAAAAATCGTAAAAATGTAGAACAAAATCATACCAGCTACATGTCGGCGTCGTTAACATTTTCTTTTAGAATCACATTGCATTTGTTCTCTTTCTCACGTTGTATACTGCCAACTGACGTCATTTTTAAATTTGCTTAAATACGCGAATGAAAATTTTTGACCGAGTATCTTAGATATCTAGGTGTCTGTTACAGCAATCTTGAAGTAAATTCAATGATTATTATTCTTAGTAGAAAAGGTTTTATTCGAAAGTGTCATCCTTTAGTTCACTGTCGGGCATTAGTGCTTTTACCTTACTTTATGTAGAAACCGAGATAAATACCTAGATACAGGCAATAAAAAAATATTTTCTTATCAATCTAACAAAATCGGCTACAATAATAAATGTAATTATGGATATCTACTTGGTGCCAAAGTAGAATATGTTCCTGTTACCAAGACTCATCCCCAGAAGTAAGTTTTCTTAGTGGCCAGCAAATAAAAAACATAGGAATATGAATGTATGAAAAGTGGATGATCTCTTTTTGATATAAGTATGTAATTTAATCTGTGTAGAAGGTATTAATTAGTTCCCATAATCCCATTCATTGTCATTGATTGCATATATCATTCTTCCACAATTAAAATTAACTTTTAAGTAAGATTAAGTACTAGAATATCATCTTAATTGACTTAGAACATTTTACTTAATATTTTTTATTTAACATTTGAAGTAACAAATTTTGCTGCCACAGCTCTGAATGCACTACAAAAAAATGTACCTATGAAAACGAAAGTCATTTATTTACGAACCTTATAAAAACGAATTTAAAAAAAAACTTAATATCTAATAAGTTTGGATCAATAATGGCACATAAGTACCTTTTTGTAATATGTTACTTGCAATCATGTAAAACTGCATTGTTATAGTGTAATACTACAATAATCTGTATCATTATTGTTCAATCTAGAATCTAGCAGTTGAAAGCTATCTTTACGTGTATCAGTACAAACTACGAAAGTACATGAACACATTGTGCACGAATGTAGGGCATCAAATTCTCAGAAGGCATGGCACTACTATTTACCGTCTGCTTGTCAACTAACTAGGTGTGCGACAATTGTTTTCCTTACAATTTATAAGGTGACAAAATACGTTAATTAAGAAGGGCACATCCTTGTCGTGTGTTCCGGAGGGTAGGTAATTTGTCGCGTGCATTAAGCAAGTTGTGCGCGCTCGTTACGGGCCCCACAGAACCGCACGCTAAACAACGTAACGTCTCAATTGCGCCTCTCCGCCTGCCGACGTCATAAACATTTTACATGATGGCACGCTTATGACGCCAACTGACGCTGCGACGCTAGTTAAAAGAAATCACCCAACTTCCACCCCCCTGTAAGACCCCCGTAATGTCTTTCAGGTTACCGATTTAAATCAAAATCATATTATCTTCTTAAAACAGGCCGTCGTCGTTTCATAAATTAGCAGATGCTGTCAAACAATACCAAATTACTTAGAAATACCTGAGCGGCCGTACTTGAATTTATATTTACTTACTGCTATTTTTTATTCTGTGCTCACTGCATAACTTAAACAATCTTTATCATATAAATGTTAAATGAAATTAGGATTCGACACTCAAGCCATGTTCGATTTATTACTCGTATACATAATTTATTACCTACGTCGGAATTATATTAGGAATTACCGTCACGTCCCACTTACTATATCTGTCACCGGCCGAATAGGTGCTTACATAGGATCTTCGTATAGAATCGTTGATTAAATCAGGCGCCGTCGCTTTGTTTAGGCAGCGATCGCATTATCTCGCATGCTTGTCAGTCACACTCGACCCGCTTGTGATGTCGGACATCTCACAGCTCTAGACCATGAGCCCGGAACGGACAGGGATGATTGTATTGCATAACACAATAGGACATCGAAATTAATGCAACATTCGCAAAGATGCCGCATACATCCGGCGTTAATGAGTACAGTATTGAAACTGAATGAACATGTGTGCTTTCTTCTTCAAGTAATTTAAAAACTTTTACCCCAAGTTATCTTATTACAGTTGGTTATTCTGAAGACGGGTCGATGATCAAATCAGGCGGCGCTTTGTTCTTACGAGGACACGGTTCATCTTGCACGGCTGTCGCACACATTCGACTAACCCGTAAAATAACGCTTCTTTTTTCGATCAAACTCGCTAAGTGCTTCTTGTAGGTAATATCATTTTTGTCGTTGATGGTTGAGTTATCTTAAAAACACGCCTGCCTAAAATCGATTTGATATTAACTGTTGTAAGTTATTTGTGCCAAACATGATTAAATGCAATATTGTTTTTACCTATTGGTTTCAATTTACAAATTGGCAGTTCATACCTACCATTACGTCGCTTTAGGAATTTATTGGACTGGGAATTAAATCATATTGATGTGTCGCAGAAGTCTTATATCAGTTTCATTTAACGTTTAAAGCTGAGTTTTGGTTTGGCGTATTATATGAAACCGTAAGTAAGCATTTGAGAATTTGGTAAAAGCACAGATTTGTAATACACTAGGTAGAAGATTAATAACGGATTAGACTATTATCTTACCTGACTAACATGACTATGATGACTGTTCGACCTCGTTGTTGGTTACATGTATTATTATGATTCATTTCTTTTGTGGGCTATAATAACAATTACTAATTCTTTTATTCAGAGGTCCTACCTACTCACACTAGCTTGACCTTTATAGTATTGTTTTGTTGACGATATGAAAAATTTATACAACCCGCCGCGGCCTAGATACTCTTGAAGTGAATTTCCGAAGGGTGAAGGTCTAAATCGTCAAACTACAAAACCGATATCAGACCTCCTTTAATGGACTCTTCTGAAATTTATAAGACTTGGTCTTTGGGTCCGGAAAATGTTTTGTTATTGTCTACTTTAGTCGACAGTCGAGACGACATTAATCACGAATTTTCATTTTGTTTAAAACAAACATTATGATTATTTTGAAACTACACTTATTTATGCACCTAAAGGTCATGGCACACTATACCGAAACCGCAACGGCACCGCTCCAACCCAGCAATTAACTTGTCATTCAAATTAGAGCATTCAATCGTGTGTCGTATAATTATTTCATAATGTCAATATGAAAAAGTCAACGGCTGGCAGTCAGCGCGCTTGTCGCTACCATACCACTCGACTCGCAGACAGCGCGCTGCAAGCGAGCGGACCGCGTGCTTACAGCGCGCCGACTGCGTGCTTACGGCGCGCCGACTGCGTGCTTACGGCGCGCCGACTGCGTGCTTACGGCGCGCCGACTCCGAGTCGCGAATGCAAGTCCTAGGCGTGTTCAATCACAAATGCCATATAACAATTGTGTTCGCGGTGACAGCAAGCTTGCACTTCGCGGCCGGCGCGCGGACTGCGAGTCGTTAGCGCGCTGGCGGCTAGCCGTAGCCTAAGTTGACACACACTTGGCAAGGAACGCAAGAAATTAAAATCTGTATTTAAATTACGAAAACAACATAAGTATTTTACACGTTTTTTTGGGATACGGGTCCCTCTTTATATTGCGAGCCCATTGGCTGCAGCTATGCTTAAATACGGCCCTGGTTACTGACCTACAAACAGAGGAAACAGTCAGAAGTTGGGTTCATCATCATCATCGCAAATACGCTTAGTAGGTATACCTACTGCTGGTCAAAAGCCTGTCAAAGTGTGAAACAAAGCCATAACGCAACGCAACATAACTCTGTTCCTTCGCTTGTCGCATCTGGTCTAGAGAAGCCGGGAAAGACCCCAGCCCGTAATTCGTTTCTTACATAAACTTTACTAAATGTTAATTAAATTATCGACTTACAATGCATTACACTTATTATTACAATTCCGTGACTACACTACATGTTTGCCCAGGGCATTTCATTAAAATTGGTCAATTGAACCCGTTATATTGCCTGACGATACCTTTGGGGACGCTTACGCCGATATTTAATGATGAGCCTCTAAAAACATTGGAACCTTTTTCGGAACACCATTTAAATCAGCGAATCAGCTGTGTCATCGGCTTTTAAAGGCAATATGAATGCGGGCATTTATTTAAATTCCAGCTTTAGTTTTTCAAATATAGAACCATTTATTTAACGTATTTTGTGAATCTTAAGAGGCGTTTTTCAAAGGGCCAAAGATCAAAGCTATTCAAGCGAATAAATAAAAGGAGATAGGTACTTTTTTCTTTCTTTAAATTCGTTAAGGGGCCACATTCCATTTTGTTTGCGCGCAAGTATCTGATATGGGTAAATCGTTTTGTTGAAGCCATTTCGGAATTCAATGCAGAAAATGCATCAGATAAATTTGCCAACAGGTGAGACGTTGATTAAGTCATCAGTATCTCATCATCTGGGTAATACGGTGCGCTACGTTAATGTAAGCTATTTCTAACGCTTTCAGCCGATCGAGACTCCGACTGAGAATGCTTCCATTTGCATACTTATTTGAAAGTAATTCAGGTGTTCTGTCTGTTCATCAACTAAGTACTCACAGTAAGTTATACCCTTTTCACCTAATATATCTATTTTGCGGTTCTTAATGAAGTCGTTTACGTTTTTTCGATCGCAGTCTCCAGCTACAATTTACGAATCGTCAGGACTCATCTTACGTTGAACATTTTCATATTGTAAAATTTACGAAGATGGTAAACATCATAGATCTTACAAGCCGCAATAAAAGATAAAATCAATTTCGAAAACCAAATTCTAAATACTTAATTAGGTATTCATGTTTATGAAGGACTAACATGACTCACCATTGCCAGTCGCGTGCATGTTAAAAACCCATTACAACTGGACACTGAAGGCGAAAGTGAAAATGCATATCGATTTAAAAGCAGTTTTCCCTAGAATCAACCAAACCTACCTAACTCACTCAAAACTGAGGCATGTAAACTTCCTTGTGTAAAATTATTTATTCAATTCAAACGTGAAGGTTCTATATTTGTAGCAATAATCATAACATTTTTCTTGTAACACTTTGTTTACGTATACGATGCGTGGACGACATCATTGTCGGTGTAATCGTTCGTGAAACGCTTTATTCTAGAGAGGTCACACGTTATCTAAAACAGCTGTCGGACGCACACGGCCTACAATGGACTCGTTTGTATCCGTGCCGTGTAATATTGTTTGTAATTTAAAATATCGGATGTGTTGGCACGGGTGGCGGACGGTTTATTTTCCAGCTCAATTGTGGAGTTATCCGAGGTGTATTGTTGCGTTGATTAGATCAGGGGAGCTTTGTTCAGAGGAGAATGGCCGGCTTCACGCCGCTATCGTCTGTCGGCCGCACGCGACCTGTTCATGAGTTTGCGGCTACACAGGTTTCAGCCTTCTGACCGACCGCAGCACATATAAATTTACACGAATTTAGAAGATTATCTTAATTATATTCCCTGAGTATACAAATATGCAAATACAATATTTAGTTTTAATTTCGCCAGATTAGATCGCTAGTTTGGATGCAGTGTGCAGCACCACCCTCCCGCCCACAAATGTACCTATACACATGCAGAAGGTGTGAATAAATGCAAAAAACATACCAAACCGATACTTATGCTGATTTTTAGCGATTAGTGATCTAGTTTGACGGAATTCAAACTAAATATTGTATTTTGCATATTTGTAATGTCATGGATTTCCGCAAAGTAACGCCGGATTCCATCATTTACATTCCCTAAGTGTTCACTGAGAATAGAATCAGCCTAAAATGTAGTTTGTAAGACGAGTATTTTCCATGAAAAAATGTAATAGGAAAATATATTATGACCTACGTTAACGTATTTTTGCAACTTTTGTTTACTTTCCAGTATCACATTTCCGTTGTGACAAAATGTGATTTATTTTGATATAGATACTCGAAGATACTCAACAAAAACCCCGAAAATGGAGGGTACAGTTGAAAAGACGCTAACAATACGCTAATGGCTTATGTTTGCGATGACTGTCCCTCCCAGCCAACAGGCTCTATTATCACGGTCGGTCCCTGTGCGCTGAATTGGCTAAATGTTTTGTGCCTCTGAAAAGATTCAAGATGACGGTGAAATTGTTGAGAAAATTGATCACTTCCACTTGAACAACCCGCCCTTGTTACTGCAGAACTCGTTATCAGTTTTGTTTGTATTCCAAGCCTAATATTTTTTTTGTTTTTGTGTTAGTGTAATTAACTTTGTATTAACATAATACTTAATATATTTGTTTAGCGACAAAGCACTAAAAACAAAATGTATTGAAATATAAGTTCAGACAAAAAGTCATTTGGAAATAAATTAAAATGTTTAAGCTTCTCATTCATTTATTTTGGCTTACAGTATTGTTTATTTTGGTGTGCCAATAATAACATCTGTATTATATTAATGATGCTGGATTATAAACTTTAACAATTAAAGAAAGGAAACAGGCGTAAGTCATGGCTCTTTTCTGCTATGTTTTAGTTCTTACTAAAAAGGCATTTCTTAAAAATCACAATTTCAAACCGTATTTTAATCCCACTGTATTCATAGCAGAAAACTTTACTAATAAAATCCAAATTTAGTTTGCACTTTCCTTACTAAAATACGAGATCGCAGCCAAGGTTTTCCAGATGTGGATTTTTTAGAACATTTTTATTTTAAAAGTTAGCAGCACTTCCCTTCGATCTCCGTTAACCATCATTTTAGAAGAGATTTTATATTTCTTTAGAATAACTAATTTACCTTTCTCAATTTTTTGTATTTGCAGAAATAGATCAATTGACAGTATTTTAGTGCATTTGTATTGCTGGCTGCATACACGGACTGTGTTTGACTTTTGCACTCGCATTTATGGCACAAATTTGGAATTTGTGATGGATTACGCGTGATATCGTAGAGGCGATGTAAGCGATGTGTGTGCACATGTCACGGGGTGTGTCGATCAATCACGGGCGCGGATGGACGAGCGACAGGCCATTAGAGGCGCTTCGTCGCCGGCCGGACTCAGGTGCCGTTGGTCCGTCCGTCACCTCGCCGGCGGCGCCCGAGCCAGTCGACAACGGCCCAGCCCTTGTCGTCTTCAATCACCCCACCAACCGACCGCATGATTCATATTACTCTGCACCTACGGCTTTATTATTTGCTGCCCAACCCCGTTCAATACGGACTGAAAATGGATGTAGGGGTTTTTTTTGTAATATCACAGCGAACCTCGTTAACCAACAAACGAGATTATAAACAGAAAGATGATTAAAATGAACTATTCTACCGAACTGTTATTGAAGATATTAATCCGTAGTGTCCCCCTAATTTCAAGAGCTCCAAATGTCGAGTTAAGTCTGCAGTGCCTTGGTTATATTCTGTGTCTTCAGCATAAGATGAATAGCATGGCAATAAAATGAGTTTGGTCGTAGCGGGCCACGCTTGTGTGCGACACATGCCATCTTTAACCGTGCGCTAGATGGCTCGGCTAGACAGCATGCGGAATGAACTGCACTTCTTGTGTCTTAAAACGTAATATCAACTGTGTTTTATGTCCCTCTTGCTTACTAGAGAGAATATTAATATCTTAGTCTCCAATCCACTGTAGCTCTGGTTTCCATTTGGACCATATGCAACGCCTGACGTTATACTGAACATATTTATGGTTTGAAGTTGAAATTAGAATAACATTGTACATTTATGACAAGAATATTAATCATGTGTTTCAGTTATTGATATTATCTTTTTTAATTTCAGTTCACGTAAGTTACATAGGTAAATAATTATAATTCTTAAAAACACGACAGGGGCATTAAAAGTTTCCGATAAAGCCATTCATTACGGAGCACGCTCGGTTCTGTAACGTGATTCCACGAATTACAAAATAGAGAGATTCATTATTAAAAGACCGCGATACATGAGCAAGCACGGCACGTGGTTTCCGCACAATAATAGACTGTGTCCATTAATTAGACCAACATGTTTCATCGTAAATGGACATCAGTGACGCGTACTGTACGGTAGCGGGCGTCCGCTATAACATGAACGTAATTGATGGTCGCACCTCTAATGCTTTTTCGCTTTGCTTAAACATTAACGGAGCCGTTTTTGTTTAGCTTCCGATTTCATCTAAAACTTTCACTTAGGTTATTCCCGTGTTTATCCATTTACTGCCCCCTCATGGTAGTGTGTAGTGTTCGCACGGTATCATAAAGATTAGATAACTTAATAAATCGTCATCTATCCTCGTCTGCGAGTAGCTTATCCCCGTTCCGCGTTAGGATGGAGCTATTCACCTTTCACATGTAGGCCATTAGTAGAAAGATAGGCTCGATATTGTAGCACGTGCCTCTTCCCGCGCCCGCGCTCCCTGCCTCGTTTGAGATAAGCCTCGAGCGTTAAATATGTGCCTCTCGTGGCTTGTGGTCGACGATAGCGCCTACTAAACGTGGATACACTCGTTTGTTTATAATCTTTTTATGTTTTGATCGTAATTCTTGGATCTGTTGCTTTTGAACACCGCCTACATTCATGGTTTCTCTTTTCAGGTACGCCGCATAACAACATTTTATGAATGTAATTTTCCAAAGGAGCTTTTATCGTGAGTAGTTACCATAATTTTAGTAGCGGACGTCCTCTTTTATGCACAGATATTCTTTGACTTGTCCTTTGTTACACATTTTTGAATATTCTTTTCTTATCGTGCTGAAATAACTTATTTACCTTTGATAAAAATATTTTGTTTAAGAAAATCATAATCTAATATAAGAAATTTCCGATAACCTTTCTCGATTTACTGTGCTACGGTGCTTTTTTAACTAAGTTTTTTTTTGTAATTTTTTCACACCAGAGAGGGCTCCATAAAGTTCTCAATGGTGGGTGCAATTCGCCAACCCGCACTAGGCCAGCGTGGTTGCCTAAGCCCTAAACCCTTCTCATTCTCAGAAGAGGCCCGCGCCCAGCAGTGGGACAATAATGGACTAATTATGTTATACTATGTTATGTTAAGTAAGTATCCATAGTGTAGATTTACTCCCTTTGTTTTCCCTTCAAAATTAATTATCGTAGAAATATCGTCACAATAGTTTGAGTCAAATAAAATATCTGTATTATTATTCTCAGTTATTTAATCTCTTAAAAGGGACTTAGTGACAGATAGTCTCCTGACGAGCGACCCCTTTCGCAGTGAGCCCCGAATGTCAACTGGCTTGACACTTGAAATACCACGATACACCGAGTTTGTCGGCAAGGAATGTCGCGACGAGGCTGCGAAGGCGAATATCTTCGGACCGAATACCTTCCAAGTCAAATACAATACCTACAGAATTGATTTTAGATATTAGTGAACAAGCTAAACGTCATTGCGAGTTCGACTTGCTTACGTACAGAGGTGGCCCCCTGGGGGCCAATTCTGCCAATAGAAACTTTTATCAATTGAAGGGTTATTTACAAAAACAGCAATACCTTTTTATCGTAAAATTTTTCAATACAGACAAAAAGCTTCATGTCATTGACAATGTTAAAGATAAAAAAATTAATTTAATCTATGTTAATGTTGAATATGTTTTGAATTAAATTATTTATTATTTTAATCTTAAATGCTTCACATTACTGTAAACTATTTATAAGAACACTTAGGATAAAAAGGATGAAAATTCCAGCTATGCTGTGTTTGTAAATAACCATTCAATTGCAACTAAATCGTTTATTCAGACAGTTTTCGTTTACAAAAACTATCAAATTGTTTGACAGCAAAAACAAAACCAAACATTTTGATAGTTTTCGTAAACGAAAATTGTCTGAATTAACGATTTAGTTGCAATTGATAAAAGTTTCTGTTAGTACAATTGGCCCCCTGTACGTAAGTCGAACTTGACTAACAAAATTGTTGCCGAAACACAACCGTCAGTCAGTTTTTGTTTACGAAAACTGTCAAAATGATTGGTTTTGTTTTTTGTGTCAAACAATTTGACAGCTTATGAAATTGAAAACTGTCTGAACAAACGGTTCGGCCTTGATACGGTTGCGATTTATCAATATTTCTTTTAGGAGAAATGGGCCCCTGGTTTTGGAACAATCGTGAATACCCGGTGAATTTTTAATGGCCCTCGACTCATGGGATTCAATATTGCTAATCGAATTGGCAACATTTGCGCTATGGCAAAGGAAATACGCATTGTGTTTTTTATTTTTTTCGTTGAATCCTAAAACATTTATTTGTTTTATTTATTTATATAGTCTTTATTGTACATAATAAACCGGTAAACAAAAAGGAATACAAACATTTACACAATATTGTTAACATTGTAAAAGCTTAAATTTTCCAACAAAAAGGCTTTGAAATCGATTCTTTTGCACAGAGATACTTATATTAATAAAGTCTTTATTCATAGGAGGGTTAACAGAAGAACAATTATTAAAATTATTTGTCTGTATTCATTTTGACTCCACATAAATCGGTCTTCATTTAAGTGTTCGAATTTGAATTCCGAAAACTGCGTCCCTCCTGTCGATCTGGTAATGAACTGTAATTAGGGATTCGGCAGAAATTCTTATTGTCAATTTGTATTGTTGGTATAAAGTGAGAGCTCTAATTTATATCCATATTTATTAAGGTCGGGGCTCTCATTGAACTGTGGAATCACGCCAATACAGCCGCTATTCGTACAGCCATTAAGTTCAATTTGAAATTGAAGATTCTGCTGATATTTTATTCGGATGCTTAAAACGTAGACGTCATCTAAATAAATATTTGAAATGAATCCCCTGAGAGTTTGGATTTCAGTTATGGACTTGCCCGACTTTAGGACAAAAAGAGGCTTATTAAATATAAAGTTATAGTTAAAGGTTAATTCGTCATCTCAGGGCTGTAGCTTTATTCTGTTGAAATCATAATTTTTCAGTGATTACTATTGTCTAAGGTTTAGGCCCGGACTCCATCAAAGCGGAGACGAGGCGAGCGGAGCGAAGATGTGTTTTAAAAAACCAATAGAATTTCGGTGAGTGGAGACGAGATGTGTGCGGTGCCTTTCGTGTCAGATCGCACTAAACTGTGCGTTCACATCTAACGCTCGCTCTGTTCCACTCTAGTCAGCGCACATCTCCACCCTAGCCAGGACACATCTCCGCTACAGTCTAACCAGTACGCATCTCCGCACAGTTTCGGTGGATACATCCTAGCTGAAAAACATCTCTTCTCGTCTCCGCTTCGGACATCTCCACACATCTCCGCTTTGGTGGAGTCCAGGCCTCAGACTTTAAAGATAGTTACAAAATACAACAATATTTATTTCATCTCACAACATTGTGATCATGATCATACATAAATCGAGACATCACCAGTAAGTTACCAAGGTACTTGTGTTTGTTTGATTAGTTAGTATTGTACTACTAAGTGACTATTTTGATTTAGACTCTCAACTATTAAAGTATTTTTAGCATAGCAGTCTACCGTAACAGACGCTTTATTTAAGGGGTATATCAGCAGCAGCATTAATTGTTCATTAAGCTAACTCGGTCTCTAAGCTTTTCATTTCAATAGCTAACATTTACATTTCATTACATATTGACAAAATTATTGAACACATACATTTCATATTTGTAGGTCACATTTAGCTTATCTGGTGTATAGTTACGGACTACATACATTATTGATATGTTGGTGAATATAATATAATAATACCCCCTTTTGCCTGAATTACATAGAAATTCACGCTTTAGAGTAGTAGATACTTATCTCTTACTACCTACTCAGCTACTATGAGCGTCGGAAAACAATTAGGTCACCTTTTGTTTATAATCTGCTGTTCAATTGTTTAAATGTTACTGTTTTAATATCATACAAACAGTCATTAGTTACGTACCTAGTGGTGATCTTATTATTTACAATAGTCCAGCTGTTACACTAAGTGCTGCATCATTTCGTAGTGGTTATGAAACGTTATGTTTACAATAGATTATACTCGCTAGATGCTTTAGAAATATTATTAATTTGAAATCCAAAGGAAAACTTTCGAAACAATGTTGACGTCATTCTTGAATCATTTGTGTTTTCATGTCCAGCCTAAACGTCCTTCCCATATATCGTGTCGCGTTGTTCCTATTATGATTACATGCATAGTTCAACAGGATGGTACCTTAGTGGGTGAGGACAGTACAGTGAACATGTTGCAGGTATTGTTCGCCGCGACGTCGGAACACCTTTGTTCTACCGGGGCACGGACGCGCGTTACTTTATCTTATTAAACACGTGTCGCCGACGGTCTAACGAACCTGCTCGCCACAATAGTGCCACCTCCTCAATTAATGCGTCTCACGGACCTTATCATTACCACAAAATACCAACACCGTATGGCCGTATTATTATCAATATTAGTGAGGTAACGGACCCAAAATGTCGTCCAATCAATTTATGCTCGACAAGACCACAGTAATTTACCCCTATACCTTCTTCATTAACCGGAATTCATCTTTCAAAGCGCCTTAATCATGAGACGGGTAACATTATCGCAATCTGTTATACTGAGAATGACCTTTGCTGAGGTTGAAGGAAAATGCAAGAGATCACAAACCAGGAAACGTAGTACTAATTGGACACATAAAATACAATTAACTCTTACAATATTCAGCACCCAAATCTTGCGAAAATACAGGGATAATGTCTTTCTGTGTCTATTTATCACAGACTAGATAACTTATTAAGGCGACAACACGTGCGTAAAAAAGAATATTTGTCTTATTTATGATAGAGGAGATACATCGGTTACGTTATCATCTTGGTGGTGTGTTCACACCAGCGCCGTTATTAATATGTTGTCCCTTTACGCCGGTACGTGATTTATCGTATCTTATTTTTGCAATTGTTTTCTTAACTTCGTGCCCTTATCTATTATAATAAACTAGACTACAGTTCGACCAACGTAATAGGTCAGATTTGTGGTTTGCATAAAAGCACAAAATCAATGTGTACAGAAGTTGCACGCCTTTGATTTTAAAGAAAGTCGTCTTTTTTTGTCTAAACATCGCGCGCGCATGCTAAAATGAAACTAAACACAATGCATTGGAGTAAATATTACTAGTGTTGACATTACTCCTAGTATTTTGACAGGGGCCTAATTCTCCTAAAATAAATTGTTGCCAAAAGCAATCGAACCACAACCGTCAGTCAGTTTTTGTTTTCGAAAACTTTCAAAATGATTGATTTTGTTTTTTGTGTCAAACAATTTGGTAGCTTTTGAAATTGAGAACTGTCTGAATGAACGGTTCGGCCTTGGTTCGGTTGTGATTTATCAAGATTTATTTTAGGAGAATTAGGCAGCAGGTGTCAAAGCCGACCAGTCAGACAGCGACAACTGTAACAGGGGTTTACACGGGTCGATTTTAGCCGTGCGTCAAGTCACCAGCAGTCGCATCGCTTGTAAAAATCGAATCGCCACCCCATTTACACCGGTCGACAAAAATCGCATGCGACTTGTTCATTTCTAGCGGAACACCACATCGCAAAACACACCTTATGCAGCGGGCTATCGTCTCTACTGACCATTTACACGATCGATTTTAGTCACCCGCTGCATGCGGCTTGTCCCCCCGCACGGCAAAAGTCGGATGGCACCCAACTTTGGGGCTTGCGGTTTTAGTCACTTGCGCCCTAGTCGAATTGTCATTTAGACCCGTGTAAATCCCCTATAAGAGAGCATCTTTGGATCGTTATCCCTACATATTATTATGACTAAAACACGGCCAGTAAAAACGTTCCCATTGTACTGTTCGGGTATTAAAGCATAGAGTTACTCTCGTTTTTCATATAAATATGCTTCATAAAAGCAATACTGTGGTGGTAGCCGGCCACAAATGGCACATGCTAAATTACCTTCCGTTAAGACCTGGATTGCGGCAGTTAGCTGCGCAGCGCTGCGACTATGGCGCGTTAATGAGTTCATGCCATATGTGGCCATAACACAATGTCCTCGCAATTGTTGCCGCGGATAATATCCATATTTTGTGCTTTGTTTTTGTGTGCTCCCACATTTGTATCTAATTTTCTCTTTTATATTATTAGATGTTAATAACAATGCGGGTTTTTGGTTTCATCTTTAGCGCAAAATCCTATAGCAAGTTTGGTGTTGCGCAAGTTATTGCACTCCATTGCTGACTTAGTTCGTAAACCTTGCAGAAGTCTACTTGCTGCGGGTGTGTCTACAGCTTGAAAGTCGGTTGCGATGCGCAGTCAACTTACGCAGTAAAACCTGCTAGTGATTTTGGCGCTTTTACAAAATGATTATAATATAACATCAAGCCTGTATTCCCTGAAGGGTTGGGCAGAGGTGTATAGCACACCCTCATTTCGCCGTTATGTTTAAGACCCAGACTCCACCAAAGCGGACATGTGCGGAGATGTCCGAAGCGGAGACGAGAAGAGATGTTTTTCAGCTAGGGTGTATCCACCGAAACTGTGCAGAGATGCGTACTGGCTAGACTGTAGCCGAGATGTGTGCTGGCTAGGGTGGATATGTGCGTTGACTGAAGCGGAACTGTGCCTGTAGACAAATGGCAATCGATAATCGCTAGAGAATAGAAAGATGTACTGGATTGACATAAGCTTTCGACCGGTCAAGCGATCTCTTATGTCATTTCCATACATTTAATTGACGTTTCTATTCTCTAGCGATCATCGTTTGCTATTTGTCTACAGGCACTGAGCTGCGTGCGGCGAGCGTTGTATGTGAACGACAGTTTAGTGCGATCTGACACTGCACGCCGCATACATCTCGTCTCCGCTGCGCACCGTCGTCAACTTGCGAGCCAAAGCTCACATCTCCGCTTCCGTCGCGCCATACATATATGATACATCTCCGCTTAGTGGTATCCACTTAAGCTGAGTGGAGACGAGATGTGTGAATAACGAAATTCTCTTGGTTTTTTAAAACACATCTCCGCTCTGCTCGTCTCGTCTCCGCTTTGGTGGAGGTCGGGCCTTAGTCCCATATAATAGGGGGCGAGGTTATTGCAATCAAAATTTCCATCAGGCACAAATCCAGACTCCGGGCTGCTACTGAGAAATTCCACATGGAAAAACCCTATAACATTTTGCCCGACTTGGATATCGAACCCAGGACCTCACGCACAGCAGTTGCGCTTGCAAGCACTAGTACAACGAGGCAGTCACAAAACATTTATATCCAGTTTAATAACAAAAACAAACGAAATGTTGAAGTGTTTTATCCATATAAACTTTTGATGACCACGTTTTAATACAACATCAAAATTGATTGGTGTGACGATAAAAAAACAATATAGCTAAAAAAAATAGTTTGGCTGTAAACAAGATTGCTGATATTTTATACTGGCATGAATCTGAACACCTGGCGTGATTACTCATAACTTAACACCCGGGCCTATAAATATTGTACTTAATTAAGTATATCATATGACATATTAAAATTCTTAATGTTGCCCAGCTGTTAATTATCTTGTTGAAACTTCAAACACACCGACGAATCGTTTTGTTACGTAATGTTGCTTTTACTTCAATTAGGGACTTGGCAGACTTGTAAGCATCAATTCGCATTTCACTCCTAGAAAATGGGCATTTTGTATGAGCATGCGCATGCTTTCACCTTTTCGCATTGATCAATGTCAGTAGTACCTTAACATCTTAAATTTAAACTGTCATATTTTTTCTCCTAAGTAATACTAACTAGCACCTCTTTATGAAATTAAGACCTAAAATTGAATTTACTTTTTCAAATAGATATACAAAATATAAATTAAGTAGACTGGTCATTTGATGTAAGTAAATATTTTTATACTAAGGTACTTATTCAAATTCTTTAATTTGAATGAAACTCAAATAAAAGAACTAGATTAAGTTATGTAGATAAATACAAGTAAAAAAAAACCGGCCAAGTGCGAGTCGGTGTCGCGCACTAAGGGTTCCGTACCACCAAAACTGTCATAGCTTTCCTTCTTGTTATTATTTGTTGTTTAACTATAGAGTATGCACTACAATCATACTAAGTTTCACGATTGTATGTATAACAATACAAGAAAGAAAAAAAAAAGAAAAAAAACTTTTTTTTTTTATAATTGCCCTCATATTCCGGTTATCAGACCGTATAAGGAATAGCGTACTGCGCTCCAAAACTCCGATCGCTGACGTTGGTCAGAAAGCCGCAAGTTTAAAATTGGAACTGGTCTGGTCACGTCTGCCGCATATGGGACGAATTGTGGGCAAATCTCACCACTGAGATGAGCCCACATAACGTTTGACGACGTCGGGGCAGGCATAGAAGGAGATGGCGGGACAAGTCAGACTCTTACTGGTCGATTGGCCGCAGAAATCATTAAACCGAGAGGAGTGGAAGGAGGATATGGAGATATTTTCCCTGCAGCCTGGGATGACCACGGCTGAATAATAATAATAATTTGTCCTCATAGGTGCCATTGTAACATATTCTGTGAAAATTTCATCTGTGTACCTGTTACGGTTAAAAAGATACAGCCCTATGACGGACACACGGAAGGACATACGGCGGGCGTAGGCTTAGTAATAGGGTCCAGTTGGCACTCTTTGGGTACGGAACCCTAAAAACAAAAGTATTAAGCCTTGGGAAGATCGTAAAACAGTACATTAAAACATACTAAGTAGCTAAATATTACGGATAATGTTGAGACACTTTTGCTGCACCTGCCTGCTTAATTAATCGTTCCATAGTCTAAACGTTAGTTCCTTCTGTGAGATAATTAATACCGTACCACGTCTTCTACGTAGACTTCATTAAAAATGTTAATATGTAATGTTCAGTGTTTTTAATTATTTATTAGTTTTAAAGCTTTCCACGAACATGTAATGGGGAGGAAAGCTTATCGTGCGACTACTTCCGTCGTAGATATAATTAACGTTCTCGTAGGTATTCTATCCAGATCATAATGCTTCATTATACAATGTTAGTTTGAAGGGTATTAAAGTACCCATATCTAACAATGACACTTTTGTTTGACTATTTTCCCCAGAAGAATACTTTTAGAGACACTCTACTCAAACATTTCATTAAAAATACACTAGTCTAGAACACATCGTGTTTACATTTTAGGTCATATCTCAGGTCAAGGATGTAGCTCCATTTTCTGAATTAGATTGAGGATTGTTGATTTTTTTAAATAAATAACAATTGTTTTTGTATATAAATAAAAATAGACGTGTTTTTAAATTTTAACACTTGCTTTCATTAAAAGAGTCATCAGTGATAGGTTTTAATTTACCCGCGGCTTAGTCCTTTCCAATTAACTTTGTATCGGTACGTCTGTGACGAGTCTGATCTAAAATTTACTTGTAAAGGAATTTTTTCTCTATCTTCTCTCTTTCCACAGGCTATCGCAACCCATTGGCAAATATAGGTTTCATTTTTGTAAGCCTAAGGAATTAATTGCTTTAGTTTACCCCCAGTGAGCAAGTGTGGTGATCAATGCTCGTTCCTTCTCTATATGAGAAGAGGTATTTGCCCTGCAGGGGTCAGTAGCTGGCAAATATTTTTTGTAGTTTCCCGTGTGGGGACGGGCTAAAATATAATAGGAAATTTACACGGGTCGATTTTCGCCGCACGGCTAGGCCGCACGGCGAAAATCAATCGTCTAAATGACAATAGGCATGTTGACAGCATCAATAAATTGCAAATCTAATTAGCCCGCCAGTTAGAGTTTTGGAAAATAATGGACACGTATTTTTTCTTTTGTTAAATCTGTGAATACCTATTTGGAAAGGTAAAACACATCAAAACTCGAGAGTGGGGGCTTGTGACGTCAGAAGCAAGTAAAAATTGTACTTGCTTGTGACGTTTTGCCAATTTTAAAAGTGTCGTATCTTCGTCAATTTTGGTTTACGTAACAAAAGAAAAAATACGGGTCAAATATTTTTTGATAATCTAACTGACGGACTAATTAGGTTTTTTCAGTCAAATGCCCTATTCGACTAGGCCGCAAGTGACTAAAATCGCAAGCCCCAAAGTTGGGTGCCATCCGACTTTTGCCGTGCGGCGACAAGCCGCATTCGGCGGGTGACTAAAATCGACCGTGTAAATGGTCAGTTGCAGGCGATCTCCCGCCATATGAGGTGTGTTTTGCGCTGTGTTGTCGGTACAATATCTTGAATAATTGAACTATAAACCATTACGATGCCGGCACCCCGCGCTGCTCAACATTTTTTTCGGAAATGAACAAATCGCATGAGATATTTGTCGACTGTTGTAAATGGGGTGGCGAATGGCGATTCGATTTTTACAAGCGATGCGACTGGTGATTTGCCGCATGGCTAAAATCGACCCATGTAAATCCCCCATAAAACTTCCTCACCGAACGCTGGGAATAGACGCGTGTTGTAAGACTCAACAAAATCCAGAACGCTTGGTGGTAGGATCTATCTATACGGTCCGCCTGGCTAGCTACCACCATCACATTAAAGTCCGGCGCCTAGCAGTTTACTGTGTTACATCGTGTGTATTTGAGAGCCAGAGTGGTATAGGGGAATCTCTCTATATCTCTGTTACTTGGATTCATGTGCTCCATCGTAGACCCTGTCGGCGCTTACGATCAGGTGCGACGAGGGTCAAAAGCGACCAAGACAAGTAACAAGAAAAAAAAAACTTGCACTCTATGCAAATAGATGGTTATCCTAATTGAACAGCATCTTAAAACCCATAAAATGTTTACATTAAATATTATGGTTAAATGGCCTATTCATTATTTTCGTGAATGCCTAATTGAATATTTTAATCGGATTTTCCTTTAACATAAAATATCGTATATTCATATAAATGGCTGATTACGATGATATTCATTGACATCTGAGAAGCCTTTACATTACGTACCAACTTTTCCTACATCTCAATTTGACTGTCGTCGTTATTATTGATATAATTATGTTCGTTTGTATGTAGGTATGTAGAAAAGCTTTGTAACAAGAATATTATCGTCTCTGCGTTGATTTTCCCTCAAAAGGGAAATCTTGAAAGTTAATGATATGATTTTCTCCTTTTCCCTTCAGATCTGATTCGTAAAGCAAAATACGTATGTACCGAATTGTATCATCGGCTTCATCATTCTCTCCACCAATTGTCTTTATTTCAAACGAAACCATGTACATATTTCACCATGTCATTAGGATGCCAGAATAAGGAAATGTCTTGACTGCTTGGTTGATCTCGCTTCATATTCGGAATTATATTCAACGAAATATTCTGTACTTTTTTGTACGTGACAATCGCGACTCTCGTTTTTGTCTACGATGAATTTGTCGTCCTCAACTTCTTGTTATATGACACTTGTATAAGTTGATTTATTCCCAAATAAAAACTCTTGTAACAGTTTTCCTCTTAAGCTTTACGTTCGTGTTTGATTGTCTTCCTTGTTTTGCTCTGTTCCTATACATTCTTAATATCGTTGTGCATGTGTAAGCAAACATCCTCCACCTGAACGACGACGTCTATTACAAAGGAAGTTAATTACTGACTCTCAATCAGCCCGTGGATTACCGGCGCCTCTTTGTTACTTCGTAGAACACTAGTGTACCTACGAGTTATTTAATAAATACTTGCAATGTTCTTAATAGAAACTTAAGAACTATACGTAGAAATAAAATGGTATGACAGATAGACATGCATCGTGGTGATTTTCCATAAAGACCAAGGGTCAGATTAGATTAAGCAAATTATCTCTTGCCTCCTATAGAATTCTATTTGAATTGGATAATAAAGATATTTAATTATCAGCGGAAAAATGCTCGAGCAGTTCTCTGCTTAATCTGAGCTGACCTTTAGTTTCGACATCTTTTGTTCATCTTTTTCTTTCTTTTCGAAAAGCAAAAAATGTTGCTTGTCTATTCTATTAAATAAAACCCTTTGTTCTCTTCGTATTAAAAAGCCACATTTAAAACGAGGAAAAAATATTTTTAACTTATGTAGAGACAGCATTTTGCACCGTTTCATTGTTTGGTTTCTGTTATAATTACGGAAGTAACTAACAACATGGCTACAACCTGTTGGAAGCTTGCCTCTGAAGTTTTACTGGCGAATATAAAAGGTAAAAATAGCCGTTGGCGAGAAAAACAACGCTGAATATATTAATTAAATGTCCTTTGCATTTTTATTATAACCTTACCCTAATAAAAGTTTCGTTGCTATTAGCTATACTTAAATCATTAAAGGTCAGTTCAGATTACGCTATACTATTTCGCTATATAGTAAAGCATATTGCGTCATAAGCTATAGCTACATAGCATGACGTTCACACTATACGTATGCTACATCGCAAAGCAAGTACTATGGTATAGCAAGTTATTTGACGGCGATCCGTCGGGCGACGGACGGGGTAGAACTGAGCCGCGACGGGGACCGGAGAATCGTACGATATAGCACTGAGAATCACTCAAGTTTATCGCGTACAGCAAGCTAATACTTTATAGTATAGCGTTCTGTGTGTGTCCATATAAAATGTATGCTGAGCGATATCGTTGTGCCATATAGGGTGACTGGTAATTAGTGACCGATCCTTTAACACATGATTGTACTCATGATAACAAACAACTTTCCCAAACAATCATTTTTTTTGTTTTTTTGATTTAAAGTTTATTAGTAAATCGTTACGGAATGGACGCGACTCGTAATATGGAAATATTTTTTTTTTGTTTTATAAATAATGTTTCCTTGGGAAAGTGGTTTGTTATCATGAGTACAATCATGTGTTAAAGGATCGGTCACTAATTACCAGTCACCCTATATAATATTTGCTATATGCTCATATATTATAGCGTAGTCTGAACTGCGCTAAATACGTAGAAGCAATCAAATGAGTCTTCAAATTCATTTAGACGGTTTATTTTGCGGAACGTTTCATGGATAGCGCTGAGTAAAATGCCCCAGGAAAAATTAATCTAGTGTCTGGGACCAACAAATATTGTTGTTTGGTCGGCTCCAGGGGCTATAAGTAATCTCGGCACGTTATGCACTCAGCCGGCTGGTTTATTGGGAAAGTGGATGCTTTGCCATTACGCCACTACGCCAACTACTGCTTCACAAATGTTTGTTGGTATAGCACTCGTGTGATTGGGTCCTACTGTAATATGTACCTAGTTAGGTACTTGTTTCCAGACCTAGTTTTTTCGGGTTAAACCCAATCTTTTACATTTTTTGTTTTCGTTACGCTTTGTAGTTCTATAGCGTCATGTTTTTCATTATTTCATTCCTTTGTTCATTGTTGTCGGATAAAGAATTTTGATTCGAAAATGTTGACAAAAACAATACAACGAAACAAGTTGGTAATAGATATTACAATATAAATCAAAAACCCTTTCTGCTAAATAAATGATCACACTGGTTAATTTTCTATTTCAGGATCTGGGGCCCAATTCTCCTAAAATAAATTGTTGCCAAACGCAATCGAACCGCAACCGTCAGTCAGTTTTTGTTTTCGAAAACTTTCAAAATGATTCATATTGTTTTTTGTGTCAAACAATTTGATAGCTTTTGAAATTGAGAACTGTCTGAATGAACGGTTCGGCCTTGGTTCGGTTGTGATTTATCAAGATTTATTTTAGGAGAATTAGGCCCCTGGTTGAATGAGTACCATATTTTACTGGTCCATTGTTTTTATAGTCTCGTGTTTTTAGTCACATTCTGCTAGTTTGTTCAATATTCAAGCAGTTATGTTCGTTTTGGCTCAATTAATTTATTTAATAAATTCGCAGAGGCCCCAGCGTACCGTCTGTCTCCGGTTCGTTCCGAAGTTATGAATTTATATAGCCGGACGTGTTCAGAATTTATGCGCAGATGTGTTTTCTTAGTTTGTGCCCTTGCAACCGTAAGAAATTCATCGCTTGTGCCATCACCAGATGTCTCCTCGCTCGATCTCT
Organism: Amphipyra tragopoginis; assembly: GCA_905220435.1. Lineage (NCBI taxonomy): Eukaryota > Metazoa > Arthropoda > Insecta > Lepidoptera > Noctuidae > Amphipyra > Amphipyra tragopoginis. The sequence goes on along the minus strand of HG991997.1, from coordinate 10,481,974 downwards.
TGTATACTTTTAATTGCGCTAATTGGTTTTTAATTAACCTGAAGACTAAGTAAGTTGTTGTTTCTTTGAATGTACAAAAACTTAATATAGTTGTGGGTAACTACCTGATAATGTCAATGATATAATTAAAATATTATATTTGTATACTAGAGGTCGCATGAGGCTTCGCCACATGGATGTCGTTTATCGCGTATTCCACGTTTTTCGGGATAAAAGTAACGTATGTCCTTCTCCGGGTTCTAGACTATCTCTTTACCAAGTTTCAACAAAATCGGTTCAGTAGTTTAGTCGTGATGAGGTAACAGACAGACAGACAGAGTTGCTTTCGCATTTATAATATTAGTAAGGATATTGTGCCTCCTTCGGCTAAATTAACTATGAAAGTGGTGTTGATCCTAAATGAGATATCGTCAGTAAAGTTCTAACAGTGCGTAAGTCCTTTTGTGACAAAAACAGACGACACTGCAAAAGTCACAATGTTACTTGGAAAGAAAAAGATTATTAGGATTTTCAAAGGTTTATAAATCATCAAAGAGTTCATTTATAATGATAATTAAAAACAATATTGCGTTCAGTGTAGGTTACGCTCGTTTTAAATAGTTTTTTCACTCTCTTGTAAAGTAGCCATTTTTGACTTCCGCACTGTTAGAACTTCACTGACGATATCCACTAGACAAATAGTGGCGCCTACGATAGTGGCTAGATGTCATCTGCAAATATTTGATATTGTACTCAGTTTACAAATGGGTGAGACATACCATATATCTAACTCTCAAATAACTGCACAATGACTGTTAGTTCGATTTTCTGACCTCTCTCAATTCTCTATCTAAGTCTACCAGTGCTAAACTCGTTGAGAAGTAATCTTAGATCGTACTTAGTGGTTGTAGATGACAGCAGTTATGACGGCTCCCATCGCTTTGTTGTCTAGCACATCCATTGTCCCCTGAGGCTCGCGGTTAGTTTTAATTAAGTTCGCTTTGACTGTTCATTTCCGATTGCACGATCCCAGTGAATGTACATAAAAGTTTTATTATTTTCTCCTTATTGTAAAGGTCTCCAGCTCATTATGAGGTAGTCATATTACGGTAATTCCCAAAGGAAATCCTTCGGCGATGGTCTGCAGCGGATAACTATTTCTTCGCGGTATTCCATTTCCTTTTTACTACATTTAACAAGTGGTTATTCAAGCGATCATTGAATCACTACTGTTTTCTTTACAGGGAATGAGCATTTCCTCTCGGTGCGTTGTGAAATGTGGTAACAAATACTAAGAACTGCGTTCATAGTAAACAACACACGCGAAAACGAATGTAGCTGAAATGTTAAATGCGAAAATTAATTTTGAAATATTGGCGTAGAAGGTGGTAGAGACATTTAACTTGGGCTTTGAAGGAACCGAGATGTAATTAAAATAAATATTTGGCACGAAATCCGGGTCGCGGCGGTTAAGCGGAGACATTTCCACCCTTTGAACAAGTTCTTGTTTATGTTTGCTCATTAAACAAATAAAAGTGGAAATTCTGTCTTAATCTGGGAAAACTTTTACGTTACCTACTGTGCCGAGTTGAAATTATTTTGCGTAAATAATTCACATTTTCTAAAGTTTGAATTCGTTATGTGGGTGATTCTACGATAAGAGGTAACTTGTGCGGCAATCAGTTTAAAATTGCTTTTTTATTCTAAATGTTGTTGTTTTTTGCAATGAATCATATCATCTTAATGTAATTTATAAATAACATAACAATTAAATGCCCAATTAAAGCACATATTTCTGAAATTTGAAGCTGAAGCTTAAAAAAGTATCTACCCTGGCCTGTCCTCTTGTCGGTTTTAGTTCAACTTGCAGACAGTACATAGGTTCTTTGTATCAGTTGCTAAACAAAGTATGTTTAACACGAAATTAAATAAATGTACTTAAGTAGTATTAAATAAAAAGACAGCAAAAGTTGTTTATTTTCAATAATTTTTAAACTTAATTTTTGTCCCGCTTTTTTTGTGTATCTACCCTGGCAAATTTCGTTCCGTTAATATAAACGTAAATATAAGACGGCCATATTCTGAACTGCGCTCAAGGACATCTATCGACGTGAAGTTATCAAAACTAAACACGCGAGCCGTTAGAGTGCCGCTATTTTTTAGTTGTTGCGACATGACAGTGCGGAGTAGTGCTTTCGCAAGGTCATTGTATCTCTCCACTGGTCAGTTATAAAAGTTGTAACATTCATTGAATGTATTTGCATTTACTACCCTAATTTAATAATACTGTAACAGTTAAAGTGTGATATATAATTAAGCTCAAAAAAACTTGCGTCAATTAAAACAATTAAATTTTTCATGAAAACATCTCTCCCCTGTCGTATTTCCCCTGGGAAAAAAACTGCCAGGGGAGAGATTCACTGACCAGGGGAGATAATATATTTGTGCAAACTAACTCAGATGTAGCTAATTTCTATCAACGTGAAAAAATTTGAAGATTGTGGAAGTATATTAACGACCTGGGCTGCAGAAAGCAAAAAAAAACTAGCAATTTGAAGTCCCAATGTTGTGGAGACAACCGTCAAATCACGCTACGGACTGTTACTTTTGCCTCACAAAAACTTTAGATTTTAACAACAAAAACAAGAAGCATATACAATACCCTGATATTGCGTCAGTCACAAAACCTGTGTTGTATTCTAACGGACCACCCATCATTGGATTACCTATCATTGCCCAGCAGTTCTAGTAGAGACAATGAACTAGAGCACAAAAAAAATATTTAAAAATGTTTTTTAAGGATTGATAGTTGCAAAAATGTGTAATAGAGATATAATAAATATTTTAAAAACTTGACGTCCTAATTTTTTTCCACTTCAGTATCCAACTTAGGGTTAATTATTCTACCGATACACATTGGTTTCATCTATGGGCAAAAACCGTTGTAAAGTAGTGTAATTAATATGAAAGTCTGACAAAAATGATAGTCTGATTATAACTGTTAAGCACAATGTTTAATAAAAGCTGATCTAATTTACTTTATTATTATTTTAATGCATCAAATTCTCTCCCCTGCCCGATGTATTTACCCTGGCCTTCTAAAAAGTACCAAAATATTTATAAATTGACTTGCCCTTACATGAAAAGGTACATAAACGGGACAAAAATCGTAATATAAGTATTTAATGAAAAAAATCCCATTTTGCTCCTTGGCCGTATCCTCTATGGACTTGAAACCTCTTATCGTAGAATCACCCATGTATTTATTTAAATGATTATAACTTGGACCAATTAGCATTTCGGTCACTGAAAATTAAAAAATGCACTTTAGTACGAATAGACGTCACAAACTGAACATAATAGGGAAAACATTGAGATTTTTGTTATAGATACGCAAAACAAGACATTGTTGTAGTAATTACACGGTCGATTTGAATTCATAGAGCGTACGCATAATTAAGTGGCAGTCAGCGGCGCTATTTGATTGCACATTAGCAAGCTAACTCGATGCCAAGTCACGACTAATGGTACAACAACACTCTCATCTAATGGACCCGCCTCCTCCACAGCACTAACATCTAAAGGAAATAACAGCCTTGCAAATATACTCGTAGATTAAAATAGATGGTGCAACTAAATCACCGCATTTTGGTATCTATTTTAAAAGTTTCCAACGTTTAAAAAGTTAATTGCATTGTTGGCGACATTCCATTTTACTCGATAATGTGGAAATGCACAAATGTCGTTATCTAACGGTTTTTATTCGATTCTCTCGCTCTGCACCTGCCCTCGCAATTTCTTTTACAATTTTGTTTTTCATGAGAAATTAGCTTTTATATTTATACAAGTATCTCTTTACTCTCAGAGGTGAGTAGTTCTAGAAATCGAGGTGTAGGTACTAGTAGTCTAGTAGCTTCTGCCAGCTAGGTACATGTAGTAATAACTCTTTTAGTTTATAGGTTGTTATGTTCAAGTAGTGAAAGATGTGTAATTCATCGGCTTCTTATCTATTGCAACCTCTTTCCCTGTGTTGAGTAATTTTTACAAAATGCTTGAAAAGGTTGTAGATTTAGGTAGTTAATTTTCTAAGATGTTATTTTTTCCTTACAACAGTACTTGTCTTAACAAAGATCAACAATTTTGATTAGTTTTCAATGGAACAAAATAGTTTAAAAAATTTCGTGGTGATCTGGAGGTTACCCGCTTGTTAAGCACTGGTTGCGGGTTCAAACCCAGGCTTGTACCAATGTGACTTTTTCAATGTCATATGTACTTTCATAGTTAATCTAAGACACCACTCACATACGGTGAAGGAAAACATCGTGAGGAAACCTGGACTTAATGGTCTCAAATCGCCAACCCGCAGTGAGCAAGCGTGGTGATCAATGCTCGTTCCTTCTCTGTATGACTATGATTCATGATGATGGCTTTTGCCCTACAATGGGACACTTAATTTCCAATATAACGGGTGAAACTTTTTTTAGGACTTACTATATTAATTATTACTTCTGCTGCGCGTATTTTTCAAGCAGAAGCATGGTAGAAAGTCCGCCATACAATATTTATACTGTGGCGGCATCTATCACGCCACATGCGAACTACGCAACACACCGGTAGTGTAGACGACTATAGCGACATTAACGACACCTCTTATAGATGACAGTTCCTAAATCGCGCTATCATGATTTAACACGCAGATAGTATATACAACCGCCCAACATTAACCGTAGGGCAATAGCCCGCCAGGCATAAGACTCCGCCTGGTTGGAGGATCCTCCCTTTGGTTGGAGGAACACCACACCTTGTTCCTCTACAATACCACATTTTTAAAACAACATGCATAATATGCACTTGTTTCACAATTTTGTTAGCTAAAAGTTGACGTTGTTCTCTCCTACGTCTCATCTTTATTACGGGCACACGTTTGAGATAAACATAAATACTGGAGTGTACCTCCCCCATCAAAATATGATTCCGTACGTCTACTTGTATTACCTCAGCGCTTTTCCCTCGAATATGTTTATAAGCCAGGAAATGTATTTCCCGGGCTGAAGCCTCATGTCTACGTTGATAGTTCATAAGCGAAAAAGAAATATCCTTAAACTCGTAGTGTTTCGCAATATTTGCTCTTTATGATCCGCTGCGCCAACTGCAAATTGTTGAGGTTTCAACGTATTTTTTTTTAGTTTCAGTAGCGTAGTGTAGTGAGTTTTGAAAGGCTTACACAGTTTAAAAGTGTTTTAGGTGAGCATATAAGCTGTTATGTAGAACGGAATATGTAAACATGCAGAAGAGAGAAACAGAAACACAAATAACGGTACTAACAGAAAGTGTTAAAATTTAAGAACTCTATCGGAAGCGGGGAAGTCTGAATTCGTTTCCGTGATTGAATTTTATTTCCTTCTTATTTTGATCGTCAGTCTTCTCAAAGGTCGCACTGTCATTAATCGCTTTATAAGAGAGGAAGTGCAAAGTGGAGCGTACGAGCACGCTCTAGCTACCCCTGCCCCGCGCCCCGCGCCGCCTCGGGCCTGAATTCATTATTGTCCTCCAAGTGAGGATGCGCTTCAAAGAAACTGCTGACTTACACTCTATGTCGACCCGTGAGAGGGTTCAACGGTTTATTGCGCTTTCGGGAACTTCGTTTATTGATGTCGAGGTTACTGAAGTCGTTATTCTATTGCGTATTGATTTTCTGCTTTTAATGAAGCTGCGAGCTCCTCATTTATTTAAGATGACAACTTTCAAAAGCTTAATTAAATTGCTATCATAAAATATAATGACAAAATTACTTTCCAGGATTTCGATCCTGTGAATGTTACTTAAATGTGTCTGGAAATCTGGACACAGGACTATCCAATACATTTTCTTCCTTTAAAAAAAAACTAAACTCAAATATTGTTGGTAATGGTCATTAACATAACATAACATCACGCCACCTCGAAGGGTTTGGTACAGATGTATAGTACACAGAGTACACTCTCATTTTGCCGTTATGTTTAAGTCCCATGTAACGCGAGTCTGTTGCTATCAACCAGGCACAAATCCAGACTCCGGGCTGCTACTGAGAAATTCCACACGGAAAAACCCAGTAATACTGCCCGACTTGGGGATCAAACTGAGGACCTCATGGCCAGCAGTCGCGCTTGCGACCACTAGATCAAAGAGCCAGTAGTGGTCATTACTATGATTCTAATCATACAAATGCCTACTACCAAGAGTCTCCTTCCTATACGAAGATCCTACTTATTATAAAGTCTAATTCATTCAACCATGCAGCTAAGTACATAACCACAAGATTTATTACAGCAAAACCACGCTACATTAGTTTTAAGAATCTGATATTTTATTAATAAGATGAGGCTGACTACGCCGAGACTTTAATTAAAATTCGTCCATCTTCTAGTAGGTAGGTACACGCGACTCTCAGAATTTATGAGAGAGTAACACTTGACTGTACTCGAGATGATTTAGTAAAATTATACTGGAAGCCAGCTGTTTCAACAACGTACGTTAGTGGAAAGACAGTACACAAAAGTTCAAGTGTAGACTTTCTTTATGGAAATGAAGAGAGTTGAATGCGCGTCGTGTTGAGTTTTAAACAAATGTTTTGTAAGATAGATAAGTGTGCGTAAAGATTATTGTTTGTAGTGATGGGGTGCAAGGGGTGCACAGAGGCGGGGTGCACCCCGACGCCTGACGGTTGCCAGTCTTGGCACCAGCCGGACACTTGAGACGCTGGCTGCCGCCCAACGCGCTTTATCTTAATGCACTCGCCTGTCCTCTCCCTTCACAGTGTCCATAACTCGCCTTTCCACTCCACGATTGTTTCAGCTATGCGACGCGTCGTTAGCGCGAAATTTGATACGACCGCTCTCCTTTGCTACGAGCCGTGCCGAGGCGCCACAGTACAGCTAAATAATGTACCTAATTTTAGAAATCTCTCTACAGTTTTGTTAAACTTCTAGCGAAATTTGTACTAGGGAGCCGCAACGTGCGCGCATTGGCGACGAGGACAGGAATTTAATTCGGGTGTTTCTTCTCTCAGGGAGTGACGGCTTGTGACATGGTGCGACGTCCACCAAGCGATTTCGGTCACATTTTATGTAACCGAGAAAGGATTTTATTGTATCCTAGAAATTCCAAGCATAAACTATATTGTTGAAGGTTGTAGTTACTTTAAACGAACTGACATTTAATGTTTGAGAAAATCAACTCAAGATATTTAAGTACAACCTCCAACTTTTCGCTGAAACTTTACTGTGTTCGTCTGTTCGTTTGGATATCAAATGAGTTATAAAGTTGATGCCACAACTGACACGAATATTGATTGCGAACAAGTAACAAATAGAAGAAGCGTACGCTGTCAATACTGTAATACAGACAAAACAATTGTAATTAATTGTTCAATATCAGTCGCTTGAAATCTTAATTAAAGTGAACAACACCGTGTAATTTGTTTACCTTTTCGTGTAGTTAATGTTTTTCACATAAATGGTAACGATATTAACAATAATGGTGAATTCCAGTATTTATATACATGCATACATAAACTCACGCCTTTTTCCCATTGGGGTAGGCAGAAACTGCAGAACGCCACATGCTACGATCCTTGCATACTCCTTTCGCTTCATCCACGTTCAAACGTCTTGTCATACACGCACGCCGCCGCCGCGCCGGTTGAGAGTATTACGCACCTGTCCTTTTTTAAAAACATCACCAATAACATTCAGTATTCAAGTATTGGAATAAAATCTAATTCCAATCTATTCCTCCGACTTACTTATATTTTCGATGAACAATTTTCCATAAAAATGTGAACAAAGATGAATCACATCAGTGCTCCCTAAGAATTCTTTTAGTTGAAAACTTAAAACTAAAGTTTCTCGAAAGGAAACATCTGTCGTCTTTTCAACTCGGATTCATTGAACACAACGCTTCAAATCGTTAATAATTACCTTCGTTTAATGAAATCTCGCTCTTTGCTGGCTCGAAAATAAATACTTTGTCAAAATAGGTAGATATCTTGTTGATACTTGAAAGGTTTTCAAATAAAAATTCATCAAACAGGATTTGATTTGACTTTTAACTTGTATAATAAATGTTGTCATGTAGGTAAGTTGTTTATAGTTTTTTTTTTGCTGCACTTTGTTTTGTATTTTTTGTGATTATTAATCACAACCCATTTATTCACTCTAAAGACATAATTATAAAATTACATTTTTAAATTTTTCTATACAAAAAAAAAACATTTAAAATTATAAAAATATAGTAGCCCACCGGCATCGGAAACAGGGTCCAAGCTACCGGTGGTCAGGGCCTCAGAGAGAGGAACCTCCTAATACGCGCCGTATCCAGAAGTACCTACCGCTTTCTGTATCAGGCTCTTGTTCAATCCATTATTATTAGGCTCAGTTGCAACCACTAGCTGTAATCGTAACCATACCAAAATTTCTGTCAAGTTAATAAAGATTTATTTATCGCCACACTATTCCAAAATACATTTTACATGGTACCAGAGTTAGTCACAAGAAATTTTATACTGTGGTAGACTGGTGCCTAAACTAAGCTCTAGGCCCGTATTTCAGGACACCAGGTCTGTCTTAGTTAAAACAGATTTTCCATAAAATATGGTGTCATTATCAACATCACCTAGTAAATCTACTGCTGAACTTGAGGCTTCCAATGAGCGGCCAAAAGGGAGGTAGTTAATAATCACCACGCGTGGCCGACGTATTGGTGATCACCGTTTGTTATTTTTAGCAGACACGAGCCCGCTGCTGCACATGTCCTTGACTCAATCCTTTATTAGCCCTTTATGACACCCACGGATGTGGAAGGGGTTGCCTGTTTTTTGCCGAAAATCATACGGAAAACATGTTACGGTCACGGTTAAAGTTAGTTAGTGTAACTCAGCCTTAATGTGTTGTTACCTATATTGTCTGAAATTCTATTTAGAATCTGTGGTCGGAAAATTGTATTATGTTTGATAATAGGGTTTCGTATTTTCCGTTAAAAAGACAATGTTCCCAACGATTGAGGTTGCCACTAGAGTTCACTAGACTCGCCACACCGGCAATTTCACCGGACGATTTTACTTTTTAACGTTTTGCCTCCGATATCTTTTGGGTCTTTCGGGTTTCAACTGTCACATCAATGTTGAAATTTGATGAAATAGTGCCCCATTTCACAAAATTTAATTACACAGAGTAGGTAGGTATAGGTACATTATTGGCTTGTCCCTCGCATAGTAACCATAAACTATGTCGTATTAACTGTTAATGATACCTAGCATATCTTGCATGTGTTCTAGGTCACAACTTAGCACTAAACATGAACTCAAGCGATTAGTACCGCGTGTATCAGGCGTGATGTCAGCTGTTTGCCCATTATATGTATATATGTGCTACTAAACCATTGTTCATATCAGCCACTTATTATATTAACGACTATAATGCGTTTACACCATGGAAATCTATTACAGACATCAATATAAAATTCTCATAAATCACAGACGGCTATTAATCTTTTTCAAGTGCATTTTCATATCATTGCTTTTTAATATGGGTATTCGATATTGTTTCATCTTATGTTTTCTTAATGGTTTTTTTCCGAAATGTAAGTATAATAAATCAAATTGTCTATTTATACCACACCCTTTGAATCTTTGTTTACCCAAACCCCGCGAAGGTGGATCCAATAAATCATAAACTTAGTTTCGCGCGTTCTCATATCTTGACTATCGATTATATTTGAAAAAACCTATCGACATTGTAATATGAAGTATTTGAGAACTATTTGATTTATGTGACGTATTCAAACGATCTTATACGCAAGTGATAGGTGAAGAAACGTGTAGGTAGGAAGGAACAAATGTTTTAAGAAATTGCCAATCCTAATCGCAAAAATCTTGTTGTATCTCTGTAGGGCTGCATGCCACTATATTGGAAGTGGAATCACGTTCCATTTCGCGGCGGATATAGGGCCCCGCGTTACGGGCCAATCCGACGACACGATGATGGTTCGTCGACGACTACGATTTCCGGCTCGCGCTCGCCTACGTATGCCAGTTTATTCCGTGTTCACGCCCAAAGTAAACTCAGTTTAGCTTCAAACGAGATATCAGAACAAGCTTTTGACGTTTTCGATCCTTTCGCCTATCACGAACCTCTCCTGAATTAATAAAGGCGGCCATCGAATGCTGTGACTGTGACATGTTGTTCGGGTCAGGCTAAGTGACAGTTAGAATTAGATTTCCGTTTTCAAAACATCACGGACGCAGACAGACTTCTCCGGTTACATTAGGGTTACAAAATGAACCAAATTATTGACTTTGTGCCGTCCACTCAGGAAATCGTTTGTTGGAACATTAAACAACTTAGTGACGCATGCATTACAACATAACTATGAGTTAAACCGTTTAGAACCGTGAACAAAAACTCGTTTAGAGTGGATAGATAAATGCAAAGAGTCCAACAGGTTAGAGAAGCGGCAGGGCCGACAAAGCCTCTTGGACAAACACAAAGTAACGCTGAGTAAACATTGGGTTCCTACGCGCTAATGCACGAGGAGCTCTGTGCCGCAGCCACAGCTCGCGGTCGTTTCAAGGGACCTCATTAAACATATATTTTTAAGTATGTATTCTAACCCACTCAGAGATAAAGAAACATTTTTGTTTCTATCATTTCTTTTTAGGGTTCCGTACCCAAATGATAAAACGGGACCCTATTACTGGGACTCCGCTGTCCGTCCGTCCGTCAGTCCGTCTGTTACCAGGCTGTATCTCATGAACCGTGATAGTTAGACAGTTGAAATTTTCACAGATGATGTATTTCTGTTGTCGCTATAACAACAAATACTAAAAGACAGAATGAAATAAATATTTAAGGGGGCTCCCATACAACAAACGTGATTTTTTTGCCGTTTTTATAGATAATGGTACGGAACCCTTCGTGCGCGAGATCGACTCGCACTTGGCCGGTTTTTTTACTTGCAATTCGTTTCAAATTCACGGGATAAAAACCCAGACCACATTTTAAAATATATTTTGCTTCAAGACAATCCCGTGAATAGGTCATGCGATCACTTTCGCAGACTTATCTAGATGCAAATGTTATTCACCAAAATGCCGTGGGTAACTGAATATTCAGCCATTCACAACAATGAACTGATTTACTACTTTGTGATTCAGCGTGCGTCCGCGCTTTTCGGATAAGTCGCTCTTTCGTGACCACGTGCTAGGCCCTAGGTATCCATGATCGAGTCCACGGGAAGATGACGTGAAAAATATTTTTCATCATATTATCAAAAGGTACGTAGATGAGGAAGATATTCAGAAATTTATAAGATTGAAAGTACATTCTGCATGAAGAAATAAGTACCTATTATCTTGAAAAAGCCGTTGTTAATTAAGTCATACAGGTTAAATATATAGATATTCTACTAACTAATTCATATTTCGCAGCCATTTCTAAAACGCTCTGAAAAACTTAACGCTTTTCGGGTAATAGTAAAGCTGAAGTCATCCCCCATACCAGAGTCGTTAAACTCGACATTTAACCTGCGCTATATTCAAAATATAAAAATTATAATTCAGTAAACATCGTAAAGGTCGCTCAAGACGAGACCGTGAAATTTGCATGCGGAATGAGATTTGTCATCCCGAGTTTGGTTGTGGGCGGGTAAGACGGGCCAGCTTACTTGAACGTATTTTATTTACCGAGAGCACGTGACGGACTCGGCTGAAGACGCAGCCGGTGCTCAACCGCTCGTTTGTCACTCAAAATTACCTAGGCCGGGACGTTTACTCATTTGAAATATTTAATAAAATCGAACCTGCCGTCGCTCTGTCTTCAGAAGTAATTAGTTACCTGACTATAAATTCGCTTTTAATGTGAATTGACGACTCTCTTTTGACGAGTGGAGTAACTTTGCGTACGATTGCATGTTACGGGAGAGCACTTGCTTAATATGCCTGTTGATTAACTCGCGTATTAAAAAACTTTTCTCCGTCCAATCAAGATTTTTTCTCTCCATTGATTCGTTCCGGGACAACTTCCACGTTTAATTTCCGGGCTTAATTAAACCGGGCGCAGAAATCAGCTTTTTTTTAATGAGCTTCATCCAAACATGTTGCGTTTTGTGAGTTTACGCTAAAATTACTCCTGGGACTTTGAAAATATGCCTCAGCTTGTTACACTCAATGAATTTTATTTCCCTTTCAACAGGATGTTCAATTTATCATCTCCCATCAAATGCATAATCTTATTTTGCTATAATTTCAATTTCCTCAATAAATAATTAAAGATGTTCACTGGTTGTTTCGTTTGTACGTGGCTAATAGCGTATTATGAGGTAGTTGAAATGTGTAAATAGCCTTTTTAGAACGAGGCCGAAATCCCATTACAAGAGACGTCGCGTCCGGAGCCGCAAATTGGATTCACGAGGGATGGACGGTCTGAAATAATGCGGCTTCGACGCTACAACCTTTTTAATTTGTGTGAAAATTTAGTACGTCCGTACTCGAATCCCTACCGTGCTCCAAAATCCTGAAAAAGAACGAAATCCGAGCCCGATGGTATTGTTTGGATTATGATTTTATTTTTGGGCATTTCGTTTTATTTTTCTGGTAAAGGTTGATTGTTTTTTACAAAGTGATGCAGCGTAATAAAGGCTGCAATTGAGAAAAGTTGTTTATTTTAATCATTTAAAAATGTCTCCAGTCATAACTACTTAAAAACGAAAGATTTGTGGTTTTCAATTGACTAAAATACAATACTGCAGCATATCGTGTACAGTTTGCCTGCATAAAACACCAACTTTATGCCTTCGAAATGCAATATTAGAACAAAACAAATTGGAGTAGGTATCGAATTTATCGTGAAAACGTGACATGTTCGACGAAAGGTAAATGTCACGCAACTCATCGGTCGAGTATTGTTCGTTGCACCGATTCTTGTATATATTTAGGTAGATTGTACTCGCACGTACACATTGAATTACAGATATATTTTCACGATTAGACTGTTTTAATGAAGTTCCAACTGAATCCATGAGTAATACACGATGTTTTCAATTAGTCGAGCAATTAGTTACTTTCAACGAATTCTGACACATTGAAAGAACACCAAAAGTATTTTTAGAAACAATAAAACCATAACTAGCCTATAATACAGGGTGGAAAAGTTAAGTGTCAACAGACGATTACTTTGTTGATATAAGAGGTATTGAAAAACTTATAGCTAATATCAAAACTAGGTTGACAAAGGAACAAAATGTCATTAACTTTTTTAGATTAAATCGTTTTATGTCCAAATTTTTATTTTTACTACGACCGTAGGTGCTTTATGCAAAAAATACGATTTTTATGGCATTATTCTGTCAAAAAACAAGCTAGCAAAAAAAAAACTGTATCGAAACTTATTTGCTTACTGCATAAAGCGACATAAGTAAATATTTTTTCAAAATAAAATCTTTTCGCACTCCCATATTTTTACCGTGAATTTTTTTCTTTACTATATTTTTTCGCTCTTTTTAAAATAGCTTTGGTAGCGTTTTATTCATTTATTTGCCAAGTTCCAATATCAGTTTAAAGTTTTATGATGTTACGTATAGTTCTGTTCAAGTGACATGTCAAATATTAGCTTCGTATTTTAAAAATTAATTAATTTGTATTTATGTGTTGTTAAAGTGTAATTTTATGATAAAACCTATCAGGACATTATAAATCACCAGGACTATCGTTTTCCCTCGATTATCTGCAGTGTAACACAGTTTTTGGTTACTCACCGTAGCCGGTAACCTATGAACAGCTGATCGAACTCTGGATGAAAACAGGGGAGTATTGTTTATTATTTACGTCCACCACCACTGATTTAGGTCCTTTAGCACAACCCTGTTAAGTACTTACAGGTTTTATGCACAATACGGGCACAATTTATTAATTTTTATCACTCACTTTTTTGACAAGTAGGTGGAAATCGAAGTTTGTAAAAAAACATTTAACAAAGACTTCTTTTTCGATTAAATAGGTGATACTACCTAGAGGTGTGGCGAATATCAATTCATACTGTTCTGTGAAACTAGATTTGATATTGCTTTCCACTAAGAACTAATTAATAGAATAATTATTAGTCTTGACGACCTAGGTACCCTCAACAATAGTTTATGAATTCAGTGTAGTTTTCTTTTACTTTTCTTTTCATTTATAAGCCCCCTATTAACTGATATACATAAATAGCTATTTTCAAATCCTTCTCATTTTATTTTCTTTCCCTTTTTCATCTGTTTTCTCTACTAGAATTGTTCTCACCTTTCTATATTTCCACTTTCAGTAACCAGTCCTCACAACATGCCTATGCTGACCCGTAAGGCTACTGCCCTAGACATGGAGCATAAGCTAAGTGCGGCCCTCAAACAACTGAAAACCTCCCACAACCAATGTCAACAGCTCCTACAAGAGAGAGAGGAAAGTGAGGAGGAGGTGAAGTCAATTGTTGGCAAGAACACAAGCTTAAAAAGGGAGCTGGCAGACTTACATCAGCAGTACCTGGACGTTGTTGATGAACGGGACAAACTTCAGGCGGTGACGGACGGTTTTAGCCAATGTAGTGATTTATATGAGGAGGCATTGTGTAAAGTTAGGGACCTAGAAGATGAATTAGTTTGTGCAAATCTAGAGATAAAAAGCTTACAGAAGGAAAAAGAATGTATACAGTCTGTTGCAACCCAAAACTTATTTAGTGAACTAGTTTGTCCGAGCTCTGACCTTATGTCAGCTCACCCCTTAGTGACCGTTGATCTTACTGATCATGATTCCATATTGAATCAAAACTGTATAAATAAGCCCAGTCACAATAAAATCAAAAAATATGTAAGAATTAACAAAATCATAAAGAAATGTCAACACTTAAAAAGGAAACAAAAGCACTTCTGCAAAAATATTGAATTAAGGAAAGAACGTGTTACTTTAATAAATAAGCTTAATAATTATCAAATTAAAATGGAAGACAGTAAAAACATTTATGAAATTGACACTCAGCGCTTACAATCTGAGATTAAAATCCTGGAAGAGTCGCTCAGCTCTATTTACAATAAATATATGACCTCACAAAAGCAAATTGAGGAACATATACTTGCCGCAAACCATTTAGTTGAGATGTGTAAACATAATGCAGACAGAGTGAACACATTGACTCACAACAACAATGTATGTATGTGTATGAGCAATTCACATTGTAATAGCTCCTCACCTGAGCTGTTGGAGGACCCACCCCAGTCTAGTAATACTAGTGACATCTTAAATATGAATAAATCTCAATCAGTAAACTTATGTAGTAATAGTAATTCGAGTAGGCCTAATGTTTGTTGGCAATCTATTATGTATTCAGATAACATAGGTAAAGGTTTTGGGGAATTGTTAAGCAACAGCCTGGATCACTCTTCTCAAAATCACTGTATGCCTGGGTCATCCTATAGGCAAATCACAACATCACTAATGTCAAATATATTTAATCACAACACTAATATAACTTTATTCATAGGCAATAGTTTAAATGTTAGGAAAAAAGACATCACGGACAGTGTTACCTCAATGTTAAATCTTGACTGTAATAAAATAACATTATGTGCATTTCCCTACCTCGATCATTTGTCAGACAGACAAAATAATTATGTTCACGCGCTAAATATGCATATGCACTTTTTAGTAAGTCACCATAGTGACAAGTTTATATTTTTTGACACCAATACTTTTATTGGTAAGCTTACACTTAACAGGGATTCTGTTTATCTCCCTAAGAAACTTAGGCAACATATTTCTATGTTGTTAGTATATAATTTTAACACAGTCATAAGTAGTATGACGAAGTTACCTCTCACTACCACTCAATTTAGTAATAGTACTAATAACAAAGTGGTTATCCAGAATATTTTAAACTAGCCAGTTCGACAACAGAGAAGCATAGTCATTGTTTAATTTTGTCACATCAAAATATAAATCGCTTCTCTGGCAAAATCTTAGATGTAGAACTATTTGTTGAAAAATATAATGTAGACATTCTCTGCCTTACAGAAACTTGGCTGAAGGCAGATAAAATGTTATTTAATATAGATAATTTTAAAATAGCCAGTTCGTTCCAGAGAGAGTCAGCAGCAGGTGGGGGAACTTTAATCATGTTCAAAAACCACCTGAAGTGTAAAGAGCGACCAGATGTTCGTGACCTCTCTGTTGAACGAGTATGTGAGCTCGCGTGTGCAGAAACGGAGGAGTATGTGATTTTATGTGTTTATAGACCCCCTTCCTCTAATACTTCCCAATTCCTCCTTACGATGGAGGATGCAATTAGGAAAATTAAAATAAACAAAAAGATATTGGTATGTGGGGATTTTAATATTGACATCTTGATAGATAGCACAGATAGGCAAAATCTTTTATCCTTATTTAAATCATTTAATCTAAAACATATGTTCTCTGAGCCGACTAGAGTCACACCTACATCGGCTACTTGTATAGATAATATTATGACCAATTTTAAAATATTACAGAAGTGTCTTATTAGTGGCATTCGTTCAGATCACAAGTGTCAAATAGTTAAAATAAATTGCAAAAAAGTAGAAAGTCCAAAAATTATACAATGTAGAACACTAAACAAAAATAGTCTAGAAAAATTCAATAAAAATCTAGAATCGCAATTAATTACTCTGAAGCCTCAAAATGACACTCCTAATGAAATGTATCGCACCCTATTTGATGCTATATGTACTGAATTTAATAAAACTTGTCAAGTAAAAAAAGTTACTTTAAAACGTAAAATCCTGTTTAGTGCCTGGGCTACCGAGGGTATAAGACGCAGCAGGGATGTCTTATACGAGTTATATGACAAAAAGTCTTATACATCCAATAATGATTTTCATAATTACGTTAGAACTTACTCAAAAATATTTAAAAAAGTCTGCATGCAAGCAAAGGCTGCCTATATTAGTAATCAAATAAAAAAGGCAAATAATAAAATTAAAACAACGTGGAAAATAATAAATACAGAAACGGGAAATAGTAGATCAACGGACAACACAATTAACTTACAAATAGACGATAAACTAGTTTCAGATAAAACTGTAGTAGCTAATTTCTTTGAAAAATTCTTTACAAACATACCTATAGAGACTACTAAATGTCTCCCATCGTCTCCTTTAGCAGCTGAAGCTCTTTTGAAACAAAATGTTAATTTACATGTACGTAATGTACCTACTTTTGAATTCAGTTCTGTTACTCCCACCGATATAATTAAAGCGTTTAAAACTATAGCAGTAAAAAAAACGGAGGACTTATGGGGATTGTCAATAAAGGCCGTCGAATCAATTATCGTTAATATCGCGCCCATCTTAGCAGTGATCTTTAATACCTGTATCACGGATGGCATTTTCCCCGATCTCATGAAGTCAAGCAAAATTGTACCCGTCTTTAAATCAGGCTGCTTAAATAACGCATCTAATTATAGGCCAATATCTGTACTACCAGCCTTGAGTAAAATCTTTGAAAAATTAATATTAAATCAAATGTTAGTACATTTCAACAAAAACGCGATATTACACGTCAAACAGTTTGGATTTACGAAGGGACGATCTACGGAAGACGCTGGTTCCACTCTAATCAAAACAGTACTGGGAGCTTGGGAAGAGGCACACGATGCTGTCGGGGTATTCTGTGATCTCTCTAAAGCATTTGACTGCGTCGACCACCGCACGCTAATTCTGAAATTAAAGTACTATGGAATTCGGGATAGATCTATTGATCTTGTAAATTCATACTTGTCGAATCGGAAACAAAGAGTGGCTATTGATAAAGCCACTTCTGCAGGCTCACTAGTTAAAATGGGAGTACCTCAGGGATCGATTCTAGGCCCATTTCTGTTTCTTGTCTATATAAATGACCTTCCACACATCATAAATGATACAATGTGTAACATAGTCTTATTTGCTGACGATACATCACTTATATTTAAAGTCAATAGGAAGGATAGGGATCTTATAGAACCCAATCATACTCTTAATCTAATATCTAATTGGTTTTCTACTAATAATCTTCTTCTAAATGCAA
This sequence comes from Amphipyra tragopoginis, assembly GCA_905220435.1. Lineage (NCBI taxonomy): Eukaryota > Metazoa > Arthropoda > Insecta > Lepidoptera > Noctuidae > Amphipyra > Amphipyra tragopoginis. The sequence goes on along the minus strand of HG991997.1, from coordinate 10,463,898 downwards.
AAAAAAACCAAATGTCTTAGGTTTTCTACACTAAATGTATCGCGTATTGGTGCAAATGTAAAACTTGATGGGAAACTTTTAGATCTGGTTCCCTCAACGACCTTTCTGGGTGTAACAGTAGACTCTAAACTGCAATGGGGGCCCCATATACAGGCACTTGCAGGCAAACTGAGCTCTGCTGCTTATGCCGTTAGGAAAATAAGACAGATGACAGATGTGCCTACGGCTAGGTTAGTGTATTTTGCTTACTTTCACAGCATTATGTCCTATGGCATTTTACTGTGGGGATCGGCTGCTGATGTTGAAACTATTTTTATATTACAGAAAAGAGCAGTCCGAGCTATTTATAATCTAGGCTGCCGTGAGTCGCTCCGTAAAATATTCAAAGAGATAAATATACTAACCTTACCATCCTTATATATATTTAGTAACATTATGTACATTCGGGAAAACATTGCCCAGTATAATAAGAAGAGTGACAACCACAACCTTAATACTCGCAATAAAGACAAGCTAGCAGTACCTGGTTTTAGACTTAGGAAAACCAGTAAGTCGTTTATGGGAAACAGTGTTAGATGCTACAATAAAATTCCATCTAGTGTAACTGATTTACCAGATACAAAGTTTAAATTATATATCAAGCGCGTACTAATGTCTAAAGCATATTATAGCCTAAATCAGTACATCGTAGATAAAGATGTCTGGCATACGATTCCCTCCTGCACACTGCGACCCTCTGGCACCGTCTAACAGAACAAACGGACATTATTCAAATGCCTACTTATTGTAATTATTTTTTTATTTTTTTGACTCAATAAGTATGTTATTTCATCTTATTTTTTAATCTAATGTTTCCAATTTTGATTGTTTTCTTTTCTTTGACATTTGATTTAATTTATTTATTGCTAATATTTGCTTATATTAGTTTGACATTTAATTGCAATTATTAATTATTAATAATATTCTGTTAATACCTACGCAAGGCTGTAAAATGTGAGGACCATGCAGCATCTAGTGTTACACTTTCATTCTTAATATTTGACTGCCTATTGTCTATCGGTATGAGTCTGTCATGCTCACTGAAATGTCTTGCTGACGGTGGCGTTGTGCATCGGGTCGTTGAGTTCCCTGCAACATGGTTGAGCTGAGCGACGCCGATGTATGCGTCATGCTCGTGAACGGGTGCTGTCTGTTGGGACTGGTCAGCTCGTAACTGCTATGGCAATCGTTTTAAAAGGCTAACTTTCTCATTACTTTTCATGTTGTTAACCACATGTACATTAATCTGCGTTGTTCTTACATTACTAAAATGAAAATTGTCAAAACATTTACTTTTTTAAAAGAGTGTCTATGGAGTTTCTTGCCGGTTCTTCTCCAAAGGACCTACTACTTGGAACCGAGCCCCTAGTGTTGACCTTTTGAAAGCACCAGGGATCTGGTCTACTTGAAATAAAAACTATTTGACTTTGACTTTGACTTTGATAGTGAAATAATCGTACAAACAGATAGCTATTCACTTAATGTATGGGCACAGTATAAATAAAATTTCGAACAAAATCACGATTTAATTTCGTTATGATATTTGTCATTTTATTCCGTAGGCAAGCTGGTTTTAATATTAGCTAACAGTTTTTCAATATCTATAAAAAAACAAAGTAGGTATTCGCCTGTTGACACTTAACGTTTCCACCCTGTATACCTAACATAAATGCAACGCTTAAAATCGCTGAAATTCATGAAACGTTTACGAAACTTTCAACTGTTCCGTAAGCACCGTAGCTTACGGAAATAATACATTTATCATGACCTGTCTACTCAGCAGTAGGTAAATAGTTTCAGCAAATTCCGAAAAACAAACGTTACAACAATTTTATAAGAACTGATTTATTAAAATTACTAGCTGTTACCCGTGGTTTCACTCGCATCCTTGGGGACTTACTACATGTACCGGGATAAAAAGTATCCTACATCCTAATCTAGGTCATGGTCTACCTGTGTGCTAGATTTCATCCAAATCCGTTCAGCGGTTAAGGCGTGATTGATTAACAAACATACAAACTCACAGACATCCGAACTTTCACATCATCACTATACATACCTAGTATAAAACAAAGTCGCTTCCCGCTGTGTGTCCCTATGTATGCTTAGATCTTTAAAACTACGCAACGGATTTTGATGCGGTTTTTTTAATAGATAGAATGATTCAAGAGGAAGGTTTATATGTATAATACATGTATAATATAGTAGAGAAAAACGGAATACGCGATAAACGACCTCCACGTGGACGAAGCTGCTGGCGACCTCTAGTTTATAATATTAGGATTTGAAATGGATCGAAAGTTACAGCGCTTTCATTAAATATCTGAAGCGCGAACAAACCTGAAGTACCAAAAGCAAAACGTGTTGCTACGAGTCAATTGGCTGTTCAAACAGGCAGACGTAGGCTGAATAGCAAATATGTGAGCGCCTATTTGCTACCATTATATGGAGGAGAAGTCGCGGGACACATCTAGCTAGCATCCTATAGATTTTGTTTATGTGGTGCTATTGATAAACCATGATATTTTCATGAGTCTTCAGTTTTTATTAATAGTTTTGCTTACACATGGACTTGCCAGGAATCTACGAGCATTTTAAAGCTTGGTGTTAAAACGTGAATGTGTAATAAATACCAATAGTATTAATCTTCTTGTTTTTGAAACTTTTGCCCCACACTGGGATTTATTCTGCATCGAGGGTAAATTTACAAACACAAATTTTCTGATACTTTTTTTTTCTATTGGACTGCTGTAGGTGTAGGACCATTTCTACGTAACCGGGCAGTTATTGGCGAGACCTGAAGGGTCTTCAACCAATGGGGGTGGGGGGAGTAAAATACTTAAGCTAAGCTGCTGTTTAAGGGCGACCCCTAGTGGGACTCGGACCTCGGTTTAGGGCGTTGCTGGCGGGGACTTGGGGGGGGGGGGGGGGAGAAAGCTTAATGAGGGCTGAATTATCGGTGTGAAATCTTCAGATACTCAGACCCGGAACAATTATCTGTAGGCCATACAAATATTTGTTACGTTAGAGAATCGAATTAGCCACGCGTAGCACAGAAAACCAATCGCTCAGCCGCCGTACCAAACGTACCGTCATCTAATCAGACCGGCATTAAGCTGGGCACTAGGTCAGTCGATTAATGCCGCAGTAATTGGTGTTTTCCGATATTTTAAGGCCCTTAGCAGGTAATCTGCTTATGTTCTCCCGATACTTATAGGTTTCTATGCTTTGCCTTGCAGCTTGATTTAGAAAGCTTTTGTGCTCACGTCTTCTCTAAATAGTAAAAAAATTAAGTCTCTTTTCGCGACTGTCTGTTTGACCGCTTACTTCTTCTAAACTACCCAATGGATTTTGATGCTGTTTTAATTTTAATTAATTTCTTCCAGAAGGTTTTAAATTAAAAACGTCCCCGAGCGACGCCGGGGCTGGGGGCCTATTCCCTAAGTCCGTCAACGAAGTTTGAAGCCCGTCCGAAAGTACCCGGAAACGTAGGAGTGAACAAAACAAGTGTCAAGTTCAACTTTTCGTACGTGCAAAAACACATTGAGATTTGGGACAACTGTCAAATCGTGTTGTCATTTATTCTTAGTTCGGCCCCGAAATAATCGTATATTCGTAGGTGATAGAGAGTAGGAAACGCTCGTAACTAAGGCCGAAACCACGGACTTCGTGCTTAGGGAGTAGACCCCCTGGTCGCTAATTGATAAGTCAATCATGATGCCGACGGTATCCATTAGGAATAAATATTTAAACGAAGCCTATGAATTTGTCATTGTAAGTTATATTTAGAACTTTAACCTGTTGTATCTCGATCTCGATTAGTTAATTCACTGACATCTCTAAATAAGCTGAAAGAGCATCAAAGTAAATGATAGGTACCTAATTGTATACATTTTAAGGTGTCAATATTTGCAAACATCTTCACAGCCGAAACAGTCGGAGTTAAACAACATCAAAGTTTGATCCAGCATTATAACAATTTCATTTGTTATCTCGGTAAAGCGCGCCGTTAACTCCAAAACGGTTTCACTTGTTGGAACGGTTGCCTGTTTGAATGCTAATTTCCGTATCCATTAAATACGTACAGTAGAACAGTTATAGCCACATTTCTTAAATCAATTATGTTATCCTCAAAAGTATTTAAAAATTTCGGAGTAGGTACTAGGTCATTTCGTAAATTGTAGCCATAAGGAGACTGCTATCGAAAAAACGTAAACGGCATCATCAAAAACCGTAAAATAACCATATTACCCAACTTTTTATTATTATTTATTTGGGTTTCTATGTGTGGTATCGTTTTGTACAAAAACCCCAGCACTCACTTTACGTTGAAAAGAGTATAGGGATCCTAGATGAGAAGGTTATTCACATACTACTGCGATCAGAACAAGACCAGGTACAAATAAAGCTGGTTTTTACTATAGATCAATCAATGACCGCCATGCTTTTAAAACATACGAAGTATTCTCGTATATCAATCTATTGTCAAAGTGTCAGTTATCGCTTCACGCAATTTGATTCCAGACACGCATCAATAAGAGGCACATCAATGTCATTACCAAGCATACCGAAATATAGCAAATTTTATAGCAAGACGTAAATTTAATAATCGAAGTAATTCTGTAGATAATCTGCCGTCAAAGGCTTCTGAAGTAAATAGATTAAGTTTTTTAATTAGCACTACTAACACAATTTGCTAGCGCTAAACTTGTGAAGTCTGTAGTAATAATCAATTTTACCTTCAATTAGGATCGGAAAGTTGCAAAATAGAAAGGGAAAAGCAATTAAAGTAAGTTTGTATTCGAATGAGATGCCGTTTGATCTTTGTTATGTAGGTATGTCTGGGGTCCTCTATTATTTATATTCAAATAAAGGTAAGGTAACCATTAGTTCAGTATATGAGAATACTTGCCATCCCGAGTATTGTGTGTCGCATTAATTATTCACGATTCAAGTTATTTTTTAATCACCCTCATTGTTGACGTGTGTGCTTTTAACAATGGAAGCTTCATAATCACGAGGCTCTGTACAAAAGGTTCGGATATAGGTCATGATAATCCGTTTGGCAAACGTGTCAGTTGAATGGGCAGCTCAATTTCGTCCCTGTAATTAAGGAGTCACCTGCGTGAACAACTCAGTCCACGTAATTAAAGCTTTCAACTTGGGTCGAGTTATGTCGACCCACTACCACTAGGGAGACTGTGGTTTGAGAGTCAAATTTCATGGAGATAATAGGACCTCTATAACTGCGCAACTTGTGAGCTTAGCCACGATTTAATTGAAGCCGAGAATAAACTCGACAAGTTTATAATATAAATAGGCATTCTATTCGCGGATTAATTTCATAATTTAATTGTTTAACGAAGAAAAGCATGGGGCTACCTTTATTGCGTTTTGGGATTATGTTTTCACTTCTTGTTTCAGTACCAAAAGCTCGTAGTTAACCGTAACTATGCCTAATTCTGATAAGTTTTTTAAAGACTAGGTTGGTGAACAATTTATCCCACCAAAAACATTCATGCAAAAAAGCCAAGTCTCGCGGACTCTTTTGCCGTAAAAAGTTCTGCTGTAGGGCCAAGTCTGGCTTTTCATTCATAAAGATATTTTTCCGATTTAGCAATCACGCAGCTTAAGGATATACCAGACTATTTGTTTACGTTGGTACAGATAATTATGTTTAAAAAAATTACAAGGTCATCACAATAATCTCAATACTAATGCCTGCTTGACATTGGTGGGGGCACTACCGTGCCCCCTGATCTTTTATAAATTATTACTTTTGAGTGTGTTCGATTTTAGGGACGACCTGAAATGAGCTTGCACTTGAAGAGCTTCGGTGAAAGAATTATTTACACACTGCAAAGATCATAAATTATTTTGATTCAATAGCTACAGAGCTTGATATCTACTAGTAGGCAATAGAGCAATAGGTGTATCTGAAACGGGACGCAGTGGTAACGGTAGCGCCGGCGCCCAGCCCAGTTGGACTGCGGCCAACACCTACTGTTTGTTTATAACATTAAAACGATAATGTCGTCGAACCTCTTCTAACGTAGCCGCTGTGAATTTTTATAAGCATTGCAAAGATCGAAGTCTCTTTTGAGATCTGAAATTCAGTCCGAAGGAAGTAATTCATGCAGATATCGGTGTTCCAGCTTCCTGGATTACACCAATCTTTTACAATGTAATCATGTCGATCGTAATGTAATAAAGCTGTCACAGTTATAAGAATATTTTATTAAATCCATCTTTTTTCGCAGCGGAATTAATTTACGATGTATGATTTCATTACATTTACTTAACTGTTCAGACATAAAAGTAATATATTCTGTAATTCTTGAATGCTCTAATAAATTCAGATTCAATTGAGACAAAAGGAAATTATATTTCCTAGAAAATATCGGGTCGTAATTCCGTAGAACATCATATACATCGATATTTACAGAAACAATGACATGGGTTGCTGTCGACACTAAAATATCGGTGTTTAATATGTATACAGTTTCGTAAACACACATAATAGGATAGTGTTTAATCATACGTGCCGCGTAAATGTCCGTGTTTACATAGGACTCGGAAACATCTGGTTTTGATGAACTGAATACTTCGCATTCAGGTTGGCGGCACTTGAAATCGTGCCAGCTTATTTTAAGTGGCGACGTCTGTTCAAGATTTGTGTCTAATGCCCCGCGCTATAATATTTTACGACTCGTATTGAAATCATCATTTATATTGTGTTTTTCATAATATTTGTTAAAAGCGAGAGTAATTTTCTCTGCAAAGATCCTCGGAGCCAAAGTTTTTATTCAGCGGCTGTAACGATTGAGTGGCATGAAGATATGGATTTCACTTTCGCGATGTTCACTCTCTCCGTCAATGTAGCTGGACCGATGTGCTTGGATGAGTACGACTACGATACGTTCATGTATTATTCATTAGTACAGCTCATTTTTGCAATATAATTAATTCGGACACATGTCGCATTGACAATGTGGCTGACATTTCATTAAACATCTTTGTATTTTAATGCATTTCGTTGAAAACATAATGGATTGGAACGCGTTTTTGTTTCGTAGACCGTCGATTGATATGATACCAAGTGTCATTTAAGTGAACGTTAAACATTTAAAGAGGCTTAAGCTATTCATATCTTGTCTCTTGCTCAATTTAAGCTTCCGCAGCTCCGTCTGTTGGTAGCAGTAGTATGATAATGAACTAAAATGGGTTGTAGTTTGTTCCCAATATCCCCTGTAACGACGGCAACTCGACGGCGACTCCCGGCGGAAGCAAAGTTTGATTTAGTTTAGACACGACAATCCGTTTGTTGTAATGGTAACGAATCCAATTATAGGTAGTTACCTACGTTCAATGTTGAACGTTGCTCTTGTTCTGTTTGATGTTAAAGATTTATTCAGCCGCTTGCAAATGTCTGGCCCTTGAAACATGAAGTCAGTTTATAGTAAAGAGGTTTTGCGAAGTAAACGTTTAATGCTATCAATTCATCCTAATTTTCACACTGCAAAAACTCAAAACAAATGAGAATATATAAAGAGAAACCAATGAAACTGCAAACAAGCAAGAACCTATTTATGGAAAGTTGAAACGACACAATTTTTTCGCTTACCGTCAGCCCTTTTCCGGCGTAAGCAGAATTCCCGAAGGTACCACCACAAAGGTTGCGGGCACCGTTCTTTTTATTTCATTATGTTACACGTGTTACTCTATTTCTGTGTTGACAACATACATGGAATGTAACAACAACCCGATAGACTATTATGTTTCCTTTATTTGATTGGATCAATAGGCATGTTGACAGCATCAATAAAACGCAAATCTAATTAGTCCGCAAGTTAGAGTTTTGAAAAATAATGGACACGTATTTTTTCTTTTGTTAAATCTATGAATATGTATTTAGAACGATAAAACGCATCAAAACTCGAGAGTGGGGGCTTGTGACGTCAGAAGCAAGTAAAAATTGTACTTGCTTGTGACGTGTTGCCAATTTTAAAAGTGTCGTATCTTCGTCAGTTTTGGTTTACGTAACAAAAGAAAAAATACGGGTCAAATATTTTTTGATAATCTAACTAACGGACTATTTTCAGTCAAATATAATAATTGCGTAATTGTCTTTTTGTGGTCTTTTAATACTTACTTATGCTTGACTGCCTCGTTGGTCTATTGGTCACAAGCGCGACTGATGAGCGTGAGGTTCCTGGGTTTGATTCACAGGTCAGGCAAAGTGTTATTGTTTTTTTTTTGGCCCGGATGCTGGATTTGTGCCCGCTTGATGGCAATAGGATCGCCCACTATTACATGGGACTTAAACATAACGGTGAAATGAATGTGATACACCTTTGCCCAACCCTTCTGGGAATGCAGACATGTTGATATGATGATGATTATATACTAAGCTAGACATTTCTGTAGCTACTAGCCACAGCACCATTTAACACCTGGCCTTAGTCTTTCAACACAAAGCGTAAGTTACGTCACCTCAATTTTATGACTCCGTAAACGTCAAAGTACAAAAGCACAGTAATAATTACCTACTGTAAACCTATACGTATTTCAACTGTGCAATCATAATGTAAACCGATCCTTTAACACATATTTGAACCGCCCTCAATGGAACAGATTAAATTTCAGATAATTAAATAGCAGGTTGAATGCTAATATAACAAAATTTCCCTTTGAAGATGTTACTTTCACGAAATCGTTTTCGACTTCCGGGCGGAACATTTAACAGTTTTTTCCGTAATACGTATCGCCCCGGGCTAAGGATAGAATTCTCGAGATACTTTCCCGTTTTAACACATTTGCCAGAAAGTCGGGTACAGCGAGGCAGCGCCCGGAGCCAGTCGTCAGCTGTTCGCTCCTTGCACATTTATGAAAAAACTTTTCTCTACATTCTTGGCATTGTCTCTGCTATTCCTTGGTTGAATTTATTCTTCATTTATATACGTTTGTCTGCCTCGTTTTACAATCTGAACAAAACGCAATTTGCGACCTTATAAATTTTCAATAACACAAATAATTTAATTTTATCTGTTGTTCTATCAATCGTAAAATTAAATTATATTATCCTGGAGATTAAATTACATTTGAGCGTGAATTGATAAAATCATCTCGTTTATCGCTCTATTTGCTCCGCAATTTCATTCCACTGACTCTAGTACGTTGTATTGGCAATAATGCAAATAATATAAAATGTTGAAGTTATAAAAGTTAATAAGTAACCTCGACAACTGTTCACTTGCTCGCTCTTTCTTCGCAGCCCACTGCCTCGTTGTACTTTTATGAAAAAAGTTTTACCCGTTGCACTGTACTACGGCTTTTGCCTTCGGAAAATTTTTGTTTGCCACAAATCTTGTGCATTTATTCACGCAGAACAAACAGAATTATCGCGTTTAAACTCCCAAACAAAATTTATGTTCCCCTAAAAAAAATTTGTACCTACTGTGTTGTTTTGATATAAAAAGGAAAGAGGAATTTGACGATTTCAGTACAAACCGAACCTCGCGTAGTCTCTCTTTCCTCAGCTACGTATAAAAGCAAACTTATTCTAGCATACTACCATTTAAACCGGGCTCTATATAAAGATAGAAAAAAATGTATTGCACATAACACTGTTTCACGTTTAGTGGAACTCTCGAGTTCCAAACTAGTATAAACTCGTATTATGGAAGTCAAGACGCTATCTCATTTTAAACGTACTTTAATACAGGTTGCATTTGGGAAAAGAGAAAAAATAAAGTGGAATTTAAAATCTGAATGAAATACAACGTGTAACAGAAATGCGTGGTCATGTTTAAGGATTAGTTGTCTGGACTCTCTTATTCAGAGCAGCATTTGAAAATGCAAATAAAAAAAAATTGTCAAAAAGTTTTTAACTCTACGAATTGACTTGATCAGCTGATGCCATTTGTGTGGAAAATAGAAAAAAAAGGTTTTTTTTTTTTGTTTGACCTATAAAATGTTGCTCTGAATGAGAGTCCAAGCAATTCCCGTAAATATGACCACGCATTTCTAATATACGTCGTATAACTATGAAGAAGTTGGTACGTAAGCTTGTTATTGAACTAGCAGACAGCAGACTAATCACTTTAATCAGCATCATTTCGCAAAATGGTGGATGGTCACCCGTGAAATCGTGTGCTTTCAACTACAGCATTCTATAGAATGTTTAAGCGCCCGTAAGCGAGCTGAAACATGTATGTTTGCTTGATGCACGCATGATTTCTACAAGTGAAATGCGATTGAGAACTTGCACTTTGACCCAAAAATTTGGTCTTTTTTTATGTAAAGGGTTCGCAAATGCGCGATTTTTTTCGGCGCGAAAGAGCGCGCGCTACTCGTACGCGTCGCTCCCTCCTCAGAAACTTTCTAATTTATTAGTTAGTTCTTTGTCTTAACGTACATTTTTTATCGATGTAAAGTACACGTGCATGCTCAGCGCCCGAATAGTTATCGCGTAGTACACGCATCGCAATCGCGCAGCGCCCGCACCGCCTCCACCCTCCCGGCTAGGATGGCAAATGCAATTTGAGATCTACTGATGTGTCATAAGACTCAAATTATATATAAAAAAATTTAAAGCGAGTTAGACTCGGCTGCTGACGCTCGTGGCGGGCGCGTGTCATCTGCACGCGCCCTGATGGTAAGTGGTTAGGTACCGCCGCGCCGCCTAAATACACCACCAACACCAAGAGGATTGTTGATGCGTTGCCAACCTTACAGATAAAGTTGGAAAGTCTCATGTGTCTGTAATTTCACCGGCACCCATACCCTTCAAACCGGAACACAGCAATGCTGCTTAGCGGCAGAAATAGACATGGAGGCAGTACTTTTCCAGGAAGAACTCTTACTTACAAGAAGTTCTTCCACTCTTAAAACTCTTTGTTCTCATTATTATTGTGTAGCTTTTAGACTTCGACTGAGAATATGGAATCTTTACATAACTGCTCTTTTGGCACACACAATGAATACAATAATAATCAAGCCGTACATACACATTGAAACCAAACATATTAACAATGTGATAAAGTAGGAACGCTGTATATTAAAATCACTTGTTACGACCAACTGTGACATTTAATTTCGCTCGCCCAGAATTTAATTCAGACCAATATTACAAGAGTAAATGCTACTTACGAGCTCAAAATAAAACAATCACGCAAAAGAAACTCAGGTGCAGGTCTAAAACGTAAGTCTTTTAAACCCTAGGGTATGAATTAAATACAAAGAGAGCGCCGACAGAAGTATGAACTGTGAGCTGTCCTTTCCGAACAGACATTATCTGTTCATACGCGGTGGGACGCGGCGGTTAACCAAAAATATTGAATTTGTTGAAAATAACAACGATAAATGCTTACAATAATTTATTATCAAACACATCGACAATTGCCATGTTCCAAGTAAGGTCGTGGAGGAACGAGGTGTGGTGTTCCTCCAACCAAAGGGAGGATCCTCCAACCAGGTGGAGTCTTGTGCCTGGCGGGCTACTGCCCAACGGTTGATGTTGGGAGGTTGTATATATACTATCTGCGTGTTAAATCATGATAGCGCGATGTAGGAACTCTCATCTATGACAGTTGTCAATATTGTCGCTGTAGTCGTCTACACCGCCGGCGTGTTGCGTAATTCGCATGTAGCGTAGTTCGCATGTGGCGTGGATAGATGCCGCAACAAGGTCATCGCCATCTACATAAGCGCTATTTAATTCCTTATTCCTACTCTAAGGTTAAATCTTTTTCATTGTACGCTCCTGAAGATCTAGGTAGCACTTCGACTGAGCCGCTTACCTCCGTCACGAGCGCCCCGAAGCTTATGCACCGCTGCGGCTGGACCGCCCTATCTATTTGCGCAGGCGTCCAATCAACTGTGTCGATTCAAACAATATTTTTACTTTAAACACTACTTTGAAGTGAATTATACTAAGAAATTGAGCGAATGGTTAAAGATCGCTTCTATCAGCCTGTGTTTTTAAGTAAGATGCTTTCCAGATGGGTAATACTGTAAGTGCTGTAAGGTTTAGTAACTTTTATGTGCTATTTTATCTCTGCTATATCTGGTAATAAGCTAGGATGATGATAAAAATAAAACATCGATCGATTTACTCGAAAGGGCAAAAAAACTAAATGTAGGCAGTTGGCAATTCTATATGGATAAAAAATGATAGCCAAAACAATGCTGCGTCAGCTTACATCAAAACAACCCTTTCAGAAAATCTCGTAGCGAAATAAAAGGGTATTCCACGTAGACTGATGACGCGAAACATTTACAATATCATGCAAAAACCCTTGCGTAGTATTAGACCATCCATGGGATCACAGCTAATCCCTGTGAAAAAAATGCTTATTTCGCCTACGTAAGGATTCGGCAATAAGTAAATATCTTGATCAAATCCCTTACACAGAATCACTATCTTGACAAAGACTCCAGGGATTCTGTTTAGGTTAGTTTGTGCTAGGTTATGTTTGGTTATCAGCCATTTGATCAAATCCCGAGAACTAGGATCACGAGTTCACGACATTTACGTTACAACCATCTGCCTTATATTTAGTTTGTTGTTCTCTAATGTCAAGATGTCTTTTTGGAGAAGCGTTACAATGATTCATTGTCACCTAAACTGTAACCCAAATAAGGGGTAGAATAAATAGACGACTGGCTACAGAAGAACAAATCTTTAAGAGAGAAAATAGTTTATTCAATACTTGATTTATGTAAAGGCTTGTCGAAAGAAAAGGCGATTTGAATAGAGCTTCCCTTTAACCGTGTCGAACCTGAAAGCTTTTCATAAATGAACCTACTACAGTGGGTGCTCAGTGCAAGGTGGCTAAAAGCCTCCGTTGTTATATGTGTATGAAACTTTATACTTGGGTGCGATGAGGCAGACGTACGTATTGAGCGACACATTAAAAGCATGACATGTTAAACATGAGCCCGCCCGTCATCACGACGTGTTGCGTACATACTATATAAAGCGACTGTTTGTTTCTGTACTCTGAAAAGTTGATGTCACCTTGATTTATGTACATTAATCATAATTACTTGATTGAGCTAACGTCTACCATTGAATCGAATGTAAAGCAGTTATAGCCTATCATTTAAATGGGTTTGAGTTCCGTCCCAACCCGAGCTCTGCTCTATTAGATTCAAGTGCGCATACGAATTATATTATCACATGCGTCAAAGGTGAAGAAAATCATGGTGAGAAAAACTGAACAGAAGTGAAGGCTCCCAAAAAGTATCTTGATGGTCCGCCATGATGGTATGAGTAAGAAGTCAGTACTGAGATGACGGCTGATAGAGGGGAATGGAAGAGGAATATCTGTTGTACCGACCCCACCTAGTGTGCGATAAGGACATGGAGATGATGATGATGATGGTGTGTTGTACGCCAATCCTCATCAGGCCAGCGTGATGGACTAAACACTTTTCACTCGGATCAACAATGGACTGATTATGCGATAGGCATGTTGACAGCATCAATAAATTGCAAATCTGATTAGTCCGCCAGTTAGTTTTGGAAACTAATGGACTCTTATTATTTCTTTTGTTAAATCTATGAATATTTGGAAAGATAAAACGCATCAAAACTCGAGAGTGGGGGCTTGTGACATCAGAAGCAATTAAAAATTGTACTTGCTTGTGACGTTTTGCCAATTTTAAAAGTGTCGTATCTTCGTCAATTTTGGTTTACGTAACAAAAGAAAAAATACAGGTTAAATATTTTTTGATAATCTGATGGGCTAATTAAGTTTTTTCAGTCAAATACTCTATTATGTAAGCATTGGAACAATCGAATTTTCCCCGAATTCTATGCGAAAGTACTATCCCAAACACACGCATACGGTTCTCATTTTATTACTACTAGTTCGGAAGTACTTAAGGATGTTTGGAGTGTCTCGAGCGTTGCCAGTACGTTTAACTATCAGTCGTTGCATCATTAATGCATGTTGTTTACAAGTTCTCACGCTGTTATTGGAAAACTCCACTTTATCTTGTCGAGGACAGTCTGGGGCATGTTCCCTACTAACGTTTATAATTATTATCTAGGCTGTAATAAATGTTAATAATTATGTATTTTCAATTATGTCCCATAAAGGTTTGTCGTTATGATAGGAATTAGGTTGCGATGGTGCTGACAAAATCTACTTTGTTCATATCAGTTGGTCGTCAAATATTATTAGTTTTCCCTTTTGGGTACCAAAGTTAGTGGAATATAGTTAATTCTTGAGTTTAATCACGCCATGGGTCATGGCTGACCTTTGTCATGTTAGTGACAGAATTTCATTTCGAAATATCCGCCGAGCCATAAAGATTAAAATTAGATTTTCCCTTCGAAGAAGTTATTTGGTTACACCTAAAATCAATTTAAAAAAAAAAAAAAATGTATGTTATAAAGCAAACCTCCAACGTAGCCATTCATTTATTACATAGAGCAACGCGGCCACCGATAACTCTGAGATTTATTAATAATAATAAACATAATAATAAATCAACGTAAAGTTTTAATTGAGCCCATTTAGTTATAACAAGTCATGCACTATATATTATATCAAAACCAGGAAAGCACAAGAAAGCTGCAAAGGAATAATTAAGGAAATAATTCATGCCTATCGGCATTACCGTGTTATCAACGTGAAATAAAAATAAAAAGTAATTTTTTACGAGTTCGCCGTTTATGAGTGGGAAAGAGAGGGTAGATTGTTACGACTGCGAAGTGTAGGGACGGTACATCGCGTGAGGATGGCTCGTGCCGCCCCCTGAAGGTGATAGCGTGAATGTAGCCGTACATGCAATCATCACGCGCACTGATACCCATCCTTACTTACCACAAATGTAGCCGCCGCTAAAACATTTATGACTTTCTTCAACACGCGTGTTTTTCCACGCGGGTAATCTGCACTTTTTTGTCATTTAATTGGTATTGTGCATGCTGTCTTTCATATTGAGCAACATGACAGAATGCTATTACATTCTTTTGTTGCGGATTGTTAACCTCAATCGAAAGTTGCTACGAGTATTCAATCAAATTAATGAAGTTTGCAGACTTAATAAAATATTATGAAGAATGTTTTCAGAAACGACTAGTTTACAAACTAGTTGCTAGTCGATGGTTGGACTCACAGTCTACTTATAACTAGAGACGTGTGAGTCAGCCTTTAGATTGATCAACATTAAAGTTATACAAGTAGCTATAGGTCTACAAATCTCAAGTGATTACGATTCCACAATCTCGATTGAAAGTAATCGATCCTTGCGAATTTTATTACCTATTTTATTGCAGCAACATAGTCATCACATAGATAAATCGATGATTTATTGTTTCCTCGAAGGCCTTGTTGAGTTTAATGACCAATAAAAAGGTAAGGCCTCCGGGCCTTGTCATCTTCATATATTTGTCGTAGAGTCGATTGTAAAGAACCAAACGTACCTATTAAATGAATAAGGACGTTTCGTTTTTGCTTTTTCTCGCCTGTTGGCTGAGAGTGAACTGTAATTAGTGTTGCCAACTCCAATAAAGCAGAATTTGGGACTGCCTTTTATTGAAGGTGGTGCACGAGTTCTTTAATTGAAATTTAAATGAAAAATACTTTAGCAGGTGTTAATCAAATGAGTCGTTCATGTTCTTTTGATTGGATGATTGCAGTGCATTCATCTATCTATTCTGCGTAGCCTTTTACCAATTATGTTGGGGTCAGCTTAGTCTAACCAGATGTGGCTGAATACCAGTATTTTACAGGAAGCGACTGCCATCAGACCTCTGCAAACCAGTTACTGGGCAATGCCAAAATCTTAAGGTAACACATTCTAGTCCATCACACTTTTCATAGAGCTCATATGCCATGCCGCCATACATATTGCTAGTGGACCTTCCAGGAGGGTCCAAGGCATTACCTTTGCGCTACGAGTGAACCCTCGAGGAGGGTTGCTGGTTTCTGGTGTGGCGGCATCTATCTCGCCACATGCGAACTATCCTACATCGCGCAATCAAGATTTAACACGCGGATTGTATATATACAACCTCCCAACATCAACCGTTGGGCAGTAGCCCGCCAGGCACAAGACTCAGCCTCGTTGGACGATCCTCCCTTTGGTTGGAGGAACACCACACCAAGTTTCTCCACACTGGCATTAGACTAAAAACCGTAAAAATACGCTACTACGTCGTAAAATATGTGTTTGCTTCTGTCATGACGGTGCATTTTCCAAGAAGAACCTACATTAAAATGAGCCCTCAACGACCCGGCATGGCGAATGCGACTACAGGCACTGAACGTGTTAAACCGGTTGTCAGACTTTCGGGCTGCTGACAACCCATAACGACTGTCATAGGTATTCGTATGACACCCAGGACCGACGGCCTAACGTGCTCTCTGTGACACGGAGGCGTCTTGATATGTAACGAACGGTCACCCATCCACGGACTGACCGCGGCAAGCGCAGCTTAACCTTGCAAATCGTATGATACGAGCTCCTCACTTATTCATGTACACAATGTGAGAAAATGTATAGCACCCTCAATTTTAGATCCTTATCTGGTTCTTCGCGTAAGTCATAGTTGCATATGAGGACGTTCTAGGAAAGAGGTGACATCTGGCAACAGTATGGCTATAATGTTCAGGACGCCTGCTCTCTCGCAAGCGCCACTTGTGTCGGTCGCAGCAGCCATGATGAACGCGGGCCGTTACGTGACACGAGTCTTAGCAGAGGTGTTTAAAATATCCAGGACACAACGGAAAAGAAAACACAATGACACTGACAGACTTTTACATTACAGCTAATGTAGTGTGACGTAGATTAAACATACCTACATAATTTCTAGAAGAGGTAGACAGTGATGAACTGTCGTGCACCTATAGATCAACTTTTAAGTAGCTTAAGTAATTTGAAAATCCTCAGTTCGACAGATTTTAATGTTAAAACCACAGCTTGGTCTGGTCACCATTTCCACTCCCATCTTCGATCATAAATCTCACAAAAAAAACCCACAACACATAACTTCACGCCTTATTCCCCGAAGGGTTGGCAGAGGTGTATAGTACACCCACGTTTCGCCGTTATGTTTCAGTCCCATGTAATAGAGGGCGAACCTATTGCCATCAACCGGGCACAAATCCAGACTCCGAGCTGCTACTGAGAAATTCCACACGGAAAAACCCAATAACACTTTGCCCGAACTGGGGATCGAACCCAAGACCTCACGCTCAGCAGTCGCGCTTGCGACCACTAGACCAACGAGGCAGTCTAGTGTAGACCCACAACATGATAGTCAAATGTTTGACTGCTAGACTATACTAACCCAATTAGGTGGTTCCATAAATTAATAGTTCAACAAACCTGAAGGTCTTTTAGACCTAGATTCTTCGAAATCTATAGGTCGGTCATAGTGACAATTGAAGGTCCGTAATGTCAGACGCAAATAATAACATTTTTCAATTACTAAGTTAATAAGTTAAGCACTTAGAAACGATAGATTACAGCAATATCACGTCTATATCTTACATGAAAGCCGCATATATTAATTAAGGGAGGATTAACGTCTGACACTCTTTCTTTCGGTGATCTGTTAGCTCGGCGCTGAAAGACGCCTTCGATTTTATTTACTGTACCTTAATAATAACATATACCTAACGAAACGTATCCTTTGAATACTACTTGGCTATCTATTCAAC
Organism: Amphipyra tragopoginis; assembly: GCA_905220435.1. Lineage (NCBI taxonomy): Eukaryota > Metazoa > Arthropoda > Insecta > Lepidoptera > Noctuidae > Amphipyra > Amphipyra tragopoginis. The sequence continues at coordinate 10,446,178 of HG991997.1, read as the reverse complement.
CATGCAAAATGTAATGATATGATAGATCATTACAATAACATCAAAATGCGCTCACATTAACGTAATAATGTGAATATATTGATACAATAAAGCAACGCCAAGAGCAAAATAATGTGAAATCCAAAACGTATCTGAGGTACGCGATTTGTCAGGCAAACGTGAGTGTCCCATTAATAAAAGGGAACGAATCTTCCGTGCAAGACAAAGAAGCTAGTATCAATATTTATTGGCGTGCTTAGTATTAATCGGGGCGGATCGTGCCTTTGTATCGCGGGGGCGCGAGCGTACGTTGTCGGCTCCGAATAGATGGACTGTCGCGGTCGGAGCTCGCCTAATTTTTCTAGAGTGAATAATTTTTCGAGTCCCGTGTTTACAGTAATGCCTTTAGCTGGCGAAAAATGAGCTTAGCGAATTAATTCGCCGTTTTATACGGTGCAATTTTTCCTGCCACTGCTGTTCTCTTTTGGTTGTATACGTATCGTAATTCTATAAAGAGATTTTCGTTTGAAACTCTCAGTGTATGATACAATCTGCCTATTGTATTTCACATTTTTTTAGTGTGAGCCTCGTAGCGCGTAGCGTAGAGCTCTCGTAGCCGCGCCCGCCCTACAGGCCGACCGCCCGCTCTGATATCGCCGGTTGCCTCCGGTATCACCAATAAAATTCAGGCTCGAGTTCGAGTCAGTTCAGTCAGTATGCCCCAAGACACAACCGAAGTCGGACGTGTGGCGCGCGGCGCGATCTCACTCACTATTCGCGTACGAAATGTATGACAATAAGTGTTGCTTCCTCTTTGTTATCTAAAATTTTGATGTGTTTATAGACAGATAACGCTGTTAATATACTTATATAGAACTTTAAATACATAAGGATTGTAATAAGTGTGTAAATATAGCTTTATCCTGTCTGCGAATGTAATCAACCGTAAAAAGGGTAAGACGATTTTTTAACCGTATTGTTATGTTACTTTATTTTATTTTTGGTTTGAGTAATTTTACACAAACAGTCTAATGTAATTGTACCATTTATAAAATCGGTTTTGTCCTTGAATTCTATGGCGGGCGGGTAGTGAACAATATAGTACGCACGCGACCGTTTTATGATTTCATCGCACATTAGTTTGTGATTTTCCATATTACCTCCATCGTTGAGTCACCACGTCGACAGGTTTTTATTTTGTTTAACCAAATTCGAACAGTCGTGATACAATTATTATTTATTATTATATAAATCGTAATAACACAATGGACAAATTAGCCACTTTGTACGTTGAGAGTTCAAAGGTTTTAATTGGTATTTATGTCAACCTTGTTAGGTCTTCATACGAGCTTATTAGTCGTTTAGTTACAACGATGTTGTTTAGTGATAAAATAATGGTCAAACTATCCTAATTAAACTCGTGTTCATGACACAAAATATGTTGCTATTTTGAGAGATAAATAAACATTAATAGAGATTGTATGTTTATTTTTTAGGATCTGTGTATCAAGCGATGTTGGGCAATCTATATGTAGATTCTCTTCACGTTATATGATGTCGACATTTTCTTGGCCTTGCATTATGCTGTTACTTACAGGCATAACTTTGGCCGGCCGCAAATATTGGCGTCGTAAAACTGGGCCGCAAAAAAACTACCCTGTATCCCTTACGCGTACAAAGTTTCCATATCAGTATTCTTAGAAATTGTGATGGGTCTCATTCATGTCTGTCGTGTTTGATGATTTTATTACATCGAAGCCTATTTCGGGCCGCAATTTGTACGAGATCGATGTCATTTAGCGGATTAGATTTCAGGCGAGTTACATTTTGACTTCGTCCTTTATAAGGAAAAGTTATGAAAAAAAGGATGTATAAGAGCTAGCTCGGGCGTTGCTCTTACCATTTAAGATGAGAAATGGGCAGCGATGCAGTTGAGACAGCGACGTCGGCGCTCACTAAGATTGCGGCCGTATTATGCTTATGCACTGAATATTCATTGTCGCCACGCGCACTCAGTTGGTGCTCTTTAATCAACTCCTTTCGCGACTTACAATCCTTTGAACCATAAATATGACCGCAGAACTTTTAAGGAACAAATAGAACGTTCACTGATTTGGTTTCACGTATGGTTGCGACACATTCGCCACATGTTGACTTTTATGTATACGAGAATATGGTTCTCACTGAAATATGTTGCTTACATACATACATAAACTCACGCCTTTTTCCCATGAGGACAGGCAGAAACTTTATAACGCCACATGCTACGATGCTTACATACTCCTTTTGCTTCGTCCACGTTCATACTTTTTGTCATACACGTACGCCGATTGAGAGTACAACACACTCACCTTTTTGAAGAACATCACCAGTAACATCGATGTATGTCCTCTACTGGCATTTCCACTGACATCCGCCTTATAAACTCATTTTGTTAATAGCCGTTCACTCATTCTCTTAACATGGCCAAACCACCTAAGCATACTCCTTTAAATTTTTGTCATTACATCATCTTTTAAGCCGCAACTTTGTCTCATCACCAGTGATTGGAGTAGGTAGATTGAATTGGGGTCATTGATCCGAAACGTATATAATATTATGGACATTCCTCAGAAATTTCGTAATTTTCGGAAAATTTCGGAATTGGTTGATTATAAAAAAAAACGGAACTTAGGCAGGAATTGTATTAAAATGAGCAATATTATATTCTCCATAATTTTTTTAACGGCACACTTTCACTATTTGACACAACCCAACGACCAATCAGAACAAAGGATCATGGGTGGTGCACTAACCGGTTATCAAAACAATGCGTACGCTCACCGACGACATGCCAGGTAGCTCACTCGTTTACTTCGGTTCGTAGAGTGCATAAAAATGTATTAATGCTTCGATCGGAATTCGATTGTTTTTATTATTCAACAGATAAATACTAAATTAATTTAGTTTTGATACCTTCCTTTGAATTTTGAATTGAGTAGTAATAATATCACTACCAACATTAACAATATTTAATTGAATCCGGAAATACCGGAATTACTTTCCGGAAAAATGGCTTATCCATGTTATTCTTTCTGTGTGCATTTATGATACAAGTACCAAAAATCAATCTACCTACTCCGATCATTGCTCATCACATCATTCCTCAACTTAAATTATTTGCTTACATACATTGTTTTAATTATAATTAATAAGGTAAGGCAAATACACTTGGGAGCAAAGAAATCGAGCCACTCTTTTTTTCACGTGTCTTGGTTATTAGTTTTGGTTTCATGAATTATATAATTCAAAATACAAAAAACTACCCTCATTGTAAAGGTTATCAGATAACCTTTTAGGCGATAATATGTTTAGAATTGATCTGTTCCATAATACCAAAAATAATAACAATTATACCTACGTGAAAAATAGAAGTGGCTCGATTTATTTGCTCCCAAGTATAGATAAACGGTTTTTTTTGAAGATATTATATTATTTTGCCTAGTCATCTTGTTTTAGTTATCTCTATGTCAACGGGCTACTATCGTGTTTGAGTTTTCGGACATTGTTAGTTTCTCAGTTCAATAAAATTTAAATAACAAATAAGAATGTGGCAAAAGATAAAAAAGTGTTATTGTCGGCACACTGTTAGTGACCGCGGACCAGAACACCGGGTGCCGGTATAATGATTTTTAATTGTCCCTAGTTATAAACATTTAAGCAAGTGACATCAAACAACACTGATTACTTAATTATACAATACCCTTTTCAATGTAAGGTCCTGGGGTTTTTCTACAAAACATTACCATACAAGGAATATCAAATATTCTTAAAAAACAAAGCATGTATTGTATATAAGTAGCTATTTTACGGACTTTGATGATATCGTTTACGTTTTTTGATAGCAGTCTCCTTCATCATCATCATCATTCAGCCGAAAGACGTCCACTGCTAGACATAGGCCTCCCCCAAAAGGGGGGCTTTGCCGTAATCACCACGCTTGGCAGGCGGGTTGGCGATCGCAGTATGGTTATTAAAGTACTCTGAGAACGCTGCTGCCCATCCTCTAGAGAATCTCTTAGTCGCCTTTTACGACACCCACTGGAAGGGATGGGGTAGTGCTATTCTTTAAGTCCGGCACTACACGACACAGCAGTCTCCTTACGGCTACAATTTACTAAATGACCTTAGAACTTAGTAGTATGGACGTCCGCTAACCATATAATAAAATGAACGTAAAGACTAAATTATTGAATATATTGACAAATGGGCATATTAGGAACCCACTAAATCTATTTATAAATTATTAACTCATGCTATTTTGGCGTGTAATACCTATGTACGAGTATATTATTCAAATAAGCTGTTAGTGGCCGTTGTAACAACGAGCCCGGAATCGGTAATACTATAATTGTGGAAGTGATTATACGCTTTATAAGGAAAAACTTTCATCAATAAATTTCGTTCGACGAAAACAAACTCAATGTCAGTGAAAGCCAATGGACACTGGATCTAAGTGCAAAATTACTCGAAAAATTGGTTCAGAAAGGATCTCTGTGGTAGCGTTATTGAAAAAAGGTTGGCTTGATTGATATTCGAACTTTACACGTTGAAAATGGTGAAATGCGAACCGTTTCGGTTTTTCGTCTCTGGCAAAAAAAGATTGACTCAATTTGTTCTTGTCCGTTACGAAATAAACTCGACGAAGGGTATTTTTAACTACGGATTTATCTTTTGGGAGAGCCTGTAATCTTATTTCGTCTAAACAAAATAAGTGTTTACAATGTTTTAAGTAATGGGTAATTTAAATTAATATTATGATGAAGCTAGTACTTATTTATGTAGTCCTTTAAAAGCCTTAATAGTTTAATAACAGCCTACTAAAAGCTTTTATTGCGTTTCGCAAAGGTTTTGTTAGAAATTCGTTTCGCTTTTTATGTGTAATTCAATAATTTCCCAAATCCTCCATAAAAATTAAATAGTCATTTGGCTAATTACCGCCCCTCGTTTTACCTACATAAAGCACAATGGCTCTAAGCGATTCGTTCCGCCTTCCACCAAAATACTTAACGTGTTTTTACGGGGCGGTATCATTATTCTAACAAAAATTTAATTACCTCAACTGCGGTGCTCTAGGGGCCTATTGTGCCTTGAATAAAACGTCGTACTGCCGGCGACGGTCACGAGAGAGCTCACCGTGATAGATGATATTCGAGAACAATTAATCTTGGGCAAAATATGCGGACGATTTGCGAGCGAGTGGTCGGGCCTAATGGTCGGGAGATTATCACGCGTCCACGTCCCGCGCTTACCCCACCCGCCGTCATTAGCGGGAATAACGTCGCTTTAACTATACCAGCGAATTAATTGATTGTTATAAAACACAACCGATATCTACACCGGTTGATGTAAAAAATAGTGACGTTTGCATACAAAAGACGTCGAGGGAGGCAATAACGTGTCGGCACACACCCATATATCATAGTGAGGGTTTTCATAAAGGAGGCGACGCCGACGGGGAGCCGTGCGCTCGGACACTGAAGGCGTTGTTATGCGACGCCGCTGTCCTCGGATAATGTCTTGCATAAATTTACTGTAATCGTGTAAAGCCAGTGCCACTTGCATAATTTAATGCAAGCAATGCTGTTTACATTAAAAACGTCACAGGCTGACATTTTAAAATAGTTGCAGCTACGAGACTACGATTCTGCTTCTGTAAAGTGAATCCACTAATTATGCATGAGAACACTCAGCAATAACAAGAATTTAATGGCGCCAATGTTCCGTTAATTGGAGATACCTGTTTGCAAGTTGCATTACCTTGCAAACTGGAATGGGTTATTGTAGTTGCCTATACAGGGAATCAATATCGAAACGGTTCAACTGATTGCCTTTGACCAATTAAATAGCACTTGAGATATTAATGTTTAGTGCTCTGTACAATGTAATTACCATTTCTGCTATATAAAATTTGCTGTACATAATTTAAAACGTTCTTAAGTTACTTATTTGTGGTATATTTACTTTCAGAAACCTCAAGCGAGCCATTCTCAAACGTCTGGCTCTCTAAGAATGGCTTAATCAAAAGATTTTAAAGTAAAATACCCACAGTAAATACAAAGGCGAACTTAATAACCATAAATCATAATAATCCTTTATAGTTAGAGGTAACTTTTGAAGCAGACTGATCGGTGTTGGTTTTAAAATGAAAACAACGTATGAAATAAAAGTAGATCTAATGAAATTATGTACTGCGATATGAACCTTAATTTTAATCAGATTTGGGAGGTTGCAGTATAAATACTCATAGTGCGGGGTGTGAGCGAGTTTGCTATAGGGAAGTTGGGCGGGCGGCAGGCAAGCACGGGTGTAAGTCGTCGCGCCAATGCAAATTAGTGGAATCACAATTAGCGCTCGATTGTTGTTCGCCCTGCAACTTGCATTTAGCAAATGAAACAACCAGGTAAGAGATTCAACAAATAAATTATGATACGGCACACTCTGTTTTGCTTCAGCCGTACCCTCTGCTGCTCTGCAAATACGAATTCAATATCACCTGCAGTAGCCACCGCAATATCTGCAATATTTTATCTAAGTAATGGCCGCTTCTGTGTTTTCACTTTGGCGTAATATATTTTACTATTTCTTTGGCGCGGCACAAAGAATTTGTTTGAACGGAAGTAACACGAAATCATACATAACACGCAAAACATTAGTACCCTATGATTTATTGTATGTAGATGTGTATATTAAAAGCCAGACGCAGTACAATTAATAACGTGCTACAAGACGAATATGTTGAGCTATTTGTACGGCAAACAAAATGTCCACGGAATGTCCCTCGGGTTGACAGATGATGTTAAGGGCAATTAATCTTGACCAAATATGCGGGCGAATTGTGGGTTTCGCCTCCGTAGCCTAATGGCGACGTTACTGCGATGTTCCAACGCCTTGCGTGCCTCTCCACTCCGGCTTTTATCTACAAAAAGTAAAGCTCGTTTTAAACGTACACAATGTATGTGTAGTTATTCAAATAAACAAATATACTAGAATTTAATATATCAATAATAACGCGTCATAGTGGAATGTCTATGTAGGCTCAGTTTTGATAAACAAATAACGCAAAACAAACGAACACTATTCTAGTTTCGATAGCATTTTTCCGCGTCGATATTTTCGTATGGAGTTTGATTTATATCAGGTAAATATTTCAGTTTTCATGGCAGCTACGACACGAAGCTTTCTATATAATAGCCATGTCATTTCAGTAAGGCCACAGAGGAAAGCAATACCCGATGTCCACTTTGAGAAAACATTTAATGGTATCCGACAGACCCCTGTCATTTTCAGCGTATCGTCTGATTCACACAATTCAATATTTCAGAAGTTCGATCTTCGCGTTATACGAGTTTCATGGCAGCATTATTATGCGGGTTTTCCGAACGGGCCTTGTGACGACGAGGTGTGGTGAACGAGCAAAGTTATAATAAGTTCGTCCCTTCATCTCTGGAACGAGGCCATTGTCTTTTGATCCGATATAAAGGCGCTAACACTACATACGTCTATTTTTTGTCATGAAAATAATTTACATCTGCCCTTTTCGTATTCATATTGTTATATTGTTATTGTACAGTAAATAACGACTCTTTGTTTAATGAATCTCCTCTTTGTCTCCCTTTCATTGTATAAAGATGAGGTAAAACATTATTATCTAATGCTTCTTCATTTATGTCTGTTTTAAAAATACACCTTTTATGCTCTCAATTTGTTTACACAAATTAGCTCCTAGAATGTGTTATAAAATGCGTATTATGCCAGTCATCTCACACAAAGTCCGGCTAACCCTAATCATTAATAGGTAATTCGGCCCGCTATCTTTCGTGAAAGGGCCAAGGGTTAACTAATAATTGTTTTCGCCCGTTACCCGTACTACTGTAACCCGTCCAGATCGTTTACGGTCATTCCCTTAATGAGATTAATGCATCACTATCTTAGTTTGTTTCTATCTAGTGATATAAACGTACGTGTTTCAGTTTAGATAACACCAGTTTATTTATATTGGGGCCAATATTCGTGAGCCTTAAATATGGTGCTGTTGCTTTTATATGCGACCTCGTAAATCTGAGTGTTTTTATACAAATACAATTATTGTAACCGACGTTATTTTGCGTACCTATATGTATATTGGGAAACTATTTGTTTTAGTACAGAAAGTTCTGATATCATTTAATAAATTCACCGTATCTGAATATTGTTATTAGATGTCGGGACTTGAAGACTTTTCGAGAGTTTTATTACATGTTACGTACTGTTATCGAGACTGGGATATTTCAATTATTTTGAAAGAGCTTACCTGTAATCGTACTTGATGTTATTTCTTGTACTTATCGTTACACGAAGTTTATCGTCAGAGCGATTGCTACGCTCTAGATGGACGTTCCCTCTAATTAACTACTCTACTTTTTCTTCCCCTTCTACTCATTTCACTGCAATCATTCTTGTTTCTAAATAATTTTGTTTTAAAAGAGTATCTCATTTTCACATAAAAATTACATTTTGTTAGGGTTAGATCTTAAGCGGGTTTTTATGATTTTACCTTCTAGAGTCTGGCCTTCTCGTGAAATACTTGTAAACATTCAATTTAAAGTTGGATTCAAAGTTTATAAAGGTATTTAGTATAATGTATGTACTAGGTAGATAACGTATCTATATAAAAGACATGCCTTTTATGTTTAATCCTAGGTGTTGAATGTGTAGTCTTGTTCCGAAATCTCGCAACACTATAGGTATTTCTTTTTCAATTTACATCAGTCCCTACGATTTTATCGGGGGCGAAGAAATAAAGCACGTCCCGACAGTGAGCAGTTTGAATTAACCTTTCGAGTAGCCTTGTAGATTCGTGGCCCGGTTACGAGCGGGTCATCTGCTAGTTAATATTCAAAGGGTCGCACAATCACGGATTCCGTACGCGTCTCTTCTCCACCAACGCTCACTGCGACCGCCCGAAAACCTCCCTTTTACTTACCAAATGGACTACCTACACTGTTTGTCTGTAAAATTACGTAGACAATTTATTCGGATGAAACAAAAATTTCGTAAACAGTGGAACGAGCGCGTACATGAAATTTCATTACAGCGAAAGCATGTGTTCGGACAATAGGTATAGCAGAATATTCACATAAGCTTGGGACCCTCCATTACGGTTCGTTCGTTTAGTGAACACAAAGACTGACATATAAAAATTCTTTTTCTTATCAACAGCCACGAAAGTGAAATATGAAAGTGTTACGTTTTTCGTGTAATCAAGGCCGCTGGAGTTCGATAAACTTGCTTTACCCGGATCATTTCTTTACTTTATCTATAAATAAAAATGAACGTTTTTTCTAACAACCTTGCGTGAGGATCCCCTAGGGTATCCTATATTGAGAAGATGAATGAAACCTCCCTGATAGTAAAGTGTCCATTGAAAAATATTTCTGTTCAAAAACCTTCTAGATGCAACTGAAGTTACATAACGTGCCAATTATTATATTAGGCAAATAATGGTTTCAACGTCTGTATAATTATTCTCTACCATTTTCCATTGAATGCAAACATTCATCGAATTAAGAATGTGGTATTCGACAAACCTCGTTCGTCGATCGTTTCATTATTGTACAAATCTGATTTCACGTTCATTACTTAACTTTTTGATCAAATTTAATTCAGAATTTTGAGGATTGTTCGTCCAATTTCACGGTTGAATGGATTTGTTTCGGGACTGCAAAGAAATGTTTCAATGTAAGCCTACATTCAAATAATGCGAAGAGAGATTTATAGGAGCGGCCGGTCCAAGTATTCACGACTGAATAAACACAGAGATTCAAAGATAAACTGAAATATTACTAATTGATAAAGTATTTATTTTTCCTTAGCTTTTGCCTGTAAATTCGGGAATTGGTCTTTATGCCCAAGTAGAGGAAATAAGCACTTTAAAATTAATAAAAAATATGTTTAAGGGGGATTTCCAAAATAGTGCTTTGAAATACAAAATGAATGGTTCGCACCATAACCAAACAAAAAAAGTGATCGGCGAAGCGAATCGTTTCTGGCACTCGCCAGCCGCTGCCACGGCACCGCTCTGTTTGCTCGCTCGGCTCTTGAGTTGAGTGGTCACAGTTCCAACATAACCTAACCTTTCAGCTATTGTTTGTCATTTTATGTCTTCTTACGGGGTACTTTGAAGTTAGAAATATTAAAATTAAAGTACAAACTATTAATTTGAAAGCTAAGCCTTTTTAAAGTGGGAACTATTATTTTTAAACTCAATTTACATAATTATATCCCTAAGGGCCGATTTTTCAATTGTCAGATAACTTTTATCTGAGGGATAAATATTACGCTTTGACATCTTCTATATTGAAAAGCTGTCAAACCGTCAAAATTATTCCTCAGATAAAAATTATCTGACGATTGAAAAATTAGCCCTAAAACAACTAAGTAGGACTGATGTAGTCAAATGACTACTGATCTACTACTGAATACTGATAAATATCAGTCTGAACATTATTATATTAATGCGTTAAATAAACACGAAATATTGGTAGGTAACAGTAGTACCTCATTGGAATAATTACCCTAAAAATGACAGGTCTTACCTGCGGTGCCTGTCTTTAGTAGCAATAAAACCTTCGCCGAATAACTTATAGCCGTAAGGAAAGTTATAATCAAGCACTTGTTCTATTATAATTAAAATTTACGACTAGTCCGATTGTAATTAATGGCAGTTTCCTACGGATAAATGATAGCGCCGTTTATAGTGAGACTATTTTATATTCTTGTCTCGCCATTTCGATATTTAACGAGCCCCGGGTTGTGGAAACTTGTAAAATGTATTTACTGGCTAGATTAACATAATGCTATTTAATTAAGTTAAATTATGAAACTATGTTGCTTAAGCCATCAACGTCAGCACAATTAACGTTAGAAAATTTTCTTTTCCTTTAGCTTAAGTGTTAACAAACATTTTCTCATAATGTCGCTATGCAAATTGTGTGCGTTGATGTCTTTATCGTTCCAAGAAAATACTTTAATATACATACTATTTACATTATTGGTATATCAAAGAAATAGACTTTATTTTCACCTATGTTGGGAACAGGGGGCTTACTATGACCTCTTATGAAAACGTTCAAATGCCAGCCAGTCAACTTCCGTTCAAAAGCAGGCCTGCTTCTGAATCGCTAAAAATCGTACCATGTCAGTACTAAAGGTGAACGACTATTGAACCAAGTTGAACGGTAATGCTTGTTCATGATACGAAAAGTCTATACAAAAAAAAGGTGAACGGATTTCGTAAACGTCAACGTTGTAGGCCTGCCGCGGGCCTGCTCTAACAATGTCATAGTACAAAAAAGCAGAGCAGTTCAACTTCCAGGCAACTTCTGTCCTGCTTTAAGAGGTCATAGTAAGCCCCCAGAACACCCCCAAAATAAGCTCCTTTTATTTACAAATGAAATTTCTCAGTTTCGGGCTTCTAAAATGTCCAGATTGCCACAGAGCTAATGATACACACTTCTCGGTTGGACATAATTCATAGATATTTGTTTTGATTGTTGCAGATATCACCGATGAGCCGAGGAGTAGCAGACCCTGATCTGTCGTGGAGACGGATGCCGTGAGCTCTATCCCAAGGAGCGCACGACGTCGGCGTGATGAGCACAACCCGCCATAATGCGTCGGCGGCCATTTTAAACCGGGATCGGACGCGTTTGTCGGCTCGAGATGGCCGTCAATCGCGGCGCACGCCCATTCAGCCTCCCCGCGCACGCGCAATCCCATACTCCACCGCGGCACTATGAAATGTGGAAACACGGCAAGTGGCGACAGAAAACGTCACCACCAAGGACAAACGCAGCCGTTAGGGTTCCCAGATAGAGACATTGTATAGTGAAATCCTTAGAGGCCTAAGTGTTACTTTTGTGTGTAAATATAGTGGTGTATAGATGTTAAGGATGGCGGGCGAGAGTCGTGGTGCGCGCGCGCCGCTGCTAGAGAGTGGTGGGGCTGATTTTGCTCATCCGCACAAAACGTCAGCGCCGAGATGCTGCTTCTGGTTGGCAAGCCACATTAATGTGAGGAAGTGTGTCGCCGGCGTCATGCTGCTATCCGTCCTCACCATATTCTTCTATACATATTACGTAACAGTACCTCTCACTAGGTAAGTCCAGTCAATGAACTACACTTAAACATTTCACATTCATCTTTGTCTTTGTCTTTACTGAAGCGCAGCAAACCATAGTTTTATTAATGAACAACGTAAACAAGAAAGCAAAAGTGGATTGTCTGTATTGTGTGGAATACAAATCACTTGAAGCACGCTACAATACTTAAACCTATGATTTATTGTTTCGACAACTCTTTTCAATATAATTTCATTGGATTCTTGTATTGTGTGAGCTGGTTAAACACTTCACACACGATCAAATGGTGAACTTTCCTCATTAAAACATTGTATCCATTAACATTTTGGTGAAACGCGCCAAAATTTAATTAATTAATCTAGTTGAAAATATGCGTCATTCGCATAAAATCCAATTTGCTTCCTATCAGGAGCAAACACGTAGCTGATACGAATTAATAATATGAAATTATCGTATTCGGACAGCTCGCGTCGTTATGCCACACTGTTATTTATTGGGATTAGGGGTACTAAGTGGATATTTGTGTCATCTCTCTGTTATATCGACACAGAGTTTTCATTTTGAATAAATATGAATTCGGGCTTCACTTCTCGTCTCATGAAATAGCTGTATTTTAATAAAGGGTCGCTTTTATAAAATCCTTTGAAATGCAGAAGACGGTTTCGTTTTATATTTCCAAGATTTTACGGAAACGTATTTGCATAAACTCATCCTATTCTTATCTCATGTTGTGAAAGTACACGTAGATACAGAAAAGTCCCATTTTCTGGGTATTTTCCGGTCGCACAAGAACAAATTCAAGTGACACAAACATGTGACAAGTAAAACCAAACTCGTTCACTTTACAGTGTATATCTTTTATTTCAATACTAGAGGAATCATTATGCATAAAATTGGTATTTAATACCTACAGGAAATTGCTTCGCGGAAGTATTAAAGACGTTTAACTTTGTGCCGAGCGTCCTTGTCGCCCTTTGTTTGGCAGCTTTTCGCAGCTAAATTAGGACGAGGAGCCGAATATTTCAGAGTAATTTATAACGTGATTTTATGTAATTAGGGCAGATGGCGTGTAGCTAGGACCCATAATATTTTATTTTATCGGCTTAAAATTACACCGCCCCGAGATGAGCGGCAGGGGCGGCAAGTTTCGCCGACTCAGTTGGATTTATAGCAAAACTTGTGTTCTGGCTAATTAATGGAAGCTGCTTCGCTAACGCGCTGCCAACTCGCTGATTTAAAGGCATATTGTTTTAAAAACGTTTATTTACTATTAACTCGTAATTGAGTTTATCGTCCAAATTTTCAGTGTCTGATTTGCATACAAATCTCACCTCATTAATGCTAATCGCAGCTAATTACGTTGTTTATTGCAAGTAAATACGGCGGCATTTAAATGGTAAATAAAGATTGTATTTGTGCTCAATACATAGGTCGGTATGTCTTTTAAACGTTGTCGTTAAAGTTTCCTCTCGGCTGATTCAGGCGTAGCTTTCATTAAAGCAAAGAGGCCACAAGACTCAGCCGCGGCTCACAGGACCACTGCCGCCTACGGATAAAATATTTCCACAAATTCCTGCCTTTATTTATTTTACGCTATTGAGATAAACCTTAATGGCGCTTTGATGTGGCTCCTACTTGGAACGCAGCTTTAAGTTTGGCAGTCTTTGATTGATTTTCTTGTAAAATTTGTTTCGGAGGTTACTTAGTAAGCAATAGGCAAACTTGGATTTTAATTGCCGGCTCATTTGCTCAGGTGCTGGAAAGTAACCCCAATCTTTATTGGAATTTTTATTGAACTTTTTCCATTAATATTATAATCTATATTGCCTATCATACATTTTAAACCATTAGACAGCTAAAAATATCACAAGCGTATCGTTAATAATAACGATGAACTCCTCATTTGTAGTAACTGGAAAAGACACTATTAGGAAAAGAAATAAAAAATCATAAAATAAAATAGATAAAAAATACAAGGAAAGTCCATTTAGCTTCGGTTTAGTTTAGATTGTCGCGATATGATGACACAGCGACAGCGAACGTTTACACAGTTAACATGGCTTGGAGACGTATCTCTCCAGACACGGGGTCGTTCTGTCTTGTGAATAGTAAATGATGATTACCTGTCTATAGATATATAATGTTATGTGTTATAATTACTGAGATAAGCTGCTGAACAATCCTAACTTGAGTTATCGTCGCCTTAGTTAGAGTGAAAACCTCGAGAATGCAATTTGGTCTTTTGTATTTTATCACGACGTCATCATCATCTGCCTAGCCTTTTCCCAACTATGTTGGAGTCGGCTTCCAGTCGAAGCGGATGCAGCTGAATATCAGTATTTTACATGGAGCGACTGCCTATCAGACCTCCACAACCCAGTAATTGGGTAATACGATACTCTTGGTAAGACTGGTTGTCAGACTTTCTGGCTTCTGACCAACAGTAACAACTGTCAAAGATCTACAAATGACAGCCGGGACCAACGGCTTTACGTGCTTTCCGAGGCACGGAGGAAACTCGCTATGGTAAATGGTCACCCATCCACAGACCAACCTCGGCAAGCGCGGCCTAACCCGGAAGATCGGTCTATGCGGCTGTAATTATTTAGCCACGAGCTCCTCTATTTTATCACGACGTATAGGCACTATAATTATAAGAGAGCCGCTCTATGCGAAATTAGTTTGTAGGCACTGAAATAAACCCTTTATTGGGTATATAACATTCGTAATAAATATAATTGACTGGCTTTTACCCGCGACTTCGTCCCCGTAAAGACCCACAAGAACCGTGCAATGACCAAATGCATTCCTGAGGCTTTCACTCTATAGCGGGTTCCCTACGTGACATCGAAACTCAATACATCGAATGTCGCAACATCGAAAACGGTACATCGAAGGGTCATATAATCGATGGTACTCTACATCGATGGTAAGCCACATCGAAAGTCTCGACATCGAAAGTTTACGATATCGATGGTACGCTACATCGAATGTCGTTATATCGAATGGTTACAGTATCGATTTCTCATCACAGCGAATTGCATAACGTTAAACAGGTTTTTTTTATTAATATTGTTTTCTTGTGTGTTTAATTTATTTTTATTCGGTGCAGTAACTAATGGATACAACTATCTTAAGATGCAATAACCCATCGATTTTGCAACCAGTTCATGTTGTAACCATTCAATACTGTAAAATTCGATTTCACGAATTTCGATGTAGCGTACCATCGATTATGTGACCGTTCGATACTGTAACCAATCGATTTTACGACATTCGATGTAGCGTACCATCGATTATGTGACCCTTCGATGCACCGTTTTCGATGCTGCGACATTCGATGTATTGAGTTTCGATGTCACGTAGGGAAACCCTCTATAGCGATGTTATGGCCTTCAGGAGAGTTTTTAATAAACCTCAAACGATTATAAACCTTAAGGGTGTTTACAGTCTGGTGTGGCGCGACCGTGTCCCGCGACCTTTGTCGCAATGCTCGTTGCTCGCATCGCAGCAACAAGCGGCGCGAGATCACCGCTCGGACGCGCGTCTACGCATCGACGCGAAGGTGCTCGTGATCGTCGAGTCGGCCTACTCCCGACTTGGCCGCGACATCGCCGAGCTGCTTGTCGCCAACCGTATACGGTGAGTATTGGCACACTTAACATGCAACAACGCACCACTGCGGTTGAGGCATGAGCCAAGGAAACCTACGCTGCTATTTCTTTATACAGAGTAAAAAAACAAAATGCCTCGGAACGTAGTAAGAGTAAAGTACCTTACATGTTTTCTTTACGAAAAACGACTTTTATGATGGATGGATGTAAAAAAGTCTCTTCCATGAGACAATAGTTAAACCGTCTTATAACTGCTAAAAAGCATTGAAATTCAGCGTGTATTACATTACTTTAAAAAATATAGTGAACCTGGTTATTTCAATATGAAATGTACCTACTTATATCCCTCCAGGTGACATTTGTTTTTTAAACCCTGTATATGTGATAACCTTAACGTTTGTTGTCTACTCTAATGCTTTCGAAATTCTTTAAAACCGCTCTCCCGTCTTATCTAATCTTTATGTTCCTTGCAAAGCAAACAAATTCAGCACAAAGCGCTAGGATCTACTAAACTTTGACCGCTACAAAACGTGGAGCTTTCTCTCTGAAATGGAACTAGTTCACGAATTATTTTGCAGTTTATTTAACTTTTAACCTTTGCCAGCGATTCAAGTATTTTTCAGCGTTCATGGTCGCGGTTGGACCAGGCGTCAAGACAAAATGTCAGATTCAAAGTTTTCAGAGAGCCCGTTCACTTTGATTATTTGTTCAATTGTTTCAAACTCCTACTATTTAATATTTTGTTGTATGTATTAATAAAAACCGACTTCAAAAAATAATTAAAAACAGTAAAATAATTACTATATTATAAAACTAACAGTTTCAGAAGTCGGTGCAATTAAACACTGAACCAAAGTGAAGGCACCGACTTCTGAAACTGTAAGTTTTATAATATGGTAATTATTTTACTGTTTTTAGTTTTTTTTTTTTTTGAAGTCGATTTTTACTTTTTTTTAAGTTATCTTATTTTTCTATTTTAAGTGGCATAAACAATACACAAACATGCAATTACAGCAATCCCGGATAATTTGTTGTTATGCATTGAAGAGTTCCATTGTCAATCTCCGAGGATCTTCATCAGATCTTAACCAAATTTAAATGGGACCACCTCGGGAGAATACTCTTTCAAAAAAAAAAGAATTTCGCAAATCCGTCTATATACGACGGAGATATGCCCGAACATACATAAAAAAATATATAAACATCCGAATTGAGAACCTCCTCCTTTTTGAAGTCGGTTAAAAACAAAATATCAAAACCGTGTCATATTTCTTCAACCAGTCGCAATTCACAACTATACGCAATCTCTAGACAAAAAGAGATACCTGAATTAAGCCATCGTATTTCCATCGCCAAATATACATGACTTTAAAAACCAATTTCTTAAAGTTATCTTGTAAATATTTACTGAGCCGGTTCGCTTGATGGCTGTTATAGGGCGATGTGCCTCCCCTGTTTGTTTTTCCTTGTAGAGAGCGCGAGGCGATCGGTTGTGTTCGCTGACAGCTAATAAAATATGCGCACAGGTGATGTACTGCAGCGGGCAGCATATTGGGGAAAGAATGTTTTTGTTTTATACAAGTTGTGATCTAGTACAGGAGTAAAAGCGGTTTTGAGCTATAAATTTTGAATTTGTTCCCTGCATTTTATCATCTGTTTTATACCGATTTTGGAATATTTTAACACATATCTGTTGTACATTAGTGTCTTAGTATTATTACCTAGTAAAACTTATTAACTATTACAATTGCCAAATAGTAGTTTATGAAACTTGCATAATAGGGGTTATTAAAATACAAGTGTGTTTAAAAAACCATCACACGAGTGTTTTGATAGGTAAATAAAAAACCAAAGTTAAAACATAAACAATATTGGCGCCCAAACCCAGCAGCCCACTGACCAAGTGCGCCTCCGCGCGCATGTCCACTAGCGCACGCCAAGAAAGAAAATGTGGAACCGCCAAAAAATTGAATTAAAAACTCCTTGGTCGGTCCGAAGTGTACTTTAATAGAAAAAAGTTATTATAAAGCATTATTTAGTTAAGAGAGCTTTAACAAAACTTTTAACATTTATTAGAGATGCACGTGAAAAAGCATGACATTACGGTTCTATTTTTGAGTTCATAATTATAACTTAACGCCATGAGTGTAGATAAAAATATTTATAAGAGTATATAATTCGTTCTTGATTCCCATTTCTAATGATAAGGTCTGATGTTCATTTCATATACCTAAGCATACTTATGCTTAGGTATATGAAATGAACATCAGACCTATATCATGAAAAATTTTAGAATGTTACATAGAGTAGGGATCTATTGGAGATGTACCAAAATTAAATAATGAATGCTTAGAAGAAGATAACTAAAGTCGGACCATTGAAAATAGGAATTCCCCTTGTTTCCTACAATCTCGTCGCCTCGTCGTTTCGTCAATTATAAAATTATTATAATGGTTATCACTACATGGTTTTCCTTAATAATATTTCGTTCTTAGAAATGATAATTCTTAATAATGTTGTAGTTTGTGAATGACCAATGCCGACTACGGCTGTGTAAACAATAAGTTATCACTGTGATATAAAATTAACTTATTAACCCCGTGATAACAGCGTAAATATTGCAACGGATTTGTTTATCAATGACAAAGTGTCTACGATATTTTTTATTAAGGCAATAATGTTTTTTTTTTTACTAAAGCAATATCAATGGTAAAGTGACTACGATATTTTTTATAAAGGCATTTTTTAACTGCATAAATAAAACTGTTATGAAAAATCAATGGCGTTTACAAAAAGAACCTACCTAACTTATTTACATCGCTGCTGTTGCAAACTATGTTGTTAAACTGTAAGCCCCATTCGCTAAGTTGTATGGAATTTTAGAAATGTTACTCCGAGTCGTAGTCGAGAGTTGAAATCCATGTTTTATCATTACGTAAAATATTTTTGAAACAAGAAAATTGTTGTAGTAGGTACTCATAAATAAAGTAACATTCTATCCAACATTAAAGGAATATTCCGATTTGTCCCCCTGACCTGTCCCCTTCGGGGGGCCAGTCAGGAATAAAAAAAAACGATCTGTTCTCGTCACCAAGACGAACGGACAGATCGAACGAATTATTTCTGGTCTGTCCCCTGCTGTTTTTTTAGGGGGACAAATAGAAATAAAAAGTTTCGATCTGTTCCCCTGTTACCGACGAGGGGACAGATCGGAATATTCCACATTAAATAGCTTAAATGTTCACATCGCACACATTGTAATTTTTTTACGATACGTTTCTTCGGTTTTGACACGTATTGAAAACATGTCAATTCTTTTTCTGCTCGTTAACTATTGTTCATAATTACGCTGATGTGTTAACAACTCTTTAACAGTGGCAAAAACGCGCTTATTCGAGCGATAGCAGCAGGTTTATACACTGAAGTGCTGAATATCTAAACTTCTAAGTTGAGCTTATACATTTTTCAGGCCCTATTCATCACTGAAAAAATTAATTCATAAATCGTCCAGTATTAAAATGTCGCCGGTTATTTTCCGGCCTGTATATCGTCTCACGGACGGCCGCCCGATTTGTGTCATATGAGATTTTTTGCTCTTGTCGAGTAAAAATCGGTTTCCTCTCGAGCAGTGCCGAGCTTCAGTGAACTACGCTTGCTTATGAAATGTTTGACGGGTCAGGAATTAGTTTTCTTCCTTGATATTTTTTTATCGAAGCCTTTTCCTTAGGCCTCGGTTTTTATCGCGTCTGTTCGTTTACTGAGTGCAGACGAAGTCGTTTTTATTTTGTACGTAGTTTAAAGAGACTTCTCTTTTTTATACAAGGGTAATCGGAAAGGGGAATCTAGTCCGCAGGCCACTTAAAATAGGTATGACTGATGACTGTTTTAAAGCAAGTGTAAAAATTTCAAAATTCGACATTTTTTTATTTCCATGCATAATTCTTTAATTCTTCATCCCTGCTTTAGTTACGAATTCAGAAAATAGAGCTTCTAATCCGTGACCCCAAATATGACCTAAAATATAAACACAGCTGATCATAGCTGAGGATAGAAACTTTGAACATCTAGTTCTCGTCAACTATTGACTTTTGGGGAAACTGATGAAATAAATAGTTATTAATTATTATGGGTACTTTAACACCCTTTCGGATTAGTACCCCCTTGCCGACTAACCTTGTTTTTTTTTTCTCTCTTGGACTTCTGTAGATGGTCCTAGGGGACCGTTTCTACGTAACCGGGCAGCTATTGGCGAGACCTGAAGGGTCTCCAGCCAACGACTAACTTGTATATCAGTTCGTGTACTTATATTTAGTTAGAGTACTTGATATTTACCTTAAATATATTATTTTATCTTGTAACATACGGTCACGATGGTTGTCGTAGGTGGTTGGGCCGTTTCTTAGAAACGTTATATGTAATCTATCAGCCTCGGTGAGCTAATAGGTTTCGTTGTATGCCCATATACGTCACTAACCTTGTCCTATCATTATCGGAACTGCTTCTGTGGGCGTTCTTTATACGAAAACAAAACGCAATCACCGAACAGACTATCTGTCATTGATTTTTTAGAAGCTACATTAATGTAATTGTGTGTGTTATCTAAATTACTCGGTATTATTGTTTAGTCTGCTAGGTACCTATATTATATAGAACATCTTTGACAGGATCACATACGTATTGTGTGTAACAAAAACCATGTCTTTCCAAATCTAGGCCGGCTCTAGATAAACACACACTGTATGTTGATTTGCTAATTACATTTTTTTTTAATAATATCATGATATTAATGAGTAGTTAAGGTTTACTCACGTGCATTTTTCAGGATTGCCCGACTAGTTGCGGACCCAGACGGAGCCCTTAAACGCCGCGTGTTCAGCTCATGATTTAGTGGGTTCCAGGGTTCGTTTGGGTTCGAAACTAGTCAGGCAATCCCGAAAAATGGACTTGAGTAAACTGTAACTAATCATAAACATGAATGTGTCTCACGAAAGTTATAATACAAAAATAATAATAATGACTTCGAAAATAATGATTAAAAGTGAAAATTTAAATACCCAATAAGATAAGTTTCATAAAAGCATTAGGTTTAACACTGAAAGCCCTAACTCATGACCAGCTAAAGTACGTACATAAACTTACATTCCTAACGACATAAGTATTTTAGCTCAAAAGTTGTGACTATAACTACAACTTGCACGAGATAAGTCCACTGGGAGAGATTTGTCTGGACCCAGTAGCCTAGTAACAAGGCTAATACGTAAGATACGAATATGTATCGCCATTGTTAGGAAATAATTTAATCGAGAGTAAAATAAAAACAATATTATAGCTATTTGTATTCTAGCCAGTACTGTTAATGAACTTTGCAATCGTTATTAAAAACAGTTTTGGACATTTGCCTAATTGAATTTAATTTGCTAATAAACTTAGTCCCACAAAGGGTGTGGACTCGGACAACTGTTTAATGAAGGATCACCTTTTATTACCTACTTGTACACACGCATAAAACAAAAGGCTCTATTTTGTTCCGAAAGCTTGTCATAAAACTGAACCCAAAATAAAAACAAAGTGAGTAACAAAGAAAAACTAAAACTAAACTAAAAAAAAACCTTTTTGTTACACATAGTAATAAAAATGCTCTAAATGTTTATATATTTCTAGCAACAATCACATGCAGAACTAATACCTATGAATAAAATACACAAACATCAAAACAGTGCAGCCTATTTCAAAACCCAGCTAAATTCTACTAATGTCCTAGAATGATTTAGCATCAAAATACATAATATGGATTTCATTTAGAATGCAAACATAAGTAACATTGTTGAAATTCCTATTTATTATAAATTCCATTGACCCAAATATTGTTGCTTAAACAAAATTACCTCGACCCGGTAATGCAGTGTGGTCTAATTAGCTGATAATTCGGAAACAAACAGCAGCAGTCGTACGTACATGGTAGTAATGTAAACTTAATTAAATATAAAGCAAGGTGTAGGTAAGGTGACAGCTGAGTCGCAAGTCAAGTCGTGGGAGGCGGAGCGCGGCGTGAGGCGAGGTTGCGACGCGACGTCTACGGCGAGTCGTTGCGGCGACAGTTAGTTAGTTAGTAGTGCCATTAGAGGCAAGCCCGCGGCATCCCGCCCCCTATCTCGCCGCCTCGTTCTCCATTAATGCTCGTTTGTGTCAAAACGACTTAATATAAAGTAATTAAGTCGTTTTGACACTGTTTCCTTTAATCCTGCCCGAAACCTTCCTCGTAAATACAAGTAAACTGCCTTGCGTATACAAACGGATAAAGGTACAGCGATTCGTTCCATCGAGTTTCGCTTTAAAACTTAGAGACAACGGCTACAGTAAATTGAGTGTGAAAGAAAGATTAGCAGTTTTATTCGTGCCGTAACAACAACCGGAGTAGTTTTGCTTTAATAAAATGTAGTGGCAGTTTAACATTGCTCACGTATATCGGTGGTGCTTTAGGACAATGTATTTTCACTAACATTATTTGATATCCCTCACATGTGTTCTAGTTTGTTTTCAAGTTTGATTGCTAACGTTCACTTGACCCTCATGTGGTGTAAGCTTTGGCGCCGTTTATTACTCCCGTCCCTCGTAAACTCCACTTTATAGTGCACAAGAGGGTAAACCGCTTTTTTTAATAGAGCGCTAATGTTTGCTGTGCTCTAGTGTCAGGGGGGCTGACCCTCAGACAGACCCTTCAACGCTTTTCAATGCAGTTCAAGTTGCAAAACAATGGCCTTAGATCTGACGACCTCCTTCACAATTCTATTTGTTTTGTTCTTCTGAAAACATTATCTTTTATAAGGAAAAATAAAATTGTTGACAATAAAACTTCGCGGAAATGAGTGAATTTTATATTGACCAATTTAAAGTCGCGTAATAAAAGTTTCTTGTAACGACTTTATGCTGCGCGCCCAAGGACTGGCTGGCTAGGTAATGTATGCCCGTAATTGAGTTCGTGTCTTAAAAGGCTTTACTTTTTCGAGTACCATTGTACATGTAACGACCAACCCGGTAGCTGTTCGTTTAGGAAGTCGCAAGTTTCCATAAAGTACTGAACATAAACAAGGGAAGTCTCGGGACATGGCCGACTTGCCCTCAATTTAGACACACTGGGGTGGCGGGTAATTGCTCTAGTATCTTTAGTTATTGATATTAACAGTACCTACAACGGGAGGATATGATTTTCGTTAGACTCACAATTCTTTACCCCTCTCAACATGCTTTTTACGTAAGTTGTCACACAGACATGAACTAGTGATCTACTGAACAAAAACCTACTCATAGCTCGCACACCAACGCAAACTAATTCAAATGTAATTAGCTATGGTATTCAGGTACGGCTGACACACTAACACCCTTGAAAGTTTGTAAATACGCTGGGTTAATTGCCTAAAGCTAAGCCTTTAACTTAGAATGTAGGTTTGCAGTTACCGGGCGACGTAATTGAGAATAATATAAAGATTCGCTTAATTTTTTCCGTTTTCTGGCTAACCGTAGCGCAGTTATACCGGCCTCTTTACGATAACTGCTGTTATCCTAAGGGGCGGCAGGTCACCGAGGTCGCACGCCGTGACATTGCTCCCCTTTATTGAACTTACTCGGGCTCCCTTATCACGAATTAGCCCTCGTCGCATTCGGTTCACGGACAAAGTAGGCCGTTTCGCGCGCTCTAATTTAAACTGAGCGCTCTCTCGTTTTAATGTCAGGACACTAATTAAGGTAATTAGAAACATGTTAGCGCAAGTTAAATAGTGACGCAGTGCTCACGTCCGTCGTTTCGTCGTCGGCGTAGCTTTACGACCGTCGAAGTTAACATAAGCGTGCACATTTTAAAATGCACATAAAAATGGGAAACTTTTGTATCGGACCGTTTGCTTGGCGAATATACGAGTAGCTGAGCAAAGTTGCCAACGAGTGCACCGTACATTAGACGGAAAGACGGACCGGCTCGAGTGGGTAAATGCTATTTGCAAGTTGCTATTCGCCCTAGACTCGGTCTGGAGTGCTCTCATGCTGCCAAATTGAAACGAACCTTAACTGGAGCAAAATGAATGACCTGGTCGCGATACGTGCATGCTACTCACTACTCTTTTTCCCCCGGTCCGTCGGTGCATTTTTAACACGTTTCCTGGCCTGTATTGAACTCAAAGACTTGTCAGATTTCCCCAATATCGGTAAAATACTTTTGATTGAAAATTGCAAAGTATTCTAAAAGCGAATGTTTGGACAGTTCAATTTTCAATATTGCCAATCAAATTCGACGGCTTGTTCACTGTTTGACAAGGGGACGCCATTGCCGCCTGCTATTTAACCTGCACAATTTTATAGCATGGGGTCGACCGCAATTTATTTAATTGTAAGATATCTCTTTGAAATTATAGCTTTGAATTTCAGATGTTTCCGCTTCAGTTACATAATAATGTTTGTTGAGATTGAATATTAAATTGAAGCGTTGGTTGCTTCACCAAAATAGCATCGAATAGCATTGCTATAGTAAGTGACTGCTGTCTGTAACCAATAGGTACTATAATAACCAGTCGAGCAATACGCGGATCCATAAAGTGGGTTGCATTACAAGCCAGATACGGCAGTCGGTAGATACCTATATAATAGCAGTCTACTTTCCAAAGGTAGAGCAGGCGGCCACTTCACCTTCACAGTATTGATTTCGTATAACAGACTCATCTGCAGTAGGCGAACCACACAATAATTTATTGTTATTCTTTGTTAGTATTCAGAGTTTAAAAATAACTTTTTAATTAAATTATATTACAACTCCTGTCTTACCTGGAACGTTGATAATTGCACTGGAGTCAACTTACATAATGTACTTACGGAACGGAATGGAATGTAGCAAAATAATGGCGTAATAATTACGTTGCTATGTCTTTATGTTAAAGATGGTTGCTTTCGTTCCTCTTTTAATACAAACTTATTACGAATCTAAATAAAAACATTTTATTTATTTATGATTAGTTACGGTTTACCCACGTGCATTTTTCGAGATTCGACTCGCGACTTCGACGTCAGCTCATGATTAAGGGCTCCGTTTGGGTCCGAAACTGTTACAGGCGTACTGATTCGGGGCTTGTGGAACACAAGTGAAACACACGGAGTCTGATGTAATAACTGATTTAATTAAAGTTTGGTAAAGCTTATATACAACTTAGAATACAATACAGTGGTTATTTAACGTAACGTCTGTGTTTTAATAATGAATCAACTGTTGCCAAGAACAGAGCGCGGTCAAAGGTTTTCTAATCAATGATTTCATTCATTCACAATTTAGTACTTAAAATATAGTACAGTGGTAAGTTATTTAAAATATTTTTGTTTTAATAATAAATCAAACTATTACCAAAAGTAAAGAGCGATCAAGGGTTTTTCTTATCAATGATTCTATTCATTAACAATGCAGTACAATGGTATATTATTTTAGAATATTTGTGTTTTAATAATAAATCAAACTATTACAAAAAGTAGAGAGCGGTCAAGGGGTTTTCTAGACAATGATTCTATTCATTCACAATATAGTACAATGGATTTATTGTATTTAGAGTGTTAGCCATAATCATCTCTTGTTGGTTTACTATGTGTGAAAAAAAAGGGTAATTAGAGTAAGGGTTGGTTACAAAACTAGTCGGGCTTACCCGAAAAATGCACGTGAGTAAACCGTCATAAATATGAATGTCTCTCACTAAACTTATAATAAAAAACATTTTTTGGCAAAAAACATTATTATTGTTCCTAATTTATGAATTATAAATTGCGTAAAATGAAATTAATTTAAAATTATTTTTTTATAAAAAATGTGTCAATCGCGTATAAACTCTCAATCATTCTATTTGATAACTTTTTGTTAGTTTAATTTTAATGTTTTTTTCAGCAATCAATGGCAGTGGTATGTTTTAAATTGTAGGTACAATTAAAATCATGAACTAATAATCACGAAACTAATTTTAATTAACTCCTATTCGACGTAGCAACTGTGTTGTTATTTCGACACACATTTCGAAATCGGTACAAAAACAGAGTAGGTACAGCGCTGTTATCATCTCGTGCAAGTTCCATAAAAATATGTTTATTGTTCTGTTTGCATGCGAATTGCTATTCATAAACAATGTGATTGTAGCACCCATGATTTACTGTGACCCATGACTACTGTTACGGTCAATATAAAAAGTAACTGATTGCTGAAATGGTCATAATCATTCGTCTTTATATATGACACAAAAGTATTTCATCAGCAACTGGATGTACATATTAATATGAATACTATAAAATCGTAAATAGAGGATTCTTTATTATTTATAGTTTTTAAATATCGGTAATGTGACTTCCATTAAAGCCTACTGCCAGGACCACACTGACTTCTAACGCCATTAATTAACGCATTAATTTGCACAAATTCTTATGCCTGGGCCACACTAACGGCTAACGCCATTAATTAACGCATTAATTTGCACAAATTCTTATGCCTGGGCCACACTAACGGCTAACGCCATTAATTAACGCATTAATTTGCACAAATTCTTTTGCCTGGGCCACACTAACGGCTAACGCCATTAATTAACGCTTTAATACACATGCGTTAATTAAAGGTTTTAGGTGTAGTGAGATGTGTGCAAATTAGGAATTTGTGCAAATTAATGCGTTAATTAACAATAACTTCAGTTATTGTGAACATGGCATTAAAAGAAAATGTATTTAAGAAATGTACCTATTACTTTAACCTACTACAATATATGTGGCCAGCTTTTTGGGCTTTTTCTGTGTTACGGGGATGCGGATGCTGACGCGAACTACGTACGGGCGTCCACATGTGCCTGGTTTAAATCCTTCTTTTCTAAAGTGCAATCTTATATCTTTCAGTGCGCATCCGCATCCACGTGCAATAGAAAACATCCTTGGGGGGTATTTCACCAACATATCAATAATGTATTCCGTAACTATTTACCAGATAAGCTAAATGTTACCTAGAAATATTAATTTATGTTTAATAATCTTGTCATTATCACGATTGATATGTTGTGAAATGCAAATGTTAGCTATTGAAAAGTTTAGAGACCGAATTAGCAGAATGAACAGTTAATGATAGATTGATGAAATACGCCTTAATCTTACTTGTGTAACAATAGATGTTTGTTTTTTGTTTAGGTACAAGGTGGAAGTGGCGGGCAAGAGCCTGCCCGTACTTACCACTTTGGACAAGGGGCGTTACGGCGTGATCGTGTTCGAATCGCTATCGAAATACGCGAACATGGACAAGTGGAATCGAGAACTTCTCGATAAATACTGCCGAGAATATTCCGTGGGTGTTGTTGCGTTTGCAACGCCCGGGGAGGAGACGCTTGTTGGCGCACAGCTGAAAGGATTCCCTCTGTTCATGCATACTAATTTGAGGCTAAAGGTGGGTACTGTCATCTTATTACAGACTTATTTTACTATAGACAGTACATTATTTCAAAGCACCGTAACGGAACCGGGACAATTTTATCTTGAACACATTTTTTTCATAAAAAGTTTATTTAGTAGTTTGGCCTTTTTCTTGCGACACAAACTTCACGATGAACAAAAGTTTGCTTGAATAAATTCACTGCTATTGTTCGAATGTGACTGAACAATACGTACATCGTTTGGATATAAATACATGACCTTTATTATGGGTGTCATTTTCCGGCAGCCATATGCAAAAGGTCAAATAAGCTATTTTTATTAACAACATTATATTTTAAATAGCTCTTTTGAGCCTTTTGCTTCACGACCTTGTCTAAAGTCAAGTACGTACACACAGGTCTTACACAAATTGCATTTCGTGGAACTCATCTCAGGAGCCGCTTTGTAACAATACAAGCAAATTATAAGGTCTAACTGGTTTAATGAATGGAACAAGGGTGTCTTTATGACCACCAGTTTGATTGTAAGGATAAGGGGGTATTTACAAAACTGCTATTAATTAGCTGTTTTTCGGCACATTTTCCGATCAATCCGTGAAACTTAGCCAGATGTTATGGTAAGCTACAGATAGACTACGCTTTTGTCTAAAAAAGGTGGAGAAAACATTTTTAAATTTGTTAATTAATAATTAAATAATAGTGATTTTTCGTAGCCTCCTCCCTCGAAAATACTGAAAATGGGGTGAGAAAGCGGTACATTTTCCTGAAAAATTCAAGGATTTTAATAAATAAATACAATACCATTAGTTAACAGACATATTAACGTTAGACTCGAGTCGCTTGACAGCAGAAATAAGCGGTCAAATAGATCCCTCCACGGTCACAAACATTTAAATTGACCTAACTTGAAGATAAAGGTACGCTGTGTGTGTGTTGGCCGTCCGCATATCGTAATTTTACTGTTTACCTACGCTTTCTGCAAATGCATCCTTAAGCGGCACATGGAACACCCAAACCCAGAACATATTGGCTATAGAATTTAAAACTAGGAATTATAAAATATCGAGCATACTATACAGGCTGTCTCAAAACACAACGTCAAGCCGGGAACAAACGAAGGCGCAGCATAATAAATACAAATAAGTTCAGAAAAAAAAGTTTTGTCGTTTTCGAGTTTCAAAGTTACTTACCATGAATAAAATTTTACATCATAAATCTAACTATTAAATGTATTTTTTATTAAAGTAGACAGCATAAAAAAAAACTGAACTGTCATAAACTGCCCTGTCATTTGTTGTTTTTGTTGAAGGGACAACCTTTAAATTCAGTCTATACTAGACTAGGACTTTAAGAAAAGGACAAGGACCATGTTATTGTTATTTAATGTTTTTTTAGGATTCCGTACCCAAAGGGTAAAACGGGACCGTCTGTCCGTCTTTCACCAGGCTGTATTTCATGAACCGTGATAATTAGACAGTTGAAATTTTCACAGATGATGTATTTCTGTTGCCTCTATAACAGCAAATACTAAAAAACAGAATAAGATAAATATTTAAGGGGGCTCCCGTACTTACAACAAACGTGATTTTTTTGCCGTTTTTATAGATAATGGTACGGCACCCTTCGTGCGCGAGTCCGATTCACACTTGGCTGGTTTTTTCATCAGTCCTCTTTGTCACTCTCCTAAGTAAAGAAAATTGTGCTTATAGAGATAGACATTATGCAGTAATATCACTGCAAAACTGATTTACGCCCCATTTAGTACCTATTTTTTGTGTTAGTTTTTAAACAATACAAACATGTCATCTGGCCATCAGGGCTGGATATAAATACATGATTGTAATCTTCCACAAAACACTGTTAATATAATGTTACCGATAACTGATTGCACATGCTATTTATATTTTAAATTGTTATTGATTTATCAATGAATTGCCAACTAAAATACACCGTCCTTTCAGCGTCACCAGGGACTTGCCCACCATGCTGACCATTCATTTTCAAGAGAAAACTGAACTACATAGTTTAGTAATTTTAAAGTTAGAAAATTGTCGTAACTAGTAAAAAAATTGATAATAACTAGTCAACAGCTTGTTTACTAGTAGCTTAAAGTTGGTTACTAATAGTTTAAGTGACGTAGCCACTTTTATAGGTAACGAATAAAAAAAAAGAAATTGCAAAAAAGTTTTTTCGGTGAATGAATGGTTAGACAGCCAGCAGTGTACCTATAACATGCACATAAAGGACGAGCTCCCTGCACTCAATTCCGTCTATTGGCTCGCAAAGCCAATTCAAACTGTGAACACTTTCCTGCAAACTGTGTATGCAACTAATCCTACTAAAAAAACAACAACATGTCTTTAACAAAATATTTTTTCCTAGGACGCAACACTGAACCCAGCATCACCGGTTCTCCGACTAGCCCGCGCCGGGGAGACGGCTTGGGGTCCACTTCCAGGCGACCACTGGGCTGTGTTCAGGGCTAACAGTTCGACTTACGAGCCTGTCGCCTGGGCTCTCAGGCAAAACGAGTACGGATCTAGTGGTGAGCACCCTTTATTTTAGCTTGAGTGGCTACCATACTCATAAATAAATGGAGGGAGTCAGCTCATATTGCTTTCTTCGATTTATAAGATGCGCAAAAAGAACAAATAATCAGACGATCTCGTCTTATACTGTAGTGTTAAATATACTACTACAACTATGTCGGCCACGTTAGGAATTCCAGTGTTTCGAGGACGTCGGACGAAGTTCTTAGCACACTAATATTCAGTAGATATTCAGCTGCATCTGAATAGATTGGAAGCCGAACCAAATTTAGTTGAAAAAAGGCTAGGCAGATGATTAGCTCTCTATTCGTTTGTAACTCTGTGGTCACTATCCATTTCAAAATAGGAATTGTAAACAAAAGCATTAAGATTAAGGTGGTCAATCGGTCAAACATATTTTATTGGATCTGGTTACAGTTTATTTATAGACTAATTAATCACTAATTTTGTAACCCTATTTACACATTCAATTACTCTAGCATGGATTATTTGTCAATATTAATTAGTACATGTAGACATTCCGCCCGCATAAATACCATAATCTATAATAGGATGATTGTTCAAAACTGAGAATATTCCACTAGTGAAGTGCCAAAGCAAGCCAGATAATACATCGATATCTCAAACTGTTCAATCATTATAGACCAAACTCATTAATATATCAAAACCCATCATAAAGAACGTATGTATCGCGCAACACATTACCCGATATATCGTGCTCAAATCTAATGGTAGTTTCGAATAACGTCAATTAATATTAATCACGCTCCGTCATCATGTCCTAATTAATGGAAGGAATTCCGTAACACTTACATAAATTCTAGCAATCTATTATTGATATTAATACCGTATTCCTGCCAAGGTTTTCCTCCAAATTATCATTATGGTACACTTATCCGTCAAATAAAGGCAATATTTGTGTAAATCACGCTGTATGAGAATATCATACGGTTTCGATATATAGCAGTCTTTCTCAAAGTGGGCGATAACGCCCCCTTGTGGACGCTAAAGGCCTACAGGGGGCGGTAAGAGTAATTATTGCGATTGTGATTTTTAAGATGTGGTACAGTTAAACATTTTAGGGGTCGCTAGAAAATAATTGATTCTCAAAGTGGGCGGTAGACGAAATAAGTTTGAGAACCTCTGAAATTAATATACTTGTATAATAAATGGAAAAGTTCAGTGTCAACAGGCGATTACTTTGTTATTTTTACAGATCTTGAAAAAGTGTTAGCTAATATCAAAACTAGCTTGTCTACTAAATGTGAAATTAAATCGGCAGTATGTTCGAAATTTTATTTACACAGCGCCCTTACATTAAGTACGAAAAGCAATCTGTTTGGACAATTATTCCATAATTATACGTATCGTCATCAAACTTTAAACTGATATTGAAACTTGGCAACCAAATGAGCAAAAGGGTAACAATGCTTTTTTTAAAAAGAAATGTTAGCGACACTACAATTTAATCGTTAAGGAGTGATTCTATCATTACAGTTATCGCTAATATTGGTATGTCAGGATTGTGAGCAAGGTAAATGTAGTAAATAAAACCAACATAGACTCTCCACCACTGAGAGTACTTGTATTTGGGTTAGTGTTAGTAACATGAACTAGATCACAATATAATACTTTAGATAATTATTACAAGATCATACAATAAGGACAAGCTAGTCAAATATAAAAGGTCAGACTTCTTCAGCTGATCTACACAGAATACTCTAGACGAGTGTTCCGTCGTACGGTCCAAGAAGCAATCCCCCGGGCGCACCAAGCGAGCCGGTCTCCTCCCTCCAACGGGCAGTGGTGGTCCGATGTTGACGTCACGGTTAGTTAGGTGGCGGACAACAGATGGCGCTCACTCCACGAAGTTCCCGACAGAAAGAAAAAGCTGACTATACATAGAATAACACTCTAAAAATATGAGAGTACGAAAAATTATGGTGTAGGTACTTAAAGTTTCATTTCGAAAAAATATTTATGTCACTTTAATTAAGGCTACACTATAAAATGTAAAAATAATATGAGTACTATGTCATGTAATTTTGGTGTATGCTTTGTTGGTTGTCCTAAATAAATAAATAATTATGCAGTAAGCAACTAAGTTTCGATAATCATTTTTTACATAGCTCGTATATTGACAGAATAATCCCATAAAAACCGTATTTTTTGCATAATGTATGGGCATAAAATTAAATTTTGAATATAAAGCGATTTAATTAAAATATATATATACATTGTAATTTTGTTCCTTTTGATATTAGCTGAAAGTTTTTCAATACCTGTTATATTGACAAATTAATAACCTGTTGACACATAACGTTTCCACCCTGTAGAGAAAACTAACTTTGTAGATCACTGTACATAGCATCATCAAATTAATTATCATATATCGTAACCTATAGACAATTTGGCTGTCATGTCAATGTCAATTGAATAAATCGATAACGTGCATCGCCTTTAAAATAACTAAATATTAGCCTGTAACTGTCCCACTGCTGGGCAAAGGCCTCTTCTCATACAGAGAAGGAACGAGCATTGATCGCCACGCTTGCTCATTGCGGGTTGACGATTTCAGACCATAAAGTCCAGGTTTCCTCACGATGTTTTCCTTCACCGTTTGTCAGTGGTTGGTGTCTTAGATTAACTAAGAAAGTACATGTTAAATTGAAAAAGGCATCGCCTTTAAATAAATATAAAACCATTGAGTCTGCTGCAATCAGAATGAAGCATAAAGGTACTATTCCGAACTGTACTGCCAACGGCAACTGCCGACAGCAAGTGCAGCGGCTAGAGGTGACGCTGGTATGGCGAGTGTCTTGCGTGGTGCGACTTCATGCACCACGCACGACACTCGCCATACCAGCGTCACCTCTAGCCGTACAGATAGTATACATATACAGGGTGTTAACGAATTCGTGTACTTCCTTAAAACCATATGATCTACTACTGATGTAGACAGGCCCCGCACGTGATTTAGCTTGATTAAAAATAAAAAAATAAAATTATTATTTTTTCATGCGGCTTTGTTACCGATCGTATCAAAACCACCTAATAAGGATTCAGTAAAAAATAAGAATTTATTTTTTTGCAAAAAAAATGTTTTATTTGTGTCAACATTTCGATGCCACGCTCAAATTAATGAAAGCACGGCGACACGGCTGGCAGGCACGACTAACGCGATATCGCTCTTTACAGTCAGATAACTCAAGGCTCTAAAATGACTCAGAAATAGAAAACCAAGATTTTTTTATTAATTTTTTATTTCGTTGATTTTCAAAAATTCCCATTTAGGGTTAGTCTGTGTCACTATTAGATCACGTGGTTTGAAGGAATTACACGAATTCGTTAACACCCTGTATATACAACCTCCCAACATCAACCGTTGGGCAGTAGCCCGCCAGGCACAAGACTCCGCCTGGTTGGAGGATCCTCCCTTTGGTTGGAGGAACACCACACCAAGTTTCTCCACAGTACCTTTAAAATTAACCCAAACTCACGAAATCGGACCAATGGCAAATGGAAAGAAGCGCATTAATGATGATAAATGATAAAAGAGCAACCTACGTAGTTGAAATGGATGAAAAGTAAATTACCTGTCGACTATTAAAAGCTCTTATTTTCGGGTTAATAAACCTTCCGTTTAAGTGCACCTGAACCTAGATTGAAGCTAACTTGCTAATTTTCAGCCATTTCATGTTATTTTAGTTTGGACGATCTCCCTATCAACTTAATTTTATTGTGAGATTTAATTACGGAATAGAAAAAGCAAGTGGAAGTGCCCACGCAGCTATAGCGCGTGTATCACAATTGTATGTCGGTTTGGCGACACTGGTTCTTGTACTAAGGAAATATATGGGCACTTCCACTAGTTTTTTAGAGTTCCGTACCCAAAAGGTAAAATGGGAGGGTTATTACTAAGGCTCCGCTGTCCGTCCGTACTTCCGTCTGTCACCAGGCTGTATCTCATGAACCGTGATAGACAGTTGAAATTTTCACAGATGATGTATAAATTTCTGTTGCAGCTATAACAACAAATACTAAAAAACAGAATAAAATAAATATTTAAGGGAGCTCCCATACAACGAACGTGATTTTTTGCCGTTTATATAGATATTGGTACGGAACGGAACCCTTCGTCCGCGAGTCCAACTCGCACTTGGCCGGTTTTATTTCTATTTCTTTTATAAAATAGATAAACTTTTTCAAAACAAAGTAAATCTGTGTAATCACTTCAAATCTCATAACAACAAATAAAATTATATGGATGTAAAATAAACCGATTACGGTAAGAGTGATTTTTATACTTTAAAGAAAGTCACTCAGGAAGTAAAAGGCAACAACGAATTAATTAAATTAAATTTAAATAATCTGTTTAATTTTCAACTTTAGCCTAAAAGCAGCACGCAGCTGGTCAAACAGATTTGAAATAACAGACGTGGAAAATTATGCCCAGTCACCCACAAAAGCAGTCACCCCACATTTATAACCTAAAATATTTATGTAAATCTCATGGCAACACACAATCACTCCTTTTATTAAAAGGGTAAGAAGGAAGAAACTGCAGAACGCTACGATCGATCCTTTTGTAAAGATCAACTGTGATAACATGGCACGTCCCTCCAACATCTATTTTTCAATGTGTGTGTGTGCATAGACCAACGAGATGTTTTTGTTTGACAGTACTTGACATGTTTGATATTTAGTAGATATATTGGTCGACTATGGGTATAGCGCATAACTGAGTCAGTGCCTGGGGTATGGGAGCGGCACGGGAGCGGTGACATACATGACGACGTGTCCGAACTATCTCGCTATACACGTGATATAATGAAGATATCTCATACTATATTTACGAGTGTATACTTAAGTTAAATTACTTAATACAGCATGTAAGGGTAAACACCGTTATCACTCAAACCATGGCTAGTTGACTTAAATATAAAAACACAGGAACGAGTAAAAAAAAAAATATACAAGGTTAGTCAGAAAGGGGGTACTAATCCGAAAGGGTGTTAAAGTACCCACAATAACAGACAACTTTTGTTCTACAACTTTCCCCAAAAATCAATTAATTTAGAGAAATAGCTGTTCAAAGATTTCACTAAAAATACGCTACAACAACCCTATCATCAGCTGTGTTTACATCTTAGGTCATATTTCGGGTCACGAAACAGTATAGGTACAAATAAAAATGGCCGACTTTTCCCCTCGTAATTGCAACTTTGTAAGATTACCTTACAAAGTTGCAATTTAAACGAACAAAAAAATTGCGCAGACACGACAGTTCGCAATAGTATTGTACCTAATAATGCTCTGCATCTCAGAGTGTTTTGTGTTAGCGCTGTTAGACTAATATTTTATCGGCTTATTATTATTAACAACTGACTAACCTGAAATTAAGGTTCCCTGTACCTACTTACTTAGAATATCTGTAATAACAGATGAAGAACCGTCAACTTGTCTATCAAAGGCTTGGATCACAAAAGCACGTAATTATTATTATGCTCTATTCTACATTAACAACTATTCCGATGCATCAGCAGCCAATACGAGTATCACAAACAATCCGAACAAAACAAATCTTCAAAATTGACCAATAATCTTACCGCACGATGTCGCTTCTGCAATACGTGGTCTGTAACGCCGACAAAGAGACGCCGCGGCGCCAGCGGCAAATTCAACTAGACTCTTTGTTCCGGCCGCTTGCCGCTTTAGTGTTGTGCAAAACTCAATTTTAAATTTTTTTTTGGGAATGCGTACATGTTACGTACGTAGACGTGACGTCTGTCAGTCATTTAGTAAGACTAACAAATTAATGATTATTATCGTACGTAATAAACGTGTGTGTAGGTACTAAGAAATGTACCTATGCACTATCTTTTGAAAGCGCATGAACTCGACGAGATAGATTTATCGATTTCCGTAATTGACCGTATTTCATAAGTTATTTTCCTTTTTGATAAAAACTTTGCAAGCATTTAAAGTTCCATCCTCTTAAACTTAAAATAAATCAGTTTTTTCAGCATGCTATTGCTAACCTAAGATCTTAGGCTTTAAATGTGTGTTCGAATCCCATATTATTATGATGTAGTGATAGATCCCCGTGACAGAAAGACACAAAATTTAAGGAATTTAAAAAAAGTTATTGAATTTGAATCCATTGTCAAATTCTCCGGAATATCGCGGGATTAAGTTTTTGGGATAACGTTGCACATCTCTAAAAGTGTTATAGCCTAAACATTTTATCCGATATTACTCGTATTATTGTAGGTAAGATTTCTTAGTCGCTTGCAACACTTCCCGGAATACAGTCGATAATTTTGATTGTTTACGCGATTGAGTCGTGTTTTAATTTTTGTTGTTTTTACACGGAGGTTGACGGAGTACCAAATGAGGAGTGTTATAACATGGTGATGTGTAACGATAGTTGTGATGCCGTGCTCTCAACAGGCCATGAATTGTCCGGCAAAGGTTTTCGGTCTAGTATTCGAGGATTGTGTTGTGATCCAGCTAGTACAGCGGCGCGGCGCCGGCGCTTCGCTTCTTTTCGCTCGCAGCCCTAGAGCGTACTGGGATCAGCAGTTCCCCATGTAGATCGGACGTGGCGTTCCTGTAGCCTGGCCTCCTCGCTCACCAGACCTGATTCCGCTGGACTTATTGTGGGGTCACGTGAAGTGTATGGGTTACGCTGCGGACTACAGCAATGAAAACAAGATGGGGTAAAGAGTAACATCTGCGTTTGAGAGCATGAAAGACAATCCGCAGATAGATGTTACGTAATGCGATCGCATCCGTCCGTAGGTACCTACATCGCCACGCGTCTTTGTGCATCACGCGATAAGGGCGGCAGATTGATCCTATTTTGTTTGTGATAACCAGTAGTGCTTCTTGTGTTCCAATTAGAAATGAACTCTTTTCGTAGTGTCCGTGGTGATAGATTCATTTGTAGGTAACGTAAGTTCATAAAACTAACAACCGAAAGTGCTTGTTCCATTCGGAATTGAACCCTTCTTGTAGTGTCCGTGGTGATACGGGGGATACATCCATGCGTAGGTAGGTTAGGTACCTACGTACTTACATAAAACATTAATGACCAAAAGTGTTTCTTGTGTTTCAATTTAAAATTAAGACGACACGTGTGTGACATTCTCGTTGGCAGAGAAAGCGTCGACATCAGAAATGGTAAGTTTCTAGGTAATAATCATAATTATGTTCAAAAACTTCCGATACACGCACACATACACAGTATCATAGTAACCTACGATTTCGGCGGCAGTCGTAGGTACGTAGGTACAGCTGGCGCTTTGTATTTTACCGCCCGCGCCGCACCGAACCGATAGGCTTATAACAAAATTAGGGTTGCGGAGTTTTTGAAATAAATAATATTTATTTACTTTTGTATGGAAATAAAAACATACGAATTTAATTTTTTTAACACATGCTATAAAACAGTCTTCAGTGATACTATAAGTGGCTTTCGGATTAGTACCCCCTTTCTGACTAACCTTGTATATACGCGCGAGAAATGAGCGGCGCGGCGCGGCGGCACTATGACGCGGCGTACACACACTCGCTAACGAGACAGCTGACTGACTGGGGTAGCAAACTGTGCGGGGCCGTGCGTCGGGCCACGCGATGACTTCCCCGCGCCCCCTCCCGTAGCTTGTAGCCCCCGCGCATAGGGTGAAATGC
The DNA here is from genome assembly GCA_905220435.1 of Amphipyra tragopoginis. Lineage (NCBI taxonomy): Eukaryota > Metazoa > Arthropoda > Insecta > Lepidoptera > Noctuidae > Amphipyra > Amphipyra tragopoginis. Next base: position 10,408,760 of record HG991997.1, on the reverse strand, counting down.
TTTTGAGGAAAAACTAAAATTTTATAAAAAAAAGTTTGTTATTTTTCGATTTTACGTTCTATAAATGAAACCAAACCACTGGTTTCAAGGATAACGGTGTTTACCCTTACAGCCTGTATAATTGCCCGTGACAATGTAAACAAAAAAATAAGTTACAATAATTATATTATTTTATTTAATAAGGATTAATATTTTCAACTGAAACAACAAAAAACAACAAACAAATCCCGAAATCCCAAATTGAATTAATCAGATTCCTTATCGCTGTCTGTACCGTCACTGTATGAATGGCTCGAATCACTTTCATTATCTAGTAGTAGTAAAAATATTGTAAGGGATATCTTCATTATAATACGTGTATAGCGAGATAGTTTGGACATGTCATGTCATGTCACCCCTCCCGTGCCGCTCCCATACCCCAGGCACTGCCTCAGTTAAGCGCTAGACCTATAGTGCATAGTGCAATGACGCGTTGTAAAAATACACCAATGTGGAGAAAGGTTGGTGTGGTGTTCCTCCAACCAAAGGGAGGATCCTCCAACCAGGCGGAGTCTTGTGCCTGGCGGGCTACTGCCCACCAGTTGATGTTGGGAGGTTGTATATATGTATACTATCTGCGTGTTACATCTTGATTGCGCGATGTAGGATAGTTCGCTAGTTCGCATGTGGCGAGATAGATGCCGCCACACTTTCTCACACATTTTTTACTTGCAGTGCGGAGGGGCGTGCCATGTTATCGTATTTGATCTCTACTCCCATTACTTCTTGTCTTCATACATACAAATTCTCGTTTCAAGTACCTACTACGCTCCTCATGACTAATAGTATAATAAAGAACCCAATCATTATCATTTGTGCATGCTAATTCGATTTCCTCACATTGTTTTAGAGATATTTCCGCTCAAAAAGCCCGAACCACAGAACAATGCGATTAATAGAATAGGCGTTTTATTTCCTCGTACCACTAATTTCTATGCAGATGAAGTCAATCTCTGCTGGTATAAGGAAAATATTGTTTAAGTGTAAGCGTTCAGCTAATGGAACAATGTTATTGTATTTCTGAATTATTATAAGTTCAGAATATCCGCCTTCTATATTTTGAGGCACAGTTTCGAATATTTATTTTCAATCCTAATGTCAATGGAATTTCTACTTAAAATGTCACTACCGAAAACCTTTAAAACACAAAATCCTTAAAATAGAAATATATTACTTACTTACTTAAATACTTACAATACAATACTCTTTATTGTACACAAAACAAACAAGAAACGTTACTATAAAAATAGAGATGTACAATGGGCGGTCTTATCGCACTAGGCGATTTCTTCCAGACAAACTTTGGATGGACATGAAGTGCAAGAAACAAAAGAGAGGGGTAGTTCTCGGTGTAGAAATATATATTATAACCCAAACTCTAAATTATAAACCAAGCATTAAGTATAACCAAGAAAGAAAGAAAAATCTTTATTCAAGACTCGAAACAGGTTATAAACATAATAAAACAAGGCTACAGAAGAAAAAAATTTAAATAAAAAATAATGATAACCTGCACGAGACCAAAAAAGACCCTTATCAGCATTAGCTACCAAACCGAAATGCTGCAAACAGTGAAACCACAGCACTACATACATCAGAAGAAGCTAAAACGAGCAACCTCCATACGCAAAATAAGCTTACCTCATGTTGATGGTGAAACTCTCATAGATTTCTAATTCTATCCGAACTGTGCTACCGTTTGCCCTATCCATCTTGCAAAGGCAAAACAGCATGAAATCAACAAAGTCAATAAAGCACTACACTAAATTATAGCAATGTTTACAGAGGAACGTATGCCGCTAGCGACAGTGATACAAGACCACGGCCGTTTGGACGGCGTCCAACGCGTTCTATTCGGCTCGGGTCTACAGTTCTGGTTGCATAGGATACTGTTCCTGGACGCTCTCAGCTACCTTAGCCACGGCCAGCTTAGCTTGAGCCTCGACAGGTGGATACTCGTCGATATTGATGATATCTTCGTGGGAGAAAGAGGTATGTTGTATTTTTTTGATATTTTTTTTCTAGCAGAATCGAAATTTCTAATTGCCAAAAGTATCGATTCGGTAGTTTGGGGCGGTAAGAGTTCCACTGACGTTTTACTTGACAAATTAAAACGACCTGCTTTAAAATTTTCATCATAGGGTATTTGACTGAAAAAATCTAATTAGTCCGTCAGTTATATTATCAAAAAAATACCTACCGAATAGAACCTCCTCCTTTTTTTGAAGTCGGTTATTATATTTATAGGAATATTTGACCCGTATTTTTTCTTTTGTTACGTAAACCAAAATTGACGAAGATACGACACTTAAAATTGGCAAAACGTCACAAGCAAGTACAATTTTTACTTGCTTATGACGTCACAAGCCCCCACTCTCGAGTTTTGATGCGTTTTATCTTTCCAAATATTCATAGATTTAACGAAAGAAAAAATACGTGTCCATTATTTTTCAAAACTCTAACTGGCGGACTAATTAGATTTGCACTTTATTGATGCTGTCAACATGCCTATTTGTGAGATTCCTTAGCATTCTAAGATAGAACATAATGTACTTCTATCAGCGTCCTACAGCTACTAAGCAATTCAATAACAAGCGCTTTACACACTCGAGTAAAATTTTACAGTGCACTTACATTGGTTCTTACTACCCATTTTCGTATTAACGTACACAGTATAGTTCAATTGACTTCTTTTATTACTATGCTCATGTAATCATAGTCTCAAACGTCCTGGACTCTGAGCACTGAATACATATCGACTATTACCCATATTCATTTCCAGAAACTGATATAAAAGGCAGAAATATGGACGGAATGTTAAGCTATTCCTAACGTAAAACACGAATAAATTAATATAGAGCTCAATCAACTAACATTGTGTAGTGTTTAGTTGCCTTTGTCTCAAGTATTAGTATGCGCACAAGATCTGAATAAGATTAGCACCTAGGTGCATTGAATAATAATACGTGCGCTTCATACGTTGGTTAGTGTGGCAACTAATATTCGTATGCACCGATACGGCTCACATGCCTAATCAAATTGTTAGACTCTGTACTAAATAGATGCGCTATAACGCCTGACAATTAGTGTTTTAATAGTTTATTGAACCAACGCTTTGTAACCTTGGAATAACTTGTAACTCGCATTGTTATTCAAATCTTACTATGTTGGAATTTACTACGTACAGAGGTGCATAAGATATTTCCGGAATTTCGTTTACCGTATTTTACAATGCAGCAAGTAGCAGTGTTAATACCGTCGACCACATCGTTTACCATCAAGTGAGATAGTGGTCAAGCGGGAGAACATCGCAAAATAAAAAAAAAGTCAATGCCTAGCTAGCGTTTGAACGCTTGCATTCCTTACAGGGTCCGTGTTCAAACCCGGCCCGCGCCTCTGACTTTTCGAATTCATTTGTGGATCTGTTCCCCAAGTGTAAGTTTTTTTACGTTACTACTGTAGTTGCGTCACGCCAAAAATGTCAAACAAAGGGGATAGAACCTTTGTGGCATAGCCCCCCCCCCCGCTGCCATTTTGATTTTTTTTCCAAGTTGCGGCGCACGATTACACATACACATATATGGATAGAGAACACTCAAACAAACAAAAAATATTCAGAGATATGGTGCCCTAAAGTGTCACATTGCCGAGATATTTTGTCGTAAAGTTTTTTTATTGCAGCGCACTTTGTAACTGGTAAATATGGGTAGAAGACACTCAAACAAATAAAAAATATTCAGAGATATGGTGCCCTAAAGTGTCACGTTACCGAGATATTGTATCGAGATAATCTTGAAAAAAAATCTTTGAGTCCAAATATCTCGGCAACGTGACACTTTAGGGCACTATATTTCTGAATATTTTTTGTTTGTTTGAGTGTCCTCTACCCATATATGTTAGTCTCATCGTGCGCCGAAACTTGTAAAAAAAAAAAATGGCGGCAGAGGCCTATGCCAGCTTCCATAGAAAAATGTTCGAACCCCTTTTTAGTCACGCTATTCGCCGCTAGAGGCTCTGCCTAAATTTTCATACATTTTTGGCTTGACGGACGGACGCAACTACAGTAGTAACGTAAAAAAACTCACACTTGGAGTACAAAATTTGAGTATCACTTGCGTTAACGGTGAAGGAAAACATCGTGAGGAAACCTACACACCTGAGAAGGCTCCACAAAGTTCTCGATGGTTTGTAGTCTGCCAACCCGCACCAGGCCAGCGTGATGGACTAAAACCCTAAACCCTTCTCATACTGAGAAGAGGCCCGTTCCCAGCAGTGGGACAGTAATGGGCTGATTATGATTACGACATTTTACAGTGCAACGTATTTATTCTCTTTTGCAATCAATATGTTTATTTCCAATTAGGCACCCGTCTTCATGAAGAAGACGTGGCAGCAATGTTAGCGTCGCAGGCGGCGCTTCAACGACTAGTGCCGGGGTTCAGGTTCAACCTGGGCTACAGCGCTAAGTATTTCCACCATGGGACGTCATTAGAAAATCACGGCGATGACACCTTGCTGAAGAATCGGGAACATTTTAATTGGTGAGTACATCTTACGTTAAAGGAATAGTTAATTCTGGAGTGTAGAAGTTCAACGACTAGTGCTGGGGTTAAGATTCAACCTGGGCTACAGCGCCAAGTAATACTTCTACGGCACCGTAGTAGCACATCGTAATTTTGTGGGAATTCGAAAAGTTTTACAAGGTGAGAGTAACTTACATTAACCTGGTGAGAACTGGTGTAGATTCAGATTCAATCTAAGTTACAAATCGTACCTTCCAAGAAACCATAAAATAAAACAACTTGATGAGTATTTCTATTATTGCTAAAAACATGTATAGAAAAATAGGCTATTTGAGAACCACGGCGCTAATTGAATTTTAGTTAAAGAATGCTATGTATGCATTTACGATTTCGATGTTATTTTATTTCAATATTTGAAATGGCGATTTTCAACAACGTCATGTTTATGCCAATTAACCCCGTGATTCTCGAATAGCCCAACTTTACTGACATATCATACCGTCTGCACAGAATTTTTCAAGCCAAGCGCTCCAACAAGTAGTGCTGGCGTGATTTTGATTGACCGACGACATAGGAATGAAGGGTGTCGATAGATGCAACGCAAAATCAAGTGCAACTCTCTCATAGCACAACATCTACAAACTTGACACACCCGTGGTCGAACTGTGGCTTATGCATTATATTTGCTGTTCTACAATTAGTAGTAGTTGTTAGTGAAGTTGCTGAACTAAGCAAGCACTAAAGTTAGTTGTCTGGTTGAACACGCAGCAATGTAATTTCCTTGTTTGACCCACAATTGGATCATGGAAGGTCATATTTAGGTGCATAATGTTTTCTTCTTCCATTCTGCCCTATTATCCGTCCCGCTATCATTTACATTGTCGTTTCTCTTTGAAATCTTTAAATATTTTCAAATTGTTCTTCCTCTTAAACTGCATTATATTAAGTGACTCAAGCGGACTGATCTGGTTAGTAGTTACGTTATTAGCACTCAAGTCTCAAGGTAACCAGTTACAGCAGACTTAGTTTCAACTCGACAAGTCTTCGTGAACTTAATATGCATATGAGCGCCAAGTTTCAGTAACTTGTGTCCGTATTCTGAAGCTTCATTTATCAAGGAAGTATGTTCGTATATTGCTTACATTGAGAGGTTTACTAAAAGTTTTAAGGGTTTTTCAATGACTGGCGAAATAATTGTATAGGTACTCAGTACACAACCCAGGTAGTATTCGAAATTACAAAACAAATAACACTCCCAACGCAAATTAGAAAACAGCTGATGACCCTGAAACGGCTGAACCGATTTTGATAAAACATCTCTAAGAACCACCACTAGAAAACCAGCTTTTAAATAAAAAAAACCGCACCTAAATTGGTGACCGCACCTAAACGGGTGAACCGTTTAAGAGCTTTGGTGCCACAGACAGATACACACACAGATACATATAGCGGTCAAACTTTTAACACCCCTCTTTTTGCGTCAGGGGTTAAAAAGTAGTACTTTGTATGAAGAATGCACGCGCACGCCTCACAAATAATTAATTAAAATTCGTTAGATACTTATGTGACTTTGTTCCAATCTAAAATAAAATCTTTTTTTTTCAATGAAACAAATACTGAATCACCATAAAAAAATTAACCACAATCGAAATGTGTCTAAAGCATTATAAAAGAGTTTCTAAAGGAAAAAAAAAACGAAAATTCGAGTTTAAAAAACTCTAATTTACTATCGTGTATCGAGAAATACATAAATAGTGTATTTAGTCATTTGAATCTCAATACTTACCTATTATTGACTTATTTTGTGAAGCTGACTCACAAAATACATAAATCAATAATAATTTAATTTGTTTCGTATCAATTATACCTACATTGGAATTACATTAACGTTGGATATGCGCAAAATTATAACTTTGTCTCAACAAACAGATAACGGAACAGTTGTCCATTAGTCTGGTCATGTAACCTTATTAGAAATGACCGCTTTGTGTTATCGAGCTCATCGTCAAACCCGCGTTATTGTACTAAGTGGTCTAAATTGCGCGTATTATTGCATTAGGTCAGTTTACCTTGACTTGGCCCCACTGTCCGTAAAGGAAATTAACGCAGCCAACCGTACGTGTATCCGAATTAACGTCTAATCTTTGTCCTCGGGGAACTATGTAACTGCGAAGCAAAAGTCAGCTTCCGCCTCAGTCACTCGACTGTTCTCCAATTCAGTGCATCCTTTAGGTAATTTTCGTAAAAATGTTGAGTTCATTCTGCCATTTTCAGCGGCTCTGCAAACATACAAAATATAATGATAGGAGGAAAGGTAAATCATGTAGGTGTTTACTTACGACTCGTGCCTACTTATTTTTTTAATAGGTTTGTTGTTGAGTACAGTTCAGAGTACGCTATACTATTTCGCTATATGTATAGTAAACCATAATATTGCGTCATAAGCTATAACTATATAGCATGAAGATAACACTATTGACTATATCGCAAGCCGGTCTACCATGTATAGCAAGTTATTTGACGGCGATCTGTCTGGCGACGGACGGGCTAAAAGTGAGGCGGGGTGGAGACCGGAGAATCGTACGATATAGCTCTGAGAACCGCTCAAGTTTATCGCGTATAGCAAGCCAATACTTCATAGCATAACGTGGGAACGTGTCCATATAAAATGTATGCTGAGCGAAATTGCTGTGCCGTACAGTATTTGCCATATATTCAAGCGCTTTATGTTCAAGAAAATAACAGTTCCGTTTGCAATGGAAAATAAAGAAAACTGATCTAAGAGAAGAATCTAAGTAAGCTCGTTAGGACGAACAGATTTTGACCCACCACAAGAATCAGTCCGTTCACCGAACATTACGAATATCATTTACATTCTCACTCATTGTCCAAAGGTTTTGCCACATGTGGAACCACCAGCAGCCTCACCTGTACAACAACGTCACCCACCTAGAATCAGAGATGATGTTGAACAAACAGTTCGCCATAGAGCACGGCATTCCGACCAACTCTTGCTACTCCGTATCCCCCCACCATTCAGGGGTTTACCCGGTACACGAGCCGTTGTATGAAGCCTGGAGGAAAGTGTGGGACGTCAAAGTGACCAGTACTGAGGAATACCCGCATTTGAGACCCGCTAGGTAAGTTTTGTTTGATTATCTACTATGTCTATATGGTTTAACCTTACAGTATACAACATACGCAAGCTATAGAGCGCGCGCAACCGCTTTTCGCCTGTTCTGCCGATCGTAATTATACTCACCGATGAAAAGAAGCATATTATTATTTTTCTTTTTAAAGTATTCCTCATTAATATGACTATTACATAATATATAGAACAAAGTAAGAACATTTTTACATTCGTGCTCCGAATGTTAAAAACATTTCCCTATTAATCAAACGAACATCAAAAAGAATCCGTATTTCATCCTGTTCTGGCTGTCCGGACTTGGAGATTTAATTGACGAGTCGACCTCGTCAATTACTTGAAAGAATTTTAGGAAGAATTCATTTTCTCTGTCCATGTTCGGTTGCTTTAAACGCGCCTTTATATGAAAACTGCCATTCGTGTTTTTGGGATATTTTCTTATTTCTAATAGAGTTTTTAGGTTTATACATGGTGAAATTGTAAACACTCGACAAACCGAAATGGGAGATTGTACTCATCACTATGAACAAATGTTACTATGGCACCAAACCTGAAATCGCGAAAAAAAAACAGCTGTTCCCTACATTGTTGTTCCCTTAACTCGTCAAAATGTAGGGAAAAGCTGTTTTTTTCACAGTCTACCATTTCGGTTTGTCGAGTGTTTACAATTTCACCCTGTATAAGAATGATATTATAAAAACAACAGATCTCCCTTTTAGATGTGTCCTTTGTGTTTTAATTATGTTTCGTAATCAATTAAATCGAACAGAAGCATCATTACGTAAACCTAATCGTTAATCAACATACTGATAACAGCACACGCTATAAGTGTCCTTGTTAAATCGAATGTTTGCGGCAAGTGTGCGGCCGCACCCAAACTCATGTTGACCGCAAACGTTGCGTTGCGGCTACGAGTATCTCGATATCCAGGCGCCGACAATGAAATTCCAATAATTATATTACAGGCATTGCACGAGAATATCGTTGAGCAAAAATATGTCTGTTTAAAATGTGCTCGGAATTAAATCAATTCTGATTAAGTTGCAATACAGTTATGTAGGTAAATGTTTCCGTTGTGGACTGCTACGAGTTATAATGTTATTATAATGCAGTGTGGTTTCTGAATAAATGGAACAGCCCTTCGGGTCTCATAACAATTGAGGGCACTGTGAGGTTTTATTTGTAGGTGTGGGCAATAGCATTCACCTGTACATTAATTAACACGATGCCCGTGCTGCGAAATCAATGTGATAGTGACAATTTTTTTTAGTCTGTTATCTGGTTTTTAGTCTCCACGTCTATCAGTAGGCCTAGCACGAATGCTGTGACGTCAACGTAACGATAATGTGAGTGAATTGGAAAATACTCGTTTTGCATGTAATATTATATAGGTATTTAATGAAATTGAAAACTTTATTCATATCTATGCAGGTATGATACAAATTGTGCACGCATAAATTTAAATCAAAATGCCATAGGATTATTGCATTTTCGATTGAAAATTCACTCACATTAATATTACGTTTACATTACAACATTCACGCTAGGCCTACAGTTCCTAGATCGGTATTTATTTAATATTTCATAAAATCCTCATTTAAAGTCCACTGCTGTAACTGTGGACATGATAATTATGTTCATCATATTAAATTAAGGCCTTTACTATCATCATCGTACTGTGGGTTATTTAAATCATTCGCTTACCTTTTAAAAAACCCGAAAACTATGACATTCACATACCTATGTTAAGTTACTGAACTTGGGTTTAAGCTATTTCCGATGCAAAAGTTATTCCGTTTGTAATAGTTGAATTCCTGCTTATTCCCTCAGGGAGAAGCGGTTTCGCGATACGGAATGTACATAAATGTACTCGCTAATATGCAGCTTTACATATTCATGTGTCGTAGTTAAATTTATGTGTATGTGTGTGTTTAATATTGTGCTCGAGTGTACATAAATGCATTCGTGCGTTTACCTGCGGCAGCTTTGTTTCTCGGTACAGGCACTACAATTAGATAATAGTAGTAATACGTTGCCATGCTCATGTACGAATGCAAATTATTGTATCATTCAACTGTTTTACCTAGCTTTTTCCCAAGTATATTAGCACAGTAGACATATAAGCTAAAGCAGTACTTCAACTACCTACAATCGTCCGATTTGACACACTCACACAGACACGCACTGCAACAAGACAAATAAGGTATTTTCGGGATAAAGTTCCATACAAAAACAAAAAACTGCTCAGTATACAGAGCGTGTCTGTGTGAGTGTGTCAAAGTGTGGAAATTATAGTAAGTTGAGGTACTGCTTTAGCTTATATGTCTACTGTGATATTAGGGTCTGCTTCCGATCTAACCAGGGGCCTACTCCGTAAGCACGAAGTCCGTGGTTTCGCCCTTAGTTACGAGCGTTTCCTACTCCCTATCATCTACGGACATACGATTATTTCGGGGCCCGAACTAAGAATGAATGACAACACGATTTGACAGTTGTCCCTACCGATGTGTTTTTGTCCGTCCGAAAAGTTGAACTTGACACTTGTTTTGTTCACTGCTACGTTTCGGGGTACTTTCGGACGGGCGACTAACTTCGTTGACGGACTTAGGGAGTAGGCCCCTAGATACGGCTGAATACCAGTATTTTACTCGGAGCGGCTGCTATCAGACCTCCGCCAACCACCAATGGGCAATGACTTATCTAAGAGCCGTTACGCACTGTCGACTAGTCTCCGGAGAGTTGGTCGAAGGCGACTGTGACTTTCTATAGTTTAAATAGGTGTTTACGCACTTGGTCGCCGGTCGGGGCGACTATGCTTATGTTTTGGTCGCCGAGAGACCAAGTCTTCGGCGACCAGTCGACAGTGTGTAATGGCTCTTAAGTTTAGCCCGGTTGTCAAGACTTTCGAGCTTCTGACTACCCGTAACAAGTGTCATAGGTATTAGCACAGTCTACCTATATCTTACTCCTTACAGTCGGTCAACGTAGAACATTGTCGCAGAGCAATCGTGCGGGGGGTTGCGGGGTGAAGGGGCGGAGGTTATGTCCCAAGTAGCCATACTGCATACTTGGGACATAACCTCCGCCCCTACATAATTTTGACATTTCATAGGACCTGTCAAATGTATTGGCGTTGACCCACTGTATGTAGTAAGTAGGTACACTGTGGTATTAGTATGACACCCGGAAACGAATGTCTAACGTGCTCTTCGAAGCAGTTAGGGTTCTCAATGTGTAACGAACGATCATCTATCCATATTGCATCATTCACCTGTGAACCTAATTAGCATTATTAAATAAATATTAAAACAAAACGAAAATTTATAAGTCTCAGGGGCATTCATTCGTCAGTTGTACAGTTGAACAGGTGAGTGCTTCTGCCCATTATATCGTTTGTTAGTTTATAGGTCCACACTAATAGGACTTTTGCGAATAATTGTGTAATGGCGACCGCCCTAACATACATTTATATTTTCCGAATGTGCTGGTTACATTTATAGTAACAGCACGAATAATTACCGAAGGGCGATAACATGGCCTGCAAAAACGTTACGAAAGGAATAACTAATGTATACACACAATTAAAAATAAACAACCCTACACAGGTTACGGCGAGGCTTCCGACACAGAGGCGTGATGGTACTTCCACGACAGACCTGCGGCCTGTTCACACACACGCTCCTCCTAGAGCGGTACCCTGGCGGCCGGCACCGCCTCGACCGCTCCATTCAAGGAGGGGAACTCTTTCAAACAGTCATCAATAACCCCGTAAGTAGATACTCACATGACGTCATGCTCTTTCCACGACAGACCTGCGGTCTAATTACACACGGTCCTACTAGAGCGGTACCCTGGCGGCCGGCATCGCCTCGACCGCTCCATTTAGCGAGAGGAGCTCTTTCAAACAGTCCTCAATAACCCCGTAAGTAGCTACCTAGATGACGTCATGCTCGATCCACGACAGCCCTGCGGTCTATTTACACACGCTCCTACTCGAGTGGTATCGCCTCGACCGCTACATTCAAGTTAGGGAAGTCTTTCAGATGGTCTACAATAACCCCGTGAGTAGGTACATACCTCCATGAACATTAAGACAATCCGGAAGCCTAATTCCACATGCTTTGAGTAGTCTAGCTACTTTATACAGTCGCCAAACGCAGAAGTTGCATGGTGAAGCAAGCTGCCCAGAATTCACTGACCCGAACTGTCTTTCAAAGCTGTCAATGTCAAAATCGTTGAAGCACTCTACGGAACAGATAGTTACACTGTGCTCCTATTAGAGTGGAACCCGGGCGTCCGGCACCGCCTCGACCGCTCCATTCAGGGCGGGGAACTCTTTCAGACGGTCATCAATAACGCTGTGAGTACTTGACATGTTTGCGCTAATATCAAGCCTGTCTAACTTCCTTGTGATATTAATAAACGGCGTGATATCTGATTTCTTCGATATGCAACGATGTTTTTTTTAAGTATAGCTTTCCGTTTCGGTTTCCGTATTCGAGTTTTTTTTTCTTTGATTGTCTCTTAGTGTTAATAAAGTTGATGGTCATTAAACATAAGTGTTTAATGACCTGCTTGCTTCAAAGACGAAGTTATAAAATATTCTATCTGTTCGGTAATGTTTAGAAAGTTTAACAACATATCTGATATTTGTCTAGGTACGGTCGCGGTCTTGAATGTTTATCAGATTTCAAATTCGATTCCTTCTCACACTTTGCGCAATTAGGTTTAAGATGACATGTCATGTCAACTTATGTCATGTCGTCCTTACGAAAAATTAATGTGCAAGCAATTATAGTCCTTAGGGTGGGAAACATTTCAAGTTGCGGCTGTACATACTTGTAAAAGGAAATTCGTTTTTTTTTTTAGTTTGCTTCCTTTTCACAATTTTATGTTTGTTGACGACACGTTTGGTGCAATGGCTAAGCGATTGGCTTTCTGCGGTACGGGTCGCGGGTTCGATTCCCGCACGGAACCAATATAATTATGTTTGGCCTACAAGTAGTTGTTCCGGGTCTGAGTGTTAGTACATGAACAATTGTGTCTGTAAACGCACCGACTAGATATACCTACAGGAGAAATCCTAAATCGGGAAAACGTTTTTTTTTTTTGTAGTTTTGTCTTCATCCTTTTATATAAAACCAGTTTGTTTCAAAAGGCGTCTTACTGTTTTGCCTAAAAATAAAAATTATATAGATAAACAACGCCAATATCGGTGAATTTGTACAACACTTGATACGCTAACCACTTGTAGCCAACTGATGTGAATAGTGAATAGCGTAACCAAATAAATTGCGTATGTAGTGGTCGCTCAATAAATATTATGACTACTTCAATGGCATATTGTGTTTGAAAACAAAAGCCTGTTACAAGTATGAGTGAAATAACAAATTGTATCATTGCTGGTGTAACGGTGATGCACTAGGTTTGATAGTACACTGCGTAATAGTTACTCAGATGTTTCTGACGCAAGATTGCAGCGTAAAAGTAGGGGTTTGTGTGTATAAACGCAATGCAAACACGCTGCGTAAGTATAGATGTTACGCAGTGCATTTGCGCGCATCAAACAACCCGGCACACTACGTCTGAAACGAGGCGAGTCTGAAGTTAGCTGATTAGCTGCGCAGTAGACAATTTCGTTTCTAAAAGATTCATTGCGCAGCCAAACAACTAACTTCAGACTCGCCAAGATACGTCGGCCGTATTGTAGGTATTCGACTCCTGCGCTTGCTTCATACGTTGCGCGTATGCGTTGCGTTCATACGCACCAATTAATCTCTACCTTTAGAAACATTTGCGTTGCGTTGTTACTATAAGATAAATATCCAGTATTTAATATTTTATTGACCGTCATTTAATTTTCATAGTTACATCAAGCCCTATTAATGCGTACAAAATATAGTTTTAAACCCATTCCCAGTAGATTAAGAAGTTTTCTATACTAGAAATACTTAAGCCCCCGATACGTAGGTCGTCAACCGGTCCACGCCCGCAGCCCCCGACCCGTTTTCTATGTACCTAGACATTTATTAAGCATAGGCAAAAATTTGTGTTTGTTAATAGCTTAGGGCCTGTCCACATCTCCTCGTCACGACGTCGTCAACGTGGAATGGTGTGGTAACGCGGCACGGTGCGTTGACATAACGTGTAAATTTACGTTAGCGTATCGTAAAAATGCACGTCAGGATCATTGTTAGATTTATCGTTGACCATGTAGATCCTGAATTTTAATAAGAGAAACAGTAAGGTATGGTTTTAAAGCATCGGAGCACATAGAAGGCGACTAACTCGCTGGCGTGGAGAGCGCGGGCGGAGCGCATATACATGTGCGCTTGCGGCTAGAGGCGTAACGTGTTACGATACGGTAACGTCAATTTGCACGTTATTTCAACGCACCGTGCCGCGTTACCGCACCGTTCCACGTTGATGACGTCGGAACGTGGAGATGTGGACAGGCCCTTCCTTCGGTTACTTTGGCCCTGAAAGTGTACACACGGCTACATATCAAGCGATGCATTCCAGGATAAGCTGACCTCTTATTGTACTGAAAGTCTACAGGCTGTAAACAAATCCGTGTAATTTCTTAAAACCACGTGAACTACTACTGGTGTAGATTGACCCAGCACAGAAAGAAGAAAGATAAAAAAAAAGTATTGCTTAAAGTGTAAGTGATCGTATCTAAACCTCGAACTCAAGAGGATTTAATAAAAATAAACATAATTTTATGTGATAGAACATTTCGATGCTACGCATAAATTGATAAAAGCACGGCGACACAGCCATTCTGACTAGCGCGATATCGCTCTACGCAGTCAGTTAACTCGGGGCGCTAAAATGATTCAAAAACAGAAAACTATATAATGATATATATTCGAAAAAAAAATGAGTGTAAAAGCCTGTGCAGGGTTAATCTGTATCAATACTTTTACTAACTAATATTATAAATGCGAAAGTAAGTTTGTTTGTTTATTACATTTTCACGCCTAAACCACTGAAACGATCATCCTGAAATTTTGCATATACTTTGTCAGGTGTACAGAAACGGACATAGGGTACCTTTCATCGGTAAAAAGTACTGCTCCCGAGGAAAAAACAATAACGTTAATAGTTGGCGCCACGTGTCTTTCGACTCATGAAAGAGTTGATTGTCAAATTCTAAATTAACGCGAGCGAAGCCGCGGACATAAGCTAGTACTAGATAACGCGGTTTGAAGGAATTACACAAATTCGTTTACAGCCTGTATACAACATAGAAGTTCAATAAAAATAAAACCACCATGCCTTTTTAAAGATGTTGATAATGTGTTTCTTCCTAGATCAACGTGTTCATGACACACATGTCGAACTACGGCAACGACCGGCTCGCGCTTTACACGTTCGAGTCAGTAGTCAAGTTCCTGCGATGTTGGACCAATGTACGGCTCGCATCCGCGCCACCACTCGCATTAGCTGACAAGTACTTCCAACTGAGGCCCGACGAACTCAATCCGCTTTGGGGGGTGAGTACTAATAAATAAATTCTTGTTGATTGTAGCTGTAATTTTTTTTACTCAAAGGAATTTGCTGATTAAAAGGCACATGACGTGATGAAGTTTCGTCATCCATCGAACAGATTTCATCCCCAAAATGACCGCTTATTAACTAAGGAGTATACAATGTAAGGACGAAAAGCTCGGCTCAAGGCTCAAGCCCGGACAAACTGTAGGCACAGTAGATAAATATAATGATTGAGGTTACCATGACTAAAATCTCACCTCATAAATCTAAGTATTAAAAGATTTCATAAAAAATGGTAATTCATATACTGGCTATCATTTGTTCCCGACTAAGGATCGGGAACAAATGATAGATACACGTCCGATAGTTGCTTCCGGGAGCCGGATCCGACTATCTGATCGGATTCATGAAATACACGTACGATTCTCGTGTCCGATTTTTACTGGACGACGACGACACCCGGACGATGCTTACGATTCTGACATCCGATCCGTGTAATTCATGTTTAAACAAATGTATGACGCGGAGGCCTTCAGATAGTCTGATCAGACTATCGGAGGCAAGTATCGGACGTGTATTTGGGCTCTTAACGTGGAGTTTCAAAAGTCCTAGAACTCTACTTGGACTTCCAGCCAAATATTTTAAAAAGAGACTGTATTAGTGGCTAGCCTACAGATGTTTCTACAATATTACCACGGCCATGTTTTCTTGGAAATGAATCTGTGCCCCTAGTGAAAAAGGGTATAAAGTCCTTATAAAGGGTATAAGGACTTAAACCCTTTTTCACTAGAGGCACAGAAATATTTCTTACAACAATATTAACAACAGACTATATTTTAACAAACATGCACAATCTTGGCGTTTTTGTTTTTAACAATTGAACAAACGAATTAAATTTAATTCAAATCAAACTTGCCCGATTCAGCACCCAAAGCTATCGAGAGTACACGTATAAACTCTAAAAACGCTTTGACCGTACTATATAATTTTGTTGGTGTGGCTATTCATGGATTTCAAAGTCCCTTTTATTTTCCTATGTAAACACATTAATCCGACAGACTATACATACTTTTTGTAAGAATCCCAAGTTGATTAGTTATCTTCCCTTCCAAGGTTTAAAAGTCAAGTGAGGTTAATCTATTGGAATTGCGATTACATCGCTACATAGCTTTAGACTGCGTTAACAGGCTGGAGGAGGAAAATGGTAGAGTAGAATTATAACGGTATTTATTATTTTGAGTTACCCTGATTAAATACTCGTAGCTGATTGTAGAATTACTTAAAATAAAATCAATAAAAAAAAAACAAAAAAAGGCCACTTTACCTGACTCTTTAAATAAATATGACAGCCAAGCAGCATTTACGGGAATTTGAGAATTGCACTCATATGCATCTTCAACCCAAAAGCAACTTACAAAATCCTTGTCCAACATCGTCATCGACTCTTGACTTGTCTACGTCCAATAACTTAGAAGTCTACCTAGCCTTTTCCCAACCATGTTGGGGTAGAAGTTTGGAGCGACTACCATCAGAGCTCCGCAGCCCAGTGACTAAGCAATGCCATAATGGGTATGATCCGCGCAACCCTCAATAACATAAATACACATATTTGAATATTCCAACACCGATCTAATGTCGCAACAAAAAAGTAATTACAAACAAACCACAAGTCACGGAAATTCCATTTCACTCAATCAAATCAATCCCAATTTTAACCATTACGTAACGGAAAAATTTAAATCTAAACTTCCTAACTAAACACATTAGCTAAAAGTTGTTCATGTGATGAAAATAGATAGCGGTTCTAATGTATGTGTATCGCCATTGATCACTTGCGTGTAGTATTTATATGACCAACTGGTTCTATCACTTGCGTCTTTTTATGTTCTCCTGGTAGTTAGCTAGCATAAGTTGGTGTTTTTTTCGGCTCTTGTGAAGTTGCTATTGCTAATATGTATAAGAGCGTGTTTTCATTCTGAATGTTGATACAAAATTCGTGACTGACTTCCTCGTGAGGTCCTGGGTTCGATCCCCAGGTCGGGCAGTGTAATTGGGTTTTTCCATCAGGAATTTCTCAGTAGCAGTCCGGAGTCTGGATTTGTGCCCGGTTGATGGCAATGGGTTCGCCCCCTATTACATGAAACTTAAACATGAAAGCAAAATGAGGGTGTAGACACCTCTGCCCAATCCTTCGGAGAATACAGGCGTGATAATATGCTATGTTGATACAACAACAGCAAAAAAATCGGCCAATAACATGTGATAGCTTTTAAGGAGAAATAAATGAAATTCTCAACTTCCTAAACACATTAACTAAACGTTGTACATGTGATGGAAATAGCGGTTCTAATATATCGCCATTGATACCGCTTGTAGTATTTATATGACCGACTGGTCCTGTCGCTCGCGTCCTGTGTTTAACCCACGCATGCAATTTGCTGGCAAATTGTTTATTTGTGATTTAGGGATTATAGGAATATCGTGTCGGTTTATATTCTCCTGGTAGCAGTATTGAACCCATGATGGATTAGTATTGTTGTCGATCGAACTGTTTGGTATGTATAAAGAAAGATGCAGTAAAGAAAAAAATAGATTAAGTATAGATTTTTCAACTGGCATTAAAGTTTATCTCTTGTGGGGACTGGCTAGAATATAAAACTTCCTCATCGCACGCTGGAAATAGTCGCGTGTTCTGAGATTCAACAAAACCCAGCACGCTTGGTGGTAGGATCTATACGGCCCGCCTGGCTAGCTACCACCCTCACATTAAAGTTCGGGGCCAAGCGGGTTACTGTGTTCCATCGAGTGTATGTGAGAGCCAGAGAGGTATAGGGGAGTCTCTCTATATCACTGTTACTTGGATTCGTGTCCTCCATATTAGACCACGTCTGCTCTTACCATCAGATACGACTAGGGTCAAGCGCGTGCACGACAAATTATAAAAAAAATGACTTGATTGTAAAACTAATCATTCACTTTTACGCGGTCTATAAATAAATCCTCTTAGAGGCAAGTTAAAATATATCCTAGAATTTATAACGGTAAAGTAATAGACAAGTTAGCAGCTAGATATCCTTGTATGATATAATCCTATAACTTTACCTCATTTGTATGCGTTTCTGTTGATTATCTCGGTGGAGCATGCAACATTACGCTGACCAAAATATGTAAATTGTTCTAAATACAATGTCAAAATTTGGTTTTCTACAGAATTTGTAACGAGGCTTTTATATAATTACGTATACCTAAAGCCCGTTGCTGGGGAGGGTTTAACGTCGTACATTGCCCATCAAAATTAGTAAACGCGTCGAGGTTCTCAACCACAATTATGTACGAGTACCTACGCTTTGAAGGAAATTTCATATTCATCCTATCCCTACTACGTCACAAGTAAAACAAAGGAACTCGATTTTATTCAGTCTATAACACGGTTCTTCCATCTGAGTGCACACAAAGTTGAATCCTTCCATGGGTTTGACAGTTGGAGTTCTGAATCTATTAATCAGTTAGTCTATTTAACAAACTTCGATGAGTCTTTTGATGCAAATAAAATAGACTGTTACGCTTTAGAGACGTGAACTGAGTTGCTATTGTACTCGAATCAATTAACTTTCCGTTACTGTTTGACAGTTGCTCCCCCCATTTCCGCTTCAATACATTCGGACCGTAAAGTTGGAAAATATTCATCATAAATTCCCCTCTGTTATTTTGAATATTGAGTCAAATTCGCGTGGCCTTCAATGTTCAGTTTAAACAAATGGATGACTTGGAGGAAAATAAAGTGTCCGTTTCATTTAACTGTTATATTTTATGAAGATATTCTAACGAGAAATGGGAAATTTGACGCCACGAAATATGGTACGCAAATTGAAAACGAAGTTTTAAATGAATAAATTTCGGTATTGTTGCTAACAAAATAACACGTGTAAGCACTTTAGGTAGTAATTAATTATAGGCAACAGAGCGCACAAAAATGAAAAGCAGGCAACATTGAGTAGGTACATAAATTTAATGACTTCATTAAAACTATTGCACATTTCAGAATATTATGTATAATTTTAAAATGTAGTAATTATTCATTAAAGTTTATAATGAGGTCGTGCCGTCACATTTTTACTCCATTGCAAAATTGCAACGAACTAAAATACGAGTTATATTTTGACATTAATTAATTAGTTTGGTGTTATTTAATTTTGACATATTTAATTAAACGATAACAAACTGTAACGTTTATGGAACATAACCGATCCGTAGGTAATTAATTTTATCGATAGCTGTTACAACGATTCAAAACGCACACTATCACAGAGCAAGGGTCAAATCATAATTTTATCGTGTTACATAAAGATATTAATCAAAGTTTGCTAGTTTTGACGCAGATATTACAATTTATGTGCGATTCATACCCATCTTATATGCACGAATGGTCTCATATATCGTTTCGCACGGTAGCACGAACTTGTGAGGAACAATATGCATGCCACGAGTTTTAATATTTTATTGGCCTGCGAGATATGTGCGATATCATTGAAACACGACAAGGAAATTGGAAATACATCATATTTTGTGCGGCGGAACGTAAAAGCTCTTGTTTATTGCACAGATAAAACTAGAATGTACACACGTTATATTGCATTCATTCAAAGACTACGTCAAGTTACTTGAACCATTTAATATTATATTTAAGTTAGTTTCATTCAAATATTTAATCGCATTCAATTAACTATATGCACTGGTATAATCTGTTATATTAAAAATTGCTATAGAAAGTCCGTTTCATGATAGGTACAGTCAGCAACAAAAGTAGCTAAACATTTGAGTTTTTAAACTTGGTATTAATTGAAAAACTAATAGAAGTAAAATAAAAACTGTAAGATCTTATAATCATTTTATAATTTTAAAGTATAATATGCTTTTTGATATGATATTATAATATTATAATTATTTAATTGCAGGAATATTCTCAGTTACAATAGCAGATAGTTATGCTAAAATATTAATAGGTAATAATGTTCCGCCAGGTAATACATGGCGTGCAAAATATCAAAGTACTGATACACAATCGCTTACTTATTAATTCCATTTTACATTACTATCTAAAGATATCTGTTACACATTACTATTATTCATTTAGCCACCATGAGTGACGATACCAAACCTCAAGCACGGTAATTATAGACACAATAGATAAGATAATTAAGTGTCGTCCTGGGACGACGGGCGGTACGCAACCGGTTAAGTACGTCCGGCGCACCCTGGGCAGTCAGCCCCGCTACCAACCTTGCTGACTGGCTAATCTTTTCACCACGGCATGAGCTATTCTCGTATAGCTCGTGCTCATTCTACTTGTTTTTACTTCGCTGACTGTACATACATAATGGTTTGCCAGCTTTGCTCTTTTCCTAGAATATTTCATTACTGTCGATGTTTATAATAAAACTGAAGACTGGCACCAGATAATATGTACTTGGCGATCTCTTTGATACTTCAGAGTACGGTAGGAACTTTTTAGTTCAATAAAAGCTCACTGGATCTATTAGCATTATTATGAGAACACCTGAGCTTTTTAATTTACAGTTAGCTAACATCTGAATAGTCTAGAGATATTTTTAGGATCTTCTTCTTCTCTCGTGTCAGCACGAGCTATACAAAAATAGCTCATGCTGTGGTGAAAAGATCAGCCAGTCAGCAAGGTTGATAGCGGGGCTAACTGCCCAGGGTGCGCTGGACGTACTTAAGTATCGTCACTAGTGGAGGCTCTTTTCATGCACCACATTTTTAGGGTACTACGGTACCTTTAAAGGAAAAACGGGACCTTTATAAAACCACATTTGTCCGTCCGTCTGTCACAGAGATTTTTCTGAAAATCTATGCAACGTAGGAATTTGTAATTGGGCATAATGTTAGGTCTTGCTGACGCGCTCATAGACCGGTAGTCAGCGATTATTTTTTTGGGTCAGCTGCGAAACGAAAAAAAATTAAGAAAAGTTTAATTTGGACTATTGACTGCTCACTGTAGTATTGGAACAGAACCCTAATTGTGCGAGCTTCATTCGCTCTAGGCCGGTTTATTTCTGATTCTAAATGTTTAGATCAAAGCACTCATGACACACAATTCACATCAGAGAAACGTATACTTAGGACGATTTTTGCTACAGAAAATGTCTTGACTTTAAAAGAGACTATGACCCCTGAGTTTGTTTCGGCCTTTCTTCTCAGAGATAGTCAGATAGGAAACGCCGACCACATCTAGCTTTAAAAAAAACAAACCGACATGTAAAAGTGTTTTTAAATATCCAATTTGCAGAATAAATGATTTCACATCATTTTATTTCGATAACATCAAAATTCATCATCAACATTTTCTTTCCTAGAATCCCTGTGACGACATCCGCCACCGTCGCATCTGGTCGAAGAGCAAATGGTGCGGGACCCTACCTCGAGTACTAGTCATAGGACCACAGAAGACTGGGAGCACCGCGCTTTATACATTCTTGGCGATGCACCCAGCGTTAGCGCCGAACTTGCCAAGTCCTGCCACATACGAAGAACTGCAGTTCTTCAATAACAACAACTATCTGAAGGGACTTGATTGGTAAGTGATTGTTCCGTAATATTTTGTCCACTTTACATGCACAGAGCACAATGATTGTACATACGGCTAAATATCAAGCTATAGATTCCAGTATTTCCAGTTTGCTTGGTGGTAGGATCTATACGGTCCGCCTGGCTAGCTACCACCCTCACATTAAAGTCCGGCGCCAAGCAGTTTACTGTGTTCCGTCGTGTGTATGTGAGAGCCAGAGGGGTATAGGGGAATCGCTCTATATATCTGTTACTTGGATTCGTGTGCTCCATCTTAGACCCTGTCTATGCTTACCATCAGGTGCGACGAGGGCCAAACGCGACCAAGTAAAGCAACAAAAAAATATATATATAAGCTGACCTCTCATTGTATGGAAAGCCTATACAATGCGAGATCAGATCATACTGGACATGTATAGACCTAACCTCCAAAAAAAAATTGATCACTCTGGTCTCTAAAATTTCAAACCTAAATATTTCCAAAAATGCTTACTTAAAATCGAGGCCAATATAAAAATAGGCTTATGTAGACAGCTTCTTTTCGATATAAATACGGAACACAATTAATAGCAATATACAAGGTAAGTCAGAAAGGGTGTTAAAGTACTCACAATAATGAGTAACTTTTGTTCTACCACTTTCCCCAAAAGTCAATAGTTTAAGATAAATAGCTGTTCAAATAAAAATTACAAAAAAAAATATGCATAAAGTCTATCTATCCTCAACCATGATCAGATGTGTTTACATTTTAGGTCATATTTGGGGTCGCGAATTAGAAACTGCATTTTCTGAATTCGTAACTAAAAAAGGGGCGAAGGATTTTTGAAAAAACTAAAATACTAAATTATCGAATTTTGAAATTTTAAAACTCTCTTTAAAACCGTCATCAGTGATAATTTAAGTGACCTGCGGATTAGTACCCCCTTTCCGACTAACCTTGTTTAAAATGCACCAGAGACGTCAACCAAATACGCTGATTTTGGAAATAAATAAATAAATAAATAAATAAATATTGGGGACATTTTTTACACAGCACCATCTAGTCCCAAACTAAGCAGAGCTTGTACTATGGGTACTAGACAATGGATATAATACTTATATAGTTTTTTTTTGTAAATACATACTTATAATACATAAGAAACACCCAGACCAACACAAACACTTATGTTCATCACATAAATATTTGTGTCCTGTGGGAATCGAACCCACGACCTCGTGATCAGCAGTCCGACACTCGAACCACTAGACCACAGACGTCGTCGTCGACCACAGAAATCATTCCATAGCTTGATATGTAGCCGAGAGTACAGCGCTATACACATTTTTGACGATGCATACGGCTTGTTCCAAAACTGCTCAGTACAAAACAAACAAAACGCTACAGTTCTTCATCGAAGGGATCTAGATCTGGTACGTCCGTCAATCAATCCATAAAAAAAACCTTTTGCAATTTACGTGTTCTCCGATAAAAAACCCGTAGCCGCAACGGTGATTTTGGTATACGTCATCAGCTTTACGTACCTACAGATGGACTGCAAAATTTATTTCTCGACGTATTGGTTGTTTTCGAGGAAAAGCTGATGTTCTTTTATTCTCGCTCGTGTTCTGAAGAGCAAGCGTTGCGGTGTTTTACTCCGGGTTTTAGTAAAGGAGCCACTTCAGACGTTCAGTACCGCGCTATGCACATTCCTAACCACACACTCAGCGGTCGTGGCTTGCCTCGAGATTCTAAACATACGAAGAACTGCAGGTTTCTAACAATAAAAATATGCATATTAAAAGGACTAGTGATTTCATTAAAATAACTCCCCCATTCGCTAAAGTAATCAAAATGTCGGAAATTATGACAAAATAAAGTTTAAAAACCATTACAAAAACATTTTAAAGGTAACTAAATATGCTCGTTGTTGTGTAGCCATATGAAAAATGTCTACAGTAAATTTCTCTTTTTCCCTCCAATTTATTAAGCACGTCCAAAACACTGGCTTTCCGGAAAAAATGTATTTAAAAACAAGATATGTATCTGGGGTGTGGGGTTAATTATTCTATTTACTTTATTTAATGTTCTCTTTCTACACGGTTTTCATTTGGGTAAAAGTATTACCTGTTTAAGTATGCCGCGGCGGTTACAAAGCCCACGTATATTTCAAAAGTGGCGTGACGCGTTACATCTCATTAATATAACAGGCAGGCTCTGCTTAAATTAAACTATTTTAAGTACGAGCTACATTTAAGTTAATATTCTAACGACTGAATTCTGGGGAAATGCGACGAAACTATTAATTAACCGCCATTATAACTCAAGCTAGTTTTCCCTGAAGGGTATGTAGAGGTGAATTACACAATTTGCGAGCATTCGACCCCATGTGAAGAGGAACCACCCTATCGTCATTTATTGGCACAATGCCAATTCCAGGCTGCTAAGTGCTGAGATTTTCTTCACAAAAACCTCGACAATACTGCTTGCAGGCCTTAAATGCGCAGCCCGACATCACTTTGCTGTCACATTACTTGTGCAGAAACGACATAATAATATGACTTATCTCGTCTCAGCACGAGATAATGCGACATCAAAATTTTGTCGCGCTGCGCATGTCAGGCCTGCTGATCTGTGAATAGACGCCTTCTCACTCGACAGCCGCGAAAATATGACCGCAAAACCAATGAATCTAGTCAACTATTTTATTATTCCCACAAATAATATTGTGCGGCTACAAAACATTCCGGGAAAATTAATTATGCCGATATTAAAAGTTTTGTTTTGCCAAACATATCCGTTTGAATACCACAAAATGTGTTTTCGCAATTCGTAATGTAACAGTTAAGCGAGAAAATCAATAGCAATCACAGGTTTAATAAAATTCTGGTATGTTAAAGACATTTTACTAACACATTTGTAGTTTATGTTTCCGGTGTATAAGAAACTTTGTTGTGGTACATTGGTAAGAGAAGTTTATGGCTTTGAAGGCTGTAATCGCGATCGAACGGTAGACGGTAGTAAACCGACTGCAGCCGTACTGCAAATAGAGGCCTTGATCACTAAACAAATAGATTCAGAAGGTCAAGTCTTAACAAAGCACACACACTACTCAATACATCACAACTAAAACGAACTTGCCACAGCTGTAAGTGGCCGGCCACAAATTATTGTTTCAATACATTTTACTGCCTTAGTCCGGCTCCCGCCACACGTCTGCAAAGAGTTCCTGTGAAATGTATGAAAAAGATAGTCCACAGCTTGTGGTCTGCTATTTCAGGCTGTGAAGTGTGGTCCGTGTGCGGGTTGGTTTTTAACAGCTGCAACCGCATATTTTACACGTGATACTTTTCTCTAGCTTTCCCTCACTACTTAGTTTGCATGGTTTTGTTCCCTGTTTAACTTCCTTATGAGTCGAACTTCCAAAAATAATTTCGTTGCCCTAACGCAAGTTTCTTGCATCGCTATTTCTTTTGGGCGTTGATGTGATTTAGTCATCCAGCCGATCGCCTTTTATTTTTACATAATACTCTTAAGGTTCCCCTTACAATTAAAGCTGAATAAAGTTATTTCATACTTAAGGTCAGTTTAAAGATACGTTTTGAGATGTATAAGCTTTTCATAACTTTACCGTTTCTTCAGCGTTTATTAGTAAGAGGGGCTTAGTATATTATTATTATGAAAGCCACATTTGCTTGAGTGCGTTATTATTTTTTATAGTGCCTTATATATTGCGTATACCTTCTGCACATCTCGTTGTATTGTAGGCCGATCTTGATCCAATCGGTCTCCACTCGACAGTGTTATTGTACTGTTTTATTTCCGTGATTTTGTGCCTCATAGAAATGGTCCCTTTTCCTAACAGAATCGCATTCAACTTGAAGTTTTACGGAAGTGTTCTCGTATAAATTGATTAAACGTTTACCTTTTTCATGTTTTTTTTTGTGTGTTTATCTAAACTTGCACGTATTTTCATCTTACTTACACTACGGTTAACTGTCCTTGCCATTAGCACTAGCACTTTAATTTTATACATACTTTGGATAAAAAAACGTGGTGTTGGAGCAAGTTGAAATAAATGCAGACTTACCCAAATGCAGCCATTAAAAGAAAACCTCTACCAGATAATCTTAAAAGCATTAAATCCTCAACTCATCGCAGGGGCGCTTTGTGAAAAATAACTGAATAACTCATGCGTAAATCTAATATTATTAGTAAGTAGTGCGAGTTCCAGCTTTGAACCATGCCAGTGAGCGTTATAGTTCCGCGAAGATGAATCAACTCAACACTCGGTCGAAAGAATGGCCACAGAAGGTTTTAATGCTTTCAGCGAATGCTTTTCTCCTTATTTAAATGACGTCACAGAATGTTACAATGCGGATTTAATGGGAGAGACATGGTCGGGTGCAAGTTAATGTGCATTTTAGCAAATAGTATTTTAATGGAACATACTGACATAAGTGATCATTCTAATATTACTCTACTTACTTAGAAGGTATTTCACCAACCTATCATTAACTAACTGTTCATTAAGTTAATTCGATCTCTAAACTGTTCAATAGCTAACATTAGCATTTCACCACATATCAATAGTGGTAATGACAAGATTATTGAACACATATTTACAGATAATACTCATTTCTATGTCATATTTATCAGGTGAATAATTACGGACTACAGTATTGAGATATTTATGAAATACCCCCATATTCTTTTTCGTATTCATATCGACGACTTTATTATGAGAAACGACCATAATCCTTCGACTTAAGGCGATTAGAGACGCGAAAGTGGCGCTACTACAGAAAAAAAAACATTATTTCTGTCAACACACAACATATTGAATCTGCTTTAAGGACATGTTGAAATTTTGTGTGTACAACATTTTAGTCAAGTGTTGTAGAAATTTAAGAACACCAAAAAACAACACTTATCATCCTAGGTTAGAAGTTTTAGTAATGAATGCTAAAACGGCCGTTTTTGGTACTTATCGCTAAAACTCCGAATCCAGAAGCTCTTGTGTTGATATTTGGTGTTCGAAAATTTCTACAACACTTGACTAAAATGTTGTACACACGAAATTTCAATATGTCCTTAAAGCAGATTCTTTTTGAAATATTTTCATTTCAATCCCTAGGTGTTCATAATGATGTCCTCTTGGTATAATTAAACGTGGCAGTCACACGCTGCTTAGTCTTGCAATAAATTGAATTCGTTCATTTAAATCACACGAGTTTCTCTAAGATAACTGCATAATCGAGTCTGAGAAGGCTCATGTATACCTAATGTGTAGGCTGGATAAGTTCTAGGCTACTAGGTGAAACTACGCACGTATTATCCTTGGTAGTACGTAGCTTGAGAACAGACGCTTTTAATGTCATTTCTTTAACATTGAATAAGATAATGCGGTGTCTTAATCTGTCGCTAATTACCAATGGACTACCTCGTTGTTTTTTTTTATTATTCCTTTACTTGGTCGCATTTGACCCTCGTCGCACCTGATGGTAAGCGCAGACAGGGTCTAAGATGAAGCACACGAATCCAAGTAACAGAGATCTAGATGGATTCCCCTATACCCCTCTGGCTCTCACATACACACGACGGAACACAGTAAACTGCTTGGCGCCGAACTTTAATATGAGGGTGGTAGCTAGCCAGGCGGACCGTAAAGATCCTACCACCAAGCGAAAGGTTATCACCTGACTGGCACCACCCGGGGACCACGTGTAGGGTTTCGAACTAAGGGTTCCTTCCCACGGACGAGGGTGACTCAGCCCCCTTAATCTATCTAGTCTCTAATAGATCTAGTGGTCGCAAACGTAACTGCTGAGCTTGAGGTGTTATTGGGTTTTTCCGTGCGGAATTTCTCAGTAGCACCCCGGAGCCTGGATTTGTGCCCGGTTGACGAGGCTAGGCTCCTATTATATGGGACTTAAACATAACGGTGAAATGAGGGTATACCATACACCTCTGCTGAACCCTTCGGGGAATACAGGCGTGATGTTAGGTTATCAAAGAAGATCTATTATACAGTACTAGCGACCCGCCCCGGCTTCGCACGTGTACGTTTTATAGCTTAAAACCTTCCTCTTGAATCACTCTATCTATTAAAAAAAACGCATCAAAATCCGTTGCGTAGTTTTAAAGATCTAAACATACGTAGGGACAGACAGCGGGAAGCGACTTTGTTTTATACTATGTAGTGATGTTTGGTATTGCACTACCGCACACTTAGCAAAATGTTAAACAATTAACTTTAATGTCAAAATACCCCCTTTTGTAATAGCAACCCCCTCTCCGAATGGCAGCCATTTTAACCTGCCCATTAATTTAAGTGTTCATTAAAAATTTAATATCTTTCTTTTGTTAGTGACTATTTTAAACCATCTAGGAAGCGAAAAAGACGGTTAAAAAGGAAATAAATAAAAAGCAAAGTTTTTTTAATTGCATTTTTTTCTGATTTTAGTCAATAACTGAGATATTTTTAATGAAAATAAATTTGTTTTTCATCCTCTTGGAAATGAAAATTAATTGAAGCCTTTAGCACTCCTAGATCCAAAGGTATTACATGTTTAATGAACACCAAAATTACTGGGCAGCTAAAAATGAAAATGGCTGCTATTCGGAGAGAAGGGGATTGGCATGACAAAGTAATTTTGTCGATAAAATTAAGTGTTTAACATAACGTTAAATTTTTGGTAGTGCATTACACACACACACAGTAGAGAGTTATTGCGAGATTTTCGTCGAATTAATGTTCATGAATATTTAGGGAATTAAAACATGGAAAACACGAATAGAAATGGCAAATAAATGGCAGATAAATTCGCAAAAGTAAATTAGTTTCTACGAATAGATTACATTTAAATGCACAGATATTTACGACCGATGTTGTTAGGTAAACTAATACCCTAATTACGAGGCATACGATTGAACAAGTTGTAGGTAATTACACTACCACCATATCGGTTGAAACGTATTTCGTTAGTAAAGGTTATATGCAATCGTAATGACTCACATTATCACTTTTAAAAAATAGAAAGGACAATGCCCATATCAGTCGCAAAAAGTGTTTTTTTTTTATTTTTACAGAAATTGTAAATGTACAAATAAAACTTTACGAAATAGGTGTATTTATATAAAATAATAAAACTCTCTCAATGCACAATATAAATCTAATAATTCTCAAATAGCAATGTTCAGTGACCAGTACGCGTTTTGTTGAATATCTCATGAACGGTAGCTTTTTGTGGATAAAAACATAAAAGTATTTATTTTACTGGTTACACTGCACATTTTTATGATTTGATCATTTGTGTACATTGAAAAAAAATACTGAAACTGAGCATCAAATAAAAATGGGCATTGTAGTTTGACCCGTATTATATCGCTTCAGGATTATAATTTAGTTTTTTTGATTATCCGCATTATTATATCAGTCGTATTCCCCACCAGGTACCTGAACTTCTTCCCGCCAAACATGAGCAACACCACTCAGATCACGTTCGAGAAGTCTGCCACATACTTCGACGGTGACCTGGTACCACGACGGGCTCACGCGCTACTACCCAACGCTAAAGTTATCATCATACTTATATCACCCTCTAAAAGGTAAGGCAATATACTTTATGAACTTTCTATTACAATCCGCAGCTGGAAATACCTAGAAGGACAACTAAAATAAGAAAAAAAAAAATGCTTTCTTTTATCAATACACAAAACTAGAAAGAAAAAAATTCATAAGAGCTGTCTATGTTTTATTATCTACTCGTTAAACATCACCGTATTTTTAAGCGACATGTACTTAGGTGTCGTCTAAATCTGCTTGGAAATTTTAGTTTAATCAAATTTGACAGCTGTAATATTCTTTCATCTCTTTCTTGTTTTATCTGCAAGTCCTTTACTTGCAGATAAAATATAGCAACATTTTTAGTTCAGTTTAGTCGGTGCTCAACGGACGCATAGCCATTGCCGTCACGCTTGGTAACAAGGGGGTCGATTGACAGAATATCTCTTACTTCTTCCTTCCTCCTAGCCTTTTCCCCAACTATGACTCGAACCACGCGACTGAATATCAGTATTTTACACGAAACGACTGCCATCTGAACCCCGCAACCCAGTTACCGGGCAATACCGACATTCTAAAGTTAGATCGGATGTCAGACTGTTGGACTTCTGACTATCCGTAACTACTGTCATAGATATTCATATAACAACCGGGACCGACAGTTTAACGTGGTCTCCGAGGCACGAATCCCTCTAACACTTATGACTTTAATAATATATGACGAATATCCCGCCACTTATCCTTTCAAAATCTATTCGGGCAGTCGCAAAGCTAAAATAATTGGTATGCAATGTATCTAAATAATTGAGAGAGAATAGACTCCAGTGCCAAATAAACGATTTAGCAATGCGACTCGGCCACAGGTTCGCTTGCACTGTTTTGTATGTAAATCCTTAGAGGATCTAGGACTTAACGCATTGGCGATTCTGGTGCCCAGTGGAACGCGCAGCGACTCAGCTGCGATGCTAAGTCGCCAGTTGTTCATGCTAAGTCGCCCGAAGTCCTGAACTAATAATGAAACTATCAGTCGTAATCGTCATTGCAAATTCTTTTGGAGTTCGACTCGCGACCTCGCTGCTTGGTTAGCTCATGATTAAGGGGTCCGTTTGGGTTCCAAACTAGTCGGGCAATCCCGAAAAATGCACGTGAATAAACCGTAATATAATCATAATAAGAATGTGGCTCGCAAAAGTTATAATAAGAGATAGGATAATCGGATGCATATTTACCTAAAGTTGAGGTTACTAATAGGGAATGCACTTTTGTATCGAAAAATCCCGCGATTACAGGATCAAAAAAATGTAAGTTCTGATTATAAAATCGTATATTTAGGTACCTACGTACAAGTGTTGGTTATTATGGAATGCACTTTGGTATCCATTGTAAAAATCCCACGGTTCCGGAATGGACAAATTTTGAGTTTTTTCTGATTATAAAATCAGATGCATGTTGTAAAGTTGGTAGTTAACAAACTGGCAAAGCAAATAAAGTACCTTATCAAAAAGAAAAAAAAAACATTCCGCTTCTTTAAATCAATAGCCAAAAATTAAGTAGGTAAATATGCATCCGAATATCCTATCTCTGGTTATAATACAAAAGAAAAAACTAATTGTGTGTGTAAAAATTGTATTTCAACATTTAAATCCAGATTCGTTAATTCACTTGTAGCGATTTAAGGCACTCGAAATAAAATAATTTGTAAAACAAAATTGAAATAATACCTGCAGGAAAAGTCGCTAGATTTATCGTAATCTATGAAAGCTTTTGAAATAATAAATATTCTTTATCTAATAACATCTTAATTGACCTATTTCTTGAACTTTAGTTTTCAAAAAAACCTTAACTAAGTGATCTCAACAATTTTCTGGACACGCACTTCATCATAACAGCTAAAATAAGTTCTCATTCTAATTAATATTCCTTTTATTCAAATTCTTAGAGCGGCTTGAGCTTTAATAATATTATATCAGAAATATAAACTTGTGAGTGTCGAACGATAAAACCGGCAGCAGTTAAAATGGGAAAATGCACATCAATCTTATAGCCCTAATCGTAATTATAAGATTGTAAAAGAAAATGTTTTATCAGCGGCTCGTCAGGCCTCGTTCATCAAAATGCAAATTTTAAATCTGAATTTATATCCACAGAAATTTTGAAGAAAATTCATTTAAATTTTTTATAGATCTGTTTTCCATACATTAGTAGGTAAAGAAACACATTTTTCAATTATTATTGTCAGATAACTTTTATCTGAGGAATAATTTTGACGTTTTGACAGCTTTTGTGTAGAAAATATGCCAAACCTCCATATTTATTCGCCAAATAAAAGTAATTCATTGCCTTTGGTACTGACAAACCTCGGACCACATAGTGGTCACAATATAATAAAAAAAACAATATTAAGTAACAATCTGTCAATTGCAATCAAAATTAAATGTACCAACCCCGATTTCACATCCCATGCTGTAATACCGTAGCTCGGGACACAAACGCCGCTCATTTCCCCCACAAGGCCCTCCATGCTCTGCAAAACAGTTCGCGTTGACCAATTGTATGAAGTTATAAATAGACTGTGGTTAACTATATGAAGTACTTAATCGGGTACATTCAAATGTTTTATTCGACTATTTAGCTGCCAACTGGAATGCTTCTACTAATTAATCTTGAAGTTGTCCTAAATAAAAGCGTTTGTATTCAAACACGCAATATGACGGATGCCTTGGTTTTTAATTGTTAAAACACCCGAGCATAAGGCTATTTATGATGGTACTTAATATGCTCTGTAGTGTTGAACGACAAAGGAGAATAAAATGCATAAAATAGATACGGTATAATTAATTATACTACGTGCTGTGCATCTATGAATGAAGCACATAGTTTTCATAGAATGTTGAATAAAGAGTCTCTCTGTAGTCCGTTTACTTCTAACTGACTAATCGAACAAACTGAGATACGTACACTCAGTTGCAAGAAAGGTCCATTAAATTTTAATGCTCTCATTAGAATGTTAATGCTCCATTAACCTCTTCTGTCCATTGCAAGAAGCTAGATTTAATGAAATAATTAACTATCCATTAAAATTATTTTTTGATGTGTCAAACTCCCCATGATTTCAATATATGATAATTAGTAAATGAAGAACGAACTACGACCTAATTAGTGTTCATGCAATAGCCATTAATTTAATGGAAACATTATTCTTAATGACGGATTAGTTAATGATCACCTAATGGTATCTTTCTTGCAACTCAGTGTTAAGGTTTAAGAAACAAATTAAGAAAACCCTATCTCGTGTTCTACATCATTAGTATTCTTACCAACTAAATTACCGAAGACGATAGAGGGAAAAGCGAATGACTGCAAAGGACGCTCGTAACTCTCGCCAGTAGAACCGCTTGCTCAAATCCGATACGATATTGCTATGCGGTGTCAAGCAATTTCGATACATATTGAGTTTATACCCTCCAGACTGTCCATATATTTCAATAAAATACCGTAAAATATATGCGATTTAAGTTTCTATTTGAAACACTATTAGTCGCCTCGGATGAATTAGTGGCGAGCCCGTTTTCTGATTAAGAGATCCTGGGCTCTTTCTAAGTCGGGAAAAGTGTAGGTAATTGCTATTTCTTCCTCTCAGTTACGTTTGAGAGTTGGCATTGTTGTCCAATCAACGGTTATAGGCCTCGTATGAGAACTGTGACAGTAGGTATAGCTGATAATAGAAACTATTTAATACATTACTTATTATTTAAAGCACTCCACGATATCTCTATAAACTTGAAAATGAACGAAATTTAATCAAGCGTCCTACAGAAATTAAAAATATTTTTAATTTCACAGTAACGTGTCGTGCTCTGAATAATTCACATGTACAGCCTCATGTTTATTGTGCAGAGCGTATTCCTGGTACCAGCACATTCGCTCGCACGGCGATGCGGTCGCCAACAACTACACGTTCCACACAGTCATCACGGCGAATGACTCTGCGCCGAAACCCCTTAGGGATTTGAGGTAAGCATTTCACTATTTTTAAATATTTTTGTTTATTCTCTAATTTTTACAGTGTGATTGGTGTGCATTACCGAAAATTTAACGACATGTTAAACACTTCATTCTATGCACAAAAATACCCCCTTTTGTAATACCCACCCCCTCCTTTCCGAATTACAGCCATTTCGATTTTTGTACTGCCCAATAATGTACTAGTTTTTTATGTTCCATCTGTCAGTCTCTCCTCTATTTCATTAAAAACACGATCTCAGTTATTGCCTACACTTATAAAAAAAAGTTTGGATTTCATTTACTTCCTTTTTAACAGACTCCTTGTCTTGCCAAATAGTTTAAAATACAACAAATCATTTGGCAAGGCAAGACATCGGTTAAAAAGTCTGTTACAAAGTATAATAATTTAATATAACATTATACAAATAAGCAAGACCCAGCTTAGCGAGGAAATGTACAGAAATAAGCAACATGTCTGCATCCGCAGGGATTCAACACAGTGTTATGCTTTCATGAACCTTAACGGTCAATCAAGATGAGCTTGAACTATACTTGAACAAATTATTCAAAAGATATTCGTTTCTGGGTGGGTCACTTTTGTCCATTGTTATATGAAATGTAGTATAAATGAATTTTAAGGCCATGTCGTAAATCTGGTTTATCGTATGGACTTTTAATAGCACGGTTTTTTTTAAAACTGAGATTTAACTTTGTCTTTATTGTTTTATTCCTCAGCGAAGTCACTTTCTATTGCATCACAAATTAAAGTTTATAATTTAGATGGTGTTTTATAATTCACTACAAAATTAAGTGTCTTAAATAAAAATTAAGTAAAAAAACATAAATCGTATTTGCATTGCTTACTTTGTAATAAATCTTCACACTGATATTGGACGACAGTCTCGTCTTTTTGTTTTGTTTTTGGTCCTAGTACATCTATACGTATGTTTATGTGCTCGTTTTATTACGTCTGCCTTCGACCCTCTCATATTGGATCACAATTTTTCCGCGCGAACCCCTGCGCTTGTACATTAATAACAAATGTAATGCCCTCACTGTACTATTATTTCATTCCCCTTCCACTCGTTCATACCATTTGGTTCCTTAACTTCACGCTATTACGGCGCGGATGAAGTGGGGGACTTATTGACTTACGTAATCCTATTCAGAGCGCCAATAGGCATGGAAACGATTTAGTTTCAATTAACAGCTAAACTTGGTGGGGATAGTAAAATATATTATGGTTATAATCGTATAGAGTGCAGTACATTTTGATTACAACTTGGGTTCGGGAAATATGGGACTTATAAGCTCAAAAAGATAACAAGATACGCCTACACAACGGCGTAAGTGTGGGTTGTGATCTGAGAATGTCACGAAAGAAAAGGATACTTGAATTAATTGAAAACAGCTTGGTTCTATTGTGATTCTGAGTTATTTCAGATTTTTTGTATGCCAATACAGAATTCATTTATTTTTGTACCTGAAATGGCAAACCAAAAAAAAATATATATATTTGGGTACAAGTTTATAGATTAAAAAGCCACTCAAAAAAAAAAGTTTTTGGCAATGATATTATAAATAAAAGAAGTACGTCATTGACACGCCAAAAATGACGACTCACGTTTTGAAATAGCTAAGTATCTCTTTTACTTTCATACTTCTTCCGTATTTTCAATTCATTTATTCACCATAAATACAATAATTCACATAATGTTAAATTTCCTTATATCTATTTAGCCTATTGACGGCATGTGAAACTGGTAATCATTAACAAAATGGCTGTTTAGGATCAAATGCACCAAATAACCGATCGCGTCATCGGTCATCGTCAGCCAATACGAGTGCAACAAAATGACGCGATAAACGCGCTAATTGGCTAACCATTGTTCCCACGCCCCTCTTCCTTGATCGCTGTATGAAAAAATATATTATTACATTCGCTTTTGAACTACGAAAACAAGAACATTGCATTTTTATTTCTAATAATAACCCACGGTAGGCTGAGCAAAGTAACAAAAAGTACCAAAATACATGTAGCTATATTATCACGCCGCTACAATGTCCAAACTAAAACTAATTCGTAACAATGCCACAAAAAAAGGAAAATACAATTCATAATTATTAGCGTTCACAATAGGGTTTCTGCTCGAGAATTCTCGAGTCGAGAAATGTCGAGAAATCATGCCAACTTCGAGACGAGAAAAAATACCTCGAGAATTCGAGAACTCGAGAAATCGAAGATTTTCTTTTATTACTGTAAAATTGGCTTAAAAGTTACGTAATCTTTGCATTCTGGCTTCTGATCGTTCTCCTTACGAGGCACGAGTAAGCGAGGCAAGCGAAGAGACATATAATATACCTGCAACTCCAAGTACTCTTATTATAATGTGACATTAAAATGTCAAATAAAAATTAACTGTAAGATAAACTCCGTTCATCTATTGTTGGGTTTCTGAATACAAAATCAAATAAGTGAGTTTGTAAATTGATCACTAGATGGGGTCTCTTTTTAAAGCCCATCTAAATATACTTTTCTCGCCTTAAACTTTACATCTTTTTGCAATTAGGCCCCAAGTTTAAATGAAAATCTCCTCTGGTACCTATGTGCAATGATTTTAAAACGAATCATTACACACATGAAATATAAAATTTAAATCACAATATTTTCTCTTTGTTATTTTTAATCATAGCAACAGCACAATAAAACTATTAAAACAAAATAAGTAGGATTTTAAAGTTTTATTGTAATTTATAAAATTGGGCGGTAAAGTTTATTTATACCTATCTGAAAAAAAAACTAAGCTAACGTAGGTACCTATTTGTGGTGTAAATGAATGGGTTCTAGGGCAGGACTGGTTATTTCACAAAGGTAAATATCAAAGTGCCCTAGTTAAAGATATCTCATGTTAAACTTTTCATCCGTGAACATTTCGGATGGATTTCTTTCGATGCCTTTTTATTGGTACTGATTTATTTGAAATAGCCTCCAGCACTTCCAAATCAGATTCCGATGAACTACTCGAGTCCATTTCGCTGGGAGTCCAAAACTCACTATCGATTAACGATTTACGCCCCAAATTGGTACGTCAAGTTAACTGAAGTTTGAACTAAGTAAGATCATCTTCTGACTGGGGTGTCCAGAAACGCAATGTGTCATTTTATCGAACCAATAGCGGTGGAATAGATAAACTACGGTTAGGAGTACCTGGGAAACTGAAAAAATAAGTTATCTGAAGTTTGAAATAGGATTATCTTCTGACTGGGGTGTCCAGAAACGCAGTGAGTCAGCTTATCGAAATAATAGCGCTATCGAACAGATAAACTACGTTCAAGAGTACACCAGAAAACGGGAATATGCTGATTTTTTAAGGTTTTTAAAAATTTCTCGAATGACCCGAGAAACCCGAGAAATCGGGCTCGAGAATTCTCGAGACCCGAGAAAAAAAATATGTCGAGAAAACAGAAACCCTAGTTCACAAACATATACTACCCATTCAATAACGGAATAAATCATTTTCATCCAGTGAAAATAATGCAGGATTAAATTTGAAACGCCATGTTCTATGAACATAACATCGTACAGCTCTGTTTATAGTTCCAAACAAAATCTCACAACGCTTGTAATCCTGCTCAACACCCAACACTACGTGACGGTACATCCCCAAAATCCATTTAACATTAAAATAAGCCAGCTATATTTGAGTGCGTGCGCCTCAAAGATTATTGTGTACTTGACAGCGCCATGAATGTATTAGCAGGCATCACGCGCATTCCCTCCGCAAGCTAATGTGCTTCTACTGGATTAATAAATTGATATTGTTTGAATTTTCCACGAGAAATATTATAATTTCCGACTGTCTCGTTGGTCTAGTGGTTGCAAGCGCGACTGCTGAGCGTGAAGTCCTGGGTTCGATCCTCAGGTCGGGCAAAGTTTTATTGGGTTTTTCCGTGTGGAATTTCTCAGTAGCAGCCCTGAGTCTGGATTTGTGCCCGGTTGATGGCAATAGGCGAAATGTGGATATACTATACACCTCTGCCCAACCCTTCAGGGAATACAGGCGTGATGTTATGTTATACAACACTATTTTTTGTATACACAAAAACCGAGACACCCCAACAAGATTTTAATCAGAATTACCGGAGTATATACCTTAGTTTATGTTGCTTTAAGTTCCCCAGTAGAGTGTTAAATGTGTGAGATGTGCTATGCAGGGGTTGTCTAATACACGGAAACTGACCGAGCAGACCGTCTCAAGCCTCAAGGTGTCTATTCCCGTCCACTGTTATGCATAGAAACCTATTGAAAAAAAATTGAATGAAAAAAAAATGCAAGATTTAACTTGGTATAAAAACTATGCCAATCGATTCTCTTAGTGATTTTGAACAAACCAGTTTCAGGTTTCGTGTACCTATACTAAAACTAAACTTCTATAAATATTGTTATTTATGAGTGATTTGAGTTTTGAGCATAGGTATTATTATAGTTTTTTTAAGAGCCATAAAAACTATTTCGCTGCCAACGTTCGGGACTACCGTACAGTAGTACGGTAGTCCCCCAAGACAATAAAACCTAGATACTCGCTGGTAATTCCGAACGTAGGCACGTGGTAATTGTAACGCATACATTATTGTTCTGCCTAGCTTTACACAACTATTTCCAGGTCGGCTTACAGTCTAACCAGATGCGGCTACATACCAGTATTTTACACGGAGGTATTGCCATCAGACCTCCGCAACCCAATTACTGGGCAGTGCCGATATCCTAAGGTTAGACTGGTTGTTAGACTATCGGGCTTCTGACTACCCATAACTACTGACATACTGACACCCGGAACCGACAGCGTAACGTGCTGACCTAGGCATGGAAGGGTCTCGATTAGTGGTGGTTAATAAAACGTATAGCGCCGAAATATAACAGACTATGTGTACATAGCGTATAGCGTTTGCTATAGCGGCTCTGACTTCGCGCTATATTATAACGCCTCAACCTACTCAACGAATAAAAGTCTAAACGCGCACAGCGGGGCCAGAACGAGATAGCAAGATAGCGTAGCGACTAGCAACAGCGCGTAAGGAAATGAAATATTATTATATTCTTTAGTGTACAGCGCGTTGCGAGATAATATTTACCGCGCATCAAGTCCGTTTAGCGTGTTGTTAAATAAAAATTATAGCGTCTCCGCGTTCAGACTGCGCCCGAGTTTTGTAACACCGCGATAGAATGATAGCGAATAAAATAACAGACTATATGAATATATTTTATAGTTTATAACACGTCTACAGTTTATAGCGGGTTTGAACATCACTAGTCTCGATGTGTAACGAATGGTCACCCATCCATGGACTGACCGCGGTAAGCGCAGCTTAACCTTGCAAATCGTATGATCCGCGCGGTTATTGATTAGTCACGAGCCCCTAATGCATAAATGATTGAACAATAAACTTTATGTTAATTAGCTCAATTTTAGCTCCCGGATATTTACGAGTGATATTTTACCTATTATCTAATAACCAGGGAGTGGAATCGTATGGCAAAACAATTGAAAGGTGATAGAGACGGGTCATTATTTTTTATCGAGTATTCAACTATCGATACTTTGTAACAGCTGATAATAAAGACAGGCGGACAGACATATTAGCCATTTCTTAGAAACACAAAATAATAGATCAACACGAAATGTCAAATTGAAATAGACATGGCATAATTTTTCATTTTGATTACCGTATATAGTACCGTAATCAAAAGAGATCAAATATCACAATAGTGTCAATAGGGTAAACTTCAGATTTTTTGATAGATAAGACAAAGTTTTATTTATGTGTCATTAAACAATATTTATGTGTAAAGAATAAAAATTAAAAGTATTTGTTAAGTTAATTGACAATATAGAGGAGCTCGTGGCTAAATAATTACAGCCGCATAGACCGATCTTCCGGGTTAAGCCACGCTTGCTGAGGTTGGTCTGTGGATGGGTGACCATTTACCATAGCGAGTTTCCTCCGTGACTCGGAAAGCACGTAAAGCCGTTGGTCCCGGCTGTCATTTGTAGATCTTTGACAGTCGTTACTGTTGGTCAGAAGCCAGAAAGTCTGACAACCAGTCTTACCAAGAGTATCGTATTACCCAGTTACTGGGTTGTGGAGGTCTGATAGGCAGTCGCTCCATGTAAAATACTGATATTCAGCTGCATCCGGTTCGACTGGAAGCCGACCCCAACATAGTTGGGAAAAAGGCTAGGCAGATGATGATGAATTGACAATAAAGTTCATAACTAAAAAGTATCGATAGCTTGAATACTCGATAAAAAATAATGACCCGTCTCTATCACCTTTCAATTGTTTTGCCATACGATTCCGCTCTCTGCTAATAACACACAGTCCTATAGGATTATAAAGAAGGGTTTCGGCCGGGCAACATTTCTTGCGCAATATGCTACTCAATCAGCCCAGTATTTTTCTTAAGTTTCGCAAAAAAATGTCTTCATTATTCCCATATTTCCGTAGAAACCGTTGCCTTAACCCGGGCAAGTACAGCCACTACCTAGAGCGATGGCTGGCGGAGTACAGCAGTCACCAGTTACACATCATCGACGGCTCCCAGCTACGCTCGGAACCCGCCGGCGTCATGAACACGCTGCAGAAGTTCCTCAAGATATCGCCGCATATCGACTACAATAAGTTGCTCAAGTAAGTTAAGAAGGAAGGAAATATCTGTGGACCGGTCTTTGGTCAATCGAAATCGGGCGAAAGCAATACAAAGCGCCAAATCCACTAGCAAGTTTTGTTTCACACCGATAATTCAGCCCTCATCAAGCTGGCTCCCCCCAACACCCCGCCAGCAACACCCTAAGCCGAGGTCAGAGTCCCTAGGGATAGGGATAGCCCTTAGTTCTGTGTGCCCTTAGTGCCCATACTACAGTAACATCGTACATCAACATGATCTAGCTGTTGCTAGTAGTCATGATGTTACTGTAGTATAAGCAGTTCTTTCCCACTATTGGCTGGAGACCCTTCAGGTCTCGTCAATAACTACGTTACGTAGAAACATTCCGTAAGGACCATTTACAGCAGTGAAAAGAAAAAAAAATACAGTTTCATTGCGCAAGTTATGCAAGCAATGCTCGCTGAGTTCGTAAAAATTGCAGAAGTCAACTTTCTGCGGGTGTGTCCACGGTTTGAAAGTCAGTTGCAGAAGTCAACACAGTAAAACATGCTAGTGTATTGATCGCCTAAACATGTGGTAAGCCGAGGTCCACAGATATTTCTGCTAAGTAGTACGTAAAGACCAACCAACAAGACCTACAAGCCTATGCGCAAAGTGACATAGTTGTGTCGTTGTATTATCCCGTACGTCGTCTCGTGTAGTGCCGGACTTAAAGATAGCACTACCCCATTCTTCCAGTGGGTGTCGTAAAAGGCGACTAAAGAATTCTCTAGAGGATGGGCAGCAGCGTGTGTACTCTGTGTACTTTAACAACCATACTGCGATCGCCAACCCGCCTGCCAAGCGTGGCGATTATGGCATTTGGGGGAGGCCTATGTCCAGCAGTGGACGTCTTTCGGCTGAATGATGATGATGACTATCCCGTATATCTCGTTTCGGCACGAGAAAATGTGACGAAAAAATCAGCTCCCGCTGTGCGTGTTAACCCGGCTGGACTTTGGATACGTCAGCGAAAACACACAGATACAATAGTCACGTCTCATTACGAGGATTGTAGGTACTTTAATTTTGTCTACCAAATTGTGTTTCCAATGTTCATTTAATATTCCGTCTCGTCACTGTCACCTTATTACACACTTTTTGCTATGGACCCCAAAAAATAATGATGCTACCCGGAATTAATGTAAAAGATAATGCTGCTTAAGTACGTTTTAAGTCACGCCCTGTTTTCGCCCCGACATCTCATTGTGCTGAGACAACAAACCCGAGAAGATACGAAGACATAAAACTAGTACACACCTTCTAAAGTGATATTGTACGGTCGCCACTGAGACCAGCAACCTCTGCAATTGGCGATAACTTAGCGACAATGGCCCCTTAAACTCTAGGCGCACAACTTCGCAGAAGCAACTCGCTGGGACTAATATCACTGCATAATGCCAGGCTATCTACATAAAGCAGCTTGTTGCAATTCTAAACCTTCCTTAGGAAAATAGCCTTTAGTTCCCCGCCGTGCTTGCTCCAATGAGAATTCTATAATACATTCGTGCTCTCTATTTGATATTTTATACTTCCATTTCATTTAATAGGTAGTTTGTCCTGCCTTTTTATACTTTTTATCGACAGAATAGAGGCACTGAATAATATATTATTTAGATAACTAGGTAGAACGTAGGTTTGCAATAACAGAAAAGCACGCTCCGTTGGGTCGAAGGCTTCAAGCAAAATGGATGATGAAATTATTGAAAGACTCGCGGAATAATAGACATGTGCATGAGAAAGGGAATGTTAGACGAGGAATCGAGGTAAATAATAAAGAAGATGGATCGTTTGCTTACTGTCCTGTAAATAATAATCCTATGTACATTAAACATCAATAGAATAAAGACGTTCTGTGATGTGAGTAACAAAGGCGCTTAAAGACAAATATTTGACTCCATATTTTTGTTTCAGGTATGATCCGAAAAAAGGATTTTTCTGCCAAGCAGTAGGCAATGACAGGACGAAATGTCTCGGTAAATCCAAAGGTCGGATATATCCGCCGATGGAGGAACGGTCTGCCAAGTTCCTGAAGCGTTACTATACGCCACACAACACTGCGCTGTCCAAACTCCTCGTGAGAATAGGCAGGCCTGTCCCGCAGTGGCTCAAAGACGAACTGTCTTCTAACGGATAGCATATCTTTCAACCTAAAAGGTTGGAACGAAACAAGAAAGTGTTACACGGCTTAATCAAAGTCTGTGTCATCACCATCCCTTGACGAGGCCGAGGACGCGGGTCGGCGATATAACGACAGTCCTTAAGTTACAAACTCTGGGCGCGGGTCGCGAGTCGCGCTGTACGCATGTTGTTCTTTCCAAGTGTTTCAATGTGAGAGTATTCTTGTTGAACAAATATCTTTGTCTATCGATTCTTGTAATATAATGTTTTAAAGAGTGATATTAAACGACTTAAAAGTTCTTGATCTGTTTGAACTAGATGAAGAATGATATTATTGTTTTAGTTTAATTTTTACTCTACGTAGGGTGTAGTGAATGACTCTGTGTTCTCAGTGAAACGGTTACGATTCGACTTTGCTTGCCTGATCATGTTGTTTCTTAGCCATATTTATATGGACTGTGTCCGGTGCACTCGTGCGCCGTCTAGGTGCTATTTGTTAGTAGTTTCATTCAACTTGTACATGTTCGGTTATTACGAATTCGTCTTGTTTGTATTAGACATTATTTTGTTTGATTTTTATGCTAAATTGATAACGCTTCGTAATTAGGTATAATTACTATTAATATTTTATTTTATACATACGTCTCAATGGTTGCATAATTATATTTCATTCCACGCTCTAACCGACCATCGCTACACGCTTATTTTATTAATTTTGTTTAATTACAATGTACGTACCTGATGCAATTTGTAAATTTGTAGTTAATTTTGTACGTTTCGTATAGTGTAGGTCTAAAGTTATTTTAACAATCTCCTTGTCTTCTGTGCCATAATTAAAAGTGACGCAAGTGGCACTGACATATATTTTGTTTTAATTTAATTATTATTTTTATGTTTACTGATATTTTGACAATAGAACAAAACACTAGTCTTTTATTTAAAGCGGCAAAATCACACTCATTGAACTAAAGCACAAATGGTTAGTTCCTGTTTGACGAACTATCAAACACTAGTGCATACCATACAATACATACATCACATCCATTTTATGTTCAGTTACCGAATTAGCCGTAAGAATTTTTAATATACATATTAAAGATGTCGCGTTATATTTTAAATAAATGATATCAATGAAGACCCAATGAAGGAAACATAAATGTATTTGGTATATATTTTGATATGCATAAATTTATTGGCGAGTTAACTCGACAAGGAAGATGAAAGTTTTTGTAAACTGATTCATTATAGAACGTTTCTTACTCTTTGTTGTAATAGATGTCGGTACTTAAAACTTGTAAAAATTCTTTTCTCGTGAGAAATACATAGAAGAGTACAGAAAAAATAAATAATACGAAATCGATATTTGAATATAGCGTTAAATATTAATATTTTTATGGTACCATACGTTAATTATCGTTTTTTGTTTAATGTTTGTCGAAAGACTTCATATTAAAATTTATATTCAAACTTCTGATGTTCTTGATATATTGTGAAGATGTGTGTTACGTAGAAAACGGCCTTACAGTGTTTAGAAGCGAGCTATGAAACTTGTTACGGTGTTGCAATTTGTATCATGGATCCTTTACATCAGTCATTGTGACGAGAACGCAGTTCTCTATATTATGTTTTACTTGGCAATATCAAGTATCATTTATCAGTGTGAAATCAATTAGATAACGCCCATATTCATTTCCCATCATAGTTATTTTATTTAAAATATCGTTGTTAACGATATGTACAGCCAATGACTGCTCTTAAAATGTGTTCTTTATAAGAAATTAATACATCACTTATTTTATTAAATGATTTAAACCTCGACTGTGTGTTTGTGTTCAACCCTCTCACAACTTCGTGCCTGTTCTTCCGTATTAGGCAATTAAAATTATTAGCTGTGTAATGGCCCCTACAAACGGGTAGATAACGGCTTGTATCTGCACTCCTAGACCGTTAAACTGAGACATGTAGATATATTGGATCTCTTAAATATCCTTCCGTATATTTGCAGTAATACGTTACATTGCCAGGCGAGTGCAATTCTGAGGAGATACAACCTAACCGCCCCCGAGCGCCTTGAAAAATGTATTACCCATTGCTACAGCATTGTTCGATAGTCGATACGGAACGCCCGCGCCGGGAAATATGCTCGGCCATAAGTTGCGGTATCAATATGTGCATATTTAAACAAAAGAAACGCATTAGCTGCACTCTTTGTTCCGTATTCTTGACTTTAAATGTGTAGAATAAGAACAAGGAAAAGTCGTCTGTAGACAGCATGACTGGTTAGGCACTCGACATCTGAAAACCATGAACTCTGATTA
Source organism: Amphipyra tragopoginis (assembly GCA_905220435.1). Taxonomy (NCBI): domain Eukaryota; kingdom Metazoa; phylum Arthropoda; class Insecta; order Lepidoptera; family Noctuidae; genus Amphipyra; species Amphipyra tragopoginis. Next base: position 10,364,274 of record HG991997.1, on the reverse strand, counting down.
TCATTCTGCACAACTTTTACTATAGGACAAACACTGAACGAGACGCGACCCGACGATACTGGAAGAAGCCAGTGATTTCGCGCTACGCCACGCGCTGCCGCGAGACGCATCGCAACGTCGCGAGGCGCATCGTAAAATCGTTGACAGCACGTCGCTTTGCTGCGTAGCGAGACGCGTCGCGGCGCCGCGGAACGTGTCTACATTCGCCGCGTGCCCCCGCCTCGCCACGTCCACCTGTAGTCTGCCATTTGCAAGCGCATGAACGGCGGCCTCAGGCTGCGCCTCGCGGCGTCGCGCGTCGCGAGGTGCAGCGGTGCATCGCTGCTACTCGGGGCGTGCAAGAGCAACGCTTTATCGTGGCGCTGCATGGTGCAACGTATTCCGAATTCTCACAATGAAATGTGTATCTTTTCGTATAGTAAATAAAGTTATATGTTGAGTCGCTCTATTAAAATGTGCGCGCAGCGTCGCATCGCGTCGCGTTTCGGTGTGAACTGACACTAAGCCAACAAAAACGTTAATTTGGTAACAAGTTATTCTACTACGCTGATAGCTAAGGTAAAAAGAATATCAGTCCAACACGAATGGCGTGACGAATTTCCATATTGAATTGTCAACGTTGATTATTTAATGTCGCAATAGAAAGAAAATATTGTCATTGCCTCTTTTTAACAAAATATATTCTCAAGGCAGACATTTTCTGTGTACCTGAGCCCCTAATGAGTTCCTGGAAAAAACTGAAGGTAATTTTATATTGTAAGTAGGTATTTGCAGGTAGATACTGGAAATTCTCGACTATTATAGTACAGGGAAATATTGTAAAGAAGGAGGTATCTTATTTATAATGGTAAGTTTTGTCACGAAATATTACGAGAAGTAATGAAATGGCATTCATGATCAAAGTTTGGCATGCCGCGTTAAACTGGAGTTTTTGGTTTAACGTGGGGCGACTGCGAGTGACCCTTCTTTGGCTGGAGACTCTTCAGGTCTCACCAATAACTGCCCGGTTACGTATGAAGGGTCCCCTAGGACCACCTACAGTAGTCCAAAAGAAAAAAAAAAGAAAAAGAGTGACCCTTCTCCCTACGAGGGTGCCAATTATGGCCGAAAACTAAATTGCTTAGGTACCTATAACATACCTACACCAAACAACGGCTACATTAATTTAATAGTCATTATTGTAAAAGACACAACAACATAATCGGAGTGATTCTATCATTACAGTTATAGCTATTAGCGGTATATCAGGGTTGCGAGCAAGGTAAATGTAGTAAATAAAACCAACGGACTCTCCACCACTGAGAGTGTATTTGGGTTAGTGTTAGTAACATGAACTAGATCACAATATACTTTACAAAATTATTACAAAATCAAAATAAGGACTAGCTAGTCAGATATAAAAGGTCTGACTTCTGCAGCTGATGAACACAGAATGCTCCGCTTCGTTTTTTGTTTTATTGGACAGCTTTAGGTGGTCCTAGGGGACCATTTCTACGTAACCGGGCAGTTATTGGCAAGACCTGAAGGGTCTCCAGCCAATGGGGGGGGGAGTAAAATACTTAACCTAAGCTAACTACTTGTACTACACTAACATCATGACTACCTGCAACAACAGCACTAAGGGCGACCCCTAGTGGGACTCGGACCTCGGCTTAAAAATAAAATAAACAAGTTTTTTTTTTATGTATCATTTTAATTTTATTCAAAAAAATAGTAAAAAAATATATTATAACGTTTAAAAATAATATAAGGAAGAGGATTTAGTGACACCTTCCAAAAAAATGGTGGAAAATATATTCCCTTTGTCTTATTAGGGGTTGAATAATTATGTTATAATGAGGTATAAATTATAAGAAGGTTTTACGGTTTTGTTGACCAAGATCCTAAAACAAAGATACTAAAAAAAACACTAGCAGTAAAATAAATAATACCTACTACTAACATTCCCATAAATAAATCGTGCACACTTCGAACTTCGCATAACATAAACTAAATTTTTCAGCAGTTAGCTATTTCCATCCGATAGAGTCAGGGAAAGTTCGGAAACGCTTATTACGCCTATAAGTGAACCTACCTACATTAGCAAGAAAGCACGTATTCCGCCCTAGTTCCGAACTAGCATTAGAGTTTCGATTGGATAGACTAGATACATGTGTATACGTAGGCAGAGCAAAAAGCATGTAACTTGTAAACTGAAATGTACAATTGACTCGTGTTTTAAGTCATAAGAACGTAGCGTTTTCAATGCCCATATTTTATAGTAGATTGTTCCACCGAACGCAAAGTGAGTTTTTAATGCACGAGTGTTATGTTGGTGCCCGAGCGCATGCGAGGGCACTAAATTAACACGAATGCATTAATTACTCACTTAAGCAAGGTGCGTAATCTACTTTTCTTTCAACTACCAATCTACCTACCGTGATAAAATACCCATAAAACATTTTTTTAAACTTTTCTTGCTAAACATGAAGTATCAAAGTTTTACAATGCATGCCATTTGTTTTTTTTTTCACCAAGTCTGTTTTGTTTAGCTGATTTTTATTTTCAGCCAGTATCTTTTTGATCTAATGCATACATTTTATATTAAACTTAATGGGATACATTAAACATCTGTGGTAAATTTAGGTAAATAAAAAAAAAACAGTGCATTAATGTAAAACAGAGCAATAATGAGCACATTTCTGCACTGTTTTGGTTCTAAGCAAAAAATACGTCCTTTGTGATCGGTTTTGTAGTGATTAATGATTACTACGTAGTTGAAAGAAAAAATATTAACATCACAACTGTACAATCGCGGACTTGAAATGTTTACCACCCTAAAGTCTATAATTGCTTGCACATTACTTTTTCATAAGGTCAATATGACAAGTTGATATGACATCTTAAACCTTATTGCGCACAGTGTGTGAAGGAATCGACTTTGAAATCTGATAAACATTTCCAGTCCGCGACCACACCTATTCCCCGAAGGTTTGGGCAGAGGTTTATAGTAAATCCTCATTTCGTCGTTATGTTTAAATCCCATATTTTTCTTTCATAAGAACCTTCTCCTAACAATTACGAACACAACAAAAACAAATTGCGTAATCGGTCCAGCCGCTCACGCGTGATGCCGTGACCAAGGGAAATAGGGATTCATTTTGATATACATAGATAGATTACATAAAAACCATTTTAAAAAATAATCATCAAAATCGCATTAAATTAGCTTGAGAGAATTTAAGTAAATAAATTAAAAACGGTGCTTGCAATATAATTTTTACAGCAGCATTTATTGATTTAAATAAAAACTAAACAACGTTTTCTCCAGACAAAGAAGAGACCTAGAAGTAGGTAACGTATTTTTTCTATGAAGCGAAAAGGTTTTAAAACATAGACTTTTTGCGTCAGTCTTGTCCTTAATATTAATAAAACTACAATGGTACACTGCACGCAATCCAATCAACATGATGGATATTTATTTGATTAAAAGAGTTAAAACCAAGTTAAGTGTTTCCGTGGCTATGAGTTATAGCATTCAAGTCCCTGAACGGCAGCGTACTGTAAGTTAGCTGAAGAAGCAAGCTCGCATCATAGCTTTTATCTTAAAATTACGACAGTGATGGATGACTGGTGCCTACATAATTCATTTATCTGCGATTAAGGGTCGGCCGCCTGATGCTCGGCTGCTTCATCAAACTAGCTGTAAATTGACACGTTAAAATGTTGTTACGCTAACGTCTTACGTCGTCGATGTGATGTTCCTGTTGGCACTCTCGTCGTTGCTTCATAAGTTATACAGTAAGTAAGACTGTAACAGTAAGATAACAGGAGACTAATTCTACCCATAAAACCATTGACAAATCGTAACCAACTGATGTCTAAATCAAACATTTTGGCAGTTTTCGTTAATTTTAGCAATTAAGGCATGTCTTCACTAGTAAACATTTTGTTGATAAACACTAATTAAGAAACAAGAATCTATTTACGTGTTATTATTTAAGTTATTTTATTTTATACTAGCTTTATTAGACCGCGGTTTCGCTCGCGTTAAAAAAACTGTTAACATACCACTAAAGTTTCTATAATAATATAATTCAATCATGATTCGAAAGACACGTGGTGCCATCTATTATCGTTATTGTTGTTTTCCTCAAGAACAGTACTTTTGTTCGGGATGAAAGGTACCCTATGTCCGTATCTGTACACCTGACAACGTAAATGCAAAATTTTAGGATGATTGGTTCAGTGGTTTAGGCGTAAAAAGGTAACAAACAAACTTACTTTCGCATTTATAATATTAAGTTAGGATTAGAATATTACTTAGGATTAGGACATTAGTTAGGATTAGGATATTAGTTAGGATTAGGATTTTGAGTGGCAAAAACAAGACATAAACATGCGATTACAGCAATCGCGAGTGATTTGCTGTTATCCATCGCAGAGTTCCATTGTCTATCTGATCTTTACCAAATTAAAATAGGACCACCTTAGGAGAATACTCTATCAAACAAAATAGTGGGGAGATGCCGCCACAATAGAATCATTAAAAGTTCGATTCACAGTAGGCGAGAAGATTTCACAGAACGACGTAGGTACACATCGAATTGAGAACCTCCTCTTTTTTTTGGAAATAGGTTAAAAACACTTACATGGTACCTAAGCCTGGAACTCGTCTCCAACAGATTTTTTACTAATGAATTTAACGAACACTCAAAATATTTGGTTTGTATGTTGTTTGTTTGCGATTCATAAAAGTTTATTGTTATTAAAATTAGCCCACAGTTTCTAAACAAGGTAAATTATGTTTTCAAATGAGTTTTCAAATACATTGGATGGATATTTTGCGGCTCTTAGGATCTAGCATTCGATTACAAAATTCGGTAGAATGTAATAACATGGCGTACAGCTTAAGATAAACCTACAGATTTTCTCGTTAGCTTTATTTATTTATTTATAAATATCTCTATTGTACCAAAAGAAAAATAAAAGTACAATAACAATTCACATTATGAAAGAAATATGGTGTGGTAAATCCCACCCTACGCTATACAATTTGTAGGAAAAATGCATTGCCACGACAACTTTCATAACTATAAAATTGCGAAGTAAATCCCCTTATAACAATTATATTTGCACTAACCGTAACAAAATTAGACGTACAAGAAAACTGTACCCAGTTATTTTTATGAATAAACGGATTTAATAAAGGCAGAATAAAATGAAATTAAGCTGGCTAAAGCATTTTACATAAAGCGATATTAACTCTTTCCCGGGCGTAATAAAAATGTCTTAGAATGTGCACGGGAGCGCATTTGCATCAACCAATTATATGGAGAGCGGTATTACTCCGTGTTATGTACCTAGATGTAGTTGGGTACGAGACATTTTGCCATTTTATGATGTGACGACGCCAGCGAGCTTTATGACAAAGACCGAGATAACGTCGCTCCAAATTCCGAAATCTTTGGTCTGGTCTGTATGCTTTACGGAGTTGCAATACGGACTGCAGACTACTTGCATTCAAGAGTAGTATTTGGAAATAGGTGAGAGGCGCCATCGCGCGGTGCCGACTGTCTAGTATTTGTTAGTGCTGGTGATAACGCGATTTTGACGAGCTCCTCGACCTACCTTGAAGTTTTCTATCAATTTAAGATGTTCGTGTGATCATTACCTACTGGAAATGCGCTGGGATGCAGCCATTGCGAGGAAATCGAAAAGTTCAGTTCAAGTTTAGATACGTAGGTATGTACAGTCAGCGTCAAATACATCGGGACGAACAAACTGTTCAAAATGATCCGCACAACTAAGGGCCGATTTTTCAATCACCAGATAACTTTTATTTGAAGAATAATTTTGACATTTTGACAGCTTTTGTATGGAAAATATGTCAAACCGCTATATTTATTCCTTAGATAAAAGTTATCTGACGATTTAAAAATCAGCCCTAAGAAAATTAAATTATTTCTCAATGATACAAGGGATGTTTCACAATGAACACAGTACACGACAACTATCATTCTGACAAGAATTTTATCGCATTAAAATAAAGTTTAATTTCTTAGTTGTTTAGGTAATTATGCAGTCTGTTCGTCCCGATATATTTGATGCTGACTGTAAAAGTGAAATATTAGGTACCACATCACATGAGTATTTCTTCTCTCCATAAATCTCAAAGTGCTTAGTCATGGCGACCTATCTAGAAATTTCGTCTTTCCCAATACATCGAAATAAACTTTCGGTAAATAACGAACTGGAAAATTGTGAGCAAAATAAATACATTTTAACAGAAATAACAAAGATGTTCAACGTTAATTAATACGTTTCTGTAGCCATTGTTTACGAAAGCAAATTACATAGATAAAGCAATTTTATTTTGAATCAAGCGTTATTTTTTTAAGAAAACGCGCAACAACATGTTTCTTCGGAATCCATTATTGCAGTTAGGATCGCAATTCGATGTCTAGGTTTAAAGTTAATCAAATGTGTTAATTACTCAAGTGTGTATATGAATATTCAAAGGTTCAAAGGTGATATACATAGCATAAAATAACATCATGCTTGTATTCCCCAAAGGGTTGTGCAGAGGTTTCTCCGTTATGTTTAAGGGTGATAGTTTTCCACCAGATTTTTTTGCTACGCAAAGTTGCTATGGATGCGTTTGATACCCACCAATCATATTCATTGGTCCACATAGCATAGCACTGGTGGAAACTGATTCAACTAAGCTACGTTTTTTAAATGGAAGGATGCGTGCTGTTGTCACGCTTAGCGGGTTAAGGGTGGCTTGAGGAGTCAACCCTTAACGAGCATGTGCACATAAAATCAGAATCTAGCAAGAAGCAGGAGTAGGTATACTTACATAAGAATATTAAGGAAAACACTTTTAACCATACAATAATATATTTTATAATAGTTATAAATTAGTTTAGTTTACAGGGCGTGGTTCTTTAGACAATACGATACGAGGAGTCCAGGGTCTTCAGGTGTAGTAGGTAGTACTTAACTAGGCGGCTGCTGAGGCGCGAGAGAGGACGGAGTGCAGCGTGCCGGCCCTTTTATAGGCGCACCCCGCTAGTCGCCACCGCTGCACCGTCACATTGTGGATGCGTGATATGGATGCGAGCCATGGATGCGTGCTTTGGATGGTTGCAAGAGATGTAGCCATGTGCAGAGCAGTGTACCTACAATAGGCACGCGTTTGTCACCGAAAGTAGACACGCATTTTCATAGCACATCTTACTCGCTCCGCTACATAGCTTAGCATCAGTGGGAACGGTCACATAGTTTCGTAGCTAAGCTTTTATATTCGCGCAGCATAGCTACATAGCACATCTCTGGTGGAAACGCACCCTTAGTCCCATGTAATGTGCCCATTGCTATCAACAGGGCACAAATCCAGACTCCGGACTGCTATTGAGAAATTCTACACGGAAAAACCCAATAACACTTTGATCAACTTGGGGATCGAAACCAAGACCAGCAGTCGCATCTAGACTGCCTCTTTGGTCTAGTGTATATATTCTTATACAGGCTGTTAACAAATTCTTATGTATTATAAGTATGTATTTACAAAAAAAAAAAAGTATATAAGTATTGTATCCATATTACCTAAGTGTCTATTATTGGTATAAATTGCCCCGCACGGGAATTAGCCTGATTAAAATCAAAAAATAAATATCTTTTTATTTCATGCGGTAGGGGTAAGTGATCGTATCTAAACCACTTAATAAGGATTCAGAAAAAAAATCTTTTTTTTTTTTTTGCAAAAAAATGTTTTCATCCCCTTGAACATTTCGATGCCACGCATAAATGAATGAAAGCACGGCGATGTGGCTGGCGGGCAATACTAACGTGACATCGCTCTTTGCAGTAAGTTAACTCGGGGCTCTAAAATGATTCAGCAATAGAAAACTAAGATTTTTTTTCAATTTTTTTTCTGTTGATTTTCAAAAAATTCCCTTTTAGGGTTAATCTGTGTCACCAGTAGATCACGCGGTTTAAAGAAATTACACGAATTCGTTAACACGCTGTATAAGGTGTTAAAAAATCAACTCTAAGAATTTTGTGGGGTTACTCGGTATCGAAAATTGAACAACTTTCGTTCTACCTACAACTTTTCGAAATTCGCCAATTTTTTTATGGCTGTCCATACAATTCAACTAAAAGAGAGTTGATTTTTTAACACCTTGTATAATAAATGCCAACGCATGTTTTGTGGCGCAATCTACAGTTGTACGATAGAAGGATGTCCAACAAACAATATCTAAGTTTGTGTCGCTTTGTCGTAATATTTGCCAAGACTCCGAAAGCCCCGGCAGAGTTTGAGCGACTTCTCGAGCTTATTACTATTTGTGTTGCCAAGATTCCCGTCTCCTACATTTTGTGACGAAGGTATCCGTCTAGGAAGGCGTGCCGCGCACACAATGTTCTTTTAGGTGTCATATATTCCAATATGACTTCAAGTTTTTATGTGCTTTGAAAACAATATAGTGGTTATTATGAATAAGTGTCGTCCTTGATTAAAAATGGAGTTTGAAAATGTAAAAGTTCGCGTATTATGAAGCTAAGTAATGGCTATAATCTTCTCTCACATAAAAAACCTCGACGAAAGCTCCCATTAAACATCTCCCGAATATAAAAAATAACGAAACGCACGTAGTACTAAGTCGCGTTCACTTTATTTTGCAACGTATCGGGCGTTGGAATGAACGGCATGTGTTTCTGTCACACTAAGTAAGAATAATAGGCGCTCATAAATCAGTGGCATCTTCACGTCGTTTTGAATACTCACAAAAGATGTCAACTCCTCGCTAAGTGTGACTCCATTCGAGACAAACGGGCACGAGCAACCCCAATTGTGCTGTATCGTGTTATTTAATTTCGTACAACAAAGGTTAAAGTGAACGCTTCGGTCTTTTGGTAAAGTTAAAGATTCGTAGCACAATGCTACGATATTGCATTGTCGTAGTATTGTGTCTACAGGCTGCCGTAGACGTTGCTACGACGCCGAGCACGACGTCCTGAAATAGATTACCGATTACGTCGCCGCCAACATAGTTGGTTTTTACCTTACACCTATTCTACATTATTCTTTGAAAGTATATAAGCAAACAGGAACATAACTAATTGGAGAATCAGATATTAATCATGACCATTATCTTAATAGTAGCTGAAACTACATAACAAAAACCCTAACATATTTAATCAATAAACGCAGAATTTTCCACTACTATTATAAACTGCAGGTACAGTGTGACCGCGTTAACGGTTATTAAGTGCAACATAAACTTTTGAAGCGTCGATCCGGCTAACCGTCGGTGACACCTATCAAACCAGTGTCAGTTTAGTTCACTAAACGCAAACCAACCGTAAACGTACTCCAACGAGATTTAATTTTTGGAACACATATTTGTACAAGAGTACTCCCATACTCGTATTATATGGAGTTTCGTAATACGCTTGATATTGGAATGATTGAAAATGGAAATTAAAGGAATATTTTATCTCGTTAAAATATATTCAGTTATCTGCCTTTATTACAAGGCTGATTGAAAGATTTGCTATGAAATTGTGAATAAATAGGTATTTCTCATTATTCGTGTTTCCATGTCGTTTTCTCATTGTAATATCAAAGAGGGCGTTTTGTATAGGTAGGTATTGAAGGTAGGTATAAAATTAAATCACAACACAAACGAGTTTTCCCCACAACCGCGGAGTTCAACCGACGGAAACTTTTACCTCAGAATTACTAGCAGCTTTAATTCAAATATGAATATCAAAGTAACAAATATGCTTGTAAAATATCTCAAACCGTGTTCTTATGAACTCTTACTTATTTGAAAAGTAACAATACAATTAGGAACGATATCTGAAGTCTTATTGTTTGATACACAATATTAACATAGCAAAGCTTGATTTCTCAGAAACGAAAGTAAAACGAACCACGGTATTTTATCCTTACGAATATTTATGTTGATTCAATTGATCCCAGAATATCAAATTTATATTGCCTGATGAGAAAATGAAATAGCTATCATCCAAATATTTATTTTTCTCTGGTATAGAAACTCAAGTACTTATCGTCACACAATGGGATGAAACGTACAAACTCCTGTCAGATGTTCCATTTGTTACAAATCAATCACATTTAAAACAGCATCCAAAGTTTGTTACACGAATTTGTCTGTACGCCAATTAATCTGAAACTCAAACTGAACAGAAATCCCGAGCGAGGTGACGTAAAGTCGAATCAAGCCTTCTGCCAAAAAGTTGTGATGAAAGTTGTTATTGTAGGTACGTCGGAGTGCGGCCGGCCGAAGGCGAAACTTGCGCGGCTTGCAAGCGTTTATTGAGCGGAAAGCGAGCGAGGCGAGCGAAGCGGGCCAGTTGCCGACTGCCGTCCGCCACCACCTAGCTGTCTAACTTTATTTTGTTTTGAAGTTTCGCGTTTACTTTTTGTAATAACAGGTAACAGTTATCCCGCGTCCCTTAATTAAGCACCGCGCTGCGCCAAATATGAAATCTTGCTTCCCGTTAACATTAACGTATTCAGGTTGTAAAAATTGATTTTTCAGAACATTGAAACACAAATACTGTTAGGAAAAAGAAGCAATTTCGCGCGTCCCTTCTGAAGGCGAGGACTCTTATAAACATCGGGGCACCGGCAAACTGCTGGTGCCGTAATCTCCCGAAAACATAAAAGCGTATGAAAACTTTAGTGTCCAATAAATTTTGTCAATACAGGCGAGACCATGGTATAATATTTTAACAAACAACGTTTTACCCACAATAGGCAATGTTTTAGCTTGGAAATCTTACAATGCTAAGTACATTATACTTACATTATGCTTAGTAATCATCTAAATACTAGATGATTCTTGCGTTTAATTAACATTATACTCTCTACGTTTATGAATATAATATTCATATAAACAAAATGCATTTATTTATTTTAAATGTTTTTAAACTTTCGCGATTTGTACACATTGTATAAGTATAGATCGCGAGTAGTCCCGGTCTATACTTTTATTTATTTTATTATTTAGGTTCAAAATTAGTACAGAGGCGGACTTAATGCCTTAGGCATTTTCTAAATGATCCGTAGAAAACTTTTGCTTTGTTTAATATTACTTATTGATATCACCCCGAAATAATTTTGTTTGCCCTTTCAACATCCCACGCCTGCATAAATTAAAATCGTTGTAATCCCAATAAACCACTAGTAGCAAAATTATACTAGCTACGCGTTTTAAATGGAAGTAAAATCTCCATTTAATGTAGAGAACAGAGAGCTACTATAGCGACGTAGTTTTGCTCCAATTTACCACTGATTTCGTTTGGAGTGTATTTGAACGAGCCACGCGTTGGGCTCGTCAAAGCTATCATTAAGCAAATATTTCCTGACAGTCAGTGGAGGCGAGCGCCACCGGACGCCCCAACGACTCGATTAATTATACTCCTGATCTAATTAGCTGGTTGTGCGATCAATCGGCGCACGCGATGCTGGACAATTTGCATTTTGTTTGATCCCGTTTTTTACGAAGTTAAATATCAATTAATCACTGAGAGCCTCCTCGAATCATGAATTCCCATAATCCCGTAATTATACGAGTTCGAGTTTGAACCTGATGTTCCTAGAAAATGGTGTGTACCTTCGCGAGTAATGAAAGATTTCGACGGAATACAATTTACATACATAACCATGTATATTTCCGATTGTTATTCTGAGTCCGCACTTGTATGGTCCGTGTATCACTTTTCGGATTTTTCCGCCTGAATTTCGTAGGTAGGTATATTAGCCGACGGACAAGCACGTTCACAATTTGCGGCTGCGGATTGGCACGAATGGAGCGTGCGATATCAAAGTTGCGGCGGTATGTAGGTTCGAATATTGGACTCGATTGCCGAATGACGGACCACCAGTGTTCGAAAACCGCAGGAGGCCGCCGCCCGCACCCCCCGCACCGCTCACGCCCTCCACACTATGATTTGTAATTCAATTATGACTAGTAGAGACCGCAATTCTTGCTACAATCGTCCGTTCTCGACCACGGCGCGCAATAAAATTCATGAGACTGTTGTTACATTCATGAGAGGAATTGGGAAAAAATACTGTGTAAATACGTCGGCGATACACGAGAGATGTAGATTTTATGACCGCGTGTCACGAACTCGGCTTGCGCCTCCGCCGTACCGTGAAACACTTCTTCCGTTGTGTATTTTTTTATTTTATCTTACACCCAAAACTTTTCCCGACGTGATACCGGTATTAAGATAACAAGATTTTGAAACATTCAGGGGACGTCTAAATGAAGCAGATCTAACATTTCCCGAAAAATACTGTAAAAGTTTTCTCTTTCTTGTTTCATTAATAATTCAGGAGGCTCAACAAAAGCGGGCCACAGTCTAATTTTATTAAGGGCTAGGAATAAGCACCACCTCTACCTACCACTCTCGTTATTATAATCGTATTATACTGATTTTATTCCATGTTATTACGGTGTAACTTGGCCAGTAATTTTGCGTTAAAGGTAAAAAAACCTTTAAAACTCATACTTTGTTTTTTACTTAGTAAAAATAAAGTATTACCCAAAAACTAGAACACATCAAAATATTATAGTTGCTTGGGGGATAATATGAAATACGCGATAAAATGCTACGAGGATACGTTGGAGCAATAAGATTTAATGGCCTAGCTACAGACAAAGGGTCTGGCACTCTGGCCATAGGATTGAAAAAGGCTTACAGTTTACTTACAGAATCTTACGGTCAACGAAGAAAAATCCTGGAAGAAAATGGATTCATATACCAAAAGCCGTTCGCTAAATCCCCTCTCACAAATAGCTTATATCTCCCAAGATGCCGTGATAAATAAAAGACGAAATTTTGAAGATTTTTCAATTATCTTAAATTAAAGGAGAAAAAAATATTATTTATGATAAGGAACTTTGAGATAGGTCGTACAAAATGGCTCCAAGCTCCTTGCGACGGCAGCTTCATCGTAAGCAAGTGAATTTATTGCTTTGTATCGTGTTTTAATTATACAAGATTTATATTTTTACAGATTTATAGCGGTAGGTACATTTAACGAGTTTTTGAACCAATTTTTAAATAGATTTACGATGTTAGACAAAAAGCTTGAGTTTTACAGTTTGCAAGCCTTCATGTTATCGGGATGATTTGCGTAACAGAAGAGCGTTTAACATGAAAATTGATCTGAGGTTGGAATGAATAATTGAAGATTTTTCATTACTATGTTTGCGAGTGTTACGTGAGTGTATAGGGATTCGATGGAGTTTTTCTTACTATCATTAACTAAAGTTTAACTTTTCTGTTACGCGGCATCTTAGGTAGACGGTTCAAAGCGACGCGAATTGCGAAGCGATCCGATGCGGTGACACGCGAATTCAAGGCGATGCGGTGCGAAGCGGCGGCTTTGTCCTACGAGCTCGCGAACCGCCCACCGCGCGCCGCCGTCATTCAGTAGCACTGTGTGAGTATCATGTCAACTGACCGTTTGCTTCGCTTCGCGCCGCGCCGTACCGCACTCCACGTGCGTTTGGTCACGTAGGCCACTTCAATAGGTATCGACCGTCTGTTGTTTTCGCGTCGCTTCTAGATCGCTCTCGTAGGATACCGCGTTAGAGTCGTATCACAAAATCAAACACGCTAATACACCGTGACTGTTTAATCACTTTACAGTCGAAAACCATGAACTATGTTCATGATTCTGTACAACTTGTGCTATGAAATAAAAAAGAATTCGTGAAAAAAAAATTGCTGTTCCGTACATTTTGTTAAGGGGTCATCCATAAATTACGTCACACGTTAAGGGTGAGGGAGGGGGTCAACAAAGTGTGACATCGTGTGACAAAAGGGGGGACGCGTCATAAGCTTCGTGACGTCACATGTATAAATCTAAAGTATTAAAACTCTAAACTTCAACGCGAACGAAAAAAAAAGCAAAATATTTGACATCACTCCAGGGGAGGGGGAGGGGTCACACTAATGTGACCACCTCTGATAAGGACGGGGGGGCTCCAAATATCATGAAATTCGTGTAACGGAATTTATGGAAGGCCCCTAAGCAACATTGATTATTTTGTTTGGTGTTTTTTTTTTCACGAATTTATCGTTTTTCCCAGAGTAAAAGTTGTACACAATGATGTAAAGTAAAGTGTAAAGTAACTAACTAGTCATACTGTATATTTATCAATGAGATATACCAACCTTTATATAGTAAGTATATCTTATTCCTAGTTCATTACAAAACAGTATTTTCAAGGCAGTTTGTATATTATACGTATAAAAGTAAATGATGGGTTATTTATTGACCATAACGGGGGAAACTTTGGCCGTTAGCGGCACCAAAAATTAGATATTAAGGAAATTTCCTTATAGGTAATGGCTTCAGTCACTATATATCATGTGACTTCGATATTTATGTCCAATGTTTTACTTATATGTTTCATATTTAATGTCTGTTGGCCATCGCTTCTACGAAGAGTTGAAAGTAGCGTGACCAGGTATCCCGATTTACGCGGGACATCCCAATTTCCAGGGACCGTGCAAGCGTCCCGATTGACCCATGATTGGGACGCTTAATGTCCCGATTTTGGGTGATTCGGACTTCGGTCATCAAAAATATTAACACCGCGCGTGCTCGGTTATATTGCATCGCATCTAAGACTTGCATTTGATTTAGTTTTAAAATATTTCTTGATTATTTAGATTTTTTATTATATGAAAACAAACAATAAAAAAGATGGTTATAAAAACGTTGATTATAAAAACCTAATTTGTTTTTAGCTGTACCGAAAACAAATATCCCGATTTTTTCCTGCTGTCCCAAAATTTGCTATACATAACCTGGCAACACTAGTTAAAAAGGTATTTTTATATCATAAATAAAATTCTCAAACGCATTCGTACTTATTTCACAATTTTTCCTCGCTTTGACGCTGCAATGTGTATCTTCTAGTGGTATTTATGCACTGATAGCAAAAGTTCAAAAATAAATAAAAAGCAAATTAATAAGCAGAAATGCAGTCATCTGATTTTCTCACCAGAAATATAACGCTATTTACTATTGAAGCTACGATACACTTCACTGTGTACGAGCTTGCCAGTAAAGCAAGAATAAATTACCTATACATGAACAGTACTCAACAATCAGGCAACTGGCCTACAGTGCCCAAAGGACCATTCAGAAATTAATGCCATTAATACCAGACACTTAGCAATTTTCCTTTTTGCAACATTTTCCCATCATAAAAGGTTTACAACGAGTCTGCGGCAGTTTGTTTGGTGAAACAAAAATGTCCGTCGCCTGTGCATGTAGCTAACAGAGATTAAGAGTTGAAACATTGTGGCCAGTCGTAATAACGCTCTTATTTACTGTGCTACTCGATGTTCTACGTAACGGGCATTAGTCAAAATTGCATTGAGTATTCATAGGTTAATTGGGCTGTTGTTTGTTTAAGTTGTGCGTAATAATAAAAGTAGATTGGTGTCAATTCTGTTGTGCACAAACTAAACAGAATTTATTGTATTGCCATCTTTTTCACTGTAACAAAATAAGAAAAAGACGGACGTATTAAGAGCTATAATAATAAATTCTTTATTATCAGGCTACTTAGGCCCATAGATATATACCTTACAAACTAACATATATGTATATTATAATAATACATTTTTATTAGTATAGAAACTTAAGCCTATGTTAGTAAAACTTCACTTGAGCACTATGTCATTGTGCGATCATATGGCACTTGTCCACGGAAGCGACATACATATATAGGTACATATATATACATATAAGTTGAACTAAAATTAGAGAAAACGTCGACATCGTGTCAACTAAAAAAAACACGGCGTAAATTAGTTTGATATCTCGAACTTATTTCTTTTATATCACCGTCCTTTTCTGTCTGTTAGTAAAATATAGTAATTCTCTCATTGTACCTAGTTGGTGAACAAGAGAATCACCACCATTGGTTGCTGATAATTTGATGATGATTTTGTATCCCCAATTTATCTAAATTCACGACAAGCCTATTCAGATCTAGGGCGAAAAAGCGTTACAAAAATAGCATATATATTTTTTTTTTTTTTTCTTAATATTTATTCTAAAAGTTGAACAAACTGTCGAGTCAACATTTAATGCTTTAAAAACATTGCGAGCATCAAAGTACAATACAAATACAGCATCGAAATGAATAATCGTTCAACCAAACTGTAACCGCACTGATATTTTCAAACTTTCTATCTCAAACAATGTTGTTCCGAACTCCTCTTACTCCAATCGATCTCTAAACTAATCGCAATTACAAAACTTGCAAGTCATCTTCAGCAACACTGTGCCTCTTTGGAACAGCGATATATCTTTCAAATGTCCTTTTTATAGCACTCAGATTTAAAATGTCCTTTTTGGAGTACAACAATTTGGTTCAAACGATATTGGATAAAATATCGGTTTATGTTTTAGTGAAATATGAAAGTTGCAGCTACAGAATATTTTTGATCAACAGCACGAAATGTTGATACGAAAATTTTACGGCTCATTCACACGAAGACGATTCGTTTTTTTTTGACGAATCGTCTTTTTTCACGATTCGTTTTTTTTTTTGACGGCGGCTATTCTTTTTAAATGCCCGTGTTCACACGCATCACGAATCGTGAAAAAGTCGGACACGTCTTAAATCACGTATCGTCTTTTAAAAAACACGTTCGTCAAAAATAAAAACACGAGTCGTGAATTTTTTGTGACGTGTTCGATGGTTCATCCAAGACTAAGAATCACGAAACCAATGTGAACATCAATTCGGATATTTTGCCGAATCGTGATAAAACACGATTCCATATGCAATGTGAACGTCCATCCGTCATGACGTATCGTGTTTTATGACGAATCGTGAAAGACGGAACCCGTGTGAATGAGCCCTTACATAAACTAGTTATGTCTCTTTCTCCTTTATTCATAGCAAACACATATAAATTATGTTTTTAAATACATATGAATAAAAAAAACAATATACATTTAAAAACATAAAAAATAGGTATCCCACCGGCATTGGGAACAGGGTCCAAGCTGCCGGCAGTCAGGGCTCCAGAGAAAGAAACCTTCTCACTATACGTGCCGTGTCAAGGAGTACTGCTTTCTGTATCAAGCCCATGATCCAGCCGCCCAACGAGAGCCTCATGAGATGTTGATCGAGGCTCTTGGCCATTAGGCCATTAGCCGTAACGACTATTGGCACAATGGTTGCCGAGTCCACATCCCACATGTTGACAACCTCGTGTGTTAAGTCAAGATATTTAATTTGTTTATCTTTTTCAGCTTTCACGAAGTTTCCATCATGCGGGATGGTAAAATCAACAATCATTGTGCGGCGTTCTAATCGATCTATCACCATTAGACAGGTTTATTGGCGTTATGTCTCTTTATTATTACAATTAGTTATTTAAGCTTGCTAGGTACGTTGTATATTGCGCAATAATTGTTTATGTATTATTACGCACAATGCATACAATATCAAGGACTAAAAACAATGAAACTTTGATACTTACGTAAATTTTGATGTGAAATTAATAAATAAAACTAGAGTTGTTCCCGGTTCCATAGAACAGTATCATATGATTTATCAGACTGTTCTATTCTTAACTTTTCTACCAACCAACCGCTATAACACGAACTTAAATCGAGCTCTAATTCCGGCGAGGTCTCGCAAATTACAAGCACCAGGCCTCCCACATAAATCCAACCTTTTCAAGTTAATAAAAATGATTTAAGCACGCATTAAAAGGATCTTTTTCCCGCTGAGAACACGGAATTTATAATGGTAATAACTTGGCCGATTGTCCCGTAATTACGTGTTGTACATAGAAATATTCACGGCGATACGGTTCGCGGGTGAGGGTTAACCTTTACAAAAGACTTGATAATTATAATCGTTCGAGAACAAATTCCGCGTTTACATTTCTCGCGCTTCCGAAGCGGTTTAATTTCGCAGATTAATAACTGGGATATAAAAGTAGTGGCGCAAACAATAGTGGGGGGTTATAGCGTGGACCGTTAACCGTACAATTGCGAGTGGTTGTCCCCCGGATATATCCGCCGCGATTCATCCGCTACCAAGAAAATACTGCCGCCCGTTCATTGTACGAGTACTTTGACTTGCTTTAGTAGGTTTTATTGAAAATTATTGTACCTAGCCCATCTGCAGAAAGCTCTACTATATTTTTAAAGGAATACCAACGATTTATTATAACCTACCGAAAAGCTTTCTAACAAAGAATAAATTCACCGAAGATTTAAAAACGTACTCGGATTCTACAACTAATTTTCACCTAGGTATACCATAATCAGTAAAGCATGAGATAAAATGTCAACAAACAGCTACCCACTTTTCATTTAATTCCTTTGTTCGGAGGTGTCAATTACAAGAAATACAATAGCGATAATTTTAGAGTGGGTAGTATTTTGTTTACATTTTGTCTCAAGCGCCTGTGAATGTGGTACCTATACCTGTTATCAGTATTGACATTAATTCACCTCATTATTAAATCACGTTAACACAATGACAGTCTAAAATTCATGAATAACTTACAACGTAGATAATAATTTAGACGGTCAAGCATAGATTGAAAGCACTTTGATAACAAATGACCCTCATAATGTGCGCGGCATAAATTCACCAAGGTAATTGTCCAAATCACTGTCATTCTCTAATGACAAAACCGTTTGTCCTCCTGATAGGTCAATTAATATCAAGTTTAAACTTAATATTGATTTAATATTATCGTACGTTTGGGCAGTGTGGGCTCTGGAAGCCAATTGTACTAATAAAATGGTTAAAAATCGGATAATAATATATTCTTTATCATCAGGCTACTTAGGCCCATAGATATATACCTAACAAACTAACACACATATTATAATAATACATTTGTATTAGTATAGAAACGTTAGTAAAACTTCACTTAAGCACTGTCGTTGTGCGATCGTGTGGCACTTGTCCGCGGAAGCGACGGAACACCACTCCCTCCGGCCAAAAGTTCTCCTCCATGACGAGGTGCAGAAGACACTTTGGTACTCGCACCACAAACGCCTTGAAGTTGGCGTTACGGCGCGATTTCAGCTGCTGCACTCTCACCAAGGACTTGGCCTTTTGGCGTACATACTCCACGATGTCCTCCGCATTAGTGGTGTAGTATATGCGGGAAATGTACACCGGATAATAGACTGATGAAAAGATTACCCAGTCAGCAAGGTTAAGTAGCCTAGGGTGCGCCGGACGTACTTAAGTATGGTCGCTAAGTAAGTGGAGTGGAGTAAGAAACATTCAAACAGCTTCACAAAGTTGTCAAACGGCTGTGGTTGAGCTGCGCTTCAATTGCGATTTTAACGATTTTGTTAGTAAAATGAGCTCCTGGTTAAAAATAAGTCCCACACATAAGACTCTCTTCACTGGTGGGGAAGAGCAAAATGAGTTTTTTTTTTTTTATTTCTTATCTTTCGTTGAGACAGAGATTAGATGAGATTACGCGAGGATGATTAGTGAAAACATCCACCTAAAAACAAAGAAATCTCTGCTTATCTGTTGATTGTGGCATTATGAATTCCCTATAGTCATTGTAGTGACTTATAGTGGACTTCTACGGTTCTGCTGACTACAATGTAACTTATCCAATTTACAACGAATGATGCTCTTTTACGTTAAACTGTAATACAAAAATATTATCATCCTCCCTCAACGTATGAGCGTATTAAAACTTAATGAGATTTTCCGAAACTAAATTATGAGAAGAAAACGTTATTTCATATTTGCATAATCTTTACATTATGAAGATGAAATTCACACAACGATGACTCCAGCAACGATTTCGGGGACTATGATTAATGACATAATTAGCCATTAAAGAAGAATTTTCTGAAATTTACTCCTTGGTGGTGGTTGCATTAAATAAATGGGTATTTTTGGTTGGGTTGTCTGGTAGATATCGCTATCAGCGATAACTACCAGACCGCCATTGTACCCTTCAATGTATGTTGTTATATAAGAGCTGTGTTACAATTTGGTGTAGGTACAATAAAGTATATTTCATCTATCTATCTATTTTTCTTAATTTTGGGAGGATGCGAAGTTTGTAGTCTTAGAATTTAAAATCTTGTCTCAATTCAATCACCACGTTTGTAAATATGTATACCTAACTAAAAGACATGTCTATTTAATTTATATCTGCAGAATAACATGGGTACATTGAAATTAGTAGCTACAACTGCATTCGCATAGCAAAATCGCTACATTTCAGTCAATAGTTAGGCTATAAAATAAACTATATTTAATACCTAACTAAAATGCATAAATATCCAAATTTTCAGATCAGAGTTTTCATTTACACCATAAGATTGAAATGATCTATACAAATAAAAAGAAAAGTCCTGACTGACTGACTCATCAACGCCCAGCCCAAACCCTTGGATCTAGAAAGCTGAGACTTTGCACAGAGGTTCCCTTTATAATGTAGACAAGGAATAAGGAAGAATTTTTAGGAATTCAACCCCTAAGGGAGTTAAATAGGGGATGACAGTTTGTATGGAAAATCGTCACATAACGGGTTCTAAATTTCATGCAAGCGAAGCTGCGGGCAAAAGCTAGTATCCAATAAATAGAGTAAACTCGCCACCGTAACATTTTAGTAATACCGGTATCGACAAATTTCAGGTTTAAAGCACCAATGACAGCTCGTTCACGATAGAGCAATAGAGTTAGCGGGCACGGAGATTAGTCTAATATAAACTCACACATGTCTACATACACATAGGATTGCTTCTACATCGCTCTTTGCCCATGTCCATTGTAGACTAAATAGACTGCAGTCATGCCCTAACTGGCTAGTCTTGGTACTATGTATACATCGTAGATTGCTCTACGAGAGTCACCCTGCGAGATTGTAATGTATCGTTGACGAGGTGCTTTACTGGTAGTCTGGTACTGTATTAATTTGTATCGAAAAACCTAATAATTCCTTATTTTATGCCTGTCTTATATTTGCTCGAAACTATATTGATTTCTTCCCACAAATGAGTAACCCGTTTACAAAAATTACAGTTATCATATGATTAAACCTAAAACATAAATTCATGGCTAAAGAAAATAAATACAAACAAATACACTCAGGAGCTATGAATTCTTGTCACCAACATTAACCTTAATGTAAGGAAAACTAAAGTAAGAATGGTATTTAAAAAAAAAGTATTTTATGGACTTATACAGGCTGTAAACGAATTCGTGTAATTCCTTCAAACCGCGTGATCTACTGGTGACGCAGATTAACCCTAGTAAGAAATTTTTGAAAATCAACTGAAAAAGAAAATCAAAATAAAATGTTGGTTTTCTATTTCTGAGTCATTTTAGAGCCCCGAGTTAACTTACTGAAAAGAGCGGTATGGCGTTAGTTGTGCCCTCCAGCCGCGTCGCCGTGCTTTCATTCATTTATGCGTGGCATCGAAATGTTCAATGTAACAAAATTATTTCTTTCCAAAAAAAAATCTTATATTTTTACTGAATCTTTATTAGATGGTTTAGATACGATCACTTACCCCTATCGCATGAAAAAAAAGTTTTTTTTATTCAATCTAATTCCCGTGCGGGGCCAATCTACACCAGTAGTAGATCATGTGGTTTTAAGAAATTACATGAATTCGTTTACACCCTGTAGTCTTTAAAATACTTTTTTAGAAGTTTTATTAATTTTGTTTGAATAATATTAAATAGCCTATAAAATACTTTTTATTTGAATAACCCATCATTCTTAGTTTCGGAGATATTAAGGTTTATATTAGTGACCCGGTTTCATTGCTCCCGAATGTATTTCAACTTTATAATATTAATTTGTAATTCAATTAATTCTTCTGTCATGTGCAGTGCCTATAATGTTCAATCAGCCCGTAACAGATTTGATCAGCATCCGATAATGAACTGATACACAATAAAACCCTCCCACAGATAAAGGGTAAATTACACGGATAATCTGTTTATGTTCAGTACAAATAAGTTGCTATTCGCGCTGTATTTTTTTTTTTGCACTCTACGACCCGATAACGTCACGTTACAGTTACATGATATCACTGGGGAATAATTTAATCAGATTGTATGAATATGCTTTTAATTTTCGGCCTACGGTATTGGCATGCCGTGTCTGTCAACGATATGCCGTATGACGTGCCGTTATCGTATCGTGCATAATTTTTATATTTTTATAATGCCATTCCCAAAGAGATAATATACAAGGTTAGTCGGAAAGGGGGTGAAAGGGTGTTAAAGTACCCATAATAATGAATAACTTTTGTTCAACGACTTTCCTCAAAAGTCAATATAAACTATTGACTTTAGAGAATTACCTCTTCACGATTTCATAAAAAAATAAGCTACAATCTATCTATCCTCAGCTATGATCAGAAGTGTTTATATTTTAGGACATATTTGAAGTCACGGATTAGAAACTACATTTTCTGAATTCATTACTGAGGAGGTACTTTTCAAAACATGATTATTCCATAATTACAATTTCTCCGTAAATTGAGAATTTGTGTGTTAGACACTCTGTATTCGATAGTTACTGGAATAGTTACGTTTTGTTCAAATCAAACTTTGCGAGATTTTTTTGCTAGGAATTATCATATTTCGTGATGAAGAATTTTAGAATAAACTAAAATATATAAAAATCATGGAAATTAAAATGATTGAGTATTGAAATTTTAACAGTTGCTTTAAAACAGAAATCAGTGATTCTTTGAGTGCCCTGCGGATTAGTACCGCCTTTCAGCATTGTAGTCAAAAGCTATCTATACTAATATTATAAAGAGGTAGAATTTGTTTGTTTGTTTGTTTGTATGTAGGAGGTAATCTCCGAAACTACTCATCCGATTTCAAAAATTCTTTCACCAATAGGAAGCTACGTTATCCCTGAGTGCTATAGGCTATATTTTGGGATCAAAAAATTAGGGATCCGTAAATTAACGGGAGCGAAGCCGCGAGCAAAAGCTAGTTATTAACAAAAAGACAAAGCGGACTACAAAACCATGCATTAAATAAGTAAAACACACAATCATCATCATCATAATCAGCCCATTACTATCCCACTGCTGGGCACGGATCTCTTCTCATAATGAGAAGGGTTGAGGCCTTAGTCCATCACACTGGCTTGGTTCGGTTTAGCAGACTTACACACAATACCATTAGCAAAAATTTGCAGTTCTAAATCCACGAAACGCAACGAAATAAAATGAACGTAATATTTCCTGCTTCCCACCTATATTTAGCGCATTTCATGTTAAAAGCATTACCGGGAGAGCATAATTATTGCGGATAACTTGTCGACCGCGTCCCGTAAGTGGCGTCCTCTTCCTACACAAACTATTTTCCAAGTGATCCGTGCTTATTGGAAACAAACGGTTGACTGATGGGCGCTGTAGACACTTAACGATGAATCTACCCGCAGATTGTATTACAAAATTGTTCTGAATTTAAAACTATTCCCATCAGTCTCAGTCCACCCACCGCGGAATTTAATCGTGTAATGTTACTTAATAACTCTACTTTCTTAGTCTTGTTTTCCTAGTAATATCTGTGTCGCCTAGCTTGGAATGTTCCGTACTTTTATTCGAAATTTATTTTAATGGTGTAACAATTCATCTGTTCTTAAAAAATGATATACGACTTTGCAGATCGCAGTTAAACAGGATTTCAGAGCAGCGTGGTAAGCAACTATTTGTAGATTTTCTGCAAAAATGTATAAAAAGACACATTTTTATAGCTAGATTGAATTCAAACTGTAAAATTGCAGTTTCCGTTAAAAAAACCAAACAGTGACCATCATAACATTCCAATTTCGGTTCACTTACATTTCGAATACTGAATGAGTTTCGAGAAAAATGTATCGTAACAGGAACCTATCGGTACCGGAGCTATATGGACAGTAGAGTGTGAAGTGTCACTGCGTATAGTAACTAGATACGAAAGAGATATATATCAGTTGCAGGTCGTAAAAGTGAACTGCGGGGAATAGATTACGATGGTGTTGGTAAGCAATAAACAAGCACTCTATCTAAGTACTATTGCGGTCTTCGAAACTGATGTAATGCACTTTTTTAACAATTTGAACTCACAGTTCGATTGTGTGGAAACCGGTTGTCATGGTATGGGCATGTGATGCGGAGGAATTAGGAACATGTCGTGATGAAAGTTTTGAGTATGAATGTGGATGGTTATAAAAGTAGAGGAAGACCAAAGAAACGATGGATGAATAGTGTGAAAGGTGATACGACTAGAAAAAGGGTGAGTGACTACTGATATGGTGGCTAATAGAGATGTATGGAAGAAAAACACATGCTGCGCCAAGCTCAAATAAGTTGAGATAAGGGAAAGAGGATGATGAAGAGTTCGAGCTAACTACAATGCAACAGTGAGCAGGAAATAAATATACCTATTCGTAATGTATATGTTACCGTAAAAGCTGGAACTACGGTAAATCCTAAGATTTTCCAGTAAAACCTAAAATTTACCAAGTCTTGATGGTAAAAGTCCAAACTGTTCTGTGATAATCTTTCATTTCGGACTTTTACTAGCATTCCTTCGGTAAATCTTAGGTTTTACCCCAGAGACACGGTAAATGTTCATTATCACTATCGTACTGGCGGGCAGTGCGCAACCAAATTATTCAACTAGGTACTAATAAATGACAATTATATTACCAAATGATACTAGCTTAGCTAACGTAGGCATTATGTCTGGAGAAGAAAATTGTATTTTTGGTTGTTTTACTGTACAAAAAACATTTAGAAAATGTTTTAAAATGTTGTGGGTAACTTACCTGCTGCTAATTGACTCGTAATTATAATGTCTAATAAATGCTTTCTAATTATATAATATTTTTTTACTTTCAAAACCAACATTTACTAATCGTCGTTGGTAAAACCTAGCATGTGCCAAACTCTAATGGTAAAAGCCCAAAAACTTGTCTTATTTTATATCAAACCTTACATTTACAAACTCATGTTGGTAAATCCAAAGATTTACAAGTAAAACCCAGGATTTACCAATATTCAGGCTTATGCAGTAACATATACACACAACTTAATATAAAATATTTTACAGTCGACCCACTTGTACATAAACTACGACAAAGAGATAAGAAGAAAACAAACTCGGGGACAGAACTGAATCTCATTAGAGGAGAAAAACCTTGTTGACGTCGACATCGCTTTTTTGTAAATCAAACCCTTGAAAATCCCGGTTCAACTGAATAGCGAGTTACAAATAATAGACCGATTGGCAGACACAAAAGAAGCACCTTTATAACGTACTCAGCGCTTATTAATCTCGGTTAAAATTCTTGAGGAGGGCCCCTTGACCGAGATGTTTGAAGCTCACAGTAAACCGATCGGCACTTTATCGTGCCGAAGTTCCTTGTGTACCCGCGTAATTGCCTGTAATATTTTAATAAGCCCCCCAAGATAATATTTTCTGTGTAATGCGACTCTTAAATTTGGGTACCGTTATACAAATATTATTATAAGCAATTAACAGTTTATTATTAATTTTACGTTATTATGAACATGATATTATAGGTTTATTTTAGTGGCTTTTGTATTTTGGGCTGTGGTCTTATAAGAATTGTTCGAAGTACTTTGGAACAAAGGTCGGGTTCGGAAAATTCTGTTGCCTTCAAGTATCGTCTTATTTACGCAACTAGTTTTTGCGCACAGCTCCTCCCACGCAGTAAGTTTGAAACTTTCCTTTGTTTCATTGTTCTAATGTAACAAAATAAAACATTATTTTCTTGTAGATTGGTAATCGAAAAATTATATCATCATATGTATATTGATGTGATGATCTTATGCCTCATCTAGGGAACAAGTGGACATTGCAAAAATAAAAGCTGTTGCTACGAGTATATTCCTAAAATTACCATACCCATAAAACAGATCGCTGGTCGCAATAAATTGTTTTTTTATTTAAATTGCTGCCTTTTATGTCCAGTGGTCGCGAGCGCGACTACTGAGCGTGAGGTCTAGGTTTCAATCCCCAGGTCGGGTAAAGTGCTATAGGGTTTTTCAGTAGCAGTCTGGAGTCTGAATTTGTGCCCGGTTGATGGCAATAGGCTCGCCACCTATTACGTGGGATTTAAACATAACGGCGAAATGAAGGTGTACTATACACCACTGCCCAAACATTTGGGAAATGCAGGCGTGATGTTATGATGTTGTGTTATGTTAATTTCTAAATCCTCAAAATTTGAAATATACGACAGACATACTTACATGGAATATTTTTTGAAGGATTCAGTTGTCGTAACTTAATCCTCCAAAAAATATTTCAAACTTATTTTCCCCGAAATTAAAATTAAAACTGAACCAAGATGAAATTTAAATCGATGGTAACAAGTGGGCTTTTGTATAAAAGCTGAATAAACGTGCGTTTTATCCTCCAATCCTCTTAACTTCACCCCGAAGTGGGGGGTTGCATCCCTTCCACTTATTCTATTTAACATACGTTGCAAGTCATCGATAACGTGCATTATTACCGCTCTTCTTTATAGATTTCAGAGAAATAAGTGCGGTTTTCATCAACAAAGGGTTTTTTTGAAAGCGCTCTTTGATTAATGTTTATGTTCTTCGGTAAGCCGTTTATGCTGTGGGATAACAATAAATCAAAATAATGTAGCAACAATAAACGTCGATTTTTTTATCAAAATGTAAATCTAAATACATCTAGTTACGTAATGTTTTCTCACTTTAAAGAAGATTGTGTAAGTTTTCATACCTAACTAATACTATAAATGCGAAAGTAAGTTTGTTTGTTTGTTACCTTTTCACGCCTAAACCACTGAACCGATCATCCTGAAATTTTGCATATACGTTGTCAGGTGTACAGAAACGGACATAGGGTATCTTCATCCCGAAAATATGTACTGTTCCCGAGGAAAACAACTATAATGTTCCTATGATAATAGATGGCGCCAAGTGCCTTTCGAATCATGATTGAATTATATTATTATAGAAACTTTAGTAGTGTGTTAAGAGTTGATTGTCAAATTCTAAATTAACGCGACCGAAGCCGCGGGAAAAAGCTAGTACATAATAAATTATTTATCATGCAGTATATTTTGTAAACGGATAGAATTTTCTTAATACTCTTTTTATCATCTACCTTATAAAAGGAGTAACATAATAAATCAGTAAGTAGTTTGAATAGAATCGACTGTTTCATTGATTTTAGCAAAATACTACGTGTTTTTTTTTCAATCTTTCGATCATGGTAAAAATGAATACCTAAGTCTATGTTACGGCAATTAGGCTGACTTTTTAATGCAGTTGGCAATAAAAAAAAAAAACTAATTTCCTAAAAAAATAGAGGGTGTAAATGAATTCGTGTAATTCCTTCAAACCACGTGATCTATTAATGGTATAGATTAAACCCCGCATGCGATTTAAATTAATTAAAAATTTAAAAAAAAAAAAAAAATTTTTTTTTTTTACGTGTCTTCATATTTCGTTCCCTTCCATAAATGAATGAAGGCACGGTGACACAGTTGACGGGCACGACTAGCGCGATATCACTTCACGCAGTCTTGGGACTTGGTACGCTATAATTACTCAGATACAGAATACCATGGTTCATTTTTAGATTTTTTTTTGTTGATTCTTATGAAAACCTATGCAGGATCAATCAATGTCACCAGTACATCCCGCGGTTTGAAGGAATTACACGATTTCGTTTACACCCTGTTCAAAGTTATATTATAATTATTGTATTGTGCTTTTAACTTCATTTTCTAATTACAGTGTCTAAGGTTTCTGGTACGCGTTGTAGGTATACATGTCGCAGCTCATACCTTTGTTATCTTGTATTTACATTTAAAATATAGAGTTAGTTTACTTTCCCCCCTCGTCAACTGTCCCATAGACGAACAGCTAATTTAAAGTCGCGTTCGCATTTTAATTAAAAGGGTTCCAGAATTTTATCACTGCTGTTGAGGTGTACTGGAATGAATTTCTAGAAATAATTTGAACTACAGTAGAATCTCACTAATCCGGTACTATTAAAAACCAGAGGGTGCCGGATTATTGGAATATTCGGATTACTGGATTGTCTAGAAAAATTTATGATAACTGATAAAATTCATTTATTTATTTATTTTGAGTAAAGCTTACAGACTAGTAAGGTACAATAAATAGAGTACAATATTTTAACAATCTATTGCTAATGAAAAGCTTCCACATATATATCGGGTGTAAAAAGACCCTTAACGATAACGAAAACCACATATTCTACCCATCATTGGGATCATTTTTTTCTACCAGACCATACCTGGAAAACCATTGGTTTTGGAGATATTGAAGGTCAAAGTGTACATTTTTTTTTTTTAGTTTTTTCCAAAAACGTATTTATTCTAAGTGATAATACTAAACTTTCTTCCAAACAACCTTATCAAAATATTCAATTTTTCCTCACAAATTACGCATTTGAAGTTACAAAAACGCAACGAATATCAAACGCACACGACCGCTTTGGCTCAGCTGTGTCGCCGCTGCACGCATGCAAACGCGTGGCATCGCCACAACCACACATTGAGTGCTACAAAAAAAAGCGTTTTTTTTAATGCCAAAAAATAAAAGTCGTTTCCGAGCAATTATTTTTGGTCAATGTAGTTTATTAAATAGTTTGATGTACAGGGTGCGTAGATTTCGGCCATGTGATGGGTCTTTTTACACCCTGTATAACTAAGTACCTAAAGTTACACAAAAAAAATAACTGCAACATATCTCACAATTAACTAATTATATAATTTTAAAATAATCCTTAATTGAGGTCTGTTTTTGTGCAACTTGTAGTCCTTGTTTAAAAACCTTTTCTCGCATGTTTCGAAGAATTATTGGACGAAGTCGAAGGTTGCCGGATTATTCGACGTGTCGGTTTAATGAAGTGCCGGATTAGTGAGATTCTACTGTATTGCTATACTTTTCAAATTCATGTGCTGATCAAAATTTAATTATCACTTGCGTTAACGGTGAATGAGAATATCGAGAGGAAATCTGCACACCTGAGAAATTCATTCATCATCCATCTGCGTAAAGTTATCGATGGTCTGGGTAGTCCACAAACCCGCACCAGGCCAGCATGGAGAACTTAGGCCCTCGTTCTCGTTCTTAGAAGATGAGAAGAGTCTCGTGCCCAGCAGTGGGACAGTTACCTAGCTTTTTTTTTCTTTTTTTTATTTACAAGATTATTCAGAAAGGAGGTACTAATCCAAAAGGGTGTAAAAGTACCCATAAGGTAAGGTATAACGGGCTGGTGTCCGCAGCTCCACATTTAAGTGCGTATTTTGCGTGAGAAAAAAGTAAAAGTACCCATACCATAATAATGAATAGCTTTTGTTCTACAACTTTCCTCAAAATTCAATAGTTTAAGCGAAATAACTGTTCAAAAATTACATAAAAAATACGCTAGCATCTGTCTATCCTCAGCTATGATCAGCTTTGTTTACATTTTAGGTCATATTTTTTGTCACGGATTAGCACGTCCATTTTCTAAATTAGTAACTAATAAAGCAGAGATGAAAATTTTTTGAAAAAACTAAAATACATTTGGGAGCAAATAAATCGAGCCACTTCTATTTTTCACATAGGTATAATTGTTATTATTTTTGGTTCTATGGAACAGATCAATTCTAAACATATATCGCCTAAAAGGTTATTTGATAACCTTTACAATGAGGGTAGTTTTTTGTATTTTGAATTATATAATTCATGAAACCATAACTAATAACCAGGACACGTGAAAAAAGGAGTGGCTCTATTTCTTTGCTCCCAAGTGTTTAAATAATAATTTTGGATGGAAATAAAATGATCGAATTATGAAATTTTAACACTTGCTTTAAAACAGTCATCAGTGATACTTTATGTGGCCCACGGATTAGTACCCCCTTTCCGACTGACACGCAGAATGTACTGAATAAAAAACGAAACGAAATCGTTCCAAATTCTATTCCCGGAATTTAATTAATCTAGATATATTCAACTCGCGTCAATATAAAGGGTTTAATCCTACTACGGTTAGAGCTGCGAAATAGTAAATACCGGGGCTGACACAATAGTGTGGAGTTTCCACGCGTGTGGTATCGACTGGCAGTGTCAACACTGATCAAAGATGAGAGGATCCGACCATACAGTAAGTGTGTACAGTGAAACAAAGCCCGCCCCGAGGTTACTTTATTGGATTCACACGTCGAATAAAATAAAAAACCCACACGCTACCACTGATAGCGATGTTAACTAAAAGACTATACAGGGTGGAAAAAATCAATGGGCCCTGAAGGGAAACCACTTTAAATCCTTAAGATAGATTATTTTACTTAAAGGAAACCTTCTTTTAATTTTAAAAAGAAACAAAACTGCATTCACAGATTTCTCGATATGCTTACCTAAACCGGGAATCGAACCAGTTAAAAAAAATAAAAAATAAACACTCGCTATTTTATTTCACTAGTCGATACAGTCAATGTTAGAGATAAAATTTCTCCATTAAACATTAGGTCTTACACTCGTCTGTCGTACAAGATATCCATGAAATCTAATATTTAGGTAGTACACAAGGGCTTTAATCAACATTACCTAGACTAGAACTGTTCACTTTTAACAAGTAAAAGACATGTTATATTTTTTTTTAAACTAACATCCAAAGACAATCTATGAAGTACAAGCTTGCTAATTTATCTCTAAGTGTATTTGATTTTTTTATTACAAGTAAGTACCTCGTTGAAGACTTAGATAAGAAAATCATATAATTGGTAATAATAATTCTATGCACATTTTCTTTCTTAGACGAGGCGTTCTGACGAAAAGTTTAAAAATAGAACGTTCCGTTTGACAATAATCCTATCGATTAGTAGAATAAAATAGCGAGGGTTTATTTTTTTTATTTTTAGCTGGTTCGGTTCCCGGTTAAGGTAAGCTTATCGAGAAATCTGTGAATGCAGTTTTGTTTATTTTTAAAAATAAAGGAATGTTTCCTTTAAGAAAAATAATCTATCTTAAGGATTTAAGGTGGTTTCCCTTCAGGGCCCATTGATTTTTTCCACCCTGTATAATAGAATGCTGAAGAATCTCCTTAAGTTGTGCATTCACGAAAAGGTCACTGCATATATAAGGGAGCCAATATGAGAGCACTGTCGGCGGGGAGGTGGTTGTTACGTAAAGTAGTGAGTTTACGTTAGCCCGGCGCGGCGCCCGACGAGAGGCGAATTCTCTCAGCCACTTGCATACTATACTTTAATATACTTTTCCCTACCTTATGCCTGACAGCCTCCCTCAAATTTAATCAACGTAAGTGAGCGCTCATTAATATTAAATTGAGCTTTACTACTGCTACATTATTATCAAATATAAACGTGAAAATGTTATCTGCGAGTGTAACAGCCGCTTTATAATCCGTGTGGATGGCTACATCAATTCACTAGACCATAGTTATGCAATTTGTAAACATAAAACTAAAAAACGTTCGTGGCTTTTATAACAAAAAAACCGAGCAAGTGCGAGTCGGACTCGCGCACCGAAAGTTCCGTACCTTAGAAAACTCAATTTTCATTTTTTTGGAGCCGCACTTCTAAGTCTGTTTGGAAAGGATTTTTGCTGATTTCTAAATAAACTGTGCTAGTTTCAGATATCATTTTATTTTTGCTCTAATATTTACATAAACGTCTATCAACTCGATTTATTCCAGATTTTTCGCTTTGCACGCTTTTGAGATATGGGAGGGGGGGGGGGGGGGCGGTGTATTTTTACAGTTTTTATTAACATTAATGTGTCTCGCCCAAGTGTACCGAAAACGGTACGGCCGCCATTGTTTATCTATTGTGTCTATAATTACAGTACTACAAGTCAAAAATTATACAACATAAATGAAAATAAAAATGTATTTTAGTGAAGTAATTTATATGAAAAGTTATTTATAGCAAATTATATCTATCACATTTGATCTAGTAACCCCATTTTAAAATTTCATCTCCTAGCTGCAGTTGACAAAGGACCGAAAAAAAACTCGCTTGCTAAACTATTCGAAATTTGAAGACGATAGCATTCGTAGTTCCTGAAACAAACAGCTGTGACAGACGAACGGACGGACGGATAAAGGCGCACCATATGGTATGTCTACACCAGTGCGCTTTCATGTTCATCTTGCGCTTTCAACATTCAATTCCTCTTGCGTCAAGCGCATGCAATATTGATTGCCTTAAGACGCATGCAGCTTATCGTCTACACCGGTGCGGCTCGGCCAGTCGTCAGTCGACATACAACAGACGGATTAGCGTGCGCTAGGGGCATGCGCTTTAGTCGAACTAGTATTAGGGCATGCGCTACGGCGCTTCACGCATGCTTCAGACGAAGACGCAAGATGAACATGAAAGCGCACTGGTGTAGATATAGCTATAATGGTTTTTACCATTTTGGTACGGAATTCTAATAGGTACGTTGAAATAAAAACGGAATCTGTAATCAAGTTGATCGTTTTGATTTAGAAAGGCACCTTATTTGCCCACACTGCAAAAGATGTTCAAAATTTACTTTAAAAGCAAACTCTGAATATTTTTATTTAAGCCAACGCCTTTTTCTGCGATTCAATCTGCAGTAACTTTTCATGTTGCCAGTATAAGTAGGGCCATTATTTTTCAAAAGACATGATTATGTGCTGAGAGAAATCACGAGAAAACTGTTTGTATCAGACGGAAGGATGCTGGGTAAAGTTTTGTGTGCTCCCTGATGCAGACATGTTGGAGTTTGTAAACAAAGTAAACAAACTTATATCAATATAAATAACACATGTAATGGCGGAATGATTTTAATAAAAATACTCTATAAAGGAAATTTATACACAGATACATCAATCTTCCTATTTTGGTTAGAACTTCAATAATAATGTAATACCAATATTCATTATACCGATAATACATTGTATACTACATAACATAAATACCTATGTATATATTGTAGTTTGAACTTCCTCTACAATATACACGTACGGGTTTCATTCGACGAATTTGTACAGTAAATTATACACGATACAGATTCGCCGAACGGAACACCTCCCATACATACATTTGCGCATTGGTGCACAATGTAAATCATTAAGTCGAAATAATATACCTACATAATGTTATTGCAAGCAAGCTAGAATGTATTACGTCCGAGCATTACCTTGTTCGAAATTTCAAACAATACAATTTTACCTTTATAGACTCCTGACTTGTCGATTATGTCGATAGAAGTTTAGAAGTTTTCTAGAAGCTTGCATTCAAACAGGAGTGAGAGGCGTAATTGGAAACCCTCGCAACTCCTGAGGAAGATTAAAACGTTAAGTAACAATAACGGTGGAAATCCTTCACAGTTTACTTCACCGCTTTGAACATAACTCGGTGTATTATTTTTAAATCATTCGTTAAACTTTTCCTATAAAGTTGGTTAACCTCAAAGCCTCGTATCTAGGGGCTAGCCATAGGGACCTAGTGGGGCAAATAAGGCCGCTTAATGCATAAATATCTGATAAAATCCGCACCAGATCTCGCGTTCAAATAATTGATGTTCATTTAAATGCAAATGAACTTTGTCTGGAGATTGACAGCTACACATATCAGATGAAATCGTTGGTGCTTTCATTTTTAACAAAATTCTTATTAAGGTAAAGGCACCCAATTCCGAGGGGTTCTAAAAATGGCACCATATTCCGATGTATTTAGAATAACGGCGTTTTCAAGCAATTTACAAGTTCTTTTTGTTTGCAAGATACATTAATCAATAAATAATTTATCTGTTTATGTTTATATGAGCAAAAGAGTGCTTTGGTGCTTTAACGTTTTAAAATAAACAGTAAGTTTGACGCTAGCAGCTGACTCGAACGCGCACTTCATACATTTCGGACCTTATGCACGTGATTAATACGATTTGCTAAATAGTGTTTTGTGTGATAATTTTATACTGTTTGAGTTTTTGTTTAGGTTGAAATATTGGAAGGGTTATATTTTTCATTGAAAATAGTTAACATTTTAATATTTTCTTTACAAATTGAGGAGAAAATAAGTTTTTAAAATACCGCGGCATTAGGTGTCAAATTTTTAGTTGGTTCCTAAATACCGATGTATGCCACGGAAATGCAATTTAATAGACGTTGACTTTTTTTCAAATTTTGAAGGCAGATTTATGATTATGAACTTAATATTTTAGCTCTGATTACTTAAATAACCAATAGATATAAACATCTATTTCCGAGGTACACTATGGCGTCGCATTTACTAATTATAGCAGGTCCAAGATTGCCTGTTTAGGTACTTTACTAATTCGTTGTATGGAAAAGCTAAGTACAGAAAATTAAGTTATTAATGTGTTCTGATATAATCCTGAGTGAGCTTTGTATATTTTTTCAAAGATATCGCAATTGAAGATTAATTTATTTGTTTAATATTAAAAAATCTTTTACTTTTTATTACTCGGAATTAGAAATCTTGATTTAGTATTATAAAACGCTATTCCGATGTATCTAAGTCGGAATAAGGTTATATTAGTACCTAATTCCGTGGTATTGGCACACGTTGAATACAGAGTGTTCATTATCTTACGCAGCTTGTTCAAAACTTTACTATTGTTTTAGTAACTGCAAGAATATAAATTTGCCCTTTAAAATAACTTTCATATTCCGATATACTCAGATATAGATATACTTATATATTATGTACTTTTAATAAAATTAATAAAATTGTTTTACTATTATAATTGTTTTATTGTAGGAGAATGAAGCCAAGAAAAATATACACGGAAGAGGATCTCCAAAATGCTATTACAGTAATTCATAATGGCAGTAGTGTTTATAAAGTTTCTCGACAGTACAATATTCCCGAATTCCTATCTAAGTAAATTACATATTGTGGTACCATATTAATAATCATGAAAGACAGAGTCTGAGACTGATCCAAAGACAAACAAAGATAAATAGACTCGATTTTTTGAACATCATGTATCATTCTCCCCACCTCCTTTCCTTTGCATTTTGTACACTCGGAATTAGGAACCAAATGCATCGGAATTAGGATTTTTAAATCGGAATTAGGTGCTTCGGACTTCTTCATATTTTTAAATAATTTGACATTATTAATAAACTTTTATTGTCAAACTGTGAGTATATTTCAAAAATAAGATAAATAATACTTCTGATAAAAATAGCCAATTCTACAGAAAGGTATATTAAATACTTAATTTTTAATGTTCTTTCTAGTTACGGTGAAAACACCGCGGAATTAGGTGCCTTTACCTTAAATGCCTTTTTTATTCGGCGTGTTTTTTTGGGGTGTGTAAAATTTGATCCTTGCCCTGAGTTCTCATGACTCTTACGACACAGCTCAAAGCAATATGATTATCACGTAAAGACAACCTTCTAAATTCGTTCAGCATAACTCTATTTTGCATTTACATAGATCCAAACATCATCTGCCTAGCCTTTTCCCAACTATGTTGGGGTCGGCTTCCAGTCGAACCGGATGCAGCTGAATATCAGTATTTTACATGGAGCGACTGCCTATCAGACCTCCACAACCCAGTAACTGGGCAATACGATACTCTTGGTAAGACTGGTTGTCAGACTTTCTGGCTTCTGACCAACAGTAACGACTGTCAAAGATCTACAAATGACAGCCGGGACCAACGGCTTTACGTGCTTTCCGAGGCACGGAGGAAACTCGCTATGGTAAATGGTCACCCATCCACAGACCAACCTCGGCAAGCGTGGTCTAACCCGGAAGATCGGTCTATGCGGCTGTAATTATTTAGCCACGAGCTCCTCCACATAGATCCAAACATTTCTCTTCAAATAACTACGCTACATTATGCATCCCAAACCATCACTAAGCTATGGCATGTATCAGCAGGACCTTATCCATATTTAAAGGAGAGCGGTGTGAAGACGGCCGATGTGTAGGACGTGTCAAATGCAATCAAGCGGTCCAAAGAGCTTCGCTAATTACTTTACGTCGGGCGGGCCAAGCAACCGGCGGTGACATCTGTTTTAATAATATATATGAACGCTTTAAGATAATCGCAAAGGTGACGTCATAATTTAGAGTGACTATGACAATTTGTTATTGCTATGTAGGCCTAGAAATGCATAGAAAATTCAATGAAACGTATGAAACAACATTGTCTAATCACTTAACTTTATTACCAGCGCGCATCGTCACATACATTTAATATAATTGCTATTTCATTGCGCTAATGATTGCCGGAAGAAAGTTGCTTTGTCGAGGTCAATTGAAGGGCAGCAGATCTCCAAATAATTATAACTCACAAAACTAAAAGTGTTTTATAGATAGAGTTTTTTGAATTGAAAAGCGAATATTCTAATGTTTTGGATTTTTTTTTTCTACTTATTAATGTTAGTCGTTTTAATAGAAATACGCTAGATAACGATCCCCGCAGTTATTATAGGACGTACCTAGATCTAAATACTCCCCTTGGGCTATACAAAAGCTTGGCGGGCTGCACACGTAAGCCTTATGGGCCGCTTGTTGAGTACCTTAGAGCTGCCCCTCATCTCTTCCTGTGGGTTTAGTTGTAGACGATTAGGAAGAAGCTGTTCCCAATCCGTTTATTAATTGCCTGCCCTTGCACAAAAATCTTATTTTTTATTCTAGGTACACATATACAGTTTATAATTATAAAAAATAGAAGATTCGGGAACAAAGGCGAGCTTAACTCAAAATTGAGTTTTCTAACAGCAGACCGAGTGATTGGAATAGACTTTTTAAGACAGAAACAATGTAAAAAGGGAAACAAACGAAAAAACAAAAAAAAAATACGTACCACTACGTTTAAAATTTACCTTTTATTTTCGAAAAGAACGACAGAGTTATATTTCAATATGTAGGGAGCTTTCGACGGTGCTTTTTTCGTAGATAAATCCGTTCGCCGCATCATAATAAAGCCTGCAGGATGCAGAGTGTCCTTGTCAGCCAAGGCCCGGCACAAAATGGCGGCACCTTATTGCGTTAACATCTAATTTACCTCTCAAGACTCTCATCTTAGGGATAACTTAATTGACTCCGCGCAATCATTTACTTATAAAGTAATTTAATAGCATGGTATGGTAGCGCAATTAAATCATTTATTATTGATCTTTACTTGAATCAGATTCGATGCCATTACGAACAGTTATTACAGGTACGTTCGAGAAGTTCGACGGTACCTGCGGAGGTTTAGAGGGACCAATAAAATTTTAGACGCCACAAGACAGGCATAGAAATGACAGTAATTGAGCCAGCCAGGATATCAGAGGCAACGGTACAATAGCGGCCGGAAAAAAGAGGATAAAAGTTCGGAACATGAATTTCATGAAAGCACTTTACCTAGCTGTTTTTTGAAGTGTTTTGGCATAACGAAGCCTCCTTCATTGGTTTAATAAAAATATCGGTTAGCTGAGTGAGCGCTTTTTGAAATCTTTTTCCAATAATCATGAAACTCTACGGTACAAACGTTCTATCGACGATGGGGTCATTACTTTTCATATGCGAATTATATTCCCATCTACAAAGGTCAAAAGGTGAAGGTATTAAAAGATGATATAAATAAGGAAAGTGGACGGTTAGGGGCAAACGACACCGGTGTTCAATGTTCTACGTAATGTGGGATAAGCCCCTAATATTCTAGCGGTCGCGATTTACGCTCTCGACCTCCGTAAAAGATTGCACGCCCTGTATTTCAATAAAAGAAGGAAATAATTAAAATTCGTTCTTATTGCGGTGTAATAAAAAGTAGACACTTTGTCTTTTCATTTTACAGCTAGTACGAGGCATTCCAGTCACCAATTTGAAGAGCAACAATTCAAATCTCACTATTGGTATTCCTATTTCTATTGCTAATATTCAAATTGGTGCTCTTCAAATAGGTACGCTACATGGAATGCCTCACGAGTACGTTCGGTTTTTCTTTTTCGAGTATACATTCTCAATGTAATTCTATCCTATAGCAAACAATATTATGATAATCATAACACAAGGCCCGTAATTGGATGTATTCCGTTATTTTCCATAAATAAAGATTAACTCAATATTATTTGGGCCCGAGATTAAACCTTATTAGAGTTATAGTTCTACGTAGGTGGGTGGACCCACATTTATAATGCCTAAAGTAACTAAATAGTATCCCATAGTGGAAACCCAAAACTTTTCACGAAAACAAATGATATGTAACTACGAATGAGGATAGAATAACTTGAAATACATTATATTAAAACTACAATAACACAACATTGATATTAAAACCAAAATTATAATGTTATGTGAATGAACGAAACGAAATGTAGGTACCCAATGCGAGGTTTTTCAATTAAAAATAAGGTTAATTAAAATTACAGCTATAATATGTTTCTGAGAATATGTAATTCGTAGGATCTTTCTCCAAAGATTCTGATGATTTAATCTTAGAATTTTATATCACTACAAGTTTTGTTTTTACATTCTAAGAACAAACACTTCAGCACTTCGATGTACCGATAGTCAATCTGGCACCGTTGAAGAGACTGCAGTACAGCCCAGGTCTCGATTGAATCGAAGGCTTTCTTGTAGTCCACGGACGCTAAGCAAAGAGGCAGGTGATATTCTTCGGTCTTCTGTATAACCTGCCGCAGCGTATGTATGTGATCTACGGCGCTAAAGCCTTTTCGGAATCCGGCTTGTTCGGGAGGCTGGAAATCGTCGAACATGTGCGCGAGACGGTTCGTGATGACTCTTGAAAACTGCTTGTAGACATGACTCGGAAGTGAGATGGGCCTGTAGTGCTTCAGTAGGGTATTATCACCCTTTTTGAAGAAAAGTAACACCACACTCTGTTCCATGCATGTGGCGTTTTCCCCTCGAGTATGACGGAATTAAACAGCTTCTGAAAGGCATTAAGGACCGGTTTTCCACTCGCCTTCAGAAGTTCGGCCGTAATTCCGTCATCGCCCGGCGCCTTGTTGTTTTTAAGGTCCTTCAGAGCCATCCTAAACTCGTACAGCCTGACGTCTGGGATGTCTTTGGCATAATATATGCCATGATAGAGGCTATGGTAACACATATTCTGTTAAACCACTAGCTACCTATTTCGGTTAAGAAGACACAGCCCTGTGACAGACAGGCGGACGGAGAGACGGCGTAGGCTTAGTAATTGGGTCCTGTTTGTATCCTTTTGGTGAGGATCCCTAAAAGCAAAGAACAGATTAAGAGGATACAGTTTTCCAAAATAAGGGACACAACATTTTATCAATATGAATCATATTATAAAGTTCAACAGAAATGAATCATTATAAGTGTTATATGAATCGAACTTCATATTATAAAGTAATAGAACTAGAACTACTGCAAAATTGACTCGAAATTCCTTCGCCGAGCGGAAAATGAACGGGCTATCCCGACTAAAACTATTTCTCGATAGAAATTTGAAATCACTCGAATTGTAAGAGTTTTGTACCAGGTCGTGTAATGGGAACCTACAATAAGTCATGTTTATATTATTTCGTTGATCGAATTTGTTATATTATAATATAGGTAATAGCCATTAAAGTATCTACTAACCAACCAATAAAATAAACA
This sequence comes from Amphipyra tragopoginis, assembly GCA_905220435.1. Taxonomy (NCBI): domain Eukaryota; kingdom Metazoa; phylum Arthropoda; class Insecta; order Lepidoptera; family Noctuidae; genus Amphipyra; species Amphipyra tragopoginis. Next base: position 10,324,620 of record HG991997.1, on the reverse strand, counting down.
ACATTTAATTTGACCTTCCTTCATAAAAATAACGTCAAAAAAATTTTCCTTAGCAAAAATATTTAAGATATTTTGATTACATTTACAATATTTTTTCGTAGAAATACTCCTCCACATTTATTACCTTTAGAGGTTGGAAAAAAAATTTGTCTAAGTAGGTATATTTTATTTCTTGATAAAGTTTTCATATATAATTATTCTACGGCTATTATCATACTAAAAAGGCGGCTAAAATTATATCTAGTTGGGAAAGCATATTACAATATTTTAGAATTTTTAAATGACAAAATGTAATTACGAATTTAACAAATATTTACGGGCATTTTATAATTTTGACAATTTATTATTAGAATGTAGGACAATTTAATTCAAATTTATAATCTATTGCTTAATTTAATTTTGAGTTTGTGTGACAATTTAATATTGTTTTTAGCTTTGTTTAAATAATTAATGACTTTTCATAACTTAAAATTTGTATGCCATAAAGGCCGAACATGACGGATCTTTCTTGTTTATAACAACCTGCATGCCTTGTATGTATACTCATGTTTCTACAAATAAATGTCTTGAATCTACGTTTATTTATATCCATGCTACTTGCTTGTTATTAAAAACTATCATTTTTTATTGGCTCTCCAGATAATTATCATATATACTTAATGTAGAATTACAATTAAAATATATAGCAACAATAAATAAAATATTGAAGTGTTATTAAACAAATAAGTGTTCTTCTTCTCTTCTACAACAATATGCTGTGCCCGACAGGGTCCATAATTGATCTCATAGTCTTAAGCCTACCTGTATTAAAATTGCATTATGGAATGCAATAACGAAATTGAATTGAACAAATTTTTCGTTCAGCGCCGATAAAGTACAGCAAAGCACAAAATACAATCCTTCAATTTATTACACACTACGTCATTTTACAGTTACACCATACAACAATAAAAGTCCCAATGAATAAAAACATAACTCGTATATGAAAGTTCAACAATCCTTTCCATCCGATGGGACGTACACTTTGAAGGAAGGGGAACAAAGTTAGTTCGCCGTGAAACAGGGGAACGCGACGTGACTAGACAAAATTAACATAACTCCGTCGTTTTTACATTTGATTTCGTTGGGATCAGTGGATTTTGTGAATAGAATAACTTATTGATGTATGTATCATAATTCATAACTTTCCGAAAGGGTTAGCTAAATAGATATACAAGGTTAGTCTGAAAGGGAGTACTAATCCGAAAGGGTATTAAAGTACCCATAATAATGAATAATTTTTGTTCTATACCACTTTCCCCAAAAGTCAATAGTTTAAAGAAAAAATTCTGTTCAAATATTTCATAAAAATCTATCTATCCTCAGCTTTAATCAGCTTTGTTTACAGTTTAGGTCATATTTACGGTCACGAATTAGAAGCTCCATTTTCTGAATTCGTAATTAAAGGTTTTTTTTTTTTAAACTAAAATATTAGTTATTTTGCAAGGAAATAAAAAGTGACATCGATTAAAATCAATTATACATTTATCATTGTATTATTTGTGTCAATCGCCATGATTACAAAACAGGTATTGAACAAATAATGCAACATAATAAATGGTCCCGGTTATATCGACGTACGGACGTAGGTACTCTTCCCGCAAAAACATTGAAAAAACCCTTAAAGTTGTCATAAATCAAATGGGTTGAAGTTAAAACTAAACTGGCCAAGTGTGAGTTAGACTCGAGCATTCTGCTCCATACTGGGGTTCGATGGCATAAAGCTAGAAGATTGACTGCCGGACAGACAGATGACAGGCAGTGCAGTGTCCCCGAAACAATAGGGTTATCTTTGGAGACTGGGTGCGGAAACCTACAAACTTAGGACTGAATACGCAAGAAGCTTATAGTAACGCTTCTAGTCAACCATTTTCCCATGTATTTTCCATAGAAAGGTAACTGCCAGTGTGAACTGAATACACAATTCAATGAGAAAATTACTGATCTAATCTAAATCGCAATCATGAATGTGACTGCGGTAGAACAGATATATCTATTTTATTTAAAAAATATTAATACGAACCACCTCGAATTTGAATATTATAAATTATAAAAAGCAATATCCATAAAAATAGGTCAGACATAAAAATATGTGACGGGTGGATGAACAGGCTGACATATCCGATGTTTCGTCAGTTACCATTTTCAGTACACGTCATAACAAACATGTTGGCTCCGTACGTTCGTATGTCGGTCCGTGTATAAAAGCTGATCTCGAAAACATTTAAATGTTTTTTTTTTTTTTTTAAGTAAATGTCATGAATGCGAAGTCAGTGTCTGTTACTCAATCACAAAGTGGATAAACCTAGGTATGAACAGATTTCAATGACATTTAATTATATATTATGTATATTTGATAAGTCCACAGTTGGTACCTTTTTTCATCCCGGAAAACGAAGATATTTTTACGCAGGTGGAGCTGCGAGCCCACCATGTGTTTAATATTTGTTGGGTTGTTTTTATTAATTAAAACATGTTTCCATAATAACTTTTACAAAAAAATCGAGGTATGTTTTGAGGTAGGAATATAAAGCAAAAAACTCTACGCACACGAAGTCCATGCTACAAATATGGTTCTCTGTTGGAATACCGAAATATGTTTAGCCGATTCTTATCTGACTGAATAATTAAAACACCAAACGATTGAAGTCCCTAATTATATCTTGTAAATTTTTATTACGTCGACTAGTCTGCTGGCCACTGTTTCATTAGTCAACTGAATTATTGGCCACTTTACACTTGTTAGATGGCCCATTTTACCAACATGCAAGTGTTTCTGGGTTTGCTCCGCCAGAAGACTCGCTTTGTCGCCCCTTCGCTTTCGCTTTTAAATAACACTCGATTTAGCGTGCAATGTATGTAGGTGGTTAATTGCACTTGTGTAGTAGCGAATGAAAGTCTTGTGGAAACTAAACGAAAGCGACACTTTATCGTTAGTTACTCTAATTCAAACTTTTGCACAAACCAAAAACACCGTTGTTTGCAAGGCGGACCGGAAGCAAATGCTGTCTTCTTTACGAAAGCAATGTTGCCATAAATAATATAATTAATTACTTAAAGTGTTGTCAATCAACGATTAATGTTGGGTTGCCAACAGTGACACAAATCTAGACAACACCAACGTCACAATAGAACCAAAAATATACGAAGGGCCAACTTCTAATTCGCTCGTGTAAAACTCATCAATTGCAAGCCCCGAACTCTCGTCGAAATCAAACTCAAAACTCATTTATTCAAAATAGTCTAGAATTACTTAGTTCTTTTTGAACGTCAAATACAATAGTCATCCCCCAAAAACGCCCTCCCTTCACCTTTTATTGTTGTTGTATGTTTATGCTGTGAAGACAAAACGGCGCAACAAACTTCCTAGCAACACAGTTCTGTCTGTCAGCTGAATAAATTAGCTGAAAATCAAAAGTAAGTCTAAGTAAAAATAAGTCGATATATTCAAAATTCGACACGATTTAACTGCGAAGGAAAACATTGTGAGGAATCCTGCACACCTAAGAGGGCTCAAAAAACTTCTTGATGGTTTATGTAGTCTACCAATCCGTACAAGGCCGGTGTGGTGGACTAAAGCTTAAAAGCCATTCTGAGAAGAGCCCCGTGCCCAGTAGGGGGGACAGTAATGGGCTCAAAGTGCTACGATTTTCCTTACTCCAAATTCAGCTCAGCCCACCGTTGGGGTTTTCGCTCCATTTCACCGTGTGGTTCCGGGTTCACAATTCACCACTCAATCTCATTCGAATATTTCGTGACCCAATTCCTCCAAAATAATAACAGCAGGAGTCGCCCGTATTCTTTATCTCTCATCATCCGTTTAGCCTGAAAATGAGAATGAACGATTTCGAGGGATAAATTAATCGAATCGAATAGTGTTTTCGACCAAAGTCGTTAATTACATTAGTCTGCCCATTACGAATGCCCATGTTAACAATAGACGTTTTCCAGTTGAAAGTACGTGAAATGTGTGTTACGAAATTGTAATTCAGTAAATACAGAGTATTTCGAAATGATTATCCTCATGAAAATTATCATACCGGCAGCAACAGACAATGAATTGATAATGTTGCATTCACTAAATCAACGTGCCAGTCTGGCGCACATAACTAAGGCAATAAAATGTATTCACACATAAAATACGTTGTACAATGTTCGTAATTTACTAACAACAAAGTCAAACTACGAACTGCACTAATAAACTAGTTACTGTAGCTTTGCACTGCTGTTATCAGTTCACTTATTTTCATTACAATTGTTTACAAAATAAGTGGCTCTACGGATCTTTCTTTTTATTTTAATGTTGGTTGGTTGGTTACTTCAAATTAACTGGCGAAACTTACCAACGTAACAATATACCAACTACGTGCGCACACTTCGCTACTGTATTAGTTATCTTGTTATCTAATGACCTAAAGTTTATAAAAGACGTGTGGGGATAAGCACAAATTTCAGGATTACTCAATGATGGTCACATGTTGGTATATATAACTTTACTGGTACCAGTGTCCAAAATACATGATTAGTTATAAACTACATAATACATAATTATATCGACCTAACTGTATGACTGCGGGGAGACGACTGCTGCGCCGTGCTAATACAATGGTACGCTTGTTGAGTATACAAAACTAATGTGTCAGCAGAGCCGCTACAGATTTATAAATAGAGCCTCCACGAGTGATGATACTAATGTACGTCTGGCGCACCCTGGCCAGCCAGCCTCGCTACCAACCTTGGCTAATCTTTTCACAGCGGCATAAGCTATTCTCGTATAGCTCGTGCTGACACGAGAGAAGAAGAACTAAAGCTTATAACTTTCGTGAGTCACATTCATATTTATGATTAGTTACGGTTTACTCACGTGCAATTTTTCCGGATTGGCCGACTAGTTTCGGATCCAAACGGAGCCCTTAACCGTGAGCTGATCAAGCGGCGAGGTCGCGAGTCGAACTGAAGTTCGACTCGTATCGTAAACTAAAGCTTAGGTATTTTTTTATTTAAATGTCTTCTATTAATAATACCTAGTAATCTTGTAAAGTTTTGCCAGTTAATTTGAGTATACTACTACCGTAGTATGTCAGACAGCCCACTGTGCAGAGCATGCATAGAGGAGGACGAGACGGCAGCCCACGTGCTACTAGAGATAAACTGCCCTATGAGATCGCCACATACAGGGCCAAGTACTTCGGAAACCCGAGAGATCGTCAGTAACATCAAGGGTGTGCTGGCCTTTTTCGAGGAGTTAGGGTGGATCGAGTAACTATACTTACCGCCCATCACGCAAAACACGCGCTTAGACGTGGAGTTGCGGACACCAGCCCGTTATAATATGTACCTTATACCGTAGTATGTTTTAATAATTATAATAATGAATATATACGAACAGGCGATGGCAGTAAATAAAATATAAGGATTTTGCAAACTGGAGATAATATATTGCACGTTGACACCACGCTTAAGGCTGGATCAGCACTGTCACGCACGGGGTCACGCATCAGTTACGGTGCTACCCGTCACCGAGCTCGAATATTTAGGCTGGCAAGACAAAAGATGGCGACGATGGACGACATTTTGGAGAGCAACATTACATAAAAAATGAGCTACCGCAGGTAACTGTATGTAACTGTCCCACTGCAGGGCAAAGACCTTTTCTCATACAGAGAAAGAACGAGCACTGATCGCCACGCTTGCTTCCTGCGGATTGGGATTTCAGGCCATTAAGTCCAGGTTTCCTCACGATGTTTTCCTTCATCGTATGTCAGTGGCGTCTTAGATTAACTTAGAAAATATGACATTGAAAAAGTCTCATTAGTACATGTTTGGGTTTGAACCAACCCGGTGCTAAACAAGCGGGTCTGTAACAAAAGGGCGAAGAAGACACTTTCAAAAAAAATACAAATGAAAGCTGTTCAAAACAATACTGCAATTCGTAAGTTTATACTTTCTGCATGAACGGAGACTGCATTAGGTGCCTAAGTAATGTGATTTTTAGCTGAAGTTAAAGGAGTCGACTTATAAAACGAGTAGGTACTAAGATAAGCTAGCAACGTTGGACTGCAAAAACTTTATCGACAAACCGTTTAAGGCTAATCAAAGCTCTGGGTAATATCGACGTCTTCTTGGTACATACTTATATTGTGTTATTTGAAAGACATACAATTTATAATACACCTATACCAATACCTATATACTCGATAACATATTACTCTATATACTATGTTGTTTTAGTTCTAATACCTATCTATAATTAAAAATATTGTGTATTAAAAATAACAATAGTCAAGAATTAGGAACTATATACCAAGTAGTCACGTAAGAAAATTTATAAATATGTATACTTTTATCTAATTAGAGCCCTCAAATATTGCAACACCTGGAAAAGGTTGCAAAGCTGTACCTACTCTATATGATAAGACTTGTGTTATTTTACCTTAGTGTGTAAATAAATAGTTTGACTTTGAAGACGGAACCAAAAATGTTAATATAAAAGCTCATTATACTTTAATGTAAACTTTACCTAGAACAAATAGAAGTGAAAGGATCTAGAAGATATCCTTGAAAGTCTCTAGAAAAGAAGTAAAAACATGAAATGTAAATATCTATATCTATACATATAATAAATCTGTAGACATGGCGTGTCTGTACATAGCAAATATTTTGAAAAAACCTGGTTGGGGTGTTAAACTATAACCAATAGAACCCATTTTTAACATTTTTGGATTTTTTGTCTGTTTGTCTGTTTATCTGTTTGTCTGTTTATCTGTTTGTTTGTTCAAGCATCACATAAAAACAACTGATCCAATGTTGTTGACTTTCATAAATAAATATTGTGCTTATCTCCAAGTAACATATGGTTTTTGTTTCATCGCAATCGGTTCACGCAATCAAAAGTTATGCGAATTTTAAGTTTTCTAGAAGAACTTAGCATCTATTTGTGTATACCATTTCTTTTCAATAGATGGCGTTACATGTATCAAATCACGTTGTGAGGAAATATAATCAACGAATATTCTAGATATATTATTCTCAGTCTACGGAAGGTCTATTGAAATGCTATCCGAAGAAGGTAATAACTAAGCTTTTATAAAAAAAACGTAGCATTAGCATCTATTTGTGTATACCATTTCTTTTCAATAGATGGCGTTACGTGTATCAAATCACGTTGTGAGGAAAATAATATAATCAACGAATATATTACTATTCTCAGTCTATGGAAGGTCTATTGAAATGCTATCCGAACAAGGTAATAACTAAGCTTTTATAAAAAAAACGAAGATAATGTTAGTTAAAATTTATTAGGTACACACGGCTACACTTCAAGCTATGCAAAACCAGTATAAGCTGACCGTTATTTGTGCGAAAAGATTATACAAAGTGACGTCAAGATAAACTGGTTTTGTATAGCTTGATGTGTAGCCGTGTGTACCTATCTATCTGAATGGCAGTGGAAGAGAAATACATTCAATTTCAGCGAGTGTAGGTATTCTAAATTTTTAATTGTGCAAGACAATACGATAGATTAATTTGAAATACTCATATATTTTATTACGAATACTTAAATACGTATTTATAAATCTATTTACTATTAATAAAATTCAAAGTGCACTTTGTCTGTAATTAAATATTTTTCCAAAATTTCGATTCGGTGGTACTATACTATCGATACAGAAACCATAACATTTTTTTTTAATTATTGTGCCTGTTTGTCTTTCCGTCCGGACATCACGTAAAATCCCGTGGATGGATTTTGATGGGACTTTCGCTGATGTGTTGCGTAAAGAGCGACAATTTTGCTGGTACATATATCATCACGCTATTGTTCATAGGAGCCGAGCAGCGGAACATTATTTCCACATACTGCGAAGTATAAGCTTAATATTCAGATCGTAAAATCGCGTGAATCGATTTTGATGGGCCTGCGCTTATGCTGGTATATAAACTATCACGCTATTGCTCATAGATGCCGAGCAACAGAACATTATTTCCATATACTGCGTAGTATAAGCTGTAGACTGAAGTAAGTGCTGCAGTGAACGGTCGCTGGCTCAGTGTCCTGCGTTAAAACCTCACTTTAAAAAAATACACTTTTTCTAATTTTTTTGGAATGTTTTTATGTATTTTATTTTGTTCATTGTTGTCAGAACTATTCAAAGCCTGTCGTCGCCGTTTTATTAAGTTTATTTAAGCCTTAGGTAATGTCCCAAAACACATAACGATGAAGGGAAAGTACTTTAAATATTAAAAATTGCAAATTTCACTCAAAGGTGACTTCATTTTATTTTTAAAAGTAAGAAATATTGCCTTTACTGATTTTTTTGCCTGAACCGGGAATCAAACTGACAAAGCTATACCATCTGCAAAGGCACCTGTTGAAAATATCTTTATGGTCAATAATCAGGATCAAAACTCTCCAACAAACACACTGTCTTAAATTGAACGAAGTGGAAAAAATAAGAACTACTTAACAACAATTAATAAGTGCTTGAATTTAAATGTACATAAGTTAGTCAATTTTGGTTTTATGGTCTTCCATCAATTTCAGACACAATGTTTATTGGAGCGATTTGATCCGTATTATTGATCCTATCGATTGGTGAAATAAAAATACAGATGATATTTTTTCGCATTTGGGTTGGTTCGATTTCCAGATCAAACTTTTTGAAATCTTTGAAAGCAGTACCTATTTCTAACTTATAAAAAAAACTTTAAAAAACTAAAAACCGACTTCAAAAAAAACTAAACGGAGTAAAATAATTGTCATTTAATAAAAGTACCAGTTTCAGAAGTCGGTGCATTCAATTTGTTTCAGCGTAGAACACCGACTTCTGAAACTGGTACTTTTATTAAATGACAATTATTTTACTCCGTTTAGTTTTTTTTGAAGTCGGTTTTTACTTTTTTAAAGTTATTTTATTTTATACTTTTTAGTGCCACAAATTACAATTACAATAGTGTACAAATTCTCGGACCAGCACTACAACTAGAACGTCGTCTAGATATACGATTTGTGTTTTTTATTTTTGTTGATTTTTTCAAAAAGTGCTACATCAATTTCAATAAAATTTATATGGGACCACGTCTGAAGTATGGCCTACCAAACAAAAAAAGAATCATCAAAATTCATTCATAATTGGCGGAGATATCGCGTAACAAACACACAAAAAAAAAAAAAAAAAAAACATTCAGACGAATTGAGAACCTCCTCCTTTTTGAAGTCGGTTAAAAATAAAATGAAGTCTTCTATACGTGAAATTTTTATATATTTAAAGTACTTTCCTATTCCACACCTCGAATGAAATCATTTTATAGACTGCACTGCGTAAAATATTTTGATTTAGTTCGCCGATTGTAATTAGATGGCGTTGTAGCCATTTTTGTATCGCGATAAGGTTTCGTTACATTATCACAATAAATATCAATATTCAATTATAATCCATTTTAGCAAGGAAATGTATGGAAATAAGCACCGCGTTTTTAGTATTATGGTTATATGAACCTTTACGGTCAATCAATAAGAGCTGAAACTCTACCTAGAGAAATGGTTTAAAAGATATAAGTGCCTTGGTGGGACACCTTTATCTATTATTATAATAAATGGAATACATACATATACACTATTTAGTTGCTGCGACACAATGCTGTTTTCCGAGTTCCACGCGGACGGAGTCGCGGGCACAGCTAGTAAGTAATAATTCTACACTACTAAAAACAGTGCGTTTTTGTTAACTGTTCTTCCAATAACCAATATATAAACAGTTTGGCTTCATAAACTTATAATCCAACTAAATTGTACTTCTTTGAACCATAAAGTTACTTGGGATTACCTACCTGAAACTCTAGTCACCCCTTCAAAGATCAATAAGCGTGATGTCATATACGTTAATACTTACACGTCTATTGAACTCCAAGAAGGGGTACTTACAAGCAGAGTAAAAGATGTCTTCACATTAGGCGATACTGCACCGACACGACGCCGATACTGAAATCCTTGGATAACATACTGTTTAGAAATTCTTTTTATCGATATGATATCGGCCCGTATGGACATGACATTGCAAAAAATGCTCCACTATGAGAGGTTATTGTCATTATCAGCGTGTTTAGCAAACAAATTGATCTTGCAAATGTTTTCTCACAGGAGAATGCGACGTCCTCATGACGTAATCCCTTAGGACGTTTTTTCACGGCATACGACACAACGCTACAAAATGTGGTGACAACTGAGCGAAGTAATTATCTATACATATAAAAGGAGAAGCTGACTGACTGACTGACTGATCTACCAACGCACAGCTTAAACCGCTGGGGTTAGAAAGTTGAAATTTTGACAGTAGGTTCCTTTTGTAACGTAGGCATCCACTAAGAAGGGATTTTTCGAAATTCAACCCCTAAGCGAGTTAAATAGGGGATGAAAGTTTGTATGGAAAATCGTCACTTGACGGGTTCAAAATTTCACGCAAGCGAAGCTGCGGGCGAAAGCTAGTATTTCTATGATCAGTTAACTACGACACTAGAAGTGTCATGTCGTTTTGTGAGTAAATGGTTCATAGAAATACAGAATGATTACCATCCATTTTTTTCTAGACATTAGGTATTACGCAGAGTCCATTTTAAAAAAAGGTACTTAGGTCAAATTTTCACGATAAAATAATTTTCCCTAAAGAATGATGAATTTAGCGTAGTTTTTTAATACGAGTAAATCAAATGTTAATATTATGCTTGTCGCGCATGCTCAAATGAGAGAGCCGCTTCTTTGATTCAGTGCATGCGTGACTAGCGTAGTATTTAACTTAGTAACTAAATTGATAATTCATTCAGGAAAACGATTTTATTTCCGAAAGCTCTACCATTTTTTTTTCAAAAATGGAGTCCTCCACATTTTATATTATGCCTAGAAAAAAAACAATGGTGGCTAAAAAATCATTCCGGATATGACGCTCGGAGTCGTTCCCACATTTTGTCGTGTCGTGTCGTGAGCGGTGGAAAAACGTCTTGGTCGTTACATGCGAAACGCATTGAAAGACAGAGTTCTTTGTCAGGAACTACACGGGCAATTTAGGCGTATACGGTGCCCAGACCGGCTTAGATTTCCATACAATTTTGAATTGGAATACTATTATTCCTGTTCCAATTGTCCGGGGACCGAATTCGAGCCATCGTTGTCAGTTCGGGCTTTAGAAATGTTAAACTATTGAGGCCTATGTCCAGAGTTTATGGGCTGGTGATGAAGCTATTTGTGCGACTGATTCAGCGAGAAACAGAAAGCAAGACATTTACTTCCTTTATCGGTCATTTTACGTTAACTGTAACCGTAAGCGCCCACTGCTGTACGTGGGCCAACCAATGACCGCTACAATGGAATGGTCAAAGGAAGAAAATTCCCATAATTACCACGCTTGACAAATATGTGATCGCAGTTTGTTGTTATAAGCAAACAGGAGGTCGCTGCTGCCCATCCTCTTGAGATAGTTTTACAACAGCCAGGGGTAGGGAATGAATTGTCTATCCCGGGAACGACACGGAACCACATCATAGTCTTGTGTAAAAATACAAAGCATAATATATTATTTAATAGCTTTTTAGCTTTTTGGGGCGTTATTTATTAAAAACAGAACAGTGTATAAAATATAAACTGAATCCTATATTACAATCAGTTATTCTTTCAATGAATAAATAAAACGACAATTATAATTAAAATCTTTGAACAAAACAAAACAAGAGTTTACAACAATTGTGAACAAAAGATCGCAGCAAAAGTAGGAGCCAAATAGTGTACTGCATACTGATTTATGGACCGTTTTGACAGGTCGTGAAGTAAACATGTGCGACTACCCCAACGACATCATTAAATCTCTAACAAAATATTTATTGAAGGTATTGGAATGCAATCAGCTCACTAATTCAGAACTTTTTGATAAGTCAGTTGTCGAAAGATTCTGTTTGTTATCTCGATTTATCTCGCTACGAGAATAATAGACAAAAAGAAATAACAAACCAAAACAGTCGACATCTGACTTATCGAAACGGGGCAGTACCGATATCGACATCGGATCGTAGTATCGTCCAATGTAAAGACACTCAAAGGGATTTGCGGTTCCACTACAAGGGACCGTGTTTACATTTGTCGTTGACAATGGATCCCGGTCACACCTCTTTGCGGTTAATTCGAGAGCTAACGGTACACCAATGTCACCAACCATTGATTTCCGACCAATCATGTAAATTAATTTGTTATCTGAATTGATTTAATTTGACTTTAGTATAACTCGGTAATACCTTGTTAAGATTAGGTCACTCACCATGTATTTATTTAGGTTTTTAATAACTTATATTTGTTACGGATTAAAGCTGTGGAGCGATTACAACTAATTCTAACCAACTGACACCGGCTGCACCTAGTTGTAGCCGGCTAAACCTAGGTGTAACCGCCAGTCGGCTTTTAGCCCTAACATAATTTACTTGACTCTTACTCCTACTTATAATGTTTCCAATTCTTATATTGAAATTAAAGATTTCTCTTTGGAACATGTACTTAGAAAGAGCAAAGAAGTAGATACGCAAGGATCGTAGTAGGTGGTGTTCTATAGTGTCTGACTACCCCCACGGGGAAAAGGCTTGATCGTATGCATGTATGTGTTTCTTAAAAAAAAACCCTGAAAATTATAACGAACAATCAATACAAGAACTACATTTTTATAATCTGGATCGCAAACCATCATGATATGTATGAAAGCAATCTCTTGAAGAAAATAAGAAAAAACTTAGATAAAACTTTGCCTTATCTGAAAACCTAACAACGAAGGTCCAGTAAAGAGAACCTAGGATCAAAACAGCTTTGTTTCCAAGAAATAACACATTTACGATGTTTGAAGTTGAGCACAAAAGTTGATGAATTAATTTATTGTTGTTAGCAAGTTACCGGTGCACCGTGGCGCCATCTATTCTCTGACTTGAAAGTGTTTACAACGCAAACTTCAGTAAGTACCCACCCCACGGTTACCGGCTAGTTATCACGTAAAAAGTTTGCACCATAAAACCTGAAAAAAGATTATGCTTCAAAAATATTTTTGCTGAAAATAATCCTGGGTAAAGCTGAAACAAAATGTATTAGGTACTTATTGGAAATAATGAACAATGGAAAATGCACTATTGTGGCTTTTGTATAAAGTGGATAATGTTTGCCGAACCTATATTCATGTAAGCAGGTATACAATGTGTAACATTATAACCAGAAACCAGCAATTAGTTGTTTAAAATCGACTATACCTACTTAATCGATTTCAGCAACTTTTAATAGGGGTATTTTTTTAAAGTACTTTTTATAAACCAATCAGTTGATATAAAGAAAACTAACACTCAAACTCAAGCAATTACAATTAATTTTAAATGCAGTAAGCAACGAAAAAACAATACAACACTTTAAATATTTTTTTAATATTAATAAATAAAGTTATTTTTTTTTTTGTATAGTGGTTTAAACTTAATATTCTAGTCTGAGGTTTTTGTTACATCTGGTACGTAAATTATGTCCATTACTGAACGCGTCAGCTTCTCGGCTGTTGCCGGCTTCGACATATCCTGTTGGATATGTCGAAGCCTCATGCAAAAAGAGGGGATATGCCAGTAATTACTACACTTGGCTTGCAAGCTGGTAACAGCAAACCCAGTACAACCCCGAGGGATGTAGGATAGTTAAACATTCAGTCAGCAGGCCAATTCAATATACTAATAAAAGAAAAAAAAACGCATGCAAACCGCAGCTGAACCACGGCCGTTTAACTTTTTATAGAGTTAATGATCTAACGCCCGTGGTACAGTTGCGGCACAATTACGATTTTAAACAGTTTTGTTGAATTGGTCTAAATCAAAGTCAACGCTTTTTATTTCAAATAGACCTGCAGTGTAATTCTGTAAGAATCTCACCTCGATCGCGAATGTCAATTAGACACTTGTCGTGACACAGCGTGGATAACAAAACTACGCGTTATTGATTATGCTGTCGATTATCTGTGTGTGTTATTTGCTTCTATTATCCATACTGTGACATTATGGATATCGAGCTAACCGTCGATATTCAGGTGGGTTTCTTACGCGGCGTCTTACGTAGGTGGTTCAAAGCGACGCGAATTGCGAAGCGATCCGATGCGGTGACACGCGAATTCAATGCGATGCGGTGCGAAGCGGCGGCTTTGTCCTACGAGCTCGCGAACCGCCCGCCGCGCACCGCCGTCATTCAGTAGCATTGTATGGCACCGCATCCAGTTCGCGCGAAAATATCAAGCCAACTGATCGCGTCGCTTCGCTTCGCACCGCGCCGCACCGCACTCCACGAGCGTTTGGTTACGTAGGCCACTTCAATAGGTATCGACTGTTTGTTGTTTTCGCGTAACGCCGCGCCGCATCGCGTCGCTACTAGATCGCTCACGTAAGATGCCACGTTACAGAATGACACTACAGTTCTCAGGCACTTTAAAAACGTCAAAACTAGGTGCACGGTTCCAAAAGGTAGGTTCTCTGGAGAAGAGCTGGCAAGAAACTCCATGAAAACTCTTTTTAAAATAGAAGATGTCTCCCGGTCAATAGTGTTATTGTGGTCAGTAGTGGTGCACCATGCACGGTTTAGTAACTAGTAAGTATTCGAGTAAGTACAGTATTTGTTCGTCAATTCATCACTAGTAAGTAATGCACCATTGGTACAGGAGCCATTACGCTAGGTTCAAACGGAGAGCATTTGATGTGTTTAGTTTAAAGTCCGTTTACAACTGTATAGACTGTTCATAAGACTCACTTACGAGCGTTTTATAGTGACGTTGTAAACTTGTAAACGCCGTTCCGAACTTGTTGTTTAGCACTGTACTTTCTGCTAACGTGCTGAATTGCAGAAGTGAGTAGTAATGTTCTTATTTACAACAGGTACTTAGTTCTACTTCGTTAGTAGGTATAGCAGTAGTACCGGTCTATAAATTGTTATGGTCCGCTCGTTGGCACGCTGGCCTGCAGGCGCAGCATGACCACCGTAGACAAAGGTTTTGTCGACGGAAGAATCGACAAAATGACATAACGTCGGAAAACCTCGTTATTGCCAAAAGCAAAATTTTACAGGAGACGGAAAAAACTGTATCCTGTAAAATTTTGTAAAGAACTTCGCTGTATTTTTTTTATTATAAATAAACCATTACCTACTAAATCGTGTAATTAATATTTGAACATGAATTCTCGAAAGGATTTTTTATTGTGGAAATATTTTTTTCTAATAGTACCTCATTTTGTTATGTTAAATGCGAATTACTAGGTGTTCTTGGAAAAAAAAAATGGATTTTTGTCGTTAAGTCAGCAGATAAACAGGTGCATTATTCATAATTACTTTCTTATTTGCATTCTAATTGAACTCAGGCCAGTCGTAAATATGGATTGCGAGGTTTTCTTGCTACGACATAAAACGTGTTTGACTAACGGCCGGTATTAATAAGCGATCTCAATCCAAAATCTCTGGATTGATGTTGGTTTTTGATAGAAATTCAATAGAAGTAATGTCAAAAACCTACATCTATCTAGAGCATTTTTCGGGATTGCCCGACTAGTTTCGGACCCAAACGGAGCCCTTAATCATGAGCTGAACACGCGGCGAGGTCGCGATTCGAACTCGAGTTCTAACTCGAGTTCGTATCGTGCATTTTTCGGGCAATCCCGAAAAATGCACGTGAGTAAACCGTAAATAATCATAAATATGAATGTCTCTCACGAAAGTTATAATACAAAAATCTATCTAGAGATTTTGGATTGAGATCGGTTATTAATATCGGCCGTAAAATTACTATTTACAAGGTTTCCACTAGTCGCCGACGATAAACACGATGGCAAAATGTCATTTTGTCTATTCTTCAGTAGACAAAACCCTTGTCTACGGTGGTCATGCTGGCATGGTTTGGCAGACTACACACACAATCGAATATTTTTTTTAGCCAGGTCCAGATCAAATCTGCTTATTAACATCCACTGCTTAATATGAGCTTTTCACGCTGTTCTAACGGATTGATCACGACAGAATGTGATTATTATAGCACAGCAGAATTCTAGACCCTTAAGTACGTCCGAGTATTTTAATGAGAGATCTTTAGAAAAAGGGATTTGGTACAAAACGATACAATGTGAGCCTCCTCGTACACCTTGGCTTATGGATATGAAGTTAAGTAAGTAGACGTTTAACTGTAACAGCATTACGTCTGAGATCCGGACACGTACCATTAAACAAGTTTGCTTTTATGATGAGGAAATGTAACTCCCCAAATTGCGATTTGTGCGGTGTAGTGGAAGATGTGCATCACTTGTTGATGGAATGTGTCCGTTATCAGACACACAGAGAGTCTCTGATAAGGACTCTTAACCTGAACAGACTAAGTACAGGTATGTTTCATGATTTATTATCAAAACCTTCATGAAGCATCTCAAAATTTGTTCATGGTTTTTAGTCCCCATCATTAAGTAGTAAGTAGAATTAAGTAGTTTATATTTATTTTGTTATTGTTACCTTAGGTGTCGATGGAATTACCTAATACCTCCGGCGCATCTTAGGCACTCAGAACCGCTACCAAGTACCAACCTCACTGAGTGGCTAATCTTTTCACCACAGCATGAGCTATTTTAGCTTGTTCTAATACGAGAAAGTGAACGAGAGAGGGAGAGAGCCCAAGAGAATAATGCTACCCATCCTCTTAACTTAAATAAACCCTTTTACCTGTCACGTATCATTTTCTAAACAATTGAACAGGTATACGCCCCATTGTTCTTGGTATAACAAGCGTAACTGAGTATCTTGAGCCCGCAAATTCGATCAAGGTGGAATGTAATTGGGTCCCCTTACTAAAAGATTCTCGTTATTGCCCGAAGCTAAAGTGGTTATTACTTTGGACCTAACTTGATCCTTTCGAAATTACAGAAGAAGGAAAACAATGAATGTTCCAAAAAAGGAAAGATTGAGCCTGAAAGTAGTCCTTGGTAAAATGGATGGGAGCATATTCTTTTCTTCCTAATGGGGCATTTACACGGGTTAATTTTAGCCGCGCGGCAAGTCATCAGTCACATCGCTTTTCACTTGCGGCCTAGTCGAATTGTCATTTACACGGTCGATTTTTGCCGTGCGACCTAGCGGTGCTGCGAAAATCGACCCGAAAATCGACCCGAAAATCGACCCGAAAATCGACCCGAAAATCGACCCGAAAATCGACCCGAAAATCGACCCGAAAACCGACCCGAAAATCGACCCAAGTAAATGCCCCATAACACATCTATCACTTCTAAGTATACAGATTCATTTAAAATTGACAATTGTGACAAAATCAAAAATCTTTTTTCTTTATATCACATTAACCATTACAGACGTTTATGAAAAGTCGAATTTAGGTTCACAGTTCCAATTAGTCGTTTCCGAGAGAGGAGTAGGCAAGAAACTCCAGGGTTACTCTTTTGAAATCAATATCTTTAACAATTTCAGTAAATACTGGTAGATTTAGCATAGTCATGAAAGAGTAATGTAGATTTGAGAGCAAGAATTCGCACAATAAAATAAATATTAAAAATATTTATACAACGGCATCTAGCAAATCTACAAAGTTCTCACATTTACAAATGGTAAAAAGAAGGGTGTAAATGGTAATGCTAGTGTAGCACATTAATAATTGAGATGTGCATGCAGTAATTAAATATTTGCTTGCCTTTTGACATTAGATCAAGGTAGAACTTGACTCCAATGACATTGTATAAAAATCTTGTAAAACTACTGTTGCTGCAAATAAACATTCTACTCTATACTGAAAAGGAAAAGAAAGCAACAATAGTTTAAAAACAAATCACATACCCCATAAACAGCGCGGGCCATAACATTCATGCACAAACTATTCGTGTGCCATGTATTATTTATACGGCACACGGCAGGCCAACGTTGCCAATTCTTCAGCAAGGTTACTAGGCCAGCAAATGTTTTTACCAATTCACTATTGCACGTAAAGGAGTGCGAGATTATGTCCGAATGATGTGCTGGTTGGCTGGAGGACCGCCAAATCTAAGCGCCCCGGGAACAGCGAGGCGTTGCCAAAAGCTAACTGATCGATGGCCTTAGAAATTTGCAAGCGGATTCAGGACTATAGATAATGTTGCGCGGTTAATAATAGCGGGAGGAAGCCAGGTTGGCTGTTCCGGCTCATATTTGAGCTAATATTTTTATTAAATGTTAGGGCAATGGTTGTTTGGCCTACTATTTCGTTTGATTTTCTGTTTGTTGGTTGCACCTTAGGATATTCTGTAAACCGTGCAGTATTTGCACAACACTTAGGCTCGTATTAATAAGCAGTTCTCTTTTGAGAGATCTTCCAACAGCAGCTATCTTAAAGTAGAATTCCATACATTTGGCTTTTTTTTGCCCAGTCGATGGCCATAGGCTCGCCCCCTATTACATCCACCTCTACCAACCCTTCGGGGAATACAGGCGTGAATTTATGTTGGCTTTTTTTTTAATTCCTCTCCCTTCCTTTTAAAACTACACTTGAGAGTGATGATCTCTAAAGTGTAGTTTTAAATGAGAGCTGTTTATTAATACGGGCCCTAGTCTCCGACCATCTCGTAAGACCACATGCGACACATTATTATCTCTCATATCATCATTATTAGCTCTCATATGACAAACGCGTCTGGGACCCAGAGCATAGAAGGCGATTGTAGTTCTTTTTTTCTTCCACTAGGGCCTAGTCACGGACAACAAACAACTCACGGACCATGGCCTAGTGACTAGGCCATTGTCCGTGAGTTGTTGTAAATTAGAAACCTTTGCGTATTACAAATTATTATTATTGTAGCCACAAAGCTCCTCTCCGATTCATGGAAACCGTAGCACTTGGAACCGCTCCCGGTATTAACTATGTAGGCTATTGAGGCCGCTTAGCTACACGACTGCAGAATAATAAATAGACCAGCACCTATATCTATTTTACTAATTCTACGAAATGTATAAAATAATATTAAAATAGGTCTGAATGTTATTCAAAGGAGAGCACAAGTATTTCCATGCAGCATGTCTGGTTAGTCACTTTACATCCAAAAACCATGAACTCTGGGACAAATCCAAATTCGTGAAAAAAACTCAGCTGTTCCATCTCTCTTTTCCTACTGGCTAATCTTTTCACCATGGCATGAGCTATTCTTGTATAGCTCGTGCCGACACATAAAAAAACAATGTTGCTTGTCAAAATTAATGGAACATCAGTTTTTGTTTTCACGAATTCATGTTGTGTCCCATAGTAAAAGTAGTACAGAATGATGAGCAGAGTTTTCGGATAGAAAGCGATTTACCAGTCATGCTGTACAATGTAGTTAGACTTGAATAATATAATTAATATTAAAAATATTAGATGAGACCATAGAAAAAGACCACAAAGAAGCGATCACGGAACACATTCAACAAAAGCATCGGGAACAGAGTCCAGGTTACTTCAAGTAAGTGCCCCAGAGAGAGGAGCCTCCTAAGAATACGTGCTGTGTCCAGGAGAACCGATTTCTGTTTCAAGCTCTTGACCCAACCACCTAGTAAGGAAGAACTAAGTTAAAAACTGGGGTCGCAAGACAAGATTAAAAGTTGCTACACTTGCAAAAAAAAAAAACTAACATTTATAGTAACAAAATATCTAATTGAAAATTGCATTGAAAACCTCTAACAATACACCATTTGGATAACGTAGTTTTACTAAAGTTCAACCTTAGCATAAATTTAACTTTATGTTTTTCTTTTACTCTCAGATAAACGTTCAATAGAGAAAATATATTATGTCATCTTTATTTAATTTCATTTGCTTTTCTTAATTTATGAGGAATTACAAGAAACAATAATAACTACAGCGTCAGTTGGTACCTGCCCAGCTGACATTAAAGTAGGTAATACTACAAATGCAAAATAAAAGAATTACAATGCCGGCGAGATTTCCAACGAAAAATGCTTAAATTACCTTTACTGCACTACGTTACGGACGGGAATTTATTTTTAATATACGGACAATTTTAATAAGTATAGGGTTATATTTTAGGTGTGTAGAGAATCTCATATAATTTACAAGGTTAAGCTGCGCTTGTCGCGGTCAGTCCATGGATGGGTGGCCATTCGTTACCCCTCGAGACCGTGAGATTCGTTACACTTCGTGTCTCGGAGAGCACCGTCCGTCCCGGTCATCATACGAATACCTATTGGTATGTCTACACCAGTGCGCTTTCATATTCATCTTGCGCTTTCAACTTTCAATTCCTCTTGCGTCAAGCTCATGCAATATTGATTGCCATAAGACGCATGCAGCTTATCGTCTACACCGGTGCGCCTCGGTCAGTCGTCAGTCGACATACAATAGACGGATTAGCGTGCGCTAGGGGCATGCGCTTTTTAACCGACTTCAAAAAGGAGGAGGACAATTCGTCTGAATGTTTTTTTTTGTGTGTTTGTTACGCGATATCTCCGCCAATTATGAATGGATTTTGATGATTCTTTTTTTTTTGGTAGGCTATACTTCAGAGGTGGTCCCATATAAATTTTATTGAAATTGATGTAGCACTTTTTGAAAAAATCAACAAAAATAAAAAACACAAATCGTATATCTAGACGACGTTCTAGTTGTAGTGCTGATCCGAGAATTTGTACACTATTGTAATTGTAATTTGTGGCACTGAAAAGTATAAAATAAAAAAAAACTTTAAAAAAGTAAAAACGTCTTCAAAAAAAACTAAACGGAGTAAAATAGTTATCATTTAATAAAACTACCAGATTCAGAAGTCGGTGTTCTACGCTGAAACAAATTGAATGCACCGACTTCTGAAACTGGTAGTTTTATTAAGGGGGAATCTGTGTTTTTTTTGAAGTCGGTTTTTACTTTTTTAAAGTTTTTTTTATGTCGAACTAGTATTAAGGCATGCGCTATTGCATGCGATAAGGTGCTTCACGCATGCCTCAGACGAAGACGCAAGATGAACATGAAAGCGCACTGGTGTAGACATAGCTTGTGACAGTCATTACGGGTAGTCAGAAGCCCGAAAGACTGTCAACCGGTCTAACCTTATAATATCAGCATTGCCTAGTAACTGGGTTGCGAAGGTCTGATGGCAGTCGCTCCGTGTAAAATACTGGTATTCACTCGCATCTAATTAGACTGGAAGCTCAAAATAGTTGTGAAAAGGCTGAGCAGAACATTTTAGGTGTATAAATAAAACGTTTGTGCAGAGATACCTATCACAGCGTCTGGATTATTCAAAGGAATTAATACCTGCGAACGAACGAAAGTAAACGAAGGTAAGATAAGGCAGTTAAAATATTCACGAAGGCACGAATCCAATATTCTTGTTATCTAGTTAGCGGAGGCTTGCAACGAAGTAGAACCATATTCCAGTGTATAATATTGAAAGTACAAAGCTTTTATAATGCATAAACATTCGTCACTTACCCCCAAAGGGGTAGACAGTGGTGGTCCAATCAAACTCTTATAATGCTTTGACAGGTAAAACGTAATTTTCAGGTTGGAAATGAAGGAAGTTACAACTTTCTTTGAAGAAATTTGATAGTCCATACTTAAGAAATTTATTATTATTGATTAACCAAACTACTAAGCACATGTAAATAGGCAAGTAAAAATACTTATAATTTTTCAATAAAAAAATCATGCAGTAATGTGGATAAAATACGAATGGAAGGCGCAGCGTGGGTAGGCTTCCCACAAGGTGGACCGATGATGAATGTCGCGGGAATCCGCTGGATACGAGAAGCACAGGACCGGTCGATATGGCGATGATTGGGGAAGGCCTATGTCCAGCAGTGGACGTCTTTCAGCTGAATGATGATGATGATGATGGATAAAATACAAACATAATATTGTAAAATTGTAATTCTAGCAAAAGGAATTTCCCAGCTAGGAACAAAACTTCATGAAAACCATCCTACATTTATTGAACTCAAATCGAATATCCAATACGGGTATACCCCTAACAAAGTACCAGTATCTAGGATACTAGTTTACTCCTAAAAAACTCCCAATATCCAGTAATATACTGGATTTGAACGAAAGCCCTATTGAAAGATAGGCTCACTTCTTTTGTAAAGGTAAACCTGAAAGGTATAATAAATAGTCATCTAATACAATTGTGACGGATGCGAAAAGCAATTTAGCTGCCATTTTTTCCCGACGTAGAATAAAAGAAAGGTACTTTTGTACGCGACTTTCGGGAATTCATAATAAATATTAACATTTTCCATACAATAGGTATACGGCATCAATTGAACGTGTTCTTAGAATTTCTTGTGAACTCTGAGACAAAGCAATGTTTGGTTAGATATGAAACTTTTACATGACTTGTTGATGTAGTTACAGAGTTACCTTTAATACTATTTTCAAGTAGGTATATTGTTATAGATACGTCTTTCTTCGTTGTTTAGTTTTTCCACAAGGTTTTATGTAGCTTCACCTGTCCACCCGTCCGTCAGTCTGTCCGTCTACCCATCCGTCCTGCTGTTGGTAATGAAAATATCCAAGACGGTTTTTTTTATACTTTTTGAATTTTTATTTTCTTTATAGGTACACAGGGTAATGTATTATTAATAGAACGTGTAACATTATAAATGCAAACCCTGAAACACGTTTGTTAAGAATCGGCTTCTGAATCGATTTCAGGCATTTTTTATATGTGTAATTTTGTTTATACTTGTTTTTTCCTATCAGATTTTAATTGAAGTACCTAAAGAAAATTTTACCTTATATCTAGGGTTTAAAACCTCAAGCACGGTAATTATAGACATAATAGATAAGACAATTAAGCGTCGTCCTGGGACGACGGGCGTTACGCAACCGGTTAAGACTGAATTTTAAATGTAGTTAACAATGAAAACAATATTTAAGTACCTACATAAAAGTAAAATATTAATGTTATATTTTAATTATAACTAAATATTCTGATTGGAGTGTTTGAGTGTATATTCCTGTTACATGTTGTATAAAACTTCTATAATTTCACACATCTAGACATCGTCGCATTGATTACATAGACATCCCTGTTTGCGGATGAGTGGAGGAGAATACTCTGTCAGAAACATTGTGAGGGACGTATGGAAGAGGTGACTCTAATTGTTATCTATTTTTTAAATTTTATTTTCTTCATTCTTTCGTTTTGTATGTATCTTTAATTATTGTAATTGGTCCTAGACCGTTTTAATTAAAGTTAAATAAAAATAAATTACTATCTAATGACTAGACTGCCTCGTTGGTCTAGTGGTCGCAAGCGCGACTGCTGAGCGTGAGGTCTTGGGTTCGATCCCCAGGTCGGGCAAAGTGTTATTGGGTTTTTCCGTGTGGAATTTCTCAATAGCAGCCCGGAGTCTGGATTTGTGCCCGGTCGATGGCAATAGGCTCGCCTCCTATTACATCGGACGTAAACATAACGGCAAAATGTGGGTGTACTATACACCTCTGCCAACCCTTAGTGGAATACAGGCGTGAGTTTATGTGCTATCTAGTGTTTAACAATACCTTTGAAAAGATAATTCGTTAAAATAACCCTAACATTAAAACCACCAACCACAACTCAACAAAGATGACCTTGCAAAATTGATAACTACATTTCCTCGCATGATATATGGATAGTAACTCCCCCGAAAGAGATCAGCAAACGTACCCGTCTGCCCCGTGAGTCCGCATTTGTATGCTTGAAGATTTACACGGCTTATCTCTGCTCCCTTTGTGTCTTGTATAGATCTCCACGAAGCCGCTGGATATACAAGCCATTTGATCGGAAACAAACTGACGCATCGTATTGATATGAAAGATCGTTCTTCAGGATTATGTTGTTTGAGCCGTATTGTGAGCACAAAGCCTTCTAGTTTATTCTTCATATCAATAATACGAAACTAAATCAGTATTGATATAAAACAAAATGTGTCAGAACAAGATAGTGGGTATTTTGCTAGACAATAGAGATATGTATGGATTTTGGTGTTATGTTGAGGAAAAGGAATCCAATATCGTATGTGAGTAAATGATGGATTATTCGCGGTTTTTTCCTTTTCGTTTATAAGATAAACAGACATTGAAAGAGTATCAATATTGCGTGATGATATGGTAAGAGATACGTATAGCAGGATTATTATATTCTTTAGGTGCATGAAGCTGCGAATCCGGCGACACTGGCCATGTGTCCGTAGGAGGAACACCATATCGTCGTTGCGACTTTAAGACCTTGTACGAGATACGCTCTACATTGACCTCTTGACTAATAACTTCATTCACTGTTGGGCATCATACCCCAACAGTGAAGAATGTTATGTTATTGTTATGTTGGGGTATGATGCCCAACAGTGTTGAATGTTATGTTATTGTTATGTTATGTTGAATGAGTAGGTAGACGACCAATTACTGTAAAGGTTTTATTGTTAGTGTTACTAAATATAAAATATTACAATGTAATGAATGTTGACATAAATAATTGCAACGTTTCACTGTTAGAATAAAATTATTAGTCAAGAGGTCAATGTACAGCGTATCTCGTATAGACCTCTTATGTGTAACTTTTGGCAAAATCACTTTTTAAATTGTTTTACTATGACATTACTTTTCATTTCAACCAACAATAGCAAAGTAAAAAGCAGGAAATGATGTGGCTGATACCTTTATTTTTTGGTTTCATTATATTTTTTTCAGTAGACAGTTTTCATCGATTTTCTCATAAAAGTGATTTTTATACATAGGTCTTAAAGTCGCAATGACGATATGGGGTTTTAGCCGGTAAGAGTCCGGCATAACCCTCAGCCATTGCCAGGGCGCGGGTAAGGGTATACTTACTTATTTAATGGGGTAAAAAAATACAAAAACTATATATTATACGAATAAAAATCAAAATTTTCTAAAATCCCTAAGTTCAAAAGGAAATAGTTTCGAAAATTTCACAATAAAGGCCCATTTAGATGGAGAGAGTTTCTCGAACGTTTCTTGGCGAGAAATCGTATGCTACTATCGCAAGCAATAATCGCCATAAGATTATTGTATCATAATGTTTACATACAGGCAAGAACTAAATTCTCGCCTACGATTATGTCATACGAGATTCGCAAGTAATTTTTCGCAGGCGATAAATTACTGTGACTGTTTACACAGCGAAAAATTATAGTAAGAAGATTCTTGCTTACGAGTTCTCGACTTGTATAAACACGATCTCGTATGACATTTTTTCAAGTTCATACGAGTATCGTACAAATCGGTTTGAACCGTTTTTGAGTGCGAGTTTTGCCATTCGAGTTCAGACTTCAGTGATTAAGTTCTGTTTACACGGAGACAGATATATTCTATTGCGAGGCGATTGTCGCCCAAGGGGAAGGGCGATAATCGTGAATGTTTACACGAAGAAACTTTTTAAATGTTCTTTCGATAATCGTATCTTCGAGCCGAGAAACTCTCTCCATCTAAATGGCGCTTAAGTATTATAATACTTATAATAGGCATGTTGACAGCATCATCAAATTGCTAATCTAATTAGTCCGCCAGTTAGAGTTTTGAAAAATAATGGACACATATTTTTTTTTTTGTTAAATCTATGAATGTTTGGAAAGACAAAACGCAGCAAAACTCGAGAGTGGGGGCTTGTGACGTCAGAAGCAAGTAAAAATTGTACTTGCTTGTGACGTTTTGCCAATTTTAAAAGTGTCGTATCTCCGTCAATTTTGGTTTACGTAACAAAAGAAAAAATACGGATCAAATATTTTTTGATAATCTAACTGACGGACTAATTAAATTTTTTCAGTCAAATACCCTATTGTGGGAACTAATCATGCACTTCTTAATGTGCCTAAAACATAATTGAAAGACACAGAAATGGTAAATTGTTTGATTTTTAATACCAGGCCTCCACATTAATAGAAAACACGAATACTATAAAAAAACAATCTCAAACGTTCCAGGAATCGGTTTCACATGCGAAAATATCCCAATCAGAGGTACCCAACATTGCAATATCGTCAATGCACAGATTACACATTCACAGAATTGCGATAAAGACACTAAAACCGTTGTAATAGCCAAATGTTATGATACTTTAGAGACGTTCCCTCGTAGAAAATAATTTCCCCGGTTCTACGCCCGAGAAGGTCGAACGGATCCCGCTTCTCATACAGATATCTATTTAATTTGTGATTTCATTCCTCTGTGTAATATTCGGTATCCTCATTGGTACAGTTTGTGTCAGGAATAATTTCCTTTGTGGAAAAACTGCTAAGTGGACTTAATCTCTTTGGGTGTTATTTGTAATGTACAATCATTCAAAAATATTGGTGTATTGTGATTTAACTCCAGCGGCCGGACAACAGAAACAAGAGATGCTTTAAAGCAAGCCTAATGACAACCCAGATTTAAAATATGCCATCACTTTTTAAGCGTCATTACCAGTGATCGGAAAAAGGTGAGCTAATTTACCTAAACTTCAAAGAACAGAGACAAAAACTGGAGATTTCCTTACGAAAACATTTTTTTTCGTGAAAATTATTCCGGGTTTCGGGACATCACTAAAATACATTTAATATTAATGTTAATAGTACAGAAAACAATTAAATTCCTTTTCTATTTTTGTTTCCCAAAATTGTCACAAAACCAGATGACACGTTTTTCATTGTTTTTAAAAAGAGATTGGTTATTGTTTTCATAAAAGGAGACTGTCTTTTATTTTTTGAAAACAAATAAAAGAAAATCTCCGAAAAATTCTCCCGAAAAAAAATGTTGTCTTAAGGAAGTCTCCAGTTTTTGTCTTTGTTCATTAAAGTTTCCTCCTTATCCTTTTCTTTTCTTTTCACTGGTCATTACGCAAAGAAAGAAAGAAAACAAATTTATTTGCGTCTTGACGTGACGCACTTAACAAAAATTATTAAAAATCTGGTGGATCGGCGCCGGCAACCCGCTTTCTACGTGTATACGCACTTACACTATCAAAATAATTGTTTTTATAAAATAAAATATGTATTTATAGGACTATCGACTTTGATTAATAATTTTATTCCCGTATAACCTAATCGCTCAGTTGAGTCAATCGATAAATCGTTTAGTATATTGTGTTGTTACGAATGTGACTCACAATACTCACATGTATTGTTTGTGAATATTCGGAAAAAATATTTCTGCTATAAATCACAAACATCCAAAATTGTTTTGTTTCACATGTTGTATTGAATGTGAATGGACTACGCATACTATACTAAAACAAAGAATGGAAACAATGTCCACATGCGGAACTTAAATCTAACGATTATCGAGCTCGCATTTTTTGTTTAACCAACATTGACGTAGAAACACATGGACCAAGGGTCTAGTATACGTAGTGTAAGAGCCTTTAATAATTTACCATCGCACTTGGAAATTTATGTATTTAGCACTAGCGCACGTAAAATTAGAGACATCCTAAATAGGGAATATTTTGGTGATGATAGGAAATATCGCACGGCTTGACACAATTTCTTCATTCCGTTTGTATTGTTCTTCTCTTCTTTAACATTGTGTAATTCTGTTAATTGTGTGTTCATTATATTTGCTAATTGATACATACAGGGTGAAATTGTAAACAGTCGACAAACCGAAATGGGAGATTGTACTCATCACTATGAACAACTTTTACTATGGGACCAAACCTGAAATCGCGAAAAAAGAAACAGCTGTTCCCTACATTTATGTTCGCATAACTCGTCAAAATGTAGGGAACAGCTGGTTTTTTTTTCGCGATTTCAGATTTGGTCCCATAGTTAAAGTTGGTCATAGTGATGAGTACAATCTTCCATTTCGGTTATCCGAGTGTTTACAATTTCACCCTGTATGTGGAAGCTTGTAATTAGCAATTGCCCACAAGCATATCATAAATTATTTAAATTTGTCATTAGTCTGTAAGCTTTCTGTAAAATAAAGTAAATAAAAAAAGTACAAAATTCACGAAACAAGTGTCCTGAGTTTACATACACTACCGGAGCGCGCACCAATGAACACCGCCAAATAAACTTGGAAATACCAACAAACTAATATAAATCCTATGTAGTCATCACAATGCCTAATTTAGCTTTTCACCATACGAAAATTCGACTGCATTGACGTAAATTAGTCTTCAGTTTCGCGTTTTAGTCTACATTCGGTTCGGTAATTTTTGAGCGCTGATTCGAGGTCCTTGTATTTCTACGTCAATGGTAGCCAATGTAATCCATTTTAGGGGGCTGAGTCACCCTCGTCCGTGGGAAGGCACCCTTAGTTCGAAACCCCACACGTGGTCCCCGAGTGGTGCCAATCAGGTGACAACCTTTCGCTTGGTGGTCTTCTCTTGGTTGATCTTTACGGTCCGCCTGGCTAGCTACCACCCTCACATTAAAGTCCGGCGCCAAGCAGTTTACTGTGTTCCGTCGTGTGTATGTGAGAGCCAGGGGGGTATAGGAGAATCCCTCTATATCTCTGTTACTTGGATTCGTGTGCTTCATCTTAGACCCTGTCTGCGCTTACCGTCAGGTGCAACGAGGGTCAAATGCGACCAAGAAAAGGAATAAAAAAAAAACTTTAATCAAGAACAGTACACAGACTTCTAAAACATCCCAAAAGTTAAAACTAATTATAATAAAAATTTATCTCCTTCCATAAAAATCACAACGCTACGGAACGAGACTGGAATCTCTTGCAAATCATAATGTATCGGAAAAGTAGGAAGGACAAGAAAATCCCAACAAACATAAACGCTTAACTTCAAAAACAAACATTTAATTTGAAATGTACTTTTTCGAATGAACATAAAAACTTTTCGATGTTCCGCTTTGAAAATGGTTGATATTAAGGCGATGTTTTAATTAAACTTGCTTGATGTTGCGTTAAGGGGAAGAACTGGAAAAGTCTGAAAGTTGTGCCGTCCAATGCATTCAGGGCGTCTTCGCAACAGCTTTATATAGTTTGCCTTTCATACGCAAACTCGTCTCGTCAGTGCCTGACTTTGTAATAAAATTATCCAGGCTTGCCTTATCCCTACACAGCAAAAATCCTTCTAGAGCCGATTTTACTTTTATCTAAGGAATATTTTGACAGCTTTTAATATAGAAATAGTCTCAAAATGTCTCACTATTCCCTAGATAAAAGTTATACGACGTTGATAATAACGGCCCTTGGAGGGAATTTAAAAACAGAGCTTCATATCACAAATTACCCAATATGTTTTCTATTTTCTTATAAAATATTGACTTAACTTTTACTACCGAAATATAATACGAAAATGAAAAAACACATTACATTCTATCGTGTTTACTCAATTATTCTTTACTGATTGAGGGAATAAAAAATCTTTTACTTATTAATTTTATATTTAGTGTGTGAATAAAAAAAATATAAAAATAGTTATGAATAAAAAAATATCGTAGGTATCTATAATTTCCATATTTAATAAAAATCATTTAGTTATTCTAGAAGACGCTAATAAAGTAGAAGTGATAAAAAAAATACTGTTCTATTTATACGAGCGATAAGAAATCAGTATAAAATATTTAAGGTTATTTTATGTCAGGCTGTACGGATATATTTACTTTGACACAAAAAAAAATATAGCCCATTTTCCTTCAGTTTCGGTGTTCATATTTTTATAGGAAAATAAAAGGCTTAACGCAGATACATTCGTTATCAATAGGTGCCATATAAAATCATGACTCCATAATACAAGAACCATGCGCTTGGCATGAAGATCTTTCAAACAAATGAAAACGAATTTAAAGTTACGAGTATATCGAGGACAATAAGGTATTATGTGCTCTCAGAGACTATTTGCCAAGAAGCAGTCACAGTTTATGTATATCAGAGATATTAAATTCACGTTTACACAATATTACTGTACTCGTATCGTGCCAAGTACTAACATCTTTGAAATACTACTTAGGGAAAAAATCATAGCATATAAATAGACCTCTTAAAAATGTTACGTCTCTTCCCTGCCGCCTGCCCATTCTTAACTTTTAGGTACCATAAAAAACAAATAAAACATTTTATCTAGGCAAAGTAACTCGCTCCAAAGAAATCAAGAAAGAAAGTAATAACAATTTGCATACAAAACTATGTTCTTTGTAACCTGTGCCTTTTGAACAGTACGAAAAGTACGGTATCTACTGCCAACTTTTATAGGAGCGGCTTGCGTCCGATATACTTAGTACGCTCCAGCACTGACAAATATCTGGAACCCAGAAAGCCACCGAGTGCTAGAACTTCGTGGGACGTGCTCCGACTGCCAAACAACGAAACATGGTACACACAGACTCATCACAAATCACTCCATTTTCATATTGAGTGATTTATTCATACACGCCTCTAGCAACCTTTGCACTAAAAACATCAGTAAAGTATGAAAATGATTCGTATGCTAAGGATCTGAAACGCAAAGTGCGTATATCCATTACAAGTTTATAACTTTTCAAATAGTAGAAGTTGGACGAGCGACGTAATAATTTGGAAAAGAGGGAAACGTGACCAACTTTTAATTTACTTACACACAACTTTGTACTCGTGAACAGAATACAAGTGATTTACATTCATCACGACACACAACATCAATTAGATGACTGTCAGAGTGAGTAGTACTGCTATACAAAATATACGAGCCCATAACGACAGTAATGTGTGTGTGTATTAGGATACTTCACCATCTCCGTGATATTGAGCAATTTGACACAAGCACCTTAACGTAATTTCCCTTGCGACTCGCATATTATACACCACGAATGTAAAACATGAATATACTGTGACAAGTTTGATAAGTAGGGCACATAGAATTCTTTCTAGGTGCAGGGCGAATGACACTTGGGTTAACTTTTGCAGGCGTCGGCCGATTCCCCACTGAAAGTTTACTACGTGCCCTGCATCAACTGATGCTATGCCCGACTTTACCTAAAAGACGACCATAAAGCATTGGTGGATTATTGAAATCCCTTTG
Source organism: Amphipyra tragopoginis (assembly GCA_905220435.1). Lineage (NCBI taxonomy): Eukaryota > Metazoa > Arthropoda > Insecta > Lepidoptera > Noctuidae > Amphipyra > Amphipyra tragopoginis. Next base: position 10,293,600 of record HG991997.1, on the reverse strand, counting down.
TTAGTCTAACAAAAGAGATGCTAGCGTTTGGATCATGCAAATTAGGACGCACATCAATTGAAAACTTAGAACGAACCATTTCGAATAAAATGGGTCCCAATAAATGCTGACAAAGGTCACAGAAATATTCGTATTTCAAGGGAACACGTTAAGTCGTATAACACCCTTGTTAACAAAAAATATGCCCGAGGAAAGGGACCGTATTGTCAACATTTACGTTTATAATGGCAATAATACCAATTTTACTATTATGAACAGAGATTTAAACGACATAATACGAAGTAACGAGTGGTTAGCATTCGTATCAGCATTCTTCGCTATTGGAATCGTTGAGAAGTATGCCTTTATTACTCGGAATATTTCCTGAAAACGTAAAACTCCTTCTTAATTTCCATTTTTATGGAACAATTTGTTCGTCATTATACGCTTTCCTCGTTAAAGTTTTCAACAAAGTATAAAACTGGGTGATAATTACAACAAAATAAAAAACAAGGATGGTTTCACAATATTGTCAACGAACGATATTATCAGCAAATCTGTTTTAATAAAGGTGATGATGATAATATATTTGTTTAATTAGACGGATGTATTCGATTTTAATATCCTATTGGTTTTAATAGATATTCAAAATAAACGATTATATTTTTTTATTAACTTCACATTTGACTTGTAATTATTTCCGATAATGAAAGACTAGGCCATTTTACAGTCTGCCTCGTTGGTCTATATAGTAGTCGCAAGCGCCTCTGCTGAGCGTGAGGTCTTGGGTTCTATCTCCGGGTCGGGCAATGTGTTAAATGATAAATGAATTGGAATTTCTCAGTATCAGCCCGGAGTCTGGATTTGTGCTCGGTTGATGGCAATAGGCGAGCCTTCTATTACATGGAATTTAAACATAACGGTGAAACGTGAAATGGGACCCATTTCAAAACCTAGTAAGGGCTTAAAACGAAATTTTACGGGAGAGCGCATAAACGTTAAATCGGTGAGCCTTTGAAAAGTATTTATGCTAGGTAAAACCATGTGGTTGAAGTGACTTACTAGGTTTTAAAATTATCACAGGCAGTAAATGGCACTTACTGGGTATCGATGCTTAAATATATCTGCTTATTATGTGAGTTTTCAACGCTGGTGTTTTTATATTTGGTAGAAACTTTCTAGGTTAGCAAGATTATTCAATAAAACGATTTTTATAAAAGTGTCCCATAATAGGTTTTGAAATGGGACAGCCATATACACCTCTGCCCAACTCTTTGGGGAAAACAGGCTTGATGTTATGTTATGTTAGGTAGACCATCTTATTCCAGTCCAACCTTTCAAAACTCCTTTTGATTTTAAAATACACTTACAAGACAAAATAAAAGCGCTTCGCAAGACAGTTTATCTGTCCAACTATTTGTTTACCAAACGGCTCACTAATTCAAGGACTCCGTAAAAAAGACAAATCTATTCATCGTTTTCTAGAAAAATCTATTTTCGGCGACGACAAGATAAGTCCCCAACTCATAGAACAATCTTTTGAACGGTACTGCTTTCGTTGAATGGGTAATTCTATGTAAATTTGAACACCAAGCCGTTAGGTCTGAAGGACAGAGCTAATGTCCCAATTACTAAGCAACAAGTATGAAGTAGTCGCGTTACAACGCAGCACAGCAGCTGTATATCTACGAACTTGTCTAATTACCGCAAACAGAAGGCGCTGGCTTGTCCTTAAGGACGCATTTACATCGGTAGTTAGTAGTCTAGCACTGTCAGTAGAGTACTGAAAATAACATTACTAGCTCAATGCAAAACCGACTTACAGAAAAAAGACAATTTTAAATTAGTGAAACCAAGTTTACATATCACATAACATCACCCCCCCAACAACCCCAAAGGGTAGGCTGAGATGTTTAGTACACCCTCATTTCGCCGGAATGTTTAAGTCCCATGTAATACAGTGCGTTGTCGTTGTCTCGTGTAGTGCCGGACTTAAAGAATAGCACTACCCCATCTCTTCCCATGGGTGTAGTAAAAGGCGACTAAGGGATTCTCTAGGGGATGGGCAGCAGCGTTCTCTGAGTACTTTAACAAACATACTGCAATCGCCAGCCCGCCTGCCAAGCTTGGTGATTACGGCAAACCCCCCCTTTTGGGGGAAGCCTGTGGCCAGCAGTGGACGTCTTTCGGCTGAATGATGATGATGAATAGGGGGCGAGCCTATTGCCATCAACCGGGCACAAATCCAGACTGCGGGCTGCTACTGAGAAAACCCACACCGAAAAATTCAATAACTCTTTATCAGTCCTGGGGATTGAAACCCAGGACCTCACGCTCATGAAGCCGTGCTTGCGACCACTAGATCAACGAGGCAAGCAAGTTTACATTAGTAAAGTAATAAGTCTAGTACGGGTGATGAAGGAATAATAACACCACAAGTAGCCCAATTTAAAATTTCATTTCATTGATATTTTAAGAAATTATTACACTATACTCTGTTTATCGAAAGATGAGTCCTGGGGGTCTACTCCCTAAGCACGAAGTCCGTGGTTTCGCCCTTAGTTACGAGCGTTTCCTAATCCCTATCACCTACGGACATACGATTATTTCGGGGCCCGAACTAAAAATGAATGACAACACGATTTGACAGTTGTCCCTACTACCGATATGTTTTTGCCTGTCCGAAAATTTGAACTTGGCACTTGTTTTGTTCACTTCTACGTTTCGGGCTACTTTCGGACGGGCAACTAACTTTGTTTAGGGTCTTAGAGAGTAGGCCTTCTGACATAGCGGTCATTTCGTAAATTGTAGCCGAAGAAGGAGACTGCTATCGAAAAAATATAAACGACATCATCAAAAACCGTAAAATAGCTATATTATCCTTTTTTATATATTTTATTTTCTTTGTGTGGTGACGTTTTGTAGAGAAACGTCAGGACTGACTTTACGGTGAAAAGGATACTTTTACTAGACTGCATTTACATTTTTAGTACCCTACCGCCCGCTAGACTAGTTGCTCTACCAATGTAAACAGGGCTTAAGACCGAGTTCTATGTAAGCCAAGCCAAGTTATTACTCTTATTACTACTCGATACTTAACTATTCCTTCGCCGCTATTGTGTTATGAAGGAGTACAGTCACTAACAAAGAAAATTGTGTTCAAGTTTGTTCGAGCGTATTCCTTGTAGTGTTTGTTCGTGAGGTCAGAGGAGATCGTCTTTAGTAATTCCAGAAATTATTTAATTCTAAGATGAAGCGTTTTGTATATTAAATAAGGGTATAAGGAATTGAGTTTTTCTATCTGTTTTATACAAGGTTACGCGCGGCATCTTACGTGAGCGATCTAGTAGCGACGCGATGCGGCGCGGCGCGACGCGAAAACAACAAACAGTCGATACCTATTGAAGTGGCCTACGTGACCAAACGCTCGTGGAGTGCGGTGCGGCGCGGCGCGAAGCGAAGCGACGCGATCAGTTGGCTTGATATTTTCGCGCGAACTGGATGCGGTGCCATACAGTGTTACTGAATGACAGCGACGGGCGGTTCGCGAGCTCGTAGGACAAAGCCGCCGCTTCGCACCGCATCGTATTGAATTCGCGTGTCACCGCATCGGATCGCTTCGCAATTCGCGTCGCTTTGAACCGCCTACGTAAGACGCCGCGCTAGTCTGAAACCCGTACTAATCCACGGACCACTTAAAGTATCAGTAATGACTGTTTTAAAGCAAGTGTTATTGATTCAATTGTTTTTATTTTCGTGCAAAATGATTTTTGTTTTAGTTTTTTCAAAACTTATTCATCCCTACTTTTGTTAAGAATTCAGAATTGGATTTCTGATTCGCGAATATGACAAAATGTAAATACAGTAAGTTACAGAAACGTGTAGTAAACTTCCCAACTCACACTTGGGGTACAGATCGTATTTTTATGAAATCTTTGCTATTTCTTAGCTACTTCTCTTAAACTATTGGCTTTTGAGGAAAGTGGTAGAACAACTGTTATTCATTGTTATAGGGACTTACTCTTTTCGGATTAGTACCTCCTTCCCGACTAATCTTGTATAATGTTCAGAAAGGTTAATTTGAAATCCGGAAGTAGACGTATGTTACTCGTACTTTTTATCTTGTTATATTATAAGCTTTTAACATATTTTAATCAGGTGAAGTATAAAAGGTAAAAGCAAATAACTCCAAAACCAATTTTATTTTGATTAGAGACGAGAAATGAGTCTCCAAGTGTATAAGGAAAATAAAGTGAGCAGAAAAAGGGTGTGATGCTTGCGGAAATAATAATCAAGGGGAGAGTAAGTAGTTATTAACGCCCCACACCCTTTACTTTGACTTATAAAACATACATTCTGATCGTTTCTCTATAACGCCAGTTATCACTAAAGGCTAATTTATACCTATTTAATCACTTTCGATAATCATTTAGGAATAATCATCCAAAATGACAAGTGTGCATTAACGTTCACTTTTGCTTCATCAATCCAAGTGATCATTAAAGATGATGACATGTCAGCCCTATTTTGATAAAAATCATAAACTGTTTTTGAGACATTGATTCACTGCAGAATGGCGTCATCATCAAGAATTTCGATGAAAATGGACAAATCTTCACTCCTTTCCCTTTGGAAGACTCATTCTTGGTGAATATCCATAATAAAATAGTGTAAATTTCACTTCAAAAGACACCCCGAGATTCACTTTTAACATTTTATTTTCATTATTACTAACCAATTTACATTTCGATTGTTTTATTTGCGTGCCACAAATGGCAGAATGTGATGCCACAATTTTTTATTTATTTAAACACCAGTAATTGACCACATTTAAACAAGTAAAGATATTGTTTTGTATTTTATTATATTATACAGCAATCCACGGCTAGAAATTAATTCCGGGAAACTAAAACAGGTATTGGCTTCACGATGTGCAACCAGCTTGATAACCGCAGAACCAGCCTTCTTATATACGCTAAGGTCCATCACCAAATTATGTATTTTAATTAGTGGTCGGTGCTATTTCACGCGAAAAGTTAGTATGCACAATTGGACATTTCTTGTTATCATGACATTCAAGCTTTTATGATTCTTTGTAAGTCAATATCATTATTGAACTCCAAAAACATAGTTTTTATTACAAAACAGCCCTGCAACATGTTTGAATGAAATAAAAGTCGATGCCGTCATTCACTTTTTGGAATTTTAAAGCAAATCAACTAATTTTGAACACAGCAAAGTAGTAGTATGGATAAGATACTATAAAATTTATTTGACAAACCTCTGGTTTCTAATTTGACAATTCGGGAAAAGCAAATAGGTACTTAAGTATATTTTGAGTACAACATGTAAAAAAATGCTTTAAAATCCGTAATTTTTTTGACAACTCCATACTCAAATGTTACATAAGTATTTGCTTAGCCCGAATTCTCAAATCAGAAACCGGAGGAAAGTATGTTAAAGTGCTTTCGAAATTCAAGACCGCGGTGGCATGACCTTAATAATGTACGAGTAACTCCAGTTCATTGCTCTCAAAGAGCGCTACCTATTCCGACCTCTGATTATTATACAATCCTCATATAGATACAATACCTACTCTTTCTCTCATGAATGTTATTCTATATGAGCGATACCGTAACTCCCAGTTGTATCATTAAAAGTAAATCACCACACATATGTACACGACTGTACTCTTTTCACCTTTATTTCATTGGGTTACTCATGAACTCTTCAGCTTTCGACTGTACGCAATTTAAAAAGAAAATTTCAGGTGCATGCAATGCCGACATTTATGAATGAAGTCGAATTTTTCATAACTCTCGACTGAAACAATACCTAGATGAAATGAAGCCTGCAGTATGATATTACACGTACTTTTGTTCTAGAAACAATAGATACGCCGGCGAAATTATGTACGACTTTTATTAAAACGAAAATCTTTTTGTATGAAGATTCGGAGGCATATTGAAATGCCATTGCAAGGAAAATGGAGGTTTTGTTTTCTGCTAGAAAGCTAGTTTGACCTCGTATACTAGAATAACAGAACAGGTAGGTAAGTATGTAAGATATGTTGAAATCACTTTACCTTATTCTTTAGCATTAAATCTACTAGCAAGTTTTACTGTGCAAGTTATTGCACGCCATTGCTCGCTTAATTCGTAAAACTTGCAAACAGGGCCGGATTAAGGGTTGAAGGGCCTAGGGCAACTAAGAAATTGGCCCGCTGAAATGTAAAAAAAATGTAAAGTTAGAAGTAAGTATATAGAGGAAGTTTGAAATGTCGCCTGTGACAGAAAAGTTGAAAGGGAACCGATTATCTTGGTATAGGTACGTGATGAGGAGAGACGAAAAGCATGTGACTAAGAGGGTGATGAATATAAATGTAGATGGATGGAGGGAAAGAGGGAGACCAAAGAAAAGATGGATGGATTATGTGAGAGATGATATGAATGGAAAGTGAGTAAATAAGAAAGCGAAAGAGTAAAGAATAAGATAGCGGGACGGATAATAGGGAAGAATGGAAGAAGAAAATATTTTGCGCCGACCCCAAGTAACTTGGTATAAGGGCAGGCAGAAGAAAAAGAAAACCTCGTGAAAGTGAACTTTTTTCTGTTGGTCAGAAAGCGTGTAATTTTTTTTCTAGTCTAAAAAAAATCAATACCTTATACTTACAACACAATTTTTAGTATATACAAAAACCGAGACACCCCAACAAGATTTTAATCAGAATATTAATAATAATTTTAAATACGCAGGGCAGCTTGTGGCGAGCTGTTGGTGAGTGGCGACACTGCGTACCTTATTGCCTCAGAGAGTCGGTCAGGGCCTCGTCTCCAGTTTGCCTTTATTGGCTGGCTGGAGTGGAACCCCAAGAGTGCCCGCAGGATTCTCAACTCTGTCTTGCCTTTATCGGCCGGCCAGAGGGGGGCCGCCAGAGCTACATGCTCGGGGGTGGAAGTGTCTAAAGGTGTAATAGCGGGGAAACCCACTCCGGGTCTCTTAGACCCGCGACGGCGAAACCGGGGCCACACCTCTCTACACCTCTAGCCGCTCACACGTCTGTTGCCCCCTTCGCCTATGTACTGGCGGCTTTTCAGGGGGCCCAGCTAGTGAGCTGGCGAGTCACCGTCTGCCAATATATTTCAAATTTAAGCTTGAAAGGCAGACGCCGTTTTCTTCCGGCAATAGAAGTTATCCAGTCCATTTAACACCCCCTCCCATAGACCAGTTTTATTTTACCATACTTCACAATAGTTTTGCGCCCACCTGGGACGGTCCATGACTGTACTCCAATAGTGCAGCCGTGGATAGTCCCGGGTTGGTTGCCCCACCCCATTTTAGATTAAAGCTCTCAAAGGGGCCTCTGCGCGTTGGACCTGTGTCCCCGTGTATGCCTTCCAAAAGACCGGACATCTTCCGCACGGAAGATGAGCCGTGATGTCCAAAGAGATTTTAAATAAATCTCCATGTTACACCTTAGTTTATACTGCGTTAAGTTCCCCAGTAGAGTGTGAGATGTGCTATCCAGGGGTTTTCCGTGTATTAGACATACACGGAAACTGACCGAGCGAACCGTCTCAAGCCTCAAAGTGTCTATTGCCGTCCACTGTTATGCATAGAAACCTATTGAAACAAAACTGTTCATGAAAAAAAAATTAAAGATATTCCGTGGTATAAAAACTATGCCAGTCGATTCTCCTAGTGATTCGGAACAAACTAGTTTCAAGTTTAGTGTATACTAAAACTAAACTTGTATTGTGAAGTCCCCTCTCTTGTGGAAGTCCTGGGACTGAAGCCCCTATTGCCGTCCTCTAAATCCATCCCTGCTTGCAGAAGTCGACTTGCTGCGTGTGTCCACAGTTTGAAAGTCAGTTGCACTAAGTTACTCAACTTGCGCAGTGAAACTTGCTAGTGGCTTTGGCTCTCTATACTCGCGACCTTGCCGGGTGTTCAGCTCATGATTAAGGGCTCCTTTTAGATAAGAAACTTGTCGCGCATTCCTTAAAATTCACGTGAAAGTCGTAAACAATCATAAACGTTCTTAAACCCTTTATTTATACAATTACCTGTAGCTCTCCATTTAAACGTTTTTTTTTTTGTCAAAAGTTAAGATCTCTTTTAATAAAAAGGAATTTATTATTTGCAAAAATGTGTAACGTTTTAAGTATTCAAGAATTTTATTCGGTAACTTGCATTTGTCTCAGATTTCGCTAGAGAATTTTTAAAATATTTACGATATAAAGGAATTTAGACAGTCTCTTAAATTCTTGTACAATTTTAAATTCTAGTCGCAACGTTAGGTACCTTTAAAGTCGAATATTTAAGATAGTACTGATGAAAATTGTTTGGTATTTTATTTAGAAGTAATATTTTTTACGTTATCAATAGGTAGGTGCCAATTAAGTATTGAAAGAAAGAAAGGACAACAATTTATTCAGTATTCAATTTATTTATACATAATTATATAGATTAATAGCTTCGATCTATTTTATCCTCGATAAAATAAGGTTTAGCTACACGATGGCTGATGCATATATGCCGTCGGTTGGGACAGGTCAACTCAATCCTACCCGTCGCTCGACCAGTAACAGGCACGAAAAGGCAGAACGCCGTGTTCCGCACGTGCCTCTCTGGAGGATTTGGCACAAGGCCTCACAGAAGGAGAGGTCCGCCAGGGGCTGGCAGGCCTTGGCCTATCGGGGTTGCGGTGCATGCAGCTGTGAATCCCGCGAACCCGGCCGAAGGTCAGCTGAAGGAACACAGTGGGATTTTAGACGGTAAGTGTCCGGCATAACCCTCCGCCTTCAACGGACGAAGGGTCAATTCAAACCTGCTCTTCTCAAAAGGTCATTCCAGACGTTATCCTAAATAGTGAGACCTTGACCTCTGAGTCCTTCTCTAGAGGATGGGCAGCAGCGTTCCCTGAGTACTTTAACAACCATACTGCGATATGCAGTATGGCAGATCCGCATATCGTAATCACCCTCCTGCCAAGCATGGTGATTACGGCAAACCCCCCCTTTTGGCGGAGGCCTATGTCCAGCAGTGGACGTCTTTCGGCTGAATGATGATGATGATGATGACCTCTGAGTTAAAAAAAAACACTACATTGACTTGGAAAAGTGTCTGTAGCTGACAGAAACAAAAATAATTTTATCGAATCATTTTATTACAAATCTATTCGGACTCCAAACACACTCCTATTTCCGTCCACTCATTTATCAGTGTAATAATAGTAGAAAGCACCACTCTATGCCTATCTACATTACTTTGTTTCGCATATGGCCGCAGTAGAGCCGTAAATCACATCGGCGCGAGCACACGCCGGCAAATCGAAAAATATGCTCAATAAAGATACCACAGTATTAGAATGCCGACGGGAATCACTCTTGTTACCCGTATACGAGTGGAAACAGTGTCTTTTTTATTTTTTATGGAGTATTAGGCTTTGTAATCAAGTATTGTTGTTAACTGTATACGTTTTATTTCGTTTGGTTATAGGTTATACCCTTTTCAACGTTACCATACAAAGAATGCAATATTATATTAAAAAACTTTAAAAAAAGTAAAAACCGACTTCAAAGAAATACTAAAAGGAGTAAAATAATTACCATAATATAAAATTAACAGTTTCAGAAGTCGGTGGCTTCTATTTGCTTCAGTGTAGAGTTGCACCGACTTCTGAAACTGTTAATTTTATATTATGGTAATTATTTTACTCCTTTTAGTATTTCTTTGAAGTCGGTTTTTACTTTTTTTAAAGTTTATTTTTTATTTAATACGTTTTAGTGTCATAATTTTAACCCCCTCCTTCATAACCCTTCTTTTTGGCATTGACGTAGTCGGGCATAAAAAGTCCTTTCAAATGATACCTTACACGATATAATGAAAACATTCCAAAGGGGGGGAGGGGGGGGGGACATGCACCCCCTCCTCTTTTCAAGTAGTTAGTTCCCAACAACAAATATAAACAAAGCAATATTAGTAATTTGAGAATTTTGCTTTGATCCGATGAGGAGTTCCGTTCCATATTTCTGAAGTTCATGGTCTAATCATAACAAAATTTAAATGGGACCAATCGGGAAGTATACCCTTTCGAACAAAAAAAGTTTTTTTCAAATCGGTTCATATTTGACGGAGATATGAGGTAACACACATAAAAAATAAAAAAAATAAAAAAAAAAATACAACCGAATTGAGAACCTCCTCCTTTTAAAGTCGGTTAAAAATTAAAAAAACAGGATTACATAACAGTAACATATAAAAAATATAGCTATTTTACGGTTTTTGATGATGTCGTTTACGTTTTTTCGATAGCAGTCTCCTTTACGGCTACAATTTACGAAATGACCGCTATGTTAGGACTCATCTTTTTTGAACAGAGTTTATACTGGGTGTAAGGGACGGTGTACCGAAACCTGAAACAGTGAATTCAGCTCATTATTCTGAATCGAAAGTAAGTGGTTTTTTTTTTCTCGGAATTTTCCGAATTTACTGGAAATTATGTTTTATTGTATTCCAATACGTGTTTTGACAGGTAAATAAACTGATTGTAAAGGAAAGGTTACCAAAAATTGACACAGTGAATGTAGTTCATTATTTTGAATTGAAAATCCGTGGAAAATATCAACGAAATCTTTCGAATTTTCCAAATAAAAAAAAATAAAAAAAATTGCAGTTTTCGGTGTGTCCTAATAGGATTGCTTATTTTACAGCAGAGAAATGTAAACTTTGTGAAAGGAAAAATCGGAAGTCGGAAAATTCCGAGCATTTCCACTTATTTTCAATTCAGAATAATATATTATATGATAATAGGCTGAATTCATTGTTTTAGTTTTCGGTACACCGTCCCTTACACCTGGTATGATACACTCGTATAAATGTCAATGAACAATTCTTTTTCGTAGCAATTAGCAATTTTGCCATGTTATTGTTTTTCATTATACTGAGAAACATACATTCGCAACGTTTAGTGTCCACACCCCTTCAGCCCTTGTTAAAGTGATTTTAGGGCGAGATTCACAGACCGCACTTAGACTTTACTTTGCTAAGGGGATATTTTACCACCATATCAATAAAGCAGTCCGTAACTAGTCACCAGATAAGCAAAATGTGTCATAGAAATAAAAAAAAATGTCTTCAATAATCTTGTCATTATCACTATTGATTTGTGGTAAAATGCAAATGTTAGCTATTAAAAAGTTTAGAGACCAAATTAGCTTAATTGCACCCTTCAATAATTATGATATTATATAAGAGCTGTGTTACAATTTTGTTGTACAATAAAGTATATTCTTTTCTATTCTTAATGAATAGTTAATGATAGATTGGTGAATTGGTTTCATACGAATATACAGGGTGTTAACGAAATCGTGTAATTCCTTCAAACCGCGTGATCTACTGGTGACACAGATTAACCCTAAAAGAGAATTATCGAAAAAAAATATTTTTTGGTTTTCAATTTCTGAGTCTTATTAGAGCCTTGAGTTATCTGACTGCAAAGAACGATATCACGTTAGTCGTCCCTGCCAGCCGTGTCGCCGTACTTCCATTAATTTATGCATCGAAATGTTCACACAAATAAAATTATTTTTTTGCAAAAAAAAATCTTATTTTTTTACTGAATTATTAGGTGGTTTAGATACGACCGGTAACAAAGCTGCATGTTTTTTTTTTATTTTTATTTTAAACTAGCTTCTGCCCGCGACTTCGTACGCGGATCCTGTTGCTTATGCCAACGACAACGGGGTGATCAAAATCGAAGATCTGAAACGTCTGATGTCTCTAGAGACCTAGAAGCAGATGCGTAGATACGCTGAGAACTCAAGTGCAATTCTTTATCCGTGAACATCTCCGATTCGCGAGACAATGCGTGACGTTCACGATTAGCGGTCAGTCGCGCATCACGTAGATACGCTTGGAACTCAAGCGCAATTCTCTATCCGTGAACGTCTCCGACTCGCGAGACAATGCGTGACGTTCACGATCAGCGGTCAGTCGAGCATCACGTTCCCCACTTGTCTCTAGAGACCTAGAAGTCGATGCGTAGATATGCTTGGAACTCAAGCGCAACTCTCTATCCGTGAACGTCTCCGACTCGCGAGACAATGCATGACGTTCACAATCAGCGGTCAGTCGCGCATCACGTTCTCCACTTGTCTCTAGAAACCTAGAAGTCGATGCGTAGATATGCTTGGAACTCAAGCGCAACTCTCTATCCGTGAACGTCTCCGACTCGCGAGACAATGCATGACGTTCACGTTCAGCGGTCAGTCGCGCATCACGTTCTCCACTTGTCTCTAGAGACCTAGAAGTCGATGCGTAGATATGCTTGGAACTCAAGCGCAACTCTCTATCCGTGAACGTCTCCGACTCGCGAGACAATGCGTGACGTTCACGATCAGCGGTCAGTCGCGCATCACGTTCCCCACTTGTCTCTAGAGACCTAGAAGTCGATGCGTAGATACGCTTGGAACTCAAGCGTATTTCTCTATCCGTGAACGTGTCCGATTCGCGAGACAATGCGTGACGTTCACAATCAGCGGTCAGTCGCGCATCACGTTCCCCCACTTGTCTCTAGAGACCTAGAAGTCGATGCGTAGATACGCTTGGGACTCAAGCGTATTTCTCTATCCGTGAACGTGTCCGATTCGCGAGACAATGCATGACTTGCACGATCAGCGGTCAGTCGCGCATCACGTTCCACACTTGTCTCTAGAGACCTCGAAATCGATGTGTATATACGCTGAGAACTCAAACGTAATTCTCTATCCGTGAACATCTCCCACCCGCGAGACAATGCGTGACGTTCACGATCAGCGGTCAGTCGCGCATCATAGTCTTCACTGGTCTCTAGAGACCTGGATGTAGATGCGTAAATACGCTGAGAACGCAGGCGTGCTTCGCGATCCGAAGAGGTTTCCACGGAGCGAGTTGCAGCCTGATGTTCTCGAACAGCATCAAGTCTCTCCGGACGCTCTTCGGTACATTCTTGGGAGCTTATGATCCTCAATCTTTTAGCTCCTTTGGAACATTGGGAAAGATTTGACCTCTTTCTAGGCATGGTTATAGTTTTATTGTGAAGATACCTGATCAATTAAAATCTAAGTGACTGCTCCTCTGCGTTACCGGGTAGGCTACCGTGTCACGAAGATAAATGGAAAAGGAAATTAAACACTCAAATAAAATAAGCCCGAAGACATATTTATTCGATAACATAAAAAAATAAATGGGAGTTTTGGCCAGTAGAGTCAAATTTTCAATGATATACCAGCGTCATCGAAAATCAGTCCTAAACTGTTACCGCCTTCACCGCGTGGAGGTACTCCCAGCTTATGTTATTTTATAATTATACAGTGAAATTAGTGATAGCTTTGATTTCCACATCAGATGTTTCTGATCTTCGATTTTTAGACGCCGGATACTAAATGTTACAAAGACAAAAAGTCAATGGGCAACATAGTCCTAGTGTCAAAATGTACAAATGTCTTAATGTATATGAATGTGCAAACGACAAAAAGTAATTGTGATATAATGCGTAAGGGTCTAATTGTTAGATTGTCAAAATGTACAAAAGTTAAAACACAATTATGCCAAAATGCATCGTGGTCCAATTGTCACACAGTCAAGATTCGAACTCACCCTGGGCTTCAAAGGTAGGATCACTAACGACTAAGCCTTCTTATCTTCTACTTACTTGATATCAACAACAACATACTTCTCTGCACTGGATATCTAATTAAAATCTCTATCTAATTTCTTTGAGTATAAATACTTCTTTCGTTCTTTCTTTCGTGTCGTGGTGGCCCGGAGGTTACAGACCCGCTTGTTAAGCACCGGGTTGCGGGTTCAAACCCAGGCATGTACCAATGTGACTTTTTCAATGTCATATGTACTTTCTTAGTTAATCTAAGACGCCACTGACATGCGGTGAAGGAAAACATCGTGAGGAAACCTGGACTTTAATGTTCTGAAATCGCCAACCCGCAGTGAGCAAGCGTGGTGATCAATGCTCGTTCCTTCTCTGTATGAGAAGAGGCCTTTGCCCAGCAGTGGGACAGTTACAGGCTAATATTTTATTTATAAATACTTCTTGAAAGTCCGGTATCCTTGAAAAAGATGATTGAAATGTCATTTCATTTGTTCTATCATAGCGGCATTTGGGCAAAATTACATTTTGGCACTAGGCAATTTGTACATTTTGACACTAGGACTATGTTGCCCATTGACTTTTTGTCTTTGTAACATTTAGTATCCGGCGCCGATTTTTATAAGTCAATAGGAAATGCCCATCAGACCGAACAACTTTTGCTAAAACGTCATTCCTATATGTGTTATGGTGTAGCTGGGCTCTTGGAGTTGCACAACAGGTGTTCCAGATCTTCGATTTTATAAATCAACAGAGAGTGCTCATCAGATTGAACAACTTTTGCTAAAACGTCATTCCTCTATAAGATATAGTGTAGCTGGGCGCTTGGAATTCCACAAAAGGTGTTCCAGATCTTCAATTTTTATACGTCAACAGAGAGTGCTCATCAGGCTGAACAACTCTTGCTAAGACGTCATTCCTACATATGTTATAGTGTAGCTGGGCTCGTGGAGTTCCACATCAGGTGTTCCAAATCTTCAAATTTATTCTCTCAACAGAAAATGCTCATCACGTGGAACAATTTTTGCTATGGTACCATTTTTGTATCTCTTATAGTTTAGCTGGTCTGTTGCGGTTCTGCATCAGGTGTTAGAGTTTCCAAGATAAATTATAGCCTATATGTTGCCCAGACTTAAGAACTATGCAACAAAAAAAAATCATTCAATTCCGTCCAGTAGTTCCGAAGATTAGCGTGTACAAACAAACAGACAAACAGACCGTTTTTTTTTTTGGATTCGTGCTCTATTACTGTTTCTAAACCCCCTCAATTTTTTTTAATAGGTTTAGTGTACAGACACAGTTTTTTTTTACTGTTCTTCATATGTATATAGATATGTATAGAAGATATTGATTATTTGCATATCTTTTGATTGCGTGAACCGATTGCGATGAAACAAAAAAAATTAAGTATTTACTTTGAGATAAGCACAATATTTGTTTATAAAAGTCAACAGCATTGGGTCAGCTCTTTTTACGTGATGCTTGCATAAACATGCAAACATATGTTTAATCTTTACTTCCCTAGATGGCGTTGGCGTTGAATTAGATCGCGCTATGGTTTCGTTACCGTGCGATTTATAAGTTCTAGACAAAATACTTTAAGTTACTCCTGAAACACGATTTTATTATATGTATAGATCAAGCTAAATCCCGTGCGGGGCCTGTCTACACCAGTAGTAGAACATGTGGTTTTAAGGAATTACACGAATTCGTTAACACTCTGTATACATTAATTTCATACCATTAATGTTCATACTCGTATGAAACTCTCATTTTACTTAGCAAAGAGTCTCAAGTGTGGTTTATGAATCTTGCCCTTAGTGAGAAAGATTTATTTATTTATTTATTTATAGTTAATTAAAACGGTACAATACCAATTACAATAACTAACATGGAGACAAAATATAGGTAGGTTATAACATAATAATGTAAATTACATCGTAAAATTAAATTAAAAACTAACATGGAACAGTGGACACCCTCGCATACTTTCTCTCACAGAATGCCAGACATACATGCATCATTTTATTCCATTCATTCGCAAACACATCACATTCAGGATTGTCAGTCAGGAGGGCGTTGAGTATCTTTAGAGTACGACACACTGGCGACTCGGCTCTGGCAACAGTTTTGGATGACAGCTGTGCGAACAGATTGTGCCGGCGGCACTGACGGTGTCCGAAGATGAGATGAATGTTACGCTATAAACAGCGCAATATTCATCTCAACTTTTTTTTATGTTCATCTTTAGAGAGCACACCTTTTCTACTAACTATACCTAACGAAATAGCCACTTTAACCCGAATATGTTTGTTTCAGCGGTATTTAAGCAATATTGACATGTCTTAACTACCGGACTAACGAACGATGCGACGAGGATACATCGAGTGCCAGCCATTCGTCCGGCTGACTGGCTTTGATGACGATACTCTCATGTTTGACATCTAGTGAGGCCAAAGATGTACCTTTGAATTTATTAACTTATGCAATAGAATTTTGAGGGATTTTGGGGGTAGCTTTATCCACGACGAAGTTTGGGAATTAAGAATGGGATAAGATAGAAACTTCTGTTCTCTCATTTGATTGATAACATAGTTTTCAGGTGATATTCTCCCTAATATAAAACTGTACAGCTGTTGCCATTACTACAAGTATATTTATACTGTTTTCTTTAAAACTGTATTTTGAACTATATACAACGTTATTTTTAGTATACACAAAAACCGAGACACCCCAACAAGATTTACAAACAACACACATTCAGGCAGTTCTGATAACTGTCCGAATGTGTGTTTTTTTTTAATAAATCTCCAAGTTACACCGTAGTTTATGTCGCGTTAAGTTCCCTAGTAAAGTGTGAAATGTCTGAGATGTGCTATGCAGGGGTTGTCTAATACACGGAAACTGACCTAGCGGACCGACTCAAGCCTCAAGGTGTCTATTCCCGTCAACTGTTACGGGTAGAAACCTACTGAAAAAAAATTAGAAATTTATGAAAACAAAAAGTGGTGTATAAAATATGTCAATCGATTCTCCTAGTGATTCTAAACAAACTAGTTTCAGGTTTAGTATATACTAAAACTAAGCTTGTATATATTTTCATAGAAACTCCTCCTATTGTATGTATGTACCCCTCAGGGAGTTCAAAACTTCCTGGGAAATTACAAACAACAACCCAATTCCCCTATTGTTATATTTCTATACACAAGATCCAAGTATTTGTCATCGCGATTGAATAGCCTTATTTCTAATAAAGCTATTCAAACCCATCTCATTCGACAATATTAACCTAATAGCCGAAACACATTACGCGAACCCAATGCCGTTAAAAGCAAACCACAACACGAACTCAACAAAAACTCCTGCAAAATAGGGATATATTGACGTCATCATTCCCAGAAATACCGAATACCGCGAACAATGAGTTCTCGAAAAATCTGGAAAAACGTAGTCTCATGTGCGAACGTGTTGTCATGACAGAAAAAGCCCTCCATCAATCTGCACGAACCTATTTCCTAACACTCCCGTCGTCGTCCTTTCATATGAGGCCATAGCTTGGCATTTCAGATATTGGCGAACGTATTACGAGTATATTCAACACTTTTTCGGGACAGAATGGCGCGCGGTATTTTTTCTCTAATACAAAGTAATGTGGTTCGTACGCGGTTGTCTTGTGGGGTCACGCTCACCTGTGAGAAATGATTTAAAGAATTAGCTGCGTCAGTACTGTTTGCTTTGTTGGTTGTTGTATCCGCAGTTAATGGTATTTAATGTTGTACATTTGTCTTGGGTATTTGAGATCCATTTTTGTGAAATGATTTTTTCAAGACAAGCATGATATTTTGTATTTGATTGTGTTATGACGAAACCTCTTGGAATAAAATAAATCCTTCCAATGAATTTTAAATCTAATATTGTTCGTCATAGTATGTGTGTAAGTATTGTATAAGACAGTTCGGCAGTTATCGCCAATCAGTGTTACCAATTTTCCTGAACTAGAGATGTGCATGAACAGATTGCTTTATTGTCATGACTTTTTGTAAACGTAGACCGCTCATTTTTTAGTCTTTTTGAAGTTTGATGATTGTAATAATTCGGTTACTTCAGTTCTGGAGTTGTTATCCTAAAATCAATAATATTTTATTGAAATAGCAATCATTCAACAGTCTCTATGTCAAATGGAGCCGCTTCGGGTTGCACGTTAATAAGTAATGCGAATCATTGACATTTGAAGACCTAAATGGCGCCTGCCCTTTGGTCAGGGTCGCTGGTTCGATGCCTGCCATTCAAACTAATTGTGTTGAGTTCCTATGTTTGTGTATAGCATTTGTTTGTATAATAACGCCCTCACGGGGTAGGGTGTGGCTATGAGGAAAATGTTTGAATAATTTTAAGAACCGTGCACCTATTTACAGTACACAATACAGGTTTAGGTACAACAGAAAACGAGATTGGCATTTTTAATCCATTAAAAATACTTATTTTTGGAAAATAGTTGTTTTGTAAAAGCAGCTTTATCCCTCGTTTACACCTAAAAACAAGTTGTGATACAAGATGTAAAAAAAATTGTGTAAAGTTCTTTTTATAAGTAGTTAATTACTTGTTTTTAACACGTAATGAGTATGTACCTATAAAATATTTAAAACAAGTGTTTTAAAGATCTACATACATGTTTGCCACTTACAAGTACGCAATAGCAATATTTTTTCGAAAATATTCTCGGATGACATGCAGAATACAATGTCATACATACATGTCATGTATAAAACACGTACTTAAAACGAGGGGCCAGGGTATTTCTAAAATGTTTATGTTTCATGGATTCTTAAAGCAAAATGACTGTTAACGATCTAATGTTTGCTTACATACATTAAAATAAGATCACACCTGTATTCTGTGAAGGGTTGGTCAGATGTGTACAGTACACCCTCGTATCGCCGTTATGTTTAAGTCTCATGTTATAGGGAGCGAGCCTATTGCCATCAACCGGGCACAAATCAAGACTCCAGGCTGCTACTGAGAAATTCCACACGAAAAAATCCAATAACACTTTACCCGACCTGGGGATCGAACCCAGGACCTCGTGCTTAAAAGTCGCGCATGCAACCACTAAACCAACGAGGCAAGTTTGTTTACCTTTTATACAAAACTAAATTAAATGGCTGAACTGTATCTGTTACTGACCGCCTTTGTCATCCAACTCCTGTGCAAACGCCTCCATGATTTCCAGACGTTTCGATTTACAACTAATGAGATTGATTTATTGTTTGCATGTTTTCATGCAATATTTTTAGAATTCCCCACCATTGAAGCACAACAAACAAGTATTGTGCAACCAATAGGAAACTAAAAATAAATCGCCAATAGGTAAAAACATCAAAATATTTGTTTACTGTAGAAGCATCGTGTTAGGATGTAAAACGCATCGGTTTGTTACGATACCAACGCTTGTCAACGGACAAATAAATATCTATACTATTGTTGTAGGTATTTAGTTTTTTTTTTTTTTTTGTATTACTTGCCTTGGTCGCGTTTGACCCTCTTTGCACCTGATGGTAAGCGCAGACAGGGTCTAAGATGGAGCACACGAATCCAAGTAACAGAGACATAGAGGGATTCCCACATACCCCTCTGGCTCTCACATACACACGACGGAACACAGGTAACTGCTTGTCGCCGGACTTTAATGTGAGGGTGGGTGGTGGCCAGGTAGACCGTATAGATCCTACCACCAAGCATAATAATTCATTTTATTTATCTACAACACGTTTTGAACTTGTATTAATATTTTTTGAAATGTAAATAAAGTCTCCAATGGCAGCTCCTGTACGTGAGGCCCAGCGCTAATTTAGTTCCGCACAAGACTCTTACCAAATATATATAATATAATAAATATATACAGGCTGTACCGAAACTCAACGTCAAGCCGGGAACAAATGATGGGCAGTTTATGAGTGTTAAAAAAAGTTTAATCTGTTTCCAGTTTCAAAGTTACCATGAGTAAAATTTTGCTTCATAAATCGAACTATTATAAGTATTTTTAAAAAGAATGAAAAAAATGTACCGTCATTAATGCCCTTTCATTTGTACAACTGACGAGGCGTAAGCTGAGCTTTGCATTTGTGTGAGTGCACATTGAATCGATTGCCAAAAAGCAGTATAAACCGGTTTAAACCAAGCAAAGGACGCGTCTGCATTCATTCTCACACAAATGCAAAGCTCTGCTTAGGTCTCGCGGACGGTACCTGGCTTGACGTTGTGTTTCGGGACAACCCGTATATACAGGGTGTTAACGAATTCGTGTAATTCCTTCAAACCGCATGATCTACTACTGATGTAGACAGGCCCCGCACGGGATTTAGCTTGATTAAAAATAAATATATGAAATTATTGTTTTTTCATGCGGCCTTGTTACCGATCGTATCTAAACCACCCAATAAGGATTCAGTAAAAAATAAGGATTTTTTTTTTGCAAAAAAAATGTTTTATTCGTGTGAACATTTCGATGCCACGCATAAATTAATGAAAGCACGGCGACACGGCTGGCAGGCACGACTAACGCGATATCGCTCTCTGCAGTCAGATAACTCAAGGCTCTAAAATGCTTCAGAAATAGAAAACCAAGATTTTTTTTAGATCACGTGGTTTGAAGGAATTACACGAATTCGTTAATACCCTGTATAACTTTATAGATCCTTTTGTATACATAAAGTTCTCTAATTTACAGATTATTTTTTCTTCGGCAAATGGCGATTTTTGCCGGCGATTGGTTCACATCGGAAAATAATTGCATGCACACCTTTAAAGTGCAGGGTCCGTACTATGAAGTGCTATGAAGCTATTCATTCTGTATAGCACTATTCCTCTCGCGCAACGGAACAATAATACAACTATGATAGTTTACACTCCCCACTAATGGCCCTGGGGCATAATTCTCCTAAAATAAATCTTGATAAATCACAACCGAACCAAGGCCGAACCGTTCATTCAGCCAGTTCTCAATTTCAAAAGCTATCAAATTGTTTGACACATTAAACAAAATCAATCATTTTGAAAGTTTTCGAAAACAAAAACTGACTGACGGTTGTGGTTCGATTGCGTTTGGCAACAATTTATTTTAGGAGAATTGGGCCCCTGGTTGGCACTACTTAAATCTTGCAGGATAAAGGTACAAGTTCGTAGCCGACTGCATACAGTCGTACCGACACGTCGTCGCCGTCGTCTGCTGCTGCTGTATGCAGTCATGATTTCGAACCCAACAGCAGATGGCTGCAGCAGACGACACGTCTTATTCCAGTTAGTTCTGAATATTCCGTGAGACAAAATGTGTGACCTGTTTGGGATTAGCGATCGCGATTTACTTTCGTATCTTTTGTTTTAGATGCATCATACAATGCAGGATATTGGGCCACCTGGTTTATCAGTTTTTCTTCCTCGGAATTGGAAAAACTCACTTTTTTGAGAAAGATTCAACGTGTCGTCGCTCCAGCGTCGGTTGCACTACTGATCTGCGGTCGGAGGACACGTCGTCTGCGGTCGTACGACGTGTAGTCGGGCGACGTGTCGCTAGCTGCGGAAGGTATGTCATAGAAATACCTACATAGAAACCAGTAGTGTCGTAGCGACACGTCGTATGCTGCTCGCCTACCAACTCGTACCTTAACAGGTGCAATTAGCAATTAAGTGTAATCAATTAAATATGAACAAACTAAAATACCTGGGACCCGCTGAATTCGAGGATTTTTCAAAATCTATCCGCATTTTAACCCGCATTGAAACCAGGTTACAATTCAGATTGATACCGTGTTGTCTATGTGACTTTAGTTTATGACCGTATTCGTTGGCTACACGCCGCCGAGGTGTCCGCGTTCGTAATATATGGGGCAAAAATGACGTAATATATGGCACCGGAGATCGATGACAACATATACGTAGTGGGAGTGTAAATTATGTCATAGAGTGAAGATATACAGAAATGTTTTTCGACCTACAATTATAATATAACTAGGGGTCGCCCGTTGCTTTGCCCGCGTGCATGTCGTTAATCGCGTATTCCGCGGTTTTCGGGGTAAAAGTTGCCTTATCCTTCTCCGATTTCTGTACCATTACCATCATCATTCAGCCGAAAAACGTCCACTGCTGGACATAGGCTTCCCCCAAAACGGGGGGGGGGGGGGGGGGGGGGTTGCCGTAATCGCCACGCTTGGCAGGCGGATTCTCGATCGCAGTATGGTTGTTAAATTACTAACCGAACGCTGCTGCCCATCCTCTAGGGCAAGGGTGGGCAAACTACGGCCCGCGGAGGTTATTAATCTAGCCCGCCAACCCTCCCTTTTAGAGCGAGCAAGAGTGTATGGCCATAACAAATAGCCGTAATTATTTGACCCAAAAATGTTACTTTTGGCATAAAAAACTGCATTTTTTTCACCACTGCGTCGACTGCCCGGAGGACACGGCGCTGCACACGCTGCAGGCGTGTCCTGCGTGGGCGACGCAGCGCCGCGAACTAGTCGCGGCAGTCGGTGGTGACCTCTCGCTCCCGGCCGTGGTTCTGTCCATGGTCGGGGGCGAGAGTGCGTGGGAAGCCGTCGCCTCCTTCTGCGAGGAGGTGATGGCGACCAAAGAGGGAGCGGAGAGGGAGAGAGAGGCAGCTGCCACTCTCCCTTCCCGCGCCAGACGCACCGGGCGCCGGAGGGCGCGCGACGATCTCCGGCCACCGTAGTGTGTGGCCTGCGGGCGGCGGGTTAGGGGACCCGTCGCCCGACCAGTAACAGGCCCGAGAAGGCGACGCGCAGTGTTCCGTGCGCGCCTCTCAGGAGGACGTGGGGCAAGGCCCCACAGAAGCAGAGGTCCGCCAGGGGCTGGCGGACCGAGGCCTGCCGGGGTTGCGGTGCATGCAGCTGCGAATCCCGCGACCCCGGCCAAGGGTCAGAAGAAGGAACACCGTGGGTTTTTAGCCGGTAAGAGTCCGGCATACCCCTTCGTCTTCCCCGGGCGAAGGGCATCCATGAGGATTTTCGCACGAAAAAAAAAAAAAAAAAAAAAAGAGACAAACTGATCCCTCGTGTGCAACGTATGCGATGCATTATGACATCTGGGCAACTGACAATGCAAACATTTTCTATGAAAGTACATGACTAAGAAATAGACTTGTTACACGTTGCATTGCATATGACAAGAGTGTTTCTAAATTATTTATTTTCATCAATCAACCGTAACTAATCATAGATAATTTTGTATTCAAAAGTAGAAACTAACATAACTCCAATGGAGATCAATCGGAATTATTTTCAAGAATAAGGACCCATTCATACATTTACGTCCGTCATTGGCGATTCGTGATTAATAATTTCTCATATTATTATTTATTTTCATGCATTCGTAATTGTTCACGATTCGGTAAGTCCTACGGCCGTGTTCACATGCTCACAAACATGAGAATACAATGTATACTCATGTTCGTGAGCATTGCAGCAGGTACCGTCCGCGAGGCCTAAGCTGAGCTTTGCATTTGTGTGAGAATGAATGCAGACGCGTCCTTTGCTTGGTTTAAATCGGTTTATACTGCTTTTTTGGCAATCGATTCTATGTGCACTCACACAAATGCAAAGCTCAGCTTACGCCTCGCCAGTTGTACTCGTAATTATAATATGTATAGTAATTATTACTCACGAATCGACGGATGTATGTGTGAATGAGCCGTAAGTTTCCCATTGTATAAACAGCCATCGTCGCTGTTTTCATAGTCTAGGGTCGCGTGTACGACCCCTGCACGGATCAAATATTTTGTATCCCTTTTAGATAATAAGAATTAATAAGATAAGGGTTATACCTGTGATCCCTGCTGAGGGAAACAGAGGTTACTAATAAATACCCACAGTTCGCTAATAATTATATTAGGAGCATAAGTCACACCTAATCGGAAGCGAAGGCTCGCATAGGCACCGCCAATACGTAGTGTTATCTAATGATATCGTAAAAACCCGTAAACATACCTTACTAACCATCAGCCTCCAAATACTCCAGAACAATAAAAAAAAAAAAAACAATTATCTAGGTATCCCAAAATCATCAATACCCTATAGGGTTGGTGCACACAGTATTTTTAACTCCTTTATTCATCTTATTCCTTACTAGCGACCCGCCCCGGCTTTGCGCGTGTACGTTTTATAGCTTAAAACCTTCCTCTTGAATCACTCTATCTATTTAAAAAAACGCATCAAAATCCGTTGCGTAGTTTTAAAGATCTAAGCACACATAGGGACAGACAGCGGGAAGCGACTTTGTTTTATACTATGTAGTGATCAATTACATGTTTAAATACATACTATAGAAAATTTACATTTCAAAATATAAAAATAGGGGTCCACCGGCATCGGGAACAGGGTCCAAGCTGCTGGCATCAGGGCTCCAGAGAAAGAAACCTCCTCATTATGCGTGCCGTGTCAAGGAGTACCGCTTTCTGCGTCAAGCCGCCCAACGAGAGCCTTAAAAGATGTTGATCGAGGCTCTTGACTATTAAGCCATTGGCTGTTACGACTACCGGCACAATGACTGCTTCTTCTTCTTCTTCTGTCGGGCAGCACGAGTTATACGAAAATAGCTCATGCTGTGGTGAAAAGATAACTGCTAAATTCACATCTCAAATGCCGACCACCTCATGTGTTAAATCAAGATATTTTATTTGTTTATCTTTCTCAGCTTTCATGTGGTTCTCGTCATACGGGACAATGATTAATTAATTAATATAATTGTATTAATTAAATCACAGCAGGATGCGGCTACTTGTGCATTATTATGCATTTAACATGATGCTACAGACAGACATATAAGATAAACATAATTTTCGTGTTCATTCTGCGTTTCGTAAATATTAAACCAAAGATTAATGAATACTGAATGGCGGTAGCGGCGCGTGCATTGTGGTATATATAATTATACTGTAATGTATACTTACGACCGGCCGTGACGTAACCAATCCCACGTTATGATGCCGAAGTTTATACGACAGCTTGAATAATACGAGTTGACAACAATTGAAATAACTATTTTATGTAAAATATATGTATTATAATTAGTTACGGGTTACTCACGTGCATTTTTCGGGATTGCCTGACTAGCTTTTTCCCGCGACTTCGTCCGCGTGAATGTCGGGTTATCACGGATGCAGACGAAGTCGCGGATTAATAAATGTGTAGTTAACTAATAGACTGAACGTTCATTGGGCTGTTCGCTGACATAAGATAAGGATTAATATCATAATAGCAATGTCTTCATCTTTCGTTTCTACCCGTGTTTTGATCGACTAATTTGAACAAAAAACGGTTGATGTGACTTCACTATAATAGTTAGACATATACCCTCACAGTTTTTTTTGGAATAATGAATTGTGCTATAAACATGTAGTACATAATTTTTATGTATCATCAATAGTTTTCGCAGCGCACGCAAAATAATAACTTTTATAAGCAAATGTTCGGTTTAAAGATCTTTATTCCCATTAAGACAATCGTCAAATGTTTGATACCTTGGGTTACATTATTGTAATTTATTTACGGATCCCTACTTTTTTGGTACTAAAATGTAGCCTATAGCACTCAGGGATAACGTAGCTTCCTGTTGGTGAAGGAATTTTTGAAATCGGATGAGTAGTTTCTAGGGTTTCTGCTCGAGAATTCTCGAGTCGAGAAATGTCGAGAAATCATGCCAACTTCGAGACGAGAAAAAATACCTCGAGAATTCGAGAACTCGAGAAATCAAAGATTTTCTTTTATTACCGTAAAATTGGCTTAAAAGTTACGTGATCTTTGCATTCTGGCTTCTGATCGTTCTCCTTACGAGTCACGAGTAAACGAGGTAAGCGAACAGACACATAATATACCTACAACTCCTTATACCTACAACTTTATTAAGTAAAATGTGACATAAAAAAACCTCAAATAAAAATTAATTGTAAAATAAACTCCGTTCATCTATTATTGGGTTTCTGAATACAAAATCGACGACTAGTTATCTATCCAAACAAAAAGTAAGTTTGTAAATTGATCACTAGATGGGGTCTCTTTTTAAAGCCCAGCTAAATGTACTTTTCTCGCCTTAAACTTTACATCTTTTTGCAGTTAGACCCCAACTTTAAATGAAAATCTCCTCTGATACATGCAGTGATTTTAAAACTAACCATTACATACATAAAATATAAAATTTTAATCACAAAATTTTCTCTTTGTTATTTTTTTTAATCATTGCAACAACGCAGTAAAACTATTAAACAAAATAAATAAGATTTAATTTTTTTATTGTAATTTATAAAATTGGGCAGTAAAGTTTATTTATATCTGGAAGAAAAATATTTCTAGGCTAACATACCTATTTGTGGTGTAAATGAATGGGTTCTTGGGCAGGATTGGTAAAGTATTTCACAAAGGTATATATCATAGTGCCCTTGTTAAAATGATATCTCATGTTAAACTTTTCATCCATGAACATTTCAGATGGATTTCTTCAATGCCTTTTTATTGGTACTGATATGTTTGAAATAGCCTCCAGCACTTCCATATCAGACTCCGATGAACTATTGGAGTCCATTTCGCTGGGAGTCTTAAACTCACTATCCAAAATAAAATACTAATAATGAAACTCCAAATACTCTTGTTAAAATATGTTATAAAACGACAAATAAAGTTCTGTGACCGATTAACGCCCTAAATTGGTCAGTCAAGTAAACTGAAGTTTCAAACTTCACTTCATCGTCTTCTGACTGAGGTGTCCAGAAACGCAATGTGTCAGTTTATCGAACCAATAGTGGTAGAATAGATAAACTACGGTTAGGAGTACCTCAGAAACCGGAAAAATAAGTTATCTGAAGTTTGAACTAAGATCATCTTCTGACTGGGGTGTCCAGAAAAGCAATGTATCAGTTTATCGAACTAATAGCGGTAGGATAGATAAAATACGATTAGAGATACCTCAGAAACCGGAAAAATAAGTTATCTAAAGTTTGAACTAGGATTATCTTTTGACTGGGGTGTCCAGAAACGCAATGAGTTAGTTTATCGAAATAATAGCGTTATCGAACAGATAAACTACGTTCAAGAGTACCCCAGAAACCGGGCATAAGCTGATTTTTTAAGGTTCTTAAAAAAATCTCGAAAGACCCGAGAAACCCGAGAAATCGGGCTCGAGAATTCTCGAGACCCGAGAAAAAAAATATGTCGAGAAAACAGAAACCCTAGTAGTTTCGGAGATTACCTCCTACATACGAACAAACAAAAAAATTTTAGCTCTTTATAATATTAAGTATAGATATATGTATTACTAGCTTTTGCTCGCGGCTTCGCTCGCGGCTTCGCTCGCGTTAATTTAAGGATCCCTAATTTTTTGATCCCAAAATATAGCCTATAGCACTCAAGGTTAACGTAGCTTCCTATTGGTGAAAGAATTTTTGAAATCGGATGAGTAGTTTCGGAGATTACCCCCTACATACAAACAAACAAACAAACAAACAAACAAACAAATTCTACCTCTTTATAATATTACTAGCTTTTGCTCGCGGCTTCGCTCCCGCAAATTTACGGATCCCTAATTTTTTATCCCAAAATATAGCCTATAGCACTCAGGGATAACGTAGCTTCCTATTGGTGAAAGAATTTTTGAAATCGGATGAGTAATTTCGGAGATTACCTCCTACATACAAACAAACAAACAAACAAATTCTACCTCTTTATAATATTAGTATAGATATATTAATATTAAATTAATATTATATGTATATGTATATATGTATATGTAATATGTATTATAATTAGTTACGGGTTACTCACGTGCATTTTTCGGGATTGCCTGACTAGTTTCGGACCCAAACTGAGTTTGTATGTTCCCTAAGAGTGTACGCGTAGCTGCAAGTATGGACATGGCGTTCCAGGACACGCGTAACCGACTACGCGTACCAATGTACGCGCTGTCCGTACACACCTTTAGAGGGGCGTGGCTAATTACCAACTGGCGCGATTTTTTTTTTTTTTAAATCGTTGCCCCACACTAAGATTTCTCTTGTATCGTGGGTGCATTTACAGACACAAATCTCACAAACAAACGCCCAGACCCGAAACAACCATCTGTAGGCCATACAAATTTTTGTTCCGTGTGGGAATCGAACCCACGACCCGTAGCGCAGAAGCCAATCGCTTAGCCACTGCACCAAACGTGTCGTCTAAATAATCATAGCAAGGATAAGCTGCGCTTGCCGCGGTCAGTCCGTGGATAGGTGACTATTTCGTTACACATCGAAATCCCTCCGTGCCTCGGAAAGCACGTCAAAGTTTCGGTCCCGAGTGTCATACGAATACCTATGACAGTCCAAACAGATGCCCGAATTCAGAAGTCCGAACAACTGACAACCGGTCTAACCTTAGGTTATTAGCGTTGCCCAGTAACTGAGATGCGGAGGTTTGATGGCAGTCGCTCCGTGTACAATACTAGTATTTAGCTGCATCTAGTTAGAATAAAAGCTGTCAGCTGTCGCAGTTGGGAAAAAGCTTGGCAGGCAGTATAGGAAGATGCTTATTTTCTTGACATATTTCCTTAAGCGATGCGGATATGCACGTCATGCTCGTGAACGGGTGCTGTCTGTCGGGACTGGTCAGCTCTTAACTGCTATGGCAATCCTAGAAGGCATATTTTTGTATTTGTTACTCTTATGTGAGTTTACTTCTTATATTAACCTGCATTATTCTCATTCTATTTCTTACACTACTGTAATGGAATTGTCATGAACTACTATTTTGAAAAGAATATTCATGGAGTTTCTTGCCGGCTCTTCTCCATAGAACCTACTTTTTGGAACCGTGCACCTAGATTTGACGTTTTAAAAGTACCTGTAATCTGGTCCATTTGAAATAAAAAACTTTGACTTTGAGTCGCCTTTTAAGGCGCCCAAGCATAGCAAGGATGTGAGTGGTCCATACAATATTTTAACCACACCGTAATTGCAGTAAAACGATTCTCCCAAAAATTGATAGGACACCATAGGGGCACGTATCGACAAAAACGTGCCTGTTGCGAAACTAGAAATCGTATCAGGGGGCCTA
This sequence comes from Amphipyra tragopoginis, assembly GCA_905220435.1. Lineage (NCBI taxonomy): Eukaryota > Metazoa > Arthropoda > Insecta > Lepidoptera > Noctuidae > Amphipyra > Amphipyra tragopoginis. The sequence goes on along the minus strand of HG991997.1, from coordinate 10,264,887 downwards.
CTCCGAAACTTCGATGATCTAATTTATAAAATATACAAGGTGTAACATAAATACCGCACAACCTCTTAAGGGGTCACTGTACTCATCATTATGAACAACTTTTAATATGGCACCAAACCTCAAATCGCAAAAAAAAACAGCTGTTCCCTACATTTATGTTCGCATAACTCGTCAAAATGTAGGGAACAGCTGTTTTTTTTTGCGATTTCAGTTTTGGTCCCATAGTAAAAGTTGTTCATAATGATGAGTACAGTAATCCCTTAAGAGGTTGTTCGTTATTTATGTTACACCTTGTGTATGAACAAAGTATTGTCAAACACTGAACTAAATATCAATTAACACTTGGGAGTAGGGTGAACGGGGTGTCGTCGGATCGGAAACATTTTCGTGGTTGGAAAACTTGCGATCCGTCAGCCGAAATTTATATTATTTTCAGAGTAGGCCCCCAGGTAAAAACTTCGCAGAGCATAAATAAAAAATATGTAGTTAGGTACTATTGACTGATATAGTTGTGTTACTGTTCGTTTTTTGAATATGTTCACAAACGACCCCTACGAGCAACGCTCGGTTATCTGCCCGTTCATGATTTTCTGGGTCTGCGATGAATGTGCTATCACGACCTATGAACTCTTTTGAACTATGCGCGCTTTGAAAAACATAAAGTTCAGCCTCCCAATTCGGTTTGTTATCTCGTTTTGTGTACAAATTGACACCTGATTTATCGAAAAGGTTCTGAATGCTGGTTCGATTCCCAGTTCCCAGTTTCAATAGTGTGATTGTGTTTTCCTGTTTATATTATTTAGTTATAATTTTAGAACTGTGCAATACATGAAACTGTGGGCGTGAATAGGCCCGCAAAAAACGCAAAGGTAAGGAAGAAACAGGTTGGCAAGCAAGGTTACAGAAACAAAAATAATATAAAAAAAGGATAAAAATTTAAACTAGCTGCACGAGGCGAAAAACAGCTCCTATCTCAGCATAAGGCCCGGTATCCAGCCAGTGGCGTGCCTTCCATACAAGCCGAAAAGCCCGGCTTAATATCAGGAATGCGAGAATAATAAAAAAAAACAAAAAAAAAAACTCCTGTAAAGTAGTATTGAATCATCATGTCTCATAACATAACAACTGATACCTACTGTAATAAATAAAATGTTTAAACTCCGCGCGCAATACAGCGAGCCTCCGTGACCTCCGTGTGTTGCTAAGTTGCCAGGTTTACATAAACAAAATTTTTCGCGTCGCGCCTCGGCCGGCCTACGTAACGTTGCCAAACCGCCTGCAAGATCTTGCATTACGGTCGCACGCGCTGGCTTCTTACGCGGCTTAAGTCTTCTGTCACTTTTCCTTCAATTTCATTCATAAATTGCATAGAGATATATAAGTAAATATACATAAGTGCACATAATTTGTTCGCAAAAATAAGCCGGGCTTATGACTCTGTTAGTTTAACGAAATTGAACATTACGGTAGTGTGTTTAGAAGTGCAATTTGTGTGGCATGCGTGTTTAGGCACATAGATGCCGCGATGTTTGTATTTCGATAGAAATGATACAATTTCAAATTAGTTCACATTTTGTTTTGAGCGATATTGGAGCATTTTTTTGACGCGATATATATTTTTTCAGTTTCTGTGATTTAAAGTATTGTGTAACTTTTATTCGTTTGTTTTAACGTTTGTTGAGGACAGCGGACTAGATCCAGTAATAAAACACCAAGTGTATAACTACTAGATCGACTTTAATTGTCATTAACACAATTACTTACATAATATTACATAGGATGTTAGCAAGCATGGCTTCAGTAGAGTTACCGTGTCCTAACACAATCGCAGCTAAAACAAGACTACTGTAAGAACGCAAAAGTGGGCGGAAACATCTACGCCAAAAAGGGAACTTCCGGCTTCTAGAATGATCGTACAACTTTCTAGAACATAATAGTGCGCACCCCAGCGTCGAATAGTGGTCAACTAAGGGTTTTCTGTACATTATAGCGCTAGCTCCACCTAGCGTCCACTAGCTAAACACGATCAATACAATCCCTTAAAGTGCCTCCACTATCAGGCGCTAGAGTGCGCTACTCTCTTCAGGCTTTGTATATCAGTCACATTTCTCCCGCCGTGTACATTAAATGTACATAATAGTATCACTCTAGTGACTGGTATACACAGCAAGATCATCACAATGACCTAAGCAATTCTTTACAAAGATCAATTATAACATTTATAACAATTCAAGTTTATCATAACAATTTACAATACACCTATACAACTTTAAGGGTAGTCGCCACAGGATCCCTGCTCTGCTTTATATAAGTCAAATTGAATTAAAATTTCCTCCAAACAGCATGATCCTGCAGTAACGCCGAGAAAGAAAACTTACATAGAACCCTAAACCACATAAACGACATTAATACAATTTTATGTGTTATTCAGACTTGTGCTACTTAGCATTTAGTTAACATAAATAATTTCTGTTATACCTATATAAACATTAAAGGTAGTCGCTCCAGGACTCTTGCTCTGCAATACATAATTCACTGATTTATTGAATTAAAATTCCTCCGAACAGCATAACCCTGGAGTGACGCCAGAGAAGAAGACAATAAATTAAACTTGGGCTACATCAACGGCTACAAATACAACATAATTTTTAGGACAACTAAAATTATTCTACAGGTATGACGACAAGACGTTTAGAAGGACGACGCATTATACCGCTCTTAGTTTTGATGTCGACGACTCTCACGATACCATCCGCGCCTGGGTACACGCGTTCGACTCTTCCCTTCGGCCACACGTTTCTTGGTAAGTTCGAGTCCACTACCACGACCAAATCGCCCACTCTGACTGCTACGCCGCGTCCACGCGGCTCCCGCCGGTCTTGCAGTGTAAGTAGTACTTCACGCAACCATCGCTGCCAAAACAAGTCCGCCAGCCGTTGGGACGCTCTCCAGTGTGAACGTCGTAGTTCATCCACCCTTGCAAAGGCCCCTGGTAACGGGACTTTAGAGGGCGACCCGAGCAAAAAATGGTTTGGTGTCAATGCCTCCTCGTCATCCGGGCTAACTGATACATGGGTCAATGGCCGTGAGTTAATCGTATGTTCTATCTCTGTCAGAAGTGTATGAAGTACGTCTTCGCATGGGTGCCGCTCGACGAGTGTAGCATTCAGCGCAGTCTTTACGGAGCGCACCAACCTTTCCCATGCTCCACCCATGAACGGCGCTCCCGGTGGAATGAAACGCCAGTCGACGTGACGTACCTCTGCTTCGTGTTGTAGTGATGTCATGGCGGCCTTGCGGAGCTCGGCGTCCGCCCCGTGGAAATTGGTACCGTTGTCACTCCAGATAACTGCAGGACATCCACGGCGCGCCATCATGCGCCTCAATGCTAGAATAGCGGCATCCGTCGATAGCGAGGCAGCGACTTCCAAATGAACGGCGCGTGTAGTAAGGCAGGTAAACAATGCCACGTAACGCTTCTCATGGTGTCTCGCTACTGTGACTGAAAGTGGTCCAAAGTAGTCCAGCCCCGTGTGCGTGAAATGACGTTGGTGGTGTGCGAGTCGACAGGATGGTAAATCACCTGTCAGCGGCTCCGGAGGTGCGGCTCGACGCAGACGACAGGGCTGGCAGCGATTGATTACCGTGCGGACGGAGGGCCTCAATCGTAGTATCCAGTAACGCTGGCGGACTTCATTCACGATGCATTCCACTCCGCTGTGATGTAACTTTCGATGAATCCAGTCTATATACAAGTGACAATAGTGGTGGTTTCCGTCCAATACCGCTGGCGACTGCGTTTCTCGTAGTATGCCAGCTGCTGCTGCGATGCGCGAGCGTATTCTCAGTAGGCCGTGTTCGTCGACAGTCAAGGATAGTCGATTCAACCGGCTGTTAGCCGGTACTGCTCTCCCGCCGGTGATTTGACGTAATTCATTTGTAAAACATTCTTCTTGTAAAGCGCGAGTCCATAGGATTTCGGCTCGGCTTGTGTATTGTGAACTGAGAGGTAAGTGGATTGTCGGCGTTGCGCTAAGGTTGCGTCTTTGTGTTCGGAGTCGTGTGCTCGCTGTTTCGCGGTGCTTCTCCGTCCAGTTCGGGTCGTCTGTGTCGACGCGTCTGTTGCGTTTACGGGCAGCGGCTGTGGTGTGGACCCGACATCGGTCGATGAACTGGAGAACGCGAGCCGTAGTTCGGATGAGTCGTATCCACGAAGAGAAACGTGTAACATCAGGTAGGGCCTCCTTCGTGAGTGACTGTACGCGAGTCACGGCGGTGGTGACGCGCTCCTCTCCAGTGTCGACGGGGGGGGGTGAGTTGGTCTCACGCGGCCAGGCGCACTCGTCGTCGTATAGAAATGAAGGGCCGTTGAACCAGCGGTGGGTCGCAGTAAAGTGAGTCGGCGCGTCGCGAGTGGAGTCATCAGCGACGTTGTGAGCAGTGGGGACCCAACGCCATTCGCTTCTCTCGGTGGTTTCTTCTAGTTCCGCTACTCGGTGCGCTACAAACGGTTTAAAAGCGCGCGCGCCGGCGCGCAGCCATGCGAGCACGGTGCGCGAGTCGGACCAGAACACTCGACGGTCGGCGCGACGATCGTGCTCCTCCTCCACGCAGCGTGCCAGTCGCCCGCCGAGGACGGCAGCCTGTAATTCAAGTCTAGGTATAGATGTGACCTTAAGGGGCGCGACGCGCCCTTTCGCAGCCGCGAGCGATACATTAACTTTAGCTTCGCCGTTAACTGACCGCCAATAGGCTGCTGCGGCATAGGCCCGTTCGCTCGCGTCCACGAAAACATGCAATTCTACTTTAGTCGCGTTATTATATCCTGGGTAACAACGCGGAATTCGAACGCCTTTCAAGTTTCTCAGAGCAATTAACCAGTCGTGCCATTTACGTTCTAAACTTTTAGGCAGGCGCTCGTCCCAACCAATATTCAAACGCCACGTGTCTTGTAATATACACTTCGCCTGTGTCGTAAACGGCGCGGCTAGTCCCAGTGGGTCATACAAAGACATTGCCGTTTTCAATAATTGTCGTTTTGTCACCTGCTTGTCTAAATAAGAAGGGTCTACTTTCCTGAAGTTGAAACCCAAAGTGTCGTCGTGATGCCGCCACATGAGCCCGAGGATTTTCTCCTCCTTACTGAACAAGGTGTCCTTTGCTGGTTCGACCGCAAGACCCGCGACGGCGGCCGACTCGTTGGACGCCCACTTATTCAGCACAAAGCGGCCTCGCCGATGTACAGCATCGACGGCGTGTGACACTCTGTTAGCTTCCTCTGTGTCGGCTGACGCGGACTCATCAAATGCCGCTTTGAAATGCAGCCATTCGCCCGAATGGCCACTAAAAATAGGTAAATCAAGACCATACCTGTTATAGACGGGTTTACCCCGCGCTACCTCTAACAATGCTTCAGTTAGTTCTTTCAACACGTGCCCGGCGTCGTCGCGCCGCGGTGAGGTCGGTGGCGCGCCGTGAGGCGTCGCCGTCCGTGTGTCAGCGCGCGAAGCGGTAAGTGGCGCGGGTTGCGGCTGTGGCGGCGAGTTCCAATCTCGCTCGGGCCAACGCCTTTCTGTTGGTTTTCGTCTTGTGTGGTGGTTGTTGGTGTGGAGGCGTCGTCGCACCAGGGCTGCAATGCGGCCGGGTTTGGTCCGACTCTGTGGCGGAATCGATGGGCCCCACTGTTGGTCCCACCGCTGTCGTCGACTCCGCTGAGACGGGCTCGTTCCCCTCCGCAGCCGCTGAGTGTACCTCTACCATACCGCGTGTCTTCACCATGTCGGTACTGCACTAACCACACTATCACTCGCGTAAGGACAGCTACTGAAGCAATGCTTGCAATCCGGCTCGAAGGACCAGTGTTGAGGACAGCGGACTAGATCCAGTAATAAAACACCAAGTGTATAACTACTAGATCGACTTTAATTGTCATTAACACAATTACTTACATAATATTACATAGGATGTTAGCAAGCATGGCTTCAGTAGAGTTACCGTGTCCTAACACAATCGCAGCTAAAACAAGACTACTGTAAGAACGCAAAAGTGGGCGGAAACATCTACGCCAAAAAGGGAACTTCCGGCTTCTAGAATGATCGTACAACTTTCTAGAACATAATAGTGCGCACCCCAGCGTCGAATAGTGGTCAACTAAGGGTTTTCTGTACATTATAGCGCTAGCTCCACCTAGCGTCCACTAGCTAAACACGATCAATACAATCCCTTAAAGTGCCTCCACTATCAGGCGCTAGAGTGCGCTACTCTCTTCAGGCTTTGTATATCAGTCACAACGTTTGTGATTAAGTTTTTTTGTGATTTGCCTTTCTGTTTATGATGAATTCGGAAATAATTGTTCCTTGTGTTACTCGGTGTCGTTACTCGGGAAGGTAAATACTTTGAATTTTGCAGACAAATACCGTTTTATTACTTCACCTGAACCTACTCCTGATTTGAGTATTTCTAGAAAATCAAAGTCACAATAGGCATTTTCATAGATCGGCTTACAAAACTCTTTGGATTGTATGTACTTGTATTGTGTTGGTTGCTCTCATTTAAAGAAATTATTCTGCAACACCAGTTGCATATTTTTCTCTAATGATACATGATACGAACGCCTGGAATACATCAGGTCACGATGATTTGAATAACTTATCTGGTGCCAGGATTAATTGCTCTAAACAAATAGAACGAAACAACAAACGGCTTTTATCAAAGCTACCGAATGATAGATATGTCTGTAAATCTATCTAGTGATACCATGCCTTCAGTGTGCTTTGTTGTTTGTCATCAGCAGTAGTAAAGAAGCGAAGAATGAAGAGTTAACACGGCTGTTTACATCGAAAGTAATTATAAATTGTTTTTAAACTTTTGCGATTTGTGCACATCATAAAAATATAGATCGGGTCTATTATAAATTAACAATATTTTTTTCAACATTATAAACATTGCGTAATTATACTCATCAATTATTTCTGAGCCATCTATTGGCGGCGACGGGCGATTGTGTCATTTTTCCCGTCGAACTCGAAGCGCGCAAAAAAGCACCTGTAATGCTCATAGATGGCTCTTAAACCAAAATGTATGTGATTTTGCAAAATCACACAATTGTATTATTTGCACTCTATTTATTATTAGGGTGAAAATAATAGTTGTGTGATTTCGCAAAATAACGAATTTTGACAAATTTTACAGGGTTTTTTTTTCTAAAAATCTATCGGGCTTGCCCTAACTTTGAACCCTAGGCACGCCACTGTATCCAGCAAAGCGGAAAGGAGAGGAGATGTCTCATAAACAACCAATAGGATTTCGTTTAGAGTTGAAGCTAAGCGGAGAGATTTCAAAATAACGCAATCCTATTGGTTGATCGAGACATCTCCTCTCCTCTCCACTTTGGTGGATAATGGCCAATTTACACGAGGAGAGTTTCTCGAAGCCAGACTCGTTCTGTCGTTGTCTTTCTCTACGATGAAAACAGAGATAGCATGAAACTCGCTTCGAGAAACTATCGCCGTGTAAATGAGCCTTTACGGGCCTAATGCTGCGACATTTAAAAAAAAAACAAAATGTCACAACGCTGGTTTTCAAATACACTCCAATACCAAAAGCATTATAAAGTAAAGAGTTCTAATAGACTGCCTCGTTGGTCTAATGGTCGGTCGTCGTGGCTGACTGCTGAGCGTGATGTCCTGGGTTCGATACCCTGGTTGGGTAAAGTGTTATTGGGTTTTTCCGTGTGGAATTTCTCAATAGCAGCCTGCAGTCTAGATTTGTGCCCGGTTGATGACAATAGGCTCGCTCCCTATTACTTTGGACTTAAACATAACGGCGAAATGAGGGTGTACTATAAAACTTCTGCCAAGCCTCGGGGAATACACGCGTGATGTTATGTTAGTTCTTAAAAATATTGTGGTGACGTGTGACGTATCTATGTTAGTAATTAGATTCCTTTTATTCTGTCACTAGCTTTTGCCCTCGGCTTCGCTCGCGCTTATTTAGAACTAGCTTATACCCGCGACTTCGCTCGCGTTAATTTATAATTTAAAAAACTCTTAACACACTACTAAAGTTTCTTTAATAATACAGGGTGTTAACGAATTCGTGTAATTCCTTAAAACCACATGTTCTACTACTGGTGTAGACAGGCCCCGCACGGGATTTAGCTTGATTAAAAAAAAAAAAACGTTCTTTTCTTTTTCATGCGGCTTTGTTACCGATCGTATCTAAACCACCTAATAAGGATTCAGTAAAAAAATAAGAATTTTTTTTTGCAAAAAAAAAATTATATTTATGTGAACATTTCGATGCCACGCATAAATTAATGAAAGTACGGCAACACGGCTGGCAGGAACCACTAGCGCGATATCACTCTTTGCAGTCAGATAACTCAAGGCTCTAAAAAGACTCAGAAATTGAAAAGCAAAAATTTTTTTTTTAAATTTCTTTTTGTTGGTTTTCGAAAATTCCCATTTAGGGTTAATCTTTGTCACCAGTAGATCACGCGGTTTGAAGGAATTACACGATTTCGTTAACACCCTGTATAATTCAATCATGATTCGTAAGACACGTAGCGCCATCTAGTATCGTTATTTTCCCCAGAAACAGTACTCTTTTTCGAGATGTCCCTTTCTGTACAACTGGCAACGTATATGAGAAATTATAGCCTATAGCACTCAGGGATAACGTAGCTTGTTATTGGTGAAAGAATTTTTGAAATCGGATGAGTAGTTTCGGAGATTACCTCCTACATACAAACAAACAAACAAACAAATTCTACCTCTTTATAATATTGTTATAAATTATAATTATATATATATATATATAAGTAATAAGTATAGATTTGACAATCAACTCTTAACACACTACTAAAGTTTCTATAATAATATATTTCAATCATGATTCGAAAGACACGTGGCGCCATCTATGAAGGTTATTGTTGTTTTCCTTGGGAACAGTACTTTTTTCGGGATGAAAGGTACTCTATGTCCGTTTCTGTACACCTGACAACGTATATGCAAAATTTCAGGATGATCGGTTCAGTGGTTTAGGCTTGAAAAGGTAACAAACTTTTACATTTATTATATTAATTAGGATGGTGCGAGTAGCCCTTTTCGTCAGTTTTTCTCTTTCACCCTGTCTCGTTCAGAGCAGATAGCTCTTTCCCTGTAAAATATTTGCCTTTGGTCCGAACCTACTCGACTTCCATCAATACAATGAATGTATGCACACTTGACAGAACAATACATATGTATTTGATTTGTGCAAAGGTGCGATGTAACAATATGTACCTACTCATGTGCACACAGAGTGTGTAGAATTAGCAGAGACACGAATATCAAGGATGTGACTTAATACATAATATACATTGTACATACATATACCGAGATCTAAGTAAAAGTAAAAGCTCAAGTACATAATAACATATGTAGGTAATATAAATTAATTCCCTTTGACCTTATCCGGGCAATATAACGACAAAAACATTTGTTTGTGATAACCTCTAAGGTTATTAAACAAAATCTCTTTAAGGGTTTCGGTATACTAAAACAGTAATGTTACATGTATATTCGACAAATGTTTGCCTGTTCAGGCCACTTTAAATTAAATCTTGTACCCTTTCCAGCGAATGCCACCGTCTAATTGAAGTCATTTTCGAAACAAAATTCTGTTTAAATACAAAAGTCTGAAACTCACATTTTAATCTACGAGCTTATGTATACTACGAATGGCTACGTCGTAGCGGCTACGTATCTTCGTAGCACCATTCTACACGCATGGCTTACGGAGCGCGCCTACCGGAACACGGCTCAAAGGCCATAGCTTTAGGCCCGCCTGCCTTTTGTCGCGGCGACGTGAGATGGCTAATTACAAACGACGTGTGTTTGCCCTCGCACAGATTACCTGCCGTGTGTCGTATTGTCCCAACGAGACAATATGTACGGCCTGTACCACTCGCAATACTCCAGCCGAAATGCCTCTGAAATAACACCCGAACTTTCGCATCTGTTACTGTAACATACACCTACGTAACACATGATAGTCGAATAATACATTGATCAGATAACTAACGGAGAGAAAACGAAGTAAATGGCACAACGGAGAGGAATAACATGGAGTATTAGTGCGAGGAACGGAATAAATCGAAGTAAAGCTAACAATACAACACAATAGCGTTTGGAACATGTGGAGTTACAATTAGTGCTATATACATGGTGGACTAAAAGATCATTTCCAACTAACAATCACCTTATTTTTTATCAACAGTGTTGCCAAACATAATGACATTTATTAAACTTGACATTATGTATTATATTGCCTATTTCAAATTGTTTACTGAATTTCATTTTGACATGGTAAATTTGTATTGATTTGATTGAATGTGATAATGATAATTTTATTGAGTGTGTTTTGTTATTAAAGCTTAAACTGTTTGCATGCCTTAGTTAAGGTAGTTAGTATACGGATCATTTTAAACTTAACATCTGAAACTTGTACCTGCTTTCTGTGCAAATAAATAACTCTATTCTAACATAAATTACCATAGTAACTACTATGGACAACATTTTTACACAATTTAATTAACACTAACAATATTTTTCGTACATTTTTTTCGTTTACTTTTACATTAAATGATTTAAATATTAATGTTGGCTTTGATTTGAAATGTTTTAGCATGTTGTATGTGGGTGAATAAAGTCCACAACATTAATAAAAAAAGTCGCAACTGTTCACCTGAGTGGTTTAATTCCAAGGTGAACAAAGGAGACCAAATATGTCGCACTAATTCACCTGGGTGATATTGTCAGGTGAAATAAATCCTAGGTGAAATGAAGACACTAAAAATTCCACTTTAACGAATAAACCGTGGCAGCGGCCGGCGAGCGCTACTTCTCAAAACAGAACAGATTTGTACGCAAATCAAAAAATATGTTTCTTGTAATCAATACAATCACATAATCAAAATTTGTTCGATATTTTAACGAGTAGATATTTTTAACGTAAATATTATAATGAACTTAGGTGTATTAAATGTTGACATTTTGAACTTAGGCATAATGACTATCGATATTTTTAATCATTAGATATTTTTATCACTCGGCATTTCAATGTTAGACATTTTAAGCTTAGGTATTAAATTTTTCGATATTATGATACAATTGATATTTAAATTTGTGTGTGTGTTTGAGTTTTTTTGAGTTTCTTAAAAATATTATATTAAAATGACTATTGGACCTCTTTTTTGGTACCTGTCTCTCTGTCGCTCCATAAAAAGAGGGTCAAATACGTAAAAAGCTAGGTCCAATGGGACATGTTTCTTAACAGAAGGTCTAATGAGTTCTATGTTGCAGGTTATGTTCCATTTTGAAGGTCCAGTGGGTACAAGGTTTTTGATAGAAGGTCTAATGGGTCCTGTCGAGTAGGTAGGGTCCAATTATGAAGGTCCAGTGGGTACAAGACCTTTTCGACGTTCAAATATGTACCCCTGTTCTGCCTAGCCCTTTAACTAACTATGTTGGGATCATCTTCCAGTTTGACCATATACGGTTGAATACCAGTATTTTACACGAAGCTACTGCCATCAGACCTCCGCAACTCAGTTACTGAGTAATGCCGATGTCATAAGGTTAGACCGGTTGTCAGACTTTCGGGTTTTTGACTATCCGTAACGACTGGCATGAGTGTTAGTATGACACCCGGAACTGACGGTTTAACGTGCTCTCCGAGTCACGGAGGGGGGGATGTGTAAAGAAGGGTCAACCATCAACGGACTAACCACGGTCAGCACGGCTTAATCATGCAAATCATATGATACGGAGACATCCTGAGACAGAATCTCTAGATCAAAAATAGGTACTATTCGCATCTACATTCGATTACTATTCGACTATTGTCACCGAAAAAAGGCCGACAATATAATTGCGTATTTCACATATAATGGGCATAACAGCAGTGCTCTCGAATAGGTCACGACTCGTGAACTAATGGTTAGCGAGGAAGCTCGCGGCCACTGCCTCTCAATACTGAATAAAACCGACCTTACGCTTAAGAAGTAGCTCGTTAGAACTCCATAGTCCTTATTCGATTGACATAAGGTAGCTTTTAGCATGATTTTAAGTTTTCTTGAGATAGATGACGCTTGTGACGTGTACAGTTCACACGCACGCATCACACATTGTTCGCTTGCGAGAAGAATGATTTTTCTGCCCGAAGCTTTTCTCCGCAATAATGAGTCACTTGACGTATTGTCCCGCGGGCGTCATCTCGTCCAAATTACGAAGCCATTGTTACTGAGATATTGTTCGTCGCCTCTTGAATATGTGCGAAAGGAAATGAAACTGTTCCCTCGTGCCAGTCACCGTTTGTTGGCTTCCCTGCCGACACACCCCGCTATATTTCCATTTCAGAGATCCGCGCTAAATGAGACTGCCTCCATGTGTGATGATATACCTTTGTATGTTAATACGCAACGCTTAGAATATACGGGTTTCAGTACATTATTAATTAGCTTGCTCTAAAGTTGATGTTGTTAAGACTCCTGAAAATGTGAACCAAATAATTTTGATATTAAATTAATGTTCCTTTTACTAAGAACTATGGATGTCGGAATCGTTTATAATATGAAGAAAATTTATAATTATAGTATCCGGAAAACAATCTTTTAGCAATCAAGTTTATTTTACGTGAGTTTTACGTGAAACTGCAAAATAGTTGATACTTTGTATTTCTATATAAAACTTGTCAAAGGAAACTATTGTAGCAATATTCAACAACAGAAAACCATTGAGTGAAGAAACATCTTATGTTGTGTGTTCATAATTTCGTAGTGGCCCGGAAGTGACAGACCCGTCTGTTAAGTACCTGGTTTCGGGTTCAATTTCGGGAAACCTGGACTTAATGGTCTGAAATCGTCTACCCGGAGTGAGCAAGGTGGTGATCAATGCTTCTTCTCTGTATGAGAAGAGGCCTTCGCTGCATGTTTAGCTCATGATTAAGGGCTCCGTTTGTGTCCGAAACTAGTCGGGCAATACCGGAAAATGAACGTAAGTAAACTAATTATAATTATGACTGATGAAGTCATCATCTTCCTGCCCTTATCCCATGTTACTTGGGGTCGGCGCAACATGTTTCCTTCTTCCATTCCATCCTATTTACCCGTCTTGATATCACTGACTCCCTTCTCTTTCATATCATTCTTCACACAATCCATCCATCTTTTCTTTGGCCTCCCTCTTCCTGTCCATCCATCCACATATATATTCATAACTCTTTTGGTCACATGCGTTTCATCCCTCCTCTTCACAAGCCCATACCAAGACAAACGGTTCCCTTTCAAATTTTCTATCACTGGCGCTACTTTCAAACTTCCTCTAATATACTCTTTCCTGACCTTATCCATTCTGGTCACTCCACACATCCATCTCAACATTCTCATCTCCGCTAAGTCATAAATATGACTTACAGGCTGATTTAATTATTATAAAAAGAAAAGTTACAAGGCATTTGTTTTGTAATAAGTTCAACTTACGATACAGAAAGCTTAAAAGAGGTATAAAAACATGTAGAGCAATGGACTGCTATAAGATGAGAGAGTTGATTGATTAAAGTTATATACCAACTGACAATCCAACAAAAAAAAAGTACCAGCAATCCCACTAAACTGTCCGCTTAAAACAAAAATTCCACTGATAAATCATACAGTAAGAAAATAATAAATAGTGCAAGCTCACGTGACGGGCAACCGAGACCCGCCGAGGTCCGAGGTCCGGACCCAAGCGGTACACAACACGGCTATATTGTCAGACGTGACACGGGACAGAACGGCCCTACCTACACCACGTGACGTTTATTCAACATTATATTTGTTGTAATAAACCTTTATTTGACGTGCGACATCACAACTTTGACTGTAGAATTTCTAGGTAGGAAACTTATATTTTAAGTGCTGCCTCGCTTATGAAAGGTAAGCCTGGGTTACCCAATTACATGTTATTAGTTTGTCAAAAATAACGTTGCCTCACACTAGGACTCATATAGTTTTGGAGCTTTTACTGACTCATAAATTACTGCATATAAGATTTGTCCTTGACCTAGCACAAATATCTGAAGATCTTAAAAACCGGCCAAGTGCGAGTCGGACTCGCGCACGAGGGGTTCCGTAACATTATCTATTCTGTTTTTTAGTATTTGTTGTTATAGCTGCAACAAAAATACATCATCTGTGAAAATTTCAACTGTCTAACTATCACGGTTCATGAGATACAGCCTGGTGACAGACGGACAGACGGACGGACAGCGGAGTCTTAGTAATAGGGTCCCGTTTGCGCGGCTGGCCGTAGCGATCTGCCTCCCTCCCCCGTCCAGAGACTTGACACCTGACGAAGCCGAGACAATAAAGATGAAGCTTGAGGACCTGGTCATGGATACCGATCCCTCTACACCACTCCCGGCCTTCCGCGGATACCCACGGGTAGCGGATGGCACCGTGCAGATGTGGTGCGAGGATGACTATGCCCTGACCTGGCTGACACAGAACGTACCCAGACTAAGACTGCACACAGACTTGACACTGACCGTCATGAGGCAGTCCGACGTGCCTACCCGTGTCCGAGCCGCGCTCTTCGTCCCCAGGTACAACGGGGACATAGCGAGGCTCCAAAGTGTTCTGCGCCGCCAGAACACTTGGTATGACATCGGTAGGTGGTCGCTGTACAGGGCGACCTCCGTCGGTGGCGATAACCACGGGACATATTTGACCCTGGGTATCCCACCGGAGGAGGTTGAAAAGGTTCTGGCGCGGGAGCGGCGTGTATCGTACCTGCTGGGTTCGATCTACGTCCGCTTCTACGCCGGAACCCAGCCCTCTGACGCAGACGCAGACACGGAGAGGGACGGACAGGAGGAACCGACACTGACGACAGTACGGACTGACGAGCAGGACATAGTCCGGCTCGAGGAGGAAATGGCGCGAGCGGCGATGGACGACGGGACTACGGGCACCATTCCACCCACATCTCCAGGGTGGAATGAAAAACTCTTGGCCTCGTCGCCGAGTGACGACCGACGTGGGGTGGGTGAGGGGGACCAATCCTCGGATGGTTCCATCTCCCCTTAACTCCACGCCCATTCCACCGCCGCCTGCACCACTCCTCCACCAAATCATACAGACAAATCTCCAGCATAGCCAGACTGCCACGGCTAGCTTACGCAGGGCACTGGAGATAAACCCCGGAACTATAGCACTGATCCAAGAGCCGTGGATCAGGAACAACAGAATATGCGGCCTCGGAAACATCGGAGGTAAGCTAATTCTCAACACACATAGCGCAGACAAGCCACAAACATGCGCCTAAATCCCAAATAACATCCCAACCACAATATTGACGCAATTCAGTTCCAGAGATCTGACAGCCGTCAGGCTCCAGATTGACGACAATGTCCCAGACCTAGTACTAGCCTCGGTGTATATGCCAGGCGACGACGACAACTGCCCACCGAAAGAGATGGCTGACCTGGTACAATACTGCGAGGGCGCCAACTTGGACCTGATCATCAGCACTGATTCAAATGCTCACCACCCACTCTGGGGGAGCGACACACCGAACACCAGAGGAGAGGTACTGTCCACATACCTATTCTCTACTAACCTTAATATTATAAACCGAGGCTCAGAACCCACCTGGGTAACAGCCCGAGGACAAACAATTATTGACCTTACACTAGCCACAGATGGCGCGACAAAACTCATCTCAAACTGGTACGTATCAGATGAGCCGTCTTGCTCTGATCACAGAAGAATTCGCTATACGATAACAGCCAACACAAAAAAACCCACCCCAAAACGAAACCCGCGCCGTACCAACGTACCGAGGTACAAACGCCTTCTAGCTACCTTGCTGGACAAACACCTCCACCACCACACTACCACACTAACAGATCCAACACAGATAGAATACATAGTAACAAAACTCTCACAGTACATCACTGAAGCATACCATGTCTGTTGTACACCAAGAGCCCCACATTCCAAAGGTAAGGGAAACCAGTGGTGGAACGCTGATCTTGGTAAACTCAGAGACATGTTACGCAAACAATTCAACAGAGCCAAAAACTCGAGGCTACCCGAAGACTGGGATCTATACAAAGAAACCCAATACACTTTTAAAAAACAGGTCAGAACTGCCAGAAGATTAGCCTGGCGTAAATTCTGCGAATCTATAGAATCAAACAGTGAAGCCGCACGAGTGAGGAAGATCCTATCAACCGATCAGGATCGTACCCTCGGGGCGCTAAAAAAACCAGACAATACATTTACCTTAACGGATTATGAAACCAGCAAGATCCTACTAGAAACACACTTCCCGGATTGTAACCTCCTCGAGGACAGGACGTGGGAAAATGAACCAAGATGGGCTCCGACTGACCAAGACCGCTCTAGAGCCCACAACATAGTAACAGAAGACCGAGTAAAATGGGCGATCAAATCTTTCCAGCCATACAAGTCTGCGGGCCTAGACGGCATCTTTCCAGCCCTACTACAATGGGGTGAGGACTCCGTGACACCATGGCTGGAGGAAGTCTATCGAGCCTGCATAGCACACAGATATATCCCACTGGCATGGCGTGAAGTGAAAGTCATTTTTATACCCAAGACCGGGAAAACTGACTATACACAACCCAAAGCCTACAGACCCATAAGTCTAACATCCTTTCTACTGAAAACCCTCGAGAGACTCTGCGACAGACACATCAGAGACGGGCCTCTCTGCAGGAAGCCATTACACAAACAACAACATGCATACTCCATAGGAAAATCAACAGAATCCGCGCTGCATAGCGTGGTTTCCAAGATCGAGTGTGCGATAGACCACAAATGCTCCTCACTGGCTGTCCTCATTGACATTGAGGGCGCCATCGATAAAACCATGTTCCACAGCATCAGCACAGCCCTCGAAAGACACGGCGTTGACTCAACGCTGGGGGGCTGGATCACAAACATGCTCAAACAGAGAGCTGTACAAGTTACAGTAAATGACACAACGAGAGCTGTCGTGGCGAAGGGCTGCCCTCAGGGAGGCGTCCTCTCGCCGCTACTGTGGAATCTCGTTGTGAACAGCCTCATAAAACAACTGAATGACAGAGGTTACTTTACCGTGGGATATGCTGATGACATAACCATCATAATTAACGGCACCCACGAAGGCACATTATGTAACCTTATGCGCCAAGCCTTGAAAATAGTAGAGGATTGGTGCAAAGAATATCAACTAACAGTGAATCCAACCAAAACCGAACTTGTCCTCTTCACCAGAAAGAGGAAGTTAGCGGGACTACAACCACCACAATTCTTTGGAACCACTCTAAGCCTAGCTTCTGAGGCCAAGTACCTGGGCATCTACTTGGACAAGCAGCTGAACTGGGCAAAGCACACTGAATACGTCACCACGAAGGCCAGTATATCCTTATGGCAATGCAAGAGACTACTCGGCAGGAACTGGGGCATTAGTCCTAGGATCACCCACTGGCTTTACACCACAGTCATCCGACCAATTATAACATACGGCTCCCTAGTCTGGTGGCCCAGAACGGACTATAGCACAGCCCAAAAAACACTAGAAAAACTGCAGCGGTTCGCTTGCGTAGCGATCACAAGCTGTATGAGAACCGCACCCACCGCCGCCCTACAAGCAATGCTGGGACTGCCACCACTACATCTTATCGTACGGGAGGAAGCAGCATTAGCCGCTCTCAGACTCAGCATAGCCGGCACCCTGGGAAGTGACTCCAGAATAAAACACATTCGTATAAAAGACGAAGCAATCGAAAGGCAACCCATGATAGCAGCACCCACCGACAGAACCAAAAAGACATACAACTTCCAGAAACACTACAATATACAGCTTGAGGAAGAACCACGTGACTACTCAGGCCCGAAAGAGATGAGAATTTACACTGATGGTTCGAAAACTGCCTCCGGCACCGGAGCCGGAGTCTTCTCGAACGATCTCAACATAAAAATATCAAAAACGCTAGGGGCACTCAACACGGTCTATCAGGCGGAATGTGTAGGCATCATCCAAGCGGCATATGCCATAGAAGCCAGGAAAGTCACGGACACCCATATCCGTATACTCTCCGACAGCGCATCCGTCCTTCAATCCCTGAACAAGAACCATATTACCTCAAAACTTATACTAGAATGCCATAATGCACTGGAACGTGTATCGGTATTAAACCGCAACACAGTAACACTGCAATGGATAAAAGGACACAGTGGATCACTAGGAAATGATGCAGCCGACGAACTGGCCAGGAGGGGATCTGGCACGGTGACCTATGGCCCTGAACCTATAGTACCCGTCCCCTTCAACCAACTACGCAGGTGGCTCCAGCCCCCTTTTTACAAAAAGTGGTTTAAAACCGAGACTAAGATAAACCCAGATTTAAAATATACCCATCACTTTCTAACATAATACAACAAAAAGAGACAGGGCTATTTTAAAACCAGGGTTTTTCTTAGACCATTGTTTTTAATAAGGGAACCTGAGTTTACTCACACACAGGCACAGAGCTGGTGGACTTCAACCCCAGGCTGCAGGCAATCCAAGGAGGCCATGCCACTCATGGATAGTAAACTGACAAGGCGCCTGCTGCGCCTGGACAGGAGCAGCCTGCGAATGGTGACCGGAACGATAACCGGACACTGCTCACTAAACAAACACTTTCACACAATAGGCATAACGGACAGCCCTCTGTGCAGAGCATGTATGGAGGCCGAAGAGACGGTCGCACACGTGCTCCTGGAATGCACAGGGGTCACCCAAATACGAGAAGCAACCCTTGGTGCACCGAAATCACTCGCAAATGTTCTGAGCGGACTGAGAGCCCTAATCTGCTTCTGGAAGGAGGTGGGCTGGCTGGAATTATGGCCGCTATGGCCCACGTACAATGGTCCACTTAAAGGACTAAGTGCGGAAACCACATCTCCTAACATAGGACATAGAACATAGGGTCCCGTTTTACCCTTTGGGTACAGAACCCTAAAAAACAGTCTGACAGTAAAGTGACTTTAATATTTGACCAATTTTCCAATAAAGAAATAAGAACACGATTTCGCGGAAAAAAACTATGCGATGCAGGGTTGCAAGCGGTGTGGTGATGCAAACAGCACTGCAAATGCCGACCGGCCTTTACTCCGCCTTCCCCGCCCTTTGTATGACATACCCCACTGTTCAATATTATTCCAATATTTTCATAGGAGTTTTCTTATGATTTTAGTAGTGAATATTTATTTATATTTTTCTTCGTTTCGTGTAGGCACAAATTGTCATGTCCTTAAATATGGTACTCATTCAACCAGTTATACTTTACTAGCTTTTGCCCGCAGCTTCGCTTGCGTGAAATTTTGAACCCGTTAAGTGACGATTTTCCATACAAACTTTCATCCCCTATTTCACCCCCTTAGGGGTAGAATTTCCAAAAATCCTTTCTTAGCGGACGTCTACTAACTATAAACTACCTCCCTGCCAAATTTCATCTTCATACGTCTAGCGGTTTTCGATATTTCGTGATGAGTGAGTGAGTGACCTTTCGCTTTTATATATTTAGATTTAGATACGCCAATGAAGTTTAGAACATTTTGTGAACATTCCTAATACTAAATACATAAAACTTTACATAATTAAATTAGTTTGATTGTGCATCAAAACGGAAAAATTACTCAAACATCACGCGAAATAATTTCAATTTGGACAATACTTTTGCTCCGCAGATTGCAAAACAAAGTTTGTAAAGGAATATTTTTGTATTGCCAACATAAACCATGTTTGCTACGTAACGTTTAAACCATTTTCTTTGATTGCGGGCCTTATTACAAACATGTTTTTTATTTATTGTTTTAGAATCTTATAAAAATATGAAACACTAGCTTTTGCTCGCGGCTTCGCTCGCGTTAATTTAAGGATCCCTAATTTTTTGATCCCAAAATATAGCCTATAGCACTCAAGGATAACGTAGCTTCCTATTGGTGAAAGAATTTTTGAAATCGGATGAGTAGTTTCGGAGATTACCCCCTACATACAAACAAACAAACAAACAAATTCTACCTCTTTATAATATTAGTATAGATCAATAATTCTCTATATCTATGCATCTGCCAGCGTTGTGGACATTGTTCGAAAGAGTTACCGCGGCCCTGGAACGCAAAGGGCATTAAGAGGAACACAGATGGGTTTTAGTCAGTAAGAGTCTGACACTCCTTTCTGCTCCGCCCAGAGCGGAAGAAGTCATTGATGATTTCCAAATCTTAAAAAAAAAACTATGCAAACAACTGTTGAAGTCTTTTATCAGATTATAGGATACCTACTTAATTGATACGATCATCATCATTCAGCCGAAAGAAGTCCACTGCTGGACATAGGCCTCCCCCAAAAAGGTGAGGGGGTTGCCATAATCGCCACGCTTGGCAGGCGGGTTGGCGATCGCAGTATGGTTGTTAAAGTACTCAGAACGCTGCTGCCCATCCTCTAGTGAATCCCTTAGTCGCCTTTTACGACACCCATGGGAAGAGAGGGGGTAGTGCTATTCTTTACGTCCGGCACTACACGGACGATACGATACGATAATTAATACGATACATTAATAAAATTACATACTCGGCCTTTGTCCACTACTTGACGTAGGTCACCCTCAAGAATGAAAAACTAGCTGGGAAAACAATTTTATTGATTTTCAGTGTTCTAATACTCGTGTCCTTTATTTTGTGTGTTTTAAGCCCAGCCGCACATTATCAGAAATTTCTGTCAGAAAAGTAGATCCCCCTTTTTTTCGAACTTTTGGGATAAAAAAAAAAGTCGGCGGCCAGGAATGAATTATATTTCATTTAAATCGTGGCAGGAGTATAAACATTTCTTTGTTGCGACAATGCTGTAATAATAATAAAATAATTCTTAAAAGCCTTGATACAAGTCGTCGTTTTAATTTTTACCTGGTAGGTATATATCTCCGAACCCAAATAGTTTTCGACTTTGACGCCATAATAGAAAATAATGCGTTACACGTGTGCTTTAAAATTGTGCAACTATAGTAGACGCCAGATAACGCTGCAATAAAAGTCGTTGACGCCCGTCTACCAATGTATTCCAATATTTCAAAACGTATTGAAAAAAATGTATCAGCGTGCGATACACGATCAAAACAAACGTTATCGTGGTAAGGGGCGTCCTTGACGCAGTTGTGGCGGCATCTATCTCGCCACATGCGAACTAGCCACACGGTCACTGAGCATGGATTGCAAACCTTTTGGTCAAAACCATGTTCAGTAGTATTTATTTTGGTAGGTAACTACTAATATAATGAAACTCGTGTATCAAATTGTAGCCTTTATTTGACAATTATTTAAAATTATTATACATTCCTTTCAATTAAACGAATATAAACTTAACCCTTTTGTAAATTAAGTTGATTACCGAATGACTTGTACAGTAGACCTCATTTCAATGGTCACAATATGATATTGACAGCGCTTTTATATCGTAACAGTAATGACGACTTTCGTAATTCATGAATTACCTCTGATATGGGGTCGAATGTACCTACTATTGGAAAGACCAAAAAACTTGTTGGAAATTCTAAATGTCACCTAAATGTGATGTAAATGTAGATTAGTGCGAACACCGTAAGATTCTAATAAATCGTGCGAGGTTATGAACTCTCTATAATATATACAATGTGTTTTTTTTAACAAAACAAAACAGTAACAAACTAACAAAACAAACGTAACACTAAAACAATTAACAACAACAAAATTAATAATAACAAATAACAAATGCGTGAAAACTTTCCGAGTATGAGTTACGTTAAGTCAATCCCAAGCGCAAACCAGATTCGGAATGACAAACGAGCCGAAGGACAAAAGTGCAACACATTATTACAAAATAACGGATAGGTAATGCGCCCCTGACTCGCTCTGACGTCACACTCAGCGATAATAATTTACGTTTCGGGAGTTTTTGGTAGAAGTCGGATCAATGACTTTTATTGCAGCTTTAACTGGCGGCCACTATACACTGGACCGCAAAGAAAAAGGGTCGGTTAGAAAATCTTCAATATCTTCAAAAGTACCTGACCTAACTTTATGAAATAAAGACTAAATTAAAGAATATTTAATACCACATAAAATATTATCTTAAACCTTTTTATTTATTTTTGATAATTGTATAAAAAACTGAAAATGTAAAATAATTATCGTTTCTGAATTTAGTACCAAAAAAATCAAATCAATTGTTTCGCGTTTGTTTTAGTTTTACAATAAAAAAAAGTTATAAATATGGTGTCTCTGCCTTCTAAATTTTATTATTCTGAAGTCATCATGTCGTTAATCCTTGTAGAATGTACCAGGATCCTGATAATGCTTGAAGATGGGTACAGTCAGCGAAATACAGCGAGAACTGTTGGTGTGACTCTTTCTACAGATCAGCGAGTACTCCAGCGTTTCCATGAAACTGGATCCAATCTTTGAAGACCAGGAATAGGCCGAACAAGTTGCACGAGGGCGCGGGAAGATCGCTATATGGTGTCAACAATTTTGAGAAATCGCTTTCTTACGGCTGTTGAAGTAAAAAATCATCATTTACGAGCTGGAGGAAACAATCTGAGTACGGATACAGTAAGGGGGCTTCTGGCTGAAGCAAATTTAAAGCCATTAAGACCTGCAAATGGCCCAAAACTAGAAAGACAACACAGAAACTCAAAGTTGAGTTATGGTAGAGAATACGAGAATTGGACTCTGAATGACTGGTCAAGAGTTATGTTTTCAGACGAGTCTAGATTCTGTTTATACAAGCACGACGGGAGGAAAAGAGTGTACAGAAGACCGGGAGAGCGTTTTAACCAAGCCTGTTTAGAAGAAAAAGTACCATACGGCGGAGGCTCTGTTCACGTGTGGGCTGGGATTTCTTCCGAAAGCCGCACTGAGCTAGTGGTGATAGAAAATGGGACTTTAACTGCAGAAAAATAATGTCACTGAAATTCTGAATGACTACGTTGGCCCATTTTTAGTGGACATGGGCGAGAATGCAGTTTTTATGCAAGACAATGCCCGCCCGCATACAGCTCAGATAGTGTTTGCCTATTTTCAAGAAGTCGGTATCACACACATGGAGTGGCCAGCACGCAGCCCCGACTTAAACCCTATTGAGCATGCATGGGACGAACTGGGACGACGTGTACGTCACCGGAATCCGCCGCCAATCACGCTACGTGAAATGAAAGAAGCTCTAATAGAGGAATGACAGAATATTCCGCAGCATCGCCTCTAAAACCTAGTAGAAAGTATACCAAATCGCATAACAGCAGTATTGCGAGCTCGCGGAGGCGAGGCAAAGTAATAAAATGCGTGAAAACGGCACATCTGTAACCAATCTACATTGACGAAAATACTGGAAAAACTACGCATTTTTATTTATTTTACATTTATTAAAAATTTTGTTGCTTGAATTCATTTTTTTTTTATTTTCACATAAGCACATTAAAATATTCTTTAATTTAGTCTTTATTTCATAAAGCTAGGTCAGGTACTTTTGAAGATATTGAAGATTTTCTAACCGACCCTTTTTCTTTGCGGTCCAGTGTATTATTAATGGCCGCCAATTTTATCCCAGAATGGGTGATCTTCTTTCTGACGCGCGACTCTGTTGTCTGTGTGTCATTTTGTACTAGACCCCACACACTGTCAGAATTTGCCGGATCCAACAGCCTGCTGGCTCTAGTATAAAATGTATGCAGCAGAGGATACTCGCGAGCGCGTCAGAAATTTTCTGACAGAAATTTCTGATAATGTGCGGGAGATATCGGCAATGAGAGATGCAGAGCAGGTTTTTAAAAAAAAAAAGCGAATCATGAATAAATCTTACTTGTTTCTTTCCTCTTCCTGCAACATCGTTTACGCTGCTCATAACCGAGACAGGCATTTTTTATATCTGCATAAAAAATATCATATAATAGAGGCCAGATGTAATTTGATCGGTAGCCACAGGGAGAAAAAAATACGTTTAAATTACTTGTCTATATATACAGGGTGTTAACGAATTCGTGTAATTCCTTAAAACCACATGATCTACTACTGGTGTAGACAGCCCCCGCACGGGATTTAGCTTGATTAAAAATAAAAAAATAAAATTATTATTTTTTCATGCGGCTTTGTTAGCGATCGTATCTAAACCACCTAATAAGGATTCAGTAAAAAAATGAGACTTTTTTTTTTTGCAAAAAAAATATTTTATTTGTGTGAACATTTCGATACCACGCATAAATTAATGAAAGCATGGCGACACGGCTGGCAGGCACGACTAACGCGATATCGCTCTTTGCAGTCAGATAACTCAAGGCTCAAAAATGAATCAGAAATAGAAAACCGAAAAAAAAAATTCAAATTTTTTTTTTCTTGGTTTTCAAAAATTCCCATTTAGGGTTAATCTGTGTCACCAGTAGATAACGTGGTTTGAAGGAATTACACGAATTCGTTAACACCCTGTATTGTGCGCTTTCCTTTATTTCGCAACAACCCACTAATACATTGTTCTTTAATTTAAATAGCTTTTGTACCTGACGTAGACATTGAGTCTTGAAAGGTTCTAAAGGTTAAATTACGTCAAAGCAAAAAAAAATGTTACCTATTTTCGGTCTAAATTTAACTGATCTAAAAATAATCAGACAACGTCGAAATTCTCCGCGGATTTTCTCGCGAGTTAGTTTCGTTCATTCAATAAAATTTAGGTAGGTACTGCTATTTTTACTTTTTACGTCTAGTAACTATAGTAAGTTATATTTATAAAAGATAAAAACTATGATTTAACTTGCGTATCTTCGTACGTAGTCTACCCTGCCTGAAAATCGTGGTGATCATCGTAATAACATCGTTTTTTTTGTAGCGGTCGATGTGATATGCTCAACAATAGATGTTTACGGGTTCAAAAAGACTACTATTTTTTTTTCTAATATATTGTCATGACCTCATGAAGGCAATCACTGCGTTCGATTTAACGCACATAACATCGGCCATCAATGAAAACCTCGTTATTGCCAAAAGCAAAATTTTATAGGACACGGAAAAAACCGTTTCCTGAAAAATTTCGTAAGGACCTTCACTGTGTTTTTTTGTGTTATTATAAAGGAACTTAAACTTTACTTATAAATGAAATCATGTAATTAATATTTCAACATGAATACACGAAAGGATTTTTAAATTCTTGTATTTTTTCCAACGAACTTTTCTTCGTTTTTCGTCGTGTAAATTAGGATTTTTGCCGTTAAATAAGGGGGTAATCAGCAGATAAACAGCTGCATTATTCATAATCAACTTCTTTATTTGCATTCAGTTTGAACTCAGGCCACTCGTAAATAAGGGTTGCGAGGTTTTCATGCTAAATATGACATAAAACGTGTTTGACCAAAATTACTATTTACGAGATTTTCACTGGTCGCCGACGATAAAGGAAGTTCAAGGCTGGCTCTAAAACGTGGATTCAATTATTAAGTCCTTACGTTCAACTACGCTTCGCTTTCTATTCTCGCACGACATCTAAAAGGCTCTCAATTAAGATAGAACAGATTAAAATCAAAACTGATCTTTGTCCGTGCACATTTCTATTTGGCCGACCTACGATTCCAATCTTATTAGAGCGTCACCGCTATATCTCGCTATAATTGGATTGTCTTTTGAGTCACAGCCCACGACTGATAGTGCAACAGAACTGAGATAACAATCTTGCAATGCACCTTCACAAAACACTTCTAACAACCTCTCTTTCTTCCTTAAATATTAGATAGAGTAAGAAAATCGTTGAATTCGATTCGACTTCTGAGAAAGCTTTAATACTCCGCCTTCAATATTGGAGACCAGATGTACAAAACCATTTTATTCTTTAATAGTTCTGCCTCTCGGTCCGCCTTGTTAACTTTTTAAAGTTCTTTCTCTAGAGTTTACTTAATAGAAGTTCGACGTCTGTTGTTTGTATTTAACAATAAGATTGTTGATTGAGTTTGCGATGTTTATGTTTATAATAAAAAAGGGCCTCTCATTTCCATGTTTTTTATAAATCTTTTGTGTCGAACGCTGCTATATAAGGTGTTAAAAATCAACTGTAAGAATTTTGTGGGGTTACTCGGTATCGGAAATTGAACAACTTTTCGAAATTACGCCAATTTTTTTTATGCCTGTCCATACAAATCAATAATTTTTTTTTTTGATTTGTTTGGAATGTTATAAAAAAATACGCGAATTTCGAAAAGTTGTAGAACAAAAGTTGTTCAATTTCCGATACTGAGTAACCCCATAAAATTCATAGAGTTGATTTTTTAACATCTTGTATACATGGTGTAAACGAATTCGTATAATTGCTTAAGACCACATGATCTACTACTGGTGTAGATTGACCAGCACAATATAAAGGAATAAAAAAAATTAAAAAAACTTTCGGTAGGCGTCAGTAAACATATATACTTAAACCATCTAATAAGGACACAGCAAAAAAAATGTACGAAATAAAAAGTTTTATTAATTATGATCATAAATGAATGAAAGCACGACGACACAGCTGACGGGCACGACTAGCGCGATATCGCTCTTTGCAATCAGTTAACTGGGGGCTCCAAAATGATTCAGAAATAGAAAACCAAATGGTTTTTCTTTTTTTATTTGATTTTCTATTAATCGCATGTAAGGTAAATCTGTATCACCAGTAGAGCACGCGGTTTGAAGAAATCACGTGAATTCGTTAACTTTCTGTATGTAATCATTTTTTCTGTAGGTATTCTTCTATATTCGAGGAGATGTGTGCATTGAATATCGATCATCGTGATAAAATCGTATGGTCTGAGAACGAAACTAATATTTCGTGGTTGATATTAACCTTAGCAACTGCGTGTTAAACTAAGTATGGCCCCATCTCTTATCGAACTTTCTATGGAACTCGTAGGACATGACGAAGTATTTATATTATGATGTGTAAGTACTATGGACAGTCACCTGTATTCTGTTAAAGTCATGTCGCGATCGCTAAGATACAGATCATATTGTATTTATTCATTAGTGGTTGAGTAGAGAGATCAACGTTGATATTTAATGGTGGATGATGACGTCATTCGTAACGTTTAGGGACGAAACACACACAGAAAATGGGCGTCTTATATAAACATCTACGCATGTTTTCTCTTCTTTGCGTCAATTCATGATAACGCATCTAAATCATTCACAATTAATAAAGATAATTGGTTTTTTATATTGGACAAGCCCGCCACTCTATCTCAATCACAAATAATTTATAGGTATGAGTCTAAAACTGTTCAGCCTTTTGTGAATCGATGCTGATTAATTAAATTAGTCCCTTAAAGCCATGTTTATCTCAAAATAGAATTCCCGGAATATTGTATGCTTGTTAACGAACTAAAATATTCCAATCATTTGAAGCACATATAACATTGCGAATTAACTGCAACCTCCCAATATTCAACATAGGCTTGTTGAAAAAATATCGATACATCGATGTATCGATATTTTTGATTCGATATATCGATATTTTTAGCCGATATATTTTAAACCGATACATCGATATATCGACACAAAATATTCAATATCGAAATCGTATCAAAAACTATATTTTTTTTCAAATTTAATTTATTACCAGAATATTAAGCAGAATTCAAAGCCGTAAAAGATAACAACGAACGGAAAAAAAGGAACTGTGTTGTCTATAACTAGCACTAGCTGCTGCAGCCAGTAACAATACAGCTAATTTAGCCTCCCAAAGTAACAGAATGGCGGAGGCGTTGAAGCAATTCCTAGATGCTCCATATCTATCCCGTAAGGAAAACCCGATAAAATTTTGGAAGACACGAGACATTTTACCTCAGTTCTTTCGAATCTGGCACTTAAATATTTGACACCTACGGCTTCCTCTGTGCCTTCAGAGAGAGTAATTTTTACCGTAAATCTAGCGGTATAATGATTGAATTACCTTCGTTTATATTAAGATTCTCATACATTAAAATAATGTGCATTTTGTATAAATAATACTATTACCTACCTATATTGAGCCAGACTGAACTAAATACATTATTATTTTAAAACCGAAAATTTCTGAAATTTTGACCGATATATCGATATTTTTTCCTCGTGACATCGAGGTCGATAATGATATCTTAATATATATCGATATTTTTTTCACTTCCGCCGTCCCTAATTCAACATAGTTTCAATTATTTCAATAGTGTTCGATAATGGCGCGGACGCACTTCGCAGCTAAGTATTGCAATACTTTTCTATGCACAGTGGAGAGTGGTTCCAGACGCGGTGAGCGCACTCCTCCATTGTTCCATTACAACGGTTTGCCCACGCTCAACGAGAATCGAATATTGAACATTGTAAGGTTGCTTTTATAGAAATTCTTACAATTCTGGGCAAGGAGGTTTAGTATTTTTATTAGTTCAATAATTGTTGAGTTGCAATTTGAGTTGAACGTGGTTCGTGGTTGTTAGTTATTTAGTTGAGAAGACTTTGAGCTGTGATAAACCAGCAGAAAGTGGACGTACAAAGACTAAATGTTTCTGTACAAATGAACTGTCACATTTCCTAGTCAAAGAATTAAAATCAGACACATATAAAATTATAAGTCAAATTATGTGTCATGAATTTACTACTTTATTCAATTAATCAGTTATTTTATTGTTCTTTGTTGTTGTGAGAAAAATTACTTGCGAAAACTTTGAGCGGTTTCCTTAATTTTGTATATTTTTCATTTAGTCGTAAGGTCTCGGTCAGACGGTAATTGTTTTCCTGTTTATCTACCACATGTTATACAAGATTTTATCAAATAAGAAAGTATAGTGCGTTCAGCGAAAGAAGGTTCTGCGCTATGTAGGCAAAGGACTTCATTGTTTCGGACGGACGTTTTTATAAGCTGTTATCTTTTATAATATAAAATAGTGGTGCCAACATAGCGCCGAAGGGACTTCTTTCGGAGAACGCACTGTATCAATAAACGTCGTACTCGTACTTAATATTCACACATTCACACCATAGTCCATGTGATAAATCCCAAATTCCAATTATAAATATTGGATATTTATCCTCATTTACAAGGTATAATGCGGACGCCAAATGAAGGTGAAGTGACCCGTTTTTTTTACTTTCTATCTTTGTAATACGGTCCGTTCAAGTTATCCAAGTCTAAAGCGCAAAATCCACTAGCAAGTTATATTGCGCAAGTTGACTTTTGCAACCAACATTCACTGTGGACACACCCGTAGCAAATCAACTTCTGGAATATTTACTAACTTGCCAGACTTGCTGCAAGCTGCCCGTGAAGGCCTTAACAAAACTTGATTTCAGTGTAAACTGGTAAGCAAGCACTTGCTTCAATAACCTGCTCAATTTAACTTTTTGCCCGACTGCGCCACATCAAAGACAGGGTTATGTTTTTCACGCGTATCTATGTATGTGGAATTCTTTATACCCTCGAAGCATCGGACCGGCTGAATGGATTTTAATTAATGAGGTGTTTATCGGTTTGTCTAAGCCGTGCGATGGTTTTGTTTTTATAAAATCAAAATGGCACCCATAAGAAAAGAAGGGAAAAACAAAAAAAAAATTATCGCCTACCATGTTATGTTGGGTATTGCTGAATAGGTCTTTTAAAATCAATATGATGTTTCCTAGACCATTTTACAGCCATAAGCTCCGTTAAAGAATTACACAACCTGAAAGTTGTATATGATCTACATTGCGGACTAGAGCGAGTGATGGTATATTAAATGAGGTGTCTTAGGTATATGCTCTAAGGTGTCTGTTGATAGATTTGTTTAGGCCTCATTCATTATGTATGTTATGATTAGAAGTTCGTCTTGTTTACATCATTTCAGTTCGTTCATTTTTTTTGTTCGCTTTTATGCAGGCGGGTTTTTAGACTTTTTTTTTCGATTTTTTACTAAATGGATGACTAGCAATAACATAAAGTATAGATGCGTTGCCCGTGCTTAATATTGTCAATTTTAAAGCAAGGTAATTGCCCGGCATTCCTTGAAAACTGGAGGGAAGTAGCGCAGTATCGGGAAAAGTGGAGGAAATGGCGGGAAGGCCTTTGCCCAGGAGTGACAGCATAGGAGGACAGCATAAGCTGATAACAAATAAAATTGCTTGGCATTCACTTACTCACACACGGACCAATGTCGCGGCTATGCGTCCCTAGAACATGCCATCTTGTGTTTTTACAGACGATGTACGAATTATATACTGTATAACTTGCACTGTATAATTAAATGTACTGGTATGTAGCTATCGTATTGCGCTGTTTTGTAGTGGAATAATGTTGGTGTATGACGCGACTATTTATAAACCTCATTGATGATGACTAGTGACACACTGAGCATATCGTGCGCGGCTCATATTTCGTCGCGATAGGCGTATGCATCGCGCTACATACAAATTCTCCTGCGCGGCCTCACCACGCGTATTTTACGTCGTTGCGCCGAGCGTATAATACCTATGGCTTAGAAGTTACGTACGCGCGCATTACTACGCAAAATACATTAAGTGTGTTTAGACGCTTAGGAGACAGCACAATACGTCTAGTAAATAGTTCACGCAGAAACCTGAAACAGGTTTTTAATTAATTTTAAACTCGCGACATAGTGACAAAGTTAGTGAGCTGCGTCTTGTCACAAAGGCAGAGTAAGTCAACTCATGACCAAGTACATATGAGCAGTTCCTTCACGACAGATTTAGTTTCTTTAATCGTTTCCAGTTCTCGTATACGAGTTGCATTTCTGAAGTTTATTATTAGTTTCATAGAGTGATATAGGAGATTAAGTTCTCGAACTATTTATGTTTCGTGTGGTAGTCTATATCTATACATATGATAATAAAATCGTAACGATGCTAAAACTGTACATTAAATAGTTTTGGAAAAAAGTAAGTGCTACGCATCCTAGGAACGATACTGGTGCCAAAATGAAATTTTTCAAATTTTTGTCTGTTTGTATGTTTGAGCTTTACGCCAGTGCCACTGGATAGATCCAATTGAAATTTGGCGGCCACATCTGTTAAAGAGCGGGTCAGGTAATAAAGTACAAATTATCACGCTATTGAGAGTAGGTGACGAGAGATAACCTTTGTTTCCGTAGGCAAAGCCGCAGGAACAGCTAGTTATAAATAAAAAGCAACATGCATGCTGCGATATCTTAACGTGATTGTCTTCGTCCTTAGCTGCCTCCTCTACCGTATGTATAAGCATAAGCGTAACCATCACATTACTGTCTCACTGCTGGGCACGGGCCTCTTCTCAGAATGAGAAGGGTTTAATAAGCATTAGTCCACCACGCTGGCCTGATGTGGGTTGGTGGACTACACTCCATTGAAATCTTAATAGAACCCCTCTCAGATGTGCAGTGATGATCAAATTCTGATTCGCACATGAATTATTCGAAAAGTCAGAATTGCGGGTCGGTATCAACGTAGAAGCTTCCTTGACCTAGAAGTGTATATTTTATTAAAATCAAACTAATATTATAAATGTGATAGTTTGTGAAGTTGGATGGATCTTTGTTACTCAATCAAGAATAAACGACTGAACAGATATGGATGTTTGACATACAGATATAACATGTCCTGCAAGCTTTACATGCGTAGCGCGACATTTTTTTATTATTTTATAATTAGCCTGCGTTTGACCGCCATCTCGCCTGATGTTAAGCGATGATGCGGTCTACGATAGAGCACGCTTGCCCAGAAGAAACCGATTCACTCGTGACTTGAAGACACCCAGATTGTACCTGTCGGGGAACATCTACTCGGGCAGCGCATTCCACTGTTTGAAGGTAAGGTAAGCCAAGCCATACATTATTTCGTCTCGGCATGAGATAATGCAACGACAAAATTATGTCGTGGGTGGGTTACGCCGGCTGGATTAACACATGTGATACTTTTTATTCGGTTAACACTTTCAGTGACGGGTGCCCTCCAGGAGGGCACCCTGTAGTCGCATTAGCCATGCCGGGTGCCCTCGTGGAGGGCTCATTTTAAATGCAGGTTTTTCTTGGAAAATTCATCGTCATGAAACAAGCAAACACCTATTTTACGACGTAGTTGTGTATTTTTCAGGGTTTTTGACCTAATACCAGGAACCCTCCTCAAGGGTTCACTCTTAGCACAAACGTAATGCCGAGGTCCTGGAAGGTCCACTAGCAATATGTATGGCGGGATGGTGTATGAGCTCTATGAAAAATGTAGTGGACTCGAATGTGTTAAGCAGTTCCCCTAGCTAAAAGCTATTACTTTATATTTCTTTACGATAAGAAGAAAGAAAGACTGGAAAAAAACATCTTGTATACTTTCGAACTGGTATCTTTTACACAGGTTACCATGTACCTAATCTAGCAAAGATGCCAGTTGCGATCCGTACTGTGACTATAAAACCTAAATCAATGTAAACTGTATTTTTTGTAATCTTAAGTTTTATACTGTGAGTACAAATAAAGCATTATTATTATTATTTACACCTTTAGTACAATGAGAAAATTAATACCGTGTCACTGTTATAAACCAGTGATAATGTACCTCACGTTGCGCCAATGGTTCACGATTAGCTTAATACGTATAGATGGCGTTACCTGTCGCCTCTGTTATACGGGCAACATATTTTCCTTCACAGGTTGTGGTATAAAGAAGAACGAAAAGATATACTTATAGCTTTCATTACATATTATAGTCACATACCTCAATAAATGCTGAAAGAAATAAATATCATGTTGCACATTGAAATCGTAGGTAATACAAAAGTGGACTACGTTCATGCGCTCAAACAGTCATTTTCTACTTCGTAACGTAACTAATCGACCTAGATTTATTCATTTCCCTCAAAGCCTTCTGACGCCTCTTAAAAATACCCACAGCAATACAAGGTTAGTCGAAAAGGGGGTACTAATCCGAAGCCCACTTATAGTATCGCTGATGACTGTTTGAAAGCAAGTGTTAAAATTTCAAAATTCGATATATAGGTATTTTTTCCAAATAAAATGATTCTTATATTAGTTTTTTCAAAAATTCTTCATCCTTGCTTTAGTTACAAATTCAGTAAATGGTGCTTCTAATTCATGACCAAATATGACCTAAAATGTATACACAGCTAATCATAACTGGGGATTGATAGATTTTAGTTTTTTTTTTGAGATTTTTAACAACTGTTTCGTTTTGGGAAAAGTTGTAGAACAAAAGTTAATTATTATTATATGTACTTTAACACCTATTCGGATTAGTACCCCCTTTCTGACTAACCTTGTATAATTATGTATTTGCTAATCCTATTTCGTTAAAGACCACGGTAAAAACATGAAACTCCTTTATTTGGCAAACGTGTAAAATATATCTACAGTAAAATAATACCGCACGTATTCATTCAAACCCAATACCCGATTAAATAGCAATCAGAACCCTAATACTCTAAAATCAAAACCAAAAGGTCCTTAATGCTTTTATGAAGTACCATATTGGCAAAATTCTATTTCGCGTAAAATGCACCCGCTCTTAGTCCTTACCCTCGCCTTTGTTATAGCGCGCCGTGGGTGGGGAATTTCACACTAACGCGAATTGTATTGCCCCAGCCGTTCTCTTCGTAATATTAGCCTTCTACATTGATAGACTATGTAATATTAAAATTTCAATATGTATGAAAAGTCTGACGAGATTTTCGTTGAAAAGTTTCAGAGAAAATGCTACGTTTAATGCTGGAGCCACACTTGCGGAGCTTCGGCAATTATTCGTGTCGTTAATCGTGAGCACAAGTATGAATACGCCCAACACATTCGGCTAAGATTACGTAACTTACGTACTTGTATTCGGACAATAACACAAACATTTTCCAAAGTCGTGGAAGTGTGACAGCTTGATTATCGATATAAGTGTTGTACTACACTATTTATGCGATGCGTCTGCAGCGCGACTGTCGCAGAGCTGTTGCGCAACAAATTCACTGTAGAATTTTTTGTAGACTCATTTGAAATAAAGCACAGATATTACATACCTATTATTATGTTGATTTTTGTTCTAAATAGACATTTACATAAAGAACATAAATCAGTAACAGGTGTAGCTATTTGTGCATCTATTATGCAAATTTGATGCTAAAGCATGTCGGGATCCAAGCCTTTGACAGTACACTTTGTTGATGAACTAAAGATTATTAGGTATATTTATGTCTGCAATCTGTGTTCGTGCTTAGCAGACTGATATAATTTATCTTAAATCTTCTTTCGTCCCGACAGAATGAAGTAGACTTTCAAGCACTCATTCACTAGAAAACATGGCTTCGTCTAAATACGTGTACGTAATTTTGTATCATGCTGTGTCCGTCTTCGAAAAAACAATATTGTTTTATTCGGATGAGACAAAAAAAAACCAGTAGAGTCTATCAGTTTGTACAACTATACATTCGCACCATTATATTCAAAGCTTTCGGGTATCAGTTTTATTTTGGACGTAAATTGTAAAATGTCATGAACGAATAAATAAATTATTATCAATAAGACCATCATATTTTCAAGCATGTGGACTACGGTCAAAGGTTATCCATTTACTACCTATGGGCCAATCATATCAAACGCTCGCTAAAATAATTAGATTTTAAATAAAAAGTCCGTTTTTTAATCTCGGAGACAAAATTGACAGCCGCAAATGTGAAACTTGTAAATTTTAGGAACATTTTTTTTTCAAATTTGACGTTTCGCGCATGTTAATTCAGTCTCAGGGATTAAAAAACGAACTTTAGTTACAGAAGAATAATAAATATACTTAGGGCCGATTTTTCAATCGTCAGATAAATTTTATCCAACGAATAAATATGACGGTTTGATAGATTTTCTATACAAAAGCTGTCAAAACTTCAAACTTATTCCCCAGATAAAAGTTATCTGACGATTGAAAAATCGGCCCTTAATGAAACAGGTACGTAACTAACCTATTTTCACATTATTTACAATGGCAAGTTCAGACGTCCATTAATTAAGATCGACGTAGATACAAAACAATTTATGCCTTCATCGATGCCCGTGCCCACTGTGCCCAATTTAATTACGTAGCGATCGTTATCATAACAAATAGTTTGTTCACAACACCTATACAAGCTTTATATTTACCTATGGGCGTTGAAAATATCGCTGAGTCTCGTAAAATTACCACGAACATAAAATTTATAGTCAAGGAATTGAAGATATTATAATATGTTTTATTACCAATCCAAATAGCTCGAGTGGCATATTCGAACGATTTGAAAAATTGCTTACTAAAATGGCGCTTTTGTATGTACCAGAGGTCATTGATCGCAATACTAACCACTATCTCAGACGGTTCTTTCTATACAGGATGTAAACAAATTTGTGTAATTCCTTAAAACTACATGAACTACCAATGGTTTATATTAAAGCAGAACGGGAATAAGAAAGACTAAAAAAAAACTTGCGTTTAATCATCTAAAAAGGTTGCAAAAAAAATAAGAATAAAAAATTTGCAATTTTTTTTTTTTGATAGACTATTTCATTGCCAGGCATAAATGGGTGAAAGCACGGCGAGATAGCTGGCGGGCACGACTAGCGCGATATCGTTCTTTGCAGTCAGTTAACTCGGAGCGGGCGCTAAAATGACTCAGAAACTGAACACCCAGTTTGATCGTTCGTTTTTTTTTTTTATCTTTGTGAGCAGCAGTAGATCGCGCGGTTTGAATGAATTACACGAATTCGTTTATGAAAGATGTCCCATACTTACTTTAATCAACACAGCAAGAAAAATAAATAACAGCGAAGCAATGGAGGTCACGCCTTCCAAGAAAAGCTCAGTTTGAAACTTATATAACTTGCTTTATGATATTACGTTTTTTAATTTATTTTACAGACTTTTATCATATTGACGTCGTTTTTTCTCTTTATCTTTTAGGAGAAAACGTATCAAGTAAACTTATTTATATTGCTGCTAGTGTAATGTTTCATTTCTAAACGTATTTTTTCTTCGTCCACTTTTTCTTCTCTCGTGGTGTGGTGAAAAGATTAGCCAGTCGGCAAAGTTGGTAGCGAGGCTGGATGCCCAGGGTGCGTCGGACGTACTTAAGTATCGTCACTCGTGGAGGCTCTTTTCATGCAACCGAACATCTTCTTCGTCCACTAAAAATACAATATTGACATCCTTGTTGTTTTCTTTTACGAAAAAACGTGGTACGAAACTTTTTTTTTTTACTGCTTCCTTGATATAGTGGTTGCAAGCGCGACTGCTGAGCGTCAGGTCCTGGATCCTCGATTCCCAAGTCGGGCAAAGTGTTATTGGATAATTCCGTGTGGAATTTCTCAGTAAAAGCCCGGAGTCTGGATTTGTGCCCGGTTGATGGCAATGGGCTCGCCCCCCGGCGAACGGTGAAATGAGGGTGTACTTACTATACACCTTCACTACAAAAGCAATACATTCAAGCAAAAAGAAAAATTACTAAACCATCACGCATTGCAAGTTTCCTAAGAAAAATCTTTTTAAAAACCACACTATCGCGCACTCGGTCTTATTCCGAAACGTTAACAATAAACATGAAGTAGCAACACTAAAACATAAGTGGGAACGTGCCTACGACCGCCATCTTATGTAACACATACCGCTTTTATTTACAGTTAAAAGGCACAAGGATTTATATCGTAAATAACAACAACTCGGACGACTTTCCCCTATACCTATTGTAAGTAATAGAAAAATATTCGGTATTATTGGCACGTTTTTATTTTATGTCACCCTGATACTTTCCTGACAAGTTTATTGATACCATAAATAAGTTATTTTTTAGATATTTGGACAAAAGTACAATCTAGTTTTTTTGTCTGAACGTAATATCTTGGTAACTATCCCACTTACATTATAAACTAGCTACGCCCTAAGCTAAGTTTTTTTTTGTCAGAAACCTTCGCTGTCGCTCACCAAAGTTTCATCGCAATCAGATGAATTGTATAGAAACGCACACGGGACAAACAAACAAACATTCATTTTTATTATGTACAGGGTGGAAAAGTTCATTGTCAACAGGCGATTATTTCGTCAATATAACAGGTATTGAAAAACTTTTAGCTAATATCAAAACTAAGTTGCTAAAGAAACAAAATGACACTATAATCTTTATTTGAATTAAATTGCTATAGTCCAAAATTTTATTGTTACTACGGCTATACATTATACAAAAAATACGTTTTATGGGATTACTCTGTCAAAACACAAACTATTTAAAAAAACTGGTATCGAAACTTAGTTGCTTACTGCATAAAGTATTTTTTTCAAAATAAAAACCTAACACCAAATGTAAATTTTTCGTACTCTCGTATTTTCTGCGTGATGTTTTTTCTATAGTTTTTTTTTCCTTCTTTTACAAAAAGCATTGATGGCGTTTTATTCATTTGGTTGCTAAGTTCCAACATCAGTTTAAAGTTTTATGATGTTAGGTACGTATAATTATGGAATAATCGCCCAAACAGATTGCTTTTCGTACTTAATGTATGGGCGCAGTGTGAATTAAATTTCGAACAATAGCGATATAATTTCGTCAATATATTATAATGTGTCATTTCATTCCGTAGGCTAGCTAGTTTTAATATTAGTAATAGTTTTTCAATATCTGTAAAAATAACAAAGTAATCGCCGGTTGACACTTAAACCATTTAAACCCTTTATTTTGTCACACATACACAAGTTACATACACATATACCTAACATTAAACGAATCCGAATGTGTAACAAGGGGTCCAGCTCAGTATTCGCTATGCTATTGCACAGCACTGATTTTCAGCTGGCCCCTGACATATAAAATAACATTATAAATTATAAATGCACGCGAAATATAACAAAATAAAAAAAAATACAAACAAAAAACACATTAAAATAGTGATTGAAAAAAAAAACAAACATTTAACCACAATATAGAAAAAGATAGAAGAAGATAGACTACGCGAGCCAAGATAATTATGGACAAGCCAACAAATCGTGTAAAACAGTTTGTGTAGGGCTAGGCAACTTTGGGCAAATTTTTAGTAAGACATAGTTTTAACAAGCGTCTATTTTTTATAGACCATTACATTTTTAACGGGTGATCGGATTTCAAAGTAAGCAGAAGTAAAAATATAGGTATCGTTGTTAAGTTTTCTGTGTTCATCAATAAACTAAAAACTTTTCAGTTAAAGAAATATTCTGCCCTTATTGACTAGTCTCCAAGAAATGTCAATTCTTATTGAGTTAGAGCTTATGGCATATTTAACTTGATAGAAAGTTGAAAACTCAAGTACTGTAGTACCGAAATATAATGGAAAACTTTTTCAATTTGTTCTGCTGGTGATGTTCATCCCACGTATTTACGTGTTTAAAGTTTTGCTATATAAGTACACTTATAAAGAAAGAAATTTACGGTACAGAAATTGAAGCTATATACCTAGTATACTACATGTAACTTATGTTACATGTTT
Organism: Amphipyra tragopoginis; assembly: GCA_905220435.1. Taxonomy (NCBI): domain Eukaryota; kingdom Metazoa; phylum Arthropoda; class Insecta; order Lepidoptera; family Noctuidae; genus Amphipyra; species Amphipyra tragopoginis. The sequence goes on along the minus strand of HG991997.1, from coordinate 10,226,373 downwards.
TATACTACTTAGCTTCAAACTAAACGCTCAACCTGAATGTATGCGCTGCTGAATGGTACGCACGCACCTTGTATATTAAATTGCTTGAAATGATAAGTCACTGATAGCCAAAGAAGATCTGATTTATTGAATAGTCTTAACTACCAAGTAACTAATGTTATTGAATGTGAATGACCGCTAATGAGTACAGCTGACTATGAACGCTGATTGTGTACTGTCGCGTTACAACATTAATATGTCGCAGAATCAACACAGAAGCACAACTATTAGAATGACTATTGATTATTGTTAATGTAGTAGGACGCCATCTATTATCGTTTATCGGAAACGTCAAGCAGTGTGCTTGGGTGAGGTCGGTGCGGAGCTTGGCATGTCTTGTTTGACGGTTGTCAGTAAGCTGTCGGCTGTCAGCTGTCATTCTTTTGACATTGGATGCATTTGATTTGAGTGAAGTCACCTTTGAGTCAGACACGAGGGCGAGAGGTCGTTTTGCCACCCTGCACCGAACTTACCGCGTTTCCGTACTTTAATCTATTTCCATCGGTTTGATCATTAGAGATTTTATTATTTTGTTATCGAGAGTGAATAAATATAGGACTATAATCAGTGTTGTGACTATTATTTCCTGCCTACAGCAAGTCGAACTTGGACTCTGATGACGAGGTACCCCCAATGAGTGAACTACCCTCGTTAAATATAATTCGTGTAAGGCGACGGAAAAGTACTGATCTCTGCAAACTTGCAATGCACGCGTGTCATGTACGATACATGACTCGTACACTGAAAGTAGTATGTTAAGGGTCAAAATACACGTCCGATACTTGCTTCCGGGAGCCGGATCCGACTGTCTGATCGGAGTCATTAAATACACGTACGATTCTCGTGTCCGATTTTTTCTGTACGACGACGACGCCCGGACGATGCTTACGATTCTGACATCCGATCCTATAGTCTGATCGTACGTGTAATTCATGTTCAAACAAATGTATGACATGGAGGCCTTCAGATAGACTGATCAGACTATCGGAACCGACTATCGGAGGCAAGTATCGGACGTGTATTTGGGCTCTAAGAATCAGCTACTAATCGATTTTAGCCATTTAAAAAAAACTCGTTTTTTATAAATCAGTCTTTTAATTAAGATAAAGAAAATTGAGCCCTATGTCAAGGGGTCTTAGAATGAACTTTAAATTAAAAAAAATCTTAATCATACAATATTCAAGCAAATAAAAGTAAAATTTCATTGTATTTATTATGATTATAACTGAATATTCTAATTGGGTTGTTTGAGTGCGTGCGTTATTCGTGTTATAATGACATGTTGTATGGAAGAGTTTTCTTGTAAACAACTCAGTTCTACTCTATAAGATTCCTTTTATCGAAGTGTTGTACATTCTCATTCTATAAAAGGTTAACTAGCTGGTGGGTGTTGTGAAAGATAATACGAGTGCCAATAAGCGTGGTATCAAATATCAAAGTAGAGATATTGAGCTGGAAATAGAACGCTAGCAGCAGCCGGGGGTAATTTTAGTAACAAAAGGCAGAATAATCATAAATAAGGGACATTATTCTCACAGTACCGCTCGCTAAATAACTTTTGTTTATACATAAATAAACTTACCGGTTGAAAGATATAACACAGTTGTTAGCCTGTTCTAAAAGGTGGGGTCAATTTCTACTCTAACCAGTTGCAACTAAAAGAGATTGACCAAAAACAATACCGCTTTTAAGTAAAAAATTATGGCTAAAAAAATATACCTACTCTTAAATTATAAAATATTTTTAACCTCTCTTAATTCACTATCATTTCTACTTCCTATAGGTACAAACCTACATTCAGCATGACCTACGTATGAAATATTATTTATTTGGGATTATTCATTGGTTTCTTGAATCCGTTTTCTATTGTCTGTGAATTCAAATCATATTGTTGTGAAGGACTGATTTTTTTGGTGAAAGGTTTGTTACAAAACTAAACTCAAAACTGAACAGAAAATCAAAGAACAACAAAAACCTCACAAAATAAATTGATAATATTTATTTCCTATGAAAGTACGACATCAGCCCTCTTTTATATCCAATTTTTGTTATCATACAAAAAAATTTGATGCGCAACCGCGGTCAGAAGAAACATGGGCATTCTACTTTCAGAATGTTAGCGACACTACAATTTAATCGTTATGGAATGATTCTATCATTACAGTTATCGCTAATATTGGTATGTCAGGATTGTGAGCAAGGTAAATGTAGTAAATAAAACCAACATAGACTCTCCACCACTGAGAGTACTTGTATTTGGGTTAGTGTTAGTAACATGAACTAGATCACAATATAATACTTTAGATAATTATTACAAGATCATAAAATAAGGACAAGCTAGTCAGATATAAAAGGTCAGACTTCTTCAGCTGATCTACACAGAATACTCTAGACGAGTGTTCCGTCGTATGGTCCAAGAAGCAATCCTCCGGGCGCACCGAGCGAGCCGGTCTCCTCCCTCCAACGGGCAGTGGTGGTCCGATGTTGACGTCACGGTTACTTAGGCAGCGGACAACAGATGGCGCTCACTCCACGAAATTCCCGACAAGAATTCAATAAACCATATACATAGGTACATATTACTCACGTCTGTACTCCCCGAAAGGATAAGCAGAGGAGTTTTTCTATAACAGAAGTCTATAGACCCATGAGAGGCGAAACCTCTAGTATTAAAAGTCCCATGTAATAAGTGGCTAGCCTATTGCCATTTCGGGCACAATTATGGTGCTAGGTTCGTCGCCTTTTTCGATTTACACCGGTAATTCAGCCCTCATCAAGCTGTCTCCCCCCCAACCCCCCGCCAGAAATGCCCTAAGCCCAAGTCCGAGGTCCATGTCCCACTAGGGGTCGCCCTTAGTGCTGTTATTGCTAGTAGTCATGATGTTAGTGTGGTAGAAGTAGTCAGATTTAGGTTAAATATTTTACTTCCCCACCAGTGGCTGGAGACCCTTCAGGTGTCGCCAATAACTGCCCGGTTGAGTACAAACGGTCCGCGAGGACCATCTACAACAGACCAACAGAAAAATAAGGCTTTTTTGACGTGCTTGCCCGATGTCGGAGGAAAATTATACACCGTGGACCCGAAGTACCCGAAAGATTTTAACCACGCCTTTCTGATGGTATTATGAGTCAAATGTTATATCAACGAAAGTCCAATTCAGACAATTTTTTTTCTTTTTCTGTACTTAATAAAACAATTAACTTTAGTACTTCCTTGTAAACAATACCTTAGGTCGAACTGTAAACATTTATAAATTATCGTGTGAGTGGATAAGAAACTTCTCACTTCACAACCCTCCCCGACAAATAAGACATACGGCGACAGGGTTATGGTATGACAAAAGTCGCAACGCCGCGTTCATAGGACTTGTTACCATAGATATTTTTCGATTTGTGAATTTCCGTAAATCTATATACATATAATAAAACAGTAAAAAAACTGTGTCTGTACATTGAATATATTAAAAAAACAATAGTTGAGGGGGGGTTAGAAACAGTAAGAGAGCACGAATCCAAAAAAAAAAATCTGTCTGTTTGTCTGTGTGTCTGTTTGTTTGTACACGCTAATCTTCGGAACTACTGGACAGATTTGAATGATTTTTCTTTTGTTGTATAGGTATTAAGTCTGGGCAACATAATAGGCTATAATTTATCTTGGAAACTTCAACACCTGATGCAGAACCGTAACAGACCAGCTAAACTATAAGAGATACAAAGATGGGACAATAGTCAAAATTGTTCCACGTGATGAGCATTTTCTGCTGAGAGAATAAATTTGAAGATCTGGAACACCTGATGTGGAACTCCAAGAGCCCAGCTACACTATAACATATATAGGAATGACGTTTTAGCAAAAGTTGTTCAATCTGATGAGCACTCTCTGTTGACTTATAAAAATCGAAGATCTGGAACACCTGTTGTGGAACACCAAGAGCCCAGCTACACCATATAACACATTTAGGAATGACGTCTTAGCAAAATTTGTTCGGTCTGATGGGAATTTCCTGTTGTCTTATAAAAATCGAAGATCAGAAACATCTGATGTGGAAATCAAAGCTGTCACTAATTTCACTGTATAATTATAAAATAACATAAGTTGGGAGTACCTCCACGCAGTGAAGGCGGTAACAGTTTAGGACTGATTTTCGATGACGATGGTATATTATTGAAAATTTGACTCTACTGGCCAAAACTTCCATTTCTTTTTTTATTTTATCGAATAAATATGCCTTCGGGCTTATGTTATTTGAGTGTTTCATTTTCTTTTCCATTTATCTTCGTGACACGGTAGCCTACCCGGTAACGTAGGGGAGCAGTCACTTAGATTTTAATTGATTAGGTATCTTCACAATAAAACTATAACCATGCCTAGAAAGAGGTCAAACCTTTCCCAATGTTCCAAAGGAGCTAAAAGATTGAGGATCATAAGATCTCAAGAATCTACCGAAGAGCGTCAGGAGAGACTTGATGCTGTTCGAGAACTGCAACTCGCTCAGTGGAAACCTCTTCGGATCGCGAAGCACGCCTGCGTTCTTAGCGTATTTACGCATCTACATCCAGGTCTCTAGAGACCAGTGAAGAATATGATGCGCGTCTGACCGCTGATCGTGAACGTCATGCATTGTCTCGCGAGTCGGAGACGTTCACGGAAAGAGAATTACGCATTCGTTCTCAGCGTATATACAGGGCGTCCCACGACTTTGCCACATGGAGGGGAAGTACCTTAAATACTGTGGATAGAAAAATTTACTGAATGAAGACTTCATTTTTATTTTAAAAATAATACGAACTGCATTCAAAGAATTTTAAATAATTACCTGTCTGAACCGGGAATCGAACCCGCTAAATGGGAAAACAAAAAAAACTGTAATTTTATTGTACCAATCGAAAGGCTCAATCAAATACATTTATTTCTTCTAAATAACATAGCATCTAAAATAAAAGGAACACCATGAAATTTCACATTAATTTGAAATAATAAGACACGTTTAACAGTGCAAGTACAAACAATTTAATTTATTAAATGCTCAAAATGTGTATCTTCCTATTGTATACAAATTGTAACTCTTTTAGTAATATCTTATTTAGATTAGATTTATTTATTTTTAATGGTGAATATTTGAAATAATACTTCGAAATAGTAATAAAGCAGAAAGTAGTAGGTACATAAAGTCAGTTGTTGTAAGAGACTTAAAGAAAATGCTATTCATTATTCTGAACAAAATTTTAAATTAAATGTTAAATTTCATGGTGTTTCTTTCATTTTAGATGCTAAGTTATTTAGAAGAAATAAATGTATCTGATCGAGCCTTTCGATTAGTACAATAAAATTACAGTATTTTTTGTTTTCACATTTAGCGGGTTCTATTCCCGGTTCAGACAGGTGATTCTTTAAAATTCTTTGAATGCAGTTCGTATTGTTTTTAAAATAAAAATGAAGTCTTCATTCACTGTTTTGATCTATCTACAGTATTTAAGGTACTTTCCTTCCATGTGGCAAAGTCGTGGGACGCCCTGTATACATCTAGGTACTTCGAGGTCTCTAGAGACAAGTGCGGAACGTGATGCGCGACTGACCGCTGATCGTGCAAGTCATGCATTGTCTCGCGAATCGGAGACGTTCGCGGATAGAGAATTACGCTTGAGTTCTCAGCGTATCTACGCATCGACTTCTAGGTCTCTAGAAACAAGTGCGGAACGTGATGCGCGACTGACCGCTGATCGTGAACGTCACGCATTGTCTCGCGAATCGGAGACGTTCACGGATAGAGAATTGCGCTTGAGTTCTCAGCGTATCTACGCATCGACTTCTAGGTCTCTAGAAACAAGTGCGGAACGTGATGCGCGACTGACCGCTGATCGTGAACGTCACGCATTGTCTCGCGAGTCGGAGAGGTTCACGGATAAAGAATTGCGCTCGAGTTCCAAGCATATCTACGCATTGACTTCTAGGTGTCTAGAGACAAGTGGGGAACGTGATGCGCGACTGACCGCTGATCGTGAACGTCACGCATTGTCTCGCGAGTCGGAGACGTTCACGGATAGAGAATTGCGCTTGAGTTCTCAGCGTATCTACGCATCTGCTTCTAGGTCTCTAGAGACAAGTGCGGAACGTGATGCGCGACTGTCTACTGATCGTGAACGACATGCATTGTCTCGCGAATCGGAAACGTTTACCGATACAGAATCACGCTTGAGTTCTCGGCGTATTCGTACATCTACTAACAGGTCTTTTGAAATGAGTGATGAACGTGATGTGCGACTAACTGCTGATCGAGATTATCATACATTGTCCCGAACACGCACACAACAAAATATTCATAATCGGTTAGAAAGTGAGAGAGAAAGAATTGCTGGAGTACGGCATGAAGAGACAGAAAAAGAGCGCAACGAACGTTTGAATTCTGATCGACTTCGACATTCTCTGAACAGAATGTCGATATCATCTGAAGAATCGGATGTGGACCAGCTAAAGTATAAGAGATATAAAAATGGTGCCATAGCAAAAATTATTCCACGTGAAGAGCATTTTCTTCTGTGAGAATAAATTTGAAGACCTGGAACACCTGTTGTGGAACTCCAAAGCCCAGCGACACTACCTATAACATATAAAGGAATGACGTCGTAGCAAAAGTTGTTTAGTCAAATGGGCATTTCCTGTTGACTTACAAAAATGAAAGATCTGAAACGTCTCGAACCCTCTCGCGCATCCCGTTGTTTTCCCGTCCCCGGTCTCTTAGAATTCAACATCAGACGTTTCAGATCTTCGATTTTGACGACCCCGTTGTCGCTGGCATAAGCAACAGGATCCGCGTACGAAGTCGCGGGCAGAAGCTAGTAATGAATATTTCGAAAATTAAGCTTTATTCAACAAACTATGTCCTAGCATTTCTTCTCCAATTAGGCATCGGAATCGAAGGTTAAAATCTTTCGGGTACTTCGGGCCCACGATGTATACACTATACAGTTAATCGTATTATGTTATCATATTTCAACCCACACAATATTATAGCTTGTTCACGTGTTCAGATTTGCCACAGGATCAGCACAGTCGCCAATTCAATATACCATGTGACAACACGACTACGTGACCGTGAGAATGGGCGTATTACCTTACCTCCCTTTTAGAATGGGCCGGTTAAGACCAACCGTAAGCTAATGCTCGGTTCCTATGGCCAAAAACGAATCGTTTTGCTTATCAATGGTGGCGTTTTTACAAGTTTTTTTTTTAATTTAATTTTTTAGTTACAATGTTTTCTTAATATTACAACTGACAAACTGCAGAGCAGTTTCTCAGCAGTGCAAAGCAGTTTGTGGGCAGATTTAGTTTGCTTCGTTCGTATGTGTTTCCGGTTAAAATTTGTGATCCATTTTTCAAACTATTTCAGAGGTACATGAAAAGAGTCTCCACGAGTGACAATACCACAGTACATCCGGCGCACCCTGGGCAGTCAGCCTCGCTACCATCCTTGCTGACTGGCTAATCTTTTCACCACGGCATGAGTTATTCTTGTATAGCTCGTGCCGACACGATAGAAGAAGAAGAACACTTTCAGGCATCCGATTGAGCTGAAATTTGGCATACCTGGGTAACTTCGGTGACAATGCAAGAATATGATAGCATGGAGCTGGTCTGACGACGGAGCCGAAAAATGGCCATAGGAACTTCTCAATAACAGCCTGTTTTTAAAAAGGTTTAATTGTTAATTTTACCCGCTACTAACCTGTGAAAAGAAGTAGTATGAAAAGGTATGTATTCTTTGCTTCATTAGGCCCGCCGCTGATTGTGATTTTTTGTTCCAGTGACTTTTTGTTTCCCAAATATATTTTTTCGTAGAATTTGACTTAGTAACAAAAAGTCACCGTGACAATAAAACACAATGAGCGCGCGGCCTATGTACCTTAATATTTTAACCAATAACGTTTGACAAATGCCATCTGCCATAATTGATTGATTAACAAAACTTCGTTTACAAAAATCGATGAGTCTGCCTGATTGTTAGCTATTTTGAAGTTAGTAGTGTTAACAACCTTTCGATCAAAAACCTCAACAAGGTAGGTTCAGTTGCACCCTAATATTTAGTTGTCACTGGGTTTGCGTAAGTATATGTTAGAAAAAATTCAAGTCAATCGGACGAGTAGAAGTGCTGATCCATTTTTTTTTCGTGGGAACGTCGTCATGGGTACCCTTCGCCCTGGGGTGGCGAAGGGTTATGCCGGACTCTTACCGGCTAAAAACCCACGCTGTTCCTTCTCCTGACCCTTGGCCGGGGTCGCGAATTTCGCAGCTGCATGCACCGCGACCCCGGCAGGCTTCGGTCGGACCGAGGCCCATATCCTCCTGAATGGCGCGCGCGGAACACTGCACGCCGCCTTCTCGGGCCCGTTACTGGTCGGGCGACGGTCCCCTAAACCGCCGCCCGCAGGCCACACACTACGGTGGCCGAAGATCATCACACGCCTTCCAGCGTGACTGAGATCCCTACACCAAGTGTAAAAAGAGCTGATCATCACACAGACAGACTGACATTGGCTTCAAAATTACAAAACCCCTCTTTTTCGTCGAATGTTAAAAAGAAACTACGAATTATTGGTGCGCAACATATTTAAACTCCTATTAATCCAATTCAATAACCAATAACGGCAATATCGTAAGTAGGTCATACAAATAAATTAAACTATCATTACGTTGATCCTGCGAAGGGACGGGATAATTAATCACTTGTCACGCTTAGCTCTCTGTATGCACGCTATCGATAGTTTGTAACCAGCGTGACAAGCGGTCTTACCTTATCCCCAGCTAGGTATTAAGCTTGTCATACACCTTCTAATATATCGTCACGATGTCTTGAAGATTTTGTAGTTGTCGGTAATTTTACTACGTTTCAACGGAATATTAGAAATTCTGTATTCCGTGATGCAAGCAAATCACTAATAATTTAATGGGCAGCGAGTATGGAACGGTATGTGATTTGCATGCATTTCCTTGAAAGTAGTGATATAATAACTTCTAAGTAGTAGGAATTATACTCTTTTCAACGTAACGTGAGTTCTGATATATATAATAAGGTTGAGCTACACGATGGCTGATGCATGCGTGCCGTCAGTTAGGACAGGTCAAATCAAACCTGCTATTGCTCTTTCCTCAAAAGGCCATTCCAGACGTCGCCCTACATTGTTACACTCACATAGTTTTATACTACAATGCCTAGACTTTAAAAGAGACCTTGACCTCTGAGTTTGTTTCGGTTTTTCTTCTCAGAGTTAGCTAGATATGAAAGCCGGTGCCATCTAGTCTTAAAAAAACATTACATTGACTTGTAAAAGTGTCTGTAACAGATTTATTTACAGAAATAAATATCATTTGACGTTTCTCTACAAAGCATTACCATACAAAGAATCTACACTTGGGAGCAAATAAATCGAGCCACTCCTTTTCCACGTGTCCTGGTTGGAGTGGACTTTTGGTTTCATGAATTATATAATTCAAAATACAAAAAACTACCCTCATTTTAAAGGCAATCAAATAACCTTCTAGGCGATATATGTTTAGAATTGATCTGTTCCATAATACCAAAAATAATAATTATTATACCTACGTGAAAAATAGGGTTACCTATCATAAGGTCGAAAAATATTAGACCGAATTTCATTTCACCTAAAACTTTTCAACTATTATCGTTTCGTTTTTTTTACTTCGTCGAAGTCACGTCTGCCACTGTATCAGTTGACCTATTATCAATTCGTTTTTTTTCGTTACTCCGAGGTTTCATTTGGTCGAAAAACTTTTTAGCGTAGTTACACTTAGCCGAAATAACATTTGTTCGAAGTATTATGTTTCCGAACATTCATTATACCACTGTGGCACAACATATTGTTTTTTTATGACACTATTTTATATTAATATTGAAAAGGGAGTGCCTCCGCTGCCGGCGCCGGTTGCCATTACGAGTGCCAGCGCCGGTTAACAAACTGGCTGCCGGCGCCGCGCCGACTGCATACTGTGTTTTGATACACCTTCAACGCCTCTTCAAACTCTTCATGAGTCGATTATTCGTCACCCACTTTCATTTTAACAATAAAAACGAATGAAAAACTTAAGGGGATGTTTGTAAGGGTGTTTGGATCTCCAAAGCAAAGTCGATGGAGCCCCGCTGCGCGGGGCTCCTTCGACTTTGCATGTCTGCATGGTTTAAAGAAACCTAACACGAAGGGGATGACGGGGGCTTCGTTCGCTCGCTACGCTCGCTACGCTCGCTCATTCTAGCCCCCGTCATCCCCTTCGAACCTAACCTATACGTGTCGGGTGCCCCAAAATACCGAGCTCGCTTCGCTCGCTCTTGAAATTAGTCAGTTGGAAGACCACTTACAGTTTTTGGCCCAAAATCTAACCTACCGTTTAACTAAGATATCTACCAAACAACTTATTACCGCCGCTGGTGTCCATTTTGGGTGCCGGCAGCCGATGTTTTTAATCTCGGCTGCCGGCAGTAATGTACCGCCGGTTCCCAATGGCGTTATTTTTGGGTGCCGGCAGCGGAGGTACTCCCTATTGAAAATGCTACCAAGTAATCGGCTATATATTTGTGACCAAATAATATTCCGTAAAATGTTGTTTCGATGTGGTGAAAATATGGCAAACAAATCATTTGGCAAATGAAAAAAGTTCAAAAGAAGCTTCGGCCAATAGCAAAAAGTTATTTTGTAAATCGGCGAAATATAGTTCGGTAAACTAATACCTATGACAAATGATACTTCGATTATCTAAAAATATGTCAAATAATGCATAAGTATAGCAAAAAAGACGTCGGTCAATAGTTTTTGGTATCATGAAATTCGAACAAAAAAAATTCGGAAAAGTGATCGGTTCCCGAAAAATAGAAGTGGCTCGATTTATTTGCTCCCAAGTAGATATAAATAAAAAGAAAGGACCTGACTGACTGACTGATTGACTGACTCATCAACGCCCAGCCCAAACCCTTGGACTTAGAAAGCTGAAATTTTACACACAGGTTTCCTTTATAATGTAGACAAGGAATAAAAAAAGATTTTTCGAAATTCAACCCCTAAGGGAGTTAAATAGGGGATCAAAGTTTGTATCGAAAGTCGTCACTTAACAGGTTCAAAATTTCACGCAAGCGAAGCTGCGGGCAAAAGCTAGTATCAAATATAAGAAAAAAATACTTGGATAATATAGCTATTCTACGGTTTTGATATTGTCGTTCACGTTTTTTTTCGATAGCAGTCTCCTTGCGGCTATTATTTACGAAATGACCGTTATGTCAGGACTCATCTTTCGTTGAACTGAGTATTGGGATATCATCATGTCATTGACCATTGCTAAAGTTATTCAATAAATCATTCGAATCAATTTACTGCTTGTCATTTTATTACCAACTTAATAATCCACCACATCTGTACCAAATCCACAATAAAACTAAGTTAACACTCGGTACGTTTCACTCTATCAATTTTTATAACATTTTTAAAGATTATCAACTTCAAGAAGTATTAAAGTTCGCCCCATAAAACGCGAACTGCGTGCTACCAAACTTACAATGTAGAAAATGTTTGTAGAAAACGTTCAGTAACATTGTTTACAGTATATCTTCGAGATTGCTGCCATCCCATTCAATGTTATAGAATTTCAACAAAATCTTCACGGACAATATTGTACCGTGGCCCCGCAATTTCAGAATGTACTGACAGACCCGTATCAAAGTATTTGGGTATATGTAGTTCGAGGGGATAGAGTTGACAAATAAAAGCTCTTGTTAATCGCGTAAAACGTAATTAATAATTATTACTTTTCAAAATAAATCGCTGATTTGTATGAATAATGTCAAAATTCAGAAAAGCTTATTTTAGAGGAGAGCCTATTAGGATAACATTGTTGAAAAAAAATGGCGCCAAAATGCAAAAGCAATGGCAAATGACATTTTGTGTTGCCACTTCGTAATTCTTGCCGATATGAATGTGAGTTTTATTCGCAAAAAATAGGGCTATTTTGGATTCCACTTTCTCTTTACTTAGTTTGAACATTTTGGATTGTTTGGTTATTCATGCAAAGCAACGAAATGTAAAAACCAAAGGGTTATTTAATAAACATAAATAACAACGAAATTAAGCACATAAAGTTACATTGGAAAAAAAACGATGGTTAAAAAAATATGATGTAGGGACAGACAGCTGACGCACTAGTTTTGTACACAGACGCACAATAGTATTAGCGTGTCACAGCAGTCGTCTCCCCGCAACTGTTTGGTTGGTTCGTAATTTTACTCATTCAGTATATTGTAATTTTGCATAAGCTGGTACCATTAAACGTTATACAGCATGTTAACTAAGGGTCAGCTCACACCGAGACGCGACGCGACGCGACGCTGCGCGCATACTTTAAAAGAGCGACTCAAAATACAACTTTATTTTCTACACGAAAAGATACACATTTCATTGTGAGAATTCAGAATACGTTGCACCACGCAGCGCTGCGCCTCGTGACGCCTCGCGGCGTAGCGCGATGCATCGCGACGTAGCGGTATGCGCGGCGTGCAAGAGCGGCGCCGCGCCTCAAAACGCCGCGCGACGCCACGATGCGCCGCGAGGCGCAGTCGAGGCCGCCGCGCCGTGGCAACTTGTTTGTACTATTTCCGTCCAGACTTCGTGTAGAGTTGATGCAGTTCGGTCGAGTGCTCGAGTGAAATTATAATGATTGACTGGGATCTTGTAATAATCCGACTTCTTGCAGAAGAGGCAGAGCAAGAAGAATACAAAAATAAAATTAAAAGGAAGACATCACACAGGAGTATTTGGGTGCATAATTTATGGAGAAATAGAAGAATTCATGGTGAATTTGAAAGTGGACGCGGGCCGGGGCGGAAACACGTGGCGAATGTAAACACATTCCGCTGCGCCGCGCGGCGTCTCGCTGCGCAGCGAGGCGTCGTGTTGCCGAAGATTTTACGATGCGCCTCGCGACGTTGCGATGCGCATCGCGGCGGCGCGCGGCGCAGCGCGTAATCACGGGCTTCTTCCAGTATCGTCGCGTCGCGTCGCGTCTCGGTGTGAGCTGACCCTAACGAAAGGCGTTCCCATTAACCAACAATAATAAAGCGACCGTTCATAATAAAAAAAACGACACGTAAAAGCTTAGAGCAACGCGGTCGACATAGTCGGGAGTAGCCATACGAAACATTTCCCCTCTGTCAACTCGCTTAGGCCCCATTTGACAGTTCGTGTCAAATTAGGCCTAATTTTGTTTTATTTTTAATGTGTGAATGTCATAGCTGTAGCTACATGCATTCTACACTGTAGTGTAGAATGCATTTATTTATTTATTGTTCAATTACATAGTTTAGATTATGGGTTACATACATTTGCCCCACAAAACCGTATTATTGGTTTGACTGTGGGATCGAGTCTCCGTATATTAATCAAACTATAAAAATAAAAGAAAAAACAAAAAATAACTAACTCGCAGCTAACAAATAAGTAATATTTTTTAATCTTACGCTTAAAAAATCGATTAATACCTTCGCGTCGAATATCCTCCGGCAGGCTACATAGGCATATGTGTGTGAGATCCCCCCTCCCCCTGCAAAAAATGACAGAGTTTTTGTATTGAAAGAAAACGCTATGGCCACTCCCGACTATGTCGACCGCGTTGCTCTGAGCGTAAAAGCAACGCTTACTGTACATGCACACATGTCTATCAATCTGGAAAACACGGCAACATCGCATTTAACTTTTCTACGCTACTACTTATTTTGATTTTAAACAGGCCGTTTGTTCTTTCTTTTGTTTTTTTCGCATATTTTTTACTTATTTTTTTGTTTTAATTATTAATTATGTAGATTAACGGGTTTAAGGGAACGCCCTCGGTTATTTAAGTTACTGTATATCCCACACACATGTGATCTTCATTGAGTAATTTTACAATTTCCACTACCCCTACACTACTATTTGAGAAACATAGGGCTACTTAGAATGACCATAGCATAGGAAATTTTACGACATTTCTTTAAATTATCTACAATTACAAGGTATTGAAACAATAACGTTGAAATCGTAAATATACAACAACTGTGGTCTGTTGCTATAGTGGTTTAAGAAAACCCTTAACTGAATTCCAATGAACCTCGTAGTTCTGAAATGCACCATTTTACCGGTAGGTGTGAAAATATAATGTCAACAGCACGGACCGGGTCGGGTTGGAGTACTCGTAAGTTTTGAACTACCAACTACGTTAACCTGATACAATATTTAAACACTTTACAGTGCCACTTCCTTACCTTATTACCGGCTATAAATCAATAAGCAATCATTTTGTTTGGACAATGTTGTGAGTGCTTGTTTAAAAGCGAAGTGCTCCAGTGGTTATGTTATTTTTATTGTGTTGAACTTTAACTTTTTTTGACTTCTAAAGCGTGAATTACATAGAAACGACGTAAGGTGCAGGCGCGGCGCAGAGGCCCTACTCCCTAAGTCCGTCAACGAAGTTAGTCGCCCTTCCGAAAGTAGCCTGAAACGTAAGGCGTGAATTACATAGAAACGGCATAAGGCGCAGGCACGGCACAGGCGCGTCACTTTCATACATTTTTCGTGGCGCTTCAAATTTTTTTTTTCGTTCAAAATGTATGAAAGCGACGCGCCTACGCCGTGCCTGCGCCTTATGCCATTTCTATGTAATTCACGCTTAGGAGTGAACAAAACAAGTGTCAAGTTCAACTTTTCGGACGGGCAAAAACACATCGGTAGTAGGGACAACTGTCAAATCGTGTTGTCATTCATTCTTAGTTCGGGCCCCGAAATAATCGCATGTCCGTAGGTGATAGGGAGTAAGAAACGCTCGTAACTAAGGCCGAAACCACGGACTTGGTGCTTAGGAAGTAGAACCCCAGGCGCGTCGCTTTCATACGTTTTCTCGTGCCGCTTCAAATCTTTTTCGTACAAAATGTATGAAAGCGACGCGCCTGCGCCGCGCCTTCACCTTACGCCGCTTCCATGTAATTCACACCTAAGACTGTCTTTTTGGTCTAGTGAGGTCTTAAGTCCGATCCCTAGGTCCGGCAGTGTTATTTGGTTTTTGGTGGAATTTCTTAGTAGTAACAAGGTATCTGATATTGTGCCCGGTCGATGGCAATAGTCTCACCCCTAATACATGGGACTTAAACATATACCTCTGCCCAACCTTTTGGGGAGTACAGCATGATGTAATATTATGTTGTTTAACTTCTTCTCGTTTCAGCATAAGCTATACGAAGATAGCTCATGCTATGGTAAAAAGATTTACCATTCAGTGAGGTTGGTAGCGAAACTGACTGCCCAGGGTGCGCCTGATGAATTAGCATAGTCACATGCGAAGGCTCTTTTATTGCACCATTATCCTCAACCCTTAAATACAAAGTCAGCCTCCTCGCATTCCTATGTTTGTAGACACAAAAATGAATAGTAGCGGAATTTCGACTACGTTCTGGACACTATCCCACCAAAAGATTTGGCCACCTGATAAAAAAAATTGATTCTCCAAATTGTGACGTGTGTGGAGTTGTCTATGATGTCCAGCATCTTTTGGTGGATTGTGTCAAGAATCAGACAGGATGGGAGTTGTTGACAAAATTGCGCAATATAAATAAATTTAATTTGGGTACTTTTTTTGAAATTCTGGCTGCTCAAGAAAGTGATGCCGCAGAGATTGTTTATGACATAGCAATATGTCGATAACTCCACCATTTGCTAAAATTAATTTAATTTTTAGGAAGATTAGTTATAGTGTTAAAATGTAGGTTAGGTTATGATGGAGCTGACATGCCTTAAAAGGATAAAGTCCCTAATAAAATAAAAAAAAAAAAAAACCTTAGCTGAACTAAAAAGCCTCAACCAATTACACCAACTAAACAATTATATTCGAGAATATCATGGTGGGCATCAAACACTACGGCCAGTCACACTCGCTGATACAGCATCAGGGTAACGCTCTGCAATGGTTCCATGTGTACGCTGAATATTAAGCATGTTCTTCATATTAATGCATTAAACGAGCATCCACGAGTGACGATACTTAGGTAGGTACGTCCAGCGCATCGTGGGCAGACAACCTCGCTACGAAGCTTGCTGGCTGTCTAATCTTTTTACCACAGCATGAGCAATTCTTGTATGTCGTGCCGGCACGAGAAATGAAGAATATGAATTCGTACATTATCTTCTGCTAAAGATAAGCCTTCTCATAGAATGCTACAATGACCAGTCGTGAAAAAGAACGCATAATCTTCATTTTCATATAAGCCTCTGAGGGTTCAATAAAAAACTCTGATTTACCTGTTGCATGGCCAATACACAAACGCTACTCAATTTTAAGTTGCCGTTATTTTCCTGCTATCACTTTTACTTCGCCTTAAAGTGACAGTGACAGCACGAGACTTAACGGCATCTTAAAATTGAGTAGCGTTTGAGCATTTGGGCATAAGAGTTAATAGACAATTTAAGGTACAAGTCCGAGACGGGCTGCAAACTGCGGACTGCATCCGCAGACCGCAACTCGCCGTCCGAATAACACCTTTAAGGTGCACACCTTAAAGGTAGTATTCCAACGGCGACCGCAAACTGCAACCGCAGATGACAGCAGCAAACAAGCGACACTACTGGTTCATACAAACCAATGTGACTTGCGGTCTGCGGTTGCAGTCTGCAGTTTGCAGCCCGTCTATGACTTGTACCTTTATTTATTCATCATCATCATCATCATTCAGCCGAAAGACGTCCACTGCCGGACCTAGGCCTCCCTCAACCATCGCCACATTGACCGGTCGCGGGAATCCGCTGAGTGCTTCTCGCATTCAGCAGATTCCCGCGACCTTCACCAGGTCAATTTATTTCGTTGCTTACATCTTTTTATGACCTCAATTAGCACTAATCCTAGTAATTAAAATAAGTTGAAGAAGCTAAATTGGTGGATTAGTTAGGTATACTTTGCCTTCGCTCAATACTCGCTCAAGTGCCTTAGATTATCTTAACAGATTATAAATGGCTGAATAAATTATTTCCACTAGACAGAAATATGGGTGCTTTAATTCGAAATGGATCATTAACAGAGTATATAAGAACCCATTTATTAGATTACATCGTTTAGCAGAACAGTATCGTACCTTCTTTATACCTACATACGTTACAAATACTTATTTTGGAAGAAATATACAAAAAAGCGCTTCTTCTCTCGTGTCAACACGAGATATAAGAGAATGACGTATGCTGTGGTGAAAAGATTAGTCAGTTGGTGAGGTTGATACACCGGACGTACTTTATGTAGGTATCGTCAATCATAGTGGAGGCTCTTCAAAAAAGCACTTTTGATTTATCATATTACTCACTTATTTCAATCTGTCAACGTCAAACACGTGCTGATCATGTTCCTCCTCATAGCTACAATGAACGGCTGATAGAACATTATTATTCCACCATCACACTTGGCAGAACGAGTGGTGATTGTAACATGTTGTTATCAGCTCACAGTAGAATGCTATCTGTGGCACAGATTAACTAATAGTTCCTTATCTGTGGGCCCTCTTGGGTCTACAAAAAACTCCACAAAACCTCTTCTAATTTCAAAGTTTAAAATAAGAAGATTCTATATATTGTCGTAGATACCAGTACTAAGCTTCACTGCATGTGAAGTAAAATTCCTGTACAACATAGTACGAAACTCGTGCGCTCACTCCAGTCCTGAATAGCAAAGACAAGGAAGTTCATTTATTAAGTGCCCGCCAATGCTCGCTCAAGTTGAGCTTGGAATTTTAACTAAATTTAACGCCGCTGCAAATTGTAAAGTAGCTGAATGTTTTAAATTACACTTGTTTCGCAATTCTCGCTATTGTACTCTAGTATGTGGGAAGATACTGAAAAAATATCCTGCTACTGGCACGGAATATTCACGTAATAGTTTGGTAGGAATAAATTGAATTTGAAGACTGTCAACTGTTTCTGCTATTATGCTTTTGTTTTTATGTTTCATGCTGCGTTTGCTTTTCATTAATCTCAAAAAATAAAAAAACGTGTTACATAATTCCCCTTAAAAAAGAAAATGTTAATCAAGTAGTCTTGTATGGTTTTTGTCATTTACCTCTCAGAGGAAATTAGGTAAGAATGTAAATAACTTTCTGGGTAGTCTACTCTTTTTTTTTATGTTTTCAGGGTTGCGTTTCAGTGATGATTTTATTTTATGATTTGTAAATTTTATTTTGGGTCCTACTTTTATTTTAAAATATTGCCAATAGACTCTTTACAAGGGACCTTTTAATCCCCTTTCGGGTTTAGGGGTATTTTAGTAACACGTTGTATAAATGTGTTTACTGTAAGCGAACCTAAATAAATAACTAAAGACTTTTTAAGCAAAGCTATTTGTCTTACGTGTTGGCTACGGTACGGGCATTACCTTCCTGGATTGGCGAGTCAACCACTACACCGTGATAGACTTCGTAAGATTGTTTCTACTACAAAAAATAACTACAGCCCATCATCCCTATATCACATCGGTTTTAATTATTTTCGAACCGTCGCTCGTAGTTTTACTGCAATCCACCTTACAAAGTTCGGTAAAGGGAAGGATTCCAATATGGCGGTTGGGAGCCTGTATAGCTGTATACCAATCAACAATGGAAGAAATTATTTGGTAGTAAATAGGTACTTATAAAGTAATGTCGTAGACAACACGTTTGGTGCAGTGGCTAAGCGATTGGCTTCTGCGCTACGTGTCGTGGGTTCGATTCCCACACGGAACAAAAATTTGCATGGCCTACAGATGGTTGTTTCGGGTCTGGGCGTTTGTGTATGTGAGATTTTTGTCTGTAAACGCACCCACGATACAAGAGAAACCTTAGCGTGGAGCAAAGTTACTAAAAAAAATGTAATGTTAAACCGATATTGTTTTCGAATATGAAGACGCAGGTGAAACTAAAATTCTGCTGAATAAAGCAATACCATAAAGCTTTCAGTTGAAAATATAAAATATACATTAGCCATTAAATTCAATTTGGTTTGTAGGCGCTGACCAAGAGGAGCGCCGCAACGGAGAAACCACACCGCAACCAGCGCCGCAATGCATGCCAACTTACAAAAAAAAACAAGAAAAATGCAGTAAGACCCACAAAAAACGGCATAAACGTAACTGCATATTTCTTTAGCCGCTGGACACATAAAATTCAACTTAATGTCCATATTATCTGCACTAGCCAGTTTAAATACGTATTTCGGTATATTTTCGGACTCGCTTTTACACTCAGGGGAAAACTGTGCCAACTTATTGTCAATATAATATAGGTGTGTAGGTAGGGACATTATGCCTGTTGTTTGTTGAGTCCGCAAGGTAACAGCCAACATGAACGAGGATTTAATAACGTCACATTTGATGAATTATCATAATTATAATCAAACTAGCTGTACCGGGCATGCGTTGCAATGCACTTTTTCCTACTTGCTACCTACCACTTACCTATTACCTACCTTCAGAAACAAAATCAAAATAGTAACAAAAAGATAAAACCATTTTCATGCATACGGTAATCAAATGAAGAATATGGACATACTGAGATAATTTCGTTTTTTTTTTTAAATATCATTTTTTTCTTTCATAAGAACCTTCTCCTGACAATTACGAACACAACAAAAAAAAATTAAACGAAATCGGTCCAGCCGCTTACGCGTGATGCCGTGACCAAGAGAAATAGGGATTCATTTTATACAATGTGTTACCTATTTCCCCTTAAAAAAGAAAATGTTAGTCAAGTAGTCTTTTATGGTTTTTGTCATTTACCTCTCAGAGGAAATTAGGTAAGAATGTAAATAACTTTCCGGGTAGTCTACTCTTTACTTTTATGTTTTCAGGGTTGCGTTTTTTATGTTTTGTCCATTTTTTTTTAGTGTCCTTCTTTTATTTTAAAATATTGCCAATAGTTTCTTTACAAGGGACCTTTTAATGGTTTCGGCTTTACGGGTATTTTTGTAACACGTTGTAAATAGATTTCGTTTAATAGAAACTTTTGAAGTTTGTTTGTTTTGAACTTTTGTGGGTTGGACATCCAGTCGGCAGTTGCACTAACTGCATCTTAACTGCCTTCGAGCAGCATTTGGTAGTTGCATAGTTTGCAGTTACGACTGGATGTGCAGTTCACTTGTAGTTTCGATTACGAGTTTGAAACGAAATATGATTCACCAAATATGACGTGATTATCCCCCCAGGGCTTCTTCGAAGCTCTGCGCTGAAAATAATAATAAAACGTGTGGGTGTTCTTAATATCTCTTAGTCATATTTTGGGTACCATAAAGATCAACAAGCTTCATAAGCGTATTTATAAAAATAATTTAATTTTAATAAGCTAACATTCTTAGTTTCTGAGAAATCGCAACCTTAGTTAATATAAAGGCATAATACAAAAAAAAAACGTTTTTGGAAATCGCGTTTAAAGATTCTGGATTCCTACATTCCAGCTTATTACGCGATTTTCCAAAAAACTACTTTTTTTAGTATGCCCTTAATTACTAAGAGTGCGATATTAAGGTTTATGTTGGTGACTCGGATTCATTTCTCCCGAGCGTATCTGCTTATATCTATTTTGTGGATAAAGGCTGTTATCATACCACCAAACAAAGAAGAGATATATAATGATGTTGATCAAACTTGCCCTGTATAATAAAAAAATATAATGATAAGTAACATACATCTACCCCTTGTATATTCCAACACTATTACCCGACAAATACTCATTACACAAAAGTTCTTTCACCTCAACTCCTTAAAAAGTGCGATGTATTTATGGTCCATTACCCAGGCTATCTCACTCCACACTCGCTCCACAAAGTGCGCACTCGTGAAGCTCTCAAATTAATAGGTAATTAGCTCACCTTGTTCGCAGCCTCCCAGGGCTCTGAACACTTGGTATTTGAGTTACCCGCCGGTTCTTGAAGTCCTATTGACGGAAACTTTGGGAGTGATATATTAACGTGTATGTGTGGGACGTTGGTATGTGTACATGGGGTCTGGAAGGGGTGGGATAGTGTTGTACAGGGCGACACAGGGCGTAGACCTTAAGGGGGTGCAGAAACCTAGGTCATTCCTACATTAGAGCTTTTTAGAATGCACTAATACAGAGTGAAACCGCGTGGTCTACTGGTGACACAGATTAACCCTAAAGGGGTATTTTTGAAAATCAACTGACAAAAAAATTCAAAATAAAATCTTGCTTTTCTATTTCTGAGTCATTTTAGAGCCCTGAGTTAACTGACTGCAAAGAGCGATATCGCCTTAGCCGTGCCCGTCAGCCGTGTCGCCGTGCTTTCGTTATTTTATGCGTGGCATCGAAATGTTCAATAAAAGAAAATTAGTTTTTAGTAAAAAAAAAATGTTTTTTTACTGAATTCTTATTAGGTGGTTTAGATACGATCGCTTAGCACAACCGCATGAAAAAAAAAGAATTTGATTTTTATTTTTAATCCAGCTTAATCCAGCTAAATCTCGTGCGGGGCCAATCTACACCAGTAGTAATGCGTTTTTAAGGAATTACACGAATTCGTTTACACCCTGTATAAACTCGAACCGAGCGCACATTTTTTTTCAATATTTTTGTTTTCTCAAAATGTAAATTTTTCATAGATTCTGGATAAATAACTAAATACTTTGACTTACCTCTTCTACAGGAATGAACCAACAGTCATTAAATTAAAAGGTCATGGCTACAGGCCAATAAAATTGTATACAAACTGAATGTTTTACAAAGGTTTGTACAAAAAAATTATGGCCGTACTAAACTGCTTAACATTGTTCAAGTTCAAAGTTTTATTCCAAATAGTCTTTTACAGTCCCTTAAGAAAAGTTTCATTTAGTAGTTGCAGGGGCCTTTTTATAGAGCGCTACAGCGCTACACTGTGGGACGGTCGTAAATTAATAGAAAGCTTTTTATTATCACACCGAAGGATATACTCAGATTAAAGAAAAGTGATGAATATGTTAACAAACCACACATGATAATATTAGGTGTATAAAACTAGTACCTGGTATAACTTATTGCTAAAATATGATTACCTACTGTAACTGTATTGATTTGTAGCGACACTGCTGACGCATACGATTTGTATAATCAGGCGCACCATTGTATTAGCGCGGCACAGCAGTCGTCAGTTAGGTCGATATAATCATCGAAAAAAATTAACCATTTTTTGGAAAAGGAGGGGAATAGTGTAGCGACACTGCTGGTGCATAAGTTTTGTAATACTCAGGCATACACAAGTTTTGTATACATTGTATTAGCGCGGCGTAGCAGTCGTCTCCCCGCAGTCATACAGTTAGGTTGATTAATATGTAGTTTATAATTAAACATGTATTTAGACACTGGTACCAGTAAAGTTATATACGAGTATACCAACATGTGACCATCATTGAGTAATCCTGCATTTTGAGCTTACCCCCACATTCATACATAATAACTGTCATTAATGAATAAATAAATACTACAAACATACAAAATAGCTAGCTAGAGTATTATACAGCATGATTTGTTAGTCACTTTACATCCGAAAACCATAAACTCTTCTCATCATTCTGTAAGACTTTTACTATGGGACAAAATGAAAATCCGTGAAAAAAGTTCTGCTGTTCCATACAAAATAATCAATGTTGCAAAATGTGTGGAACAGCAGATTTATTTTTTCATGAATTCAGAGTTTGCCACATAGTAAAAGTTGTACAGTGAGCAGAGTTCATGGTTTTCGGATGTAAGGTGATCATCATGCTGTATACAAGGTTATTCAGAAAGGGGGTACTAATTCGAAAGGGTGTCAAAGTACCCATAGTAATGAGTAACTTTTGTTCTACCACTTTCCTCAAAAGTCAATAGTTTAAGAGAGAAAGCTGTTCAAAAAGTACATAAAAAATATGCTAAAACCTATCTATTCTCAACTATGTTTACATTTTAGGTCATATTATTTGGGGTGACGAATTAGAAGCTTCATTTTCTGAATTCGTAACTAAAGTAGGGACGAAGAATTTTTGAAAAACTAAAATAAAAGTTATCGAATTTTTAAATTTTAACACTTGCCTTAAAACCTTTATCAGTGATACTTTAAGGCGCTTCCCCCACCGAAAGTGGCGCCACTTCAGAAAAAAAGCATTATTTCTGTCAACACACTTAGTCAAATGCTGTAGACATTTTCGAACACCAAATATCAACACTAGAGCTTCTGGATTCGAAGTTTTAGCGATAAGTACCAAACACGGCCGTTTTTAGCATTAATTACTAAAACTTCTAATCTAGGATGTCAAGTGTTGTTTATTTTTTGGTGTTCGAAAATTTCTACAACACTTGACTAAAATGTTGTACGTACGAAATTTCAATATGTTGTGTATTGACAGAAATAATGCTTTTTTTCTGAAGTGTCACTTTCGGTGGGGGAAGCGCCTTAAGTGGCCTGCAGTTTAGTACCCCCTTTCTGACTAACCTTGTATAAAATGTTCTGTTAATTTTTGTTATATAGCAGTGCTTTAACAAGGTGCATGTTTTGGGACTTGTGTGCATCTTGTGTACATCTTTGTACCACATGTTTGCAATTAATAAAGAACAAATGTAGTTTCTTCCTACCCTGCAAAAAATAATATAACAATTTCTTAACAAAATCCCAATTACGCTTGGTTAAAAGTTGAATACTTGCAGAAGTAGTTTGAGTGCAGGCTGCGCTGTTCTGTCACGCGGCGTGACTTACCGCAGGTTGCGTAGCGTCATTAGCGTAACTGTGGTTTAACGCCGGTTTAACTGCTCGCAAAGTATTACATGTTATGCACATTAAGAATATTGTTTAGGTTACAATTTAAGAACATCTGTGAGTTGTCAGTTTTTATAGATATAAAATGTAGATTTTATAACAAGCTTCCCAAAACAATTACGGATCTCACCGATGGCAAATTAAATGTAAATCTTACGTTAACTCAGTCCTAATTAAAAAGGCAGATCTACTATAAGATAAACGACTATGTTGACGATAGGGACGTGTGACCAACCAATAGTTTTTATGTGTAGGTTTATGTATGTTGTATCTATATTAGTTAGTTATGATTATGATTTATCCCAATTCATACTGAATTGATTTATATATTTTTTTAAATTTGTAATTACTACTTTTCCTTTATTTGCATAATTTTATTGTTGTAAAAGTATTATGATTTTCTTTGTATAGACTCAGTTAATTTATTCACCTGACAGACAGAACTGTGTTGCTGGGGAGTTTGTTGCGCCGTTTCTTCTTCACAGCATAAACACTACGAAGCGGTGAAGGGAGGGCTTTTTTGGAGGCTGTTTATTTGTATTTGACGTTCAAAAAGAACTAAGTAATTCTAGTCTATTTTGAATAAATGCGTTTTGGGTTTGAGTTTGAGATAGAGTATACGATTAAAATATCGGTCAAGTTACCAGTTTGGAGTTGTTAGATAGTCGTGCTGTTTGTTGCTTCATAGCTTACCACATTTGTAACAGCTTAGGATTTTGCCTGCGCAAAATACAACATGTGGTGCCACATTTTTAGTAAGTAAATCTTTGAGTAAGTCTTTAGTGTTTAGACTAGCTAAGCGTAAAGTTTCGCGGTGGTACGCCGTACTAGTTGCTCGCGACTTTGCGAATCATATTTAGTTTTGCGAATCACATTGAATATATCCATCCATTTTCCGCAACTTTTGGGACTTTAGATTTAAAAATACCTATGGTAATTATCATTAGAGTCATAAAGTAAGTCTGGCTGACGTAGCTGCTATACATTAGCATACTTACATATTTATTATTTAGCACAAAAAAAAACAATTGTTGTACCTAGACTGACTTAATGCCGTAGGCATTTCTACCGGTCAACCATGATGAAAGGCAGAGACAAAAAAACCTACAAACATGCTTATGACATTTTTTTTTGAATAGGTCTGTGAAGAGGTTCATGTTTTTGTTCAACCGTGGACGTTTACGGTCTACAAAAATATGCAATTACATACAACAAAATAAAATAAAAAAACACAAACTATTTGTTATTTTATTTATTTACTTTTAAGAAGGCTTACAGACTAATAACATTACATAAATGTTCACTATGATAGTATTAAATGGGCTGTATAATCAGAATATAAATGAATGTCGTATCTAGGTTACCATCATAGACACAAATCATGTCGACAAACATCCAGATACTGGAATAAATATCTATGGTACCTATTTATAGATATTCTGAATACACTGCCATCACAATAGGAAGCCAATTCTATCTAACAAAATTGTTTAAAATAGTAATCGAACACCAGCTGAACCGCGGCCGTTCGACCGTTATCTCCAAAAGGACAAAAAGTCAAATAACCGTGAATCAGCTGCGGTTCGATTCGATTGCAATTTTTTTTTATATGCTTTGTCCTTCCGTTATGATAAAAGATCTCCCAGTATACCATAGGCAGAAGTTCCATATTTTTTATCAAATTTCCAATTATAATTATTTCCAGGAAAGAAGAATTTTTGGGTCCACGTGTAAGAATCAACAAAACAACATCCTTTTCTAAGATTTTAGGCGACATTATTAGGCGAATTAGTTACAGTAGGTACTTTCAGTTTAGACAGGACACACGTTGTTTGGCAAGCCTCGTTAGCCTAACTGTAGTTTAAACGCTGCTTAACTACTGTCTACGTGGGTAACAACCGCGTAATAAAATGTTCTTATAATTTTCACAGCAGTGTTTTTTGTACTTAGTGAAGTAATAAGATATTTACTCGTACTTTCATTTTTACGTGATGATTTATAGCGTACGTGTTTTATAGGGTGGAGCGGAGGTTTCTTTTTTTTCTTTTCCTGTGTTGTACACAACAACTGTATCTAACTGTAAGTGCTCATTCACACGAAGACGATTCGTTTTTTTGACGAATCGTCTTTTTTCACGATTCGTATTTTTTTTTGACTGCTTTTATGCTTTTTAAATGCGCGTGTTTACACGCATCACGAATCGTGAAAAATGTCGGAAACGTCTTAAATCACGGATAGTCTTTTAAAAAACACGTTCGTCAAAAAACACGAATCGTGATTCGTATTCACATCCATCGTGTTCGATAGTTCATCCAAGACTAAACTCTGAATCACGAAACGAATGTGAACATCAATTCGGATATTTTGCCGAATCGTGATAAAACACGTTTCCGTATGCAATGTGAACGTCCATCCGACATGACGTATCGTGTTTTATGACGAATCGTCAATGACGAAACCCGTGTGAATGAGCCCTAACTGTATTGTTGTGTTTTGGTGTTGTGTAATTTCAGGCACATGAGGCTTTCCAACTTTGTCGCTAAGGTGTATCCAGACCTGGCGAATGCGCCTCGAATGCGCCGCTCGCGAACCGCTTGTGAACTGCGCACGTGCATTTCATGTTCGTACGCAGGCCCTGCACCGTCCGCGCGCCGCTCGCGCGCAATCTACGCGCCGTACTTGAGCGGCGCACGTGCCGCCCGCGGTGCACCTCCCTCGCCCCGCCCGCGTCTCAGTAATCTCGTTGTCAGTAATAAAATAGCCGATAACGCAGCAATTATGCTAACGGCAGTCGTATGGTCCGACATCTTCGAAAGCAAATTCACAACTGAGGCTCATAGTTCAAAACGCGAAAGAAGCTATGTGCTCACGAGCAGCGCGCGAGCTGCACGCGCGCCCCTCTCGAGCCTTGCCGGAGTTGCACTAGAGCGGCGCACCAAACGTAGGCTGTAACCGCACGCGAGCAACACGCGCGATGTTCGCAAGCGGGTCGCGAGCGGCGCATTCGCAGCTCGTTCGACAGGTCTGGACGCACCATAAGGTTGGCAACGCATCAGCAATCCTCATGGTATTGTAGTTATATGTATAGGCGGCAGTAACCACTTACCACTAGGTGGGCTGTCGGCTTGTTTGGCATAATAAAACAAAAAAAAAGTTTGTCAATGCCCTAAAGATGTAATCCAAAATTACAGCCTGCTACGACAATATCTTGTCGTGGCGCACGAGACTTCAAGTTTAGAAAATAAATACCTACCTAAACAATAAGAGTTACGAGTACATTTACATTGAATTAATAAATGCATTCATAAATTTTAAGTAGGTATGCTTGATGTGCGTCTGTTTGGACGTAGGAATAAATACTTTTTCTTTCTTCTTTCTAAATAAATTAAAGTTTATCTGGACCTCCTTTTTGGCTAAAATATTAAAATTTTGTTTCAAGAATGGTAAGTGAATTGTCGCCTAGTTTTTATTTTTTATTTTGGTATTATGTAACCATCTCTTGCCCCTGACACACAAACTGATAAAACAGCCTCTGTAACAAGCTTAAAACTCAGTTCTACAGCCTGGGTGAGCCAAGGGAACTTCTGAAAATATAGCAAATTGTTTCTTGAAGAAATAATGTTTGTAAAAAAGCCTCAGTTAGTGACGATACTTTTACGTACGTCCGGCGCACCTTGGGCAGTCAGCCTTGCGACCAACCTTGCTGACTGCTAATCATTTCGCCACAGCATGAACTGTTCTCATATAGCTCGTGCCGACACGAGAGAAGAAAAAGGTAGGCACTTTATTACCCGGTCCCACCTAGCCTTTTCCCAACTACGTTGGGGTCAGCTTCCAGTTCCACCAGATGCGGCTGAATACCAGTATTTTACACAAACCGACTGCCATCCAGTTATTGACCAATGCCGATATCCTAAGGTTAGACCGGTTGACAGACTTTCGGGCTTCTGACTACCCGTAACTACTGTCATAGGTATTTGTATGACAGCCGAGACAGACGGTTTAACTTGCTCTCCGAGGCACGGAGGAGTCTCGATGGGTAACGAACGGTAACCCATCCACGGATTGACCGCGGCAAACGCAGCTTAACCATGCAAATCACCCTACAAAAAAATTTAAATCTTAAAAAACCCTTTGTTACAAGAAAGAGTTATTTAAACTCGATTCATGTCCCCATTCTTGATACATAAAAACATCAATGAAATGTTACGTACTACGAACGGCTTTCTACGCTCCTCTCTGAATAGCTCATCTTCGTTTTATTTAGGCGTTACTAAATCATTGTGTATTTACTTTGAAGGCCCGAGGTGTTTCGCCATTTAATTTATGAGGGAAGTTCTCATATAAAAGGGTAGCTCGCCCACCGTACGCGTCGTACGCGAATAGTGGGTCGAATAAACTTTGGCGACTATTTTCGTTCCTTATGCATAATAGGGGCATAGGTTGCTTGCAGATGAGTTTCTAAGTATTTTCTGGAGATTACAAAATAAAAAAGTTTTAGCGTCAATGGCCGATGTGATGGAGTTTCGAAGAAATTGAAGAAATGCGTGTTTTTTAGACTTGGTAGCGTATGACGCTTGTCGCACCTGTTGGTAAGTGCAGACAGGGTCTAAGATGGAGCACACGAATCCAAGTAACAAAGATCTATATCTTGTCGTGTGTATGTGAGAGCCAGAGAAGTATAGGGGAATATCTATACAACCTTATTTTTACTTTATACGAAAACCAACACCCCAACAAGATTTTCATCAGAACTGCCTGAATATGTGTTTTTTTTAGTAAATCTCCAAGTTACACCTTAGTTTATGTCGCATTAAGTTCCCTAAAAAAGTGTGAAATGCCTGAGATGTGCTATGCAGGGGTTGTCTAATACACGGAAACTGACCGAGAGGACCGTCTCAAGCCTCAAGGTGTCTATTCCCGTCAACTGTTATGGGTAGAAAACTACTGAAACAAAATTAAAATTTATGAAAAAAAAAAGTTTAAAAAATATGTCAATCGATTCTCCTAGTGATTCTGAACAAACTAGTTTCAGGTTTAGTATATACTAAAACTAAGCTTGTATATTCCTCTATACCTACTTCTCTGGCTCTCACATACACACGATGGGACACAGTAAACTGCTTGGCATGACTTTAATGTGAGGGTGGTAGCTAGCCAGGCGGACCATATAAATCCTCCCACCAAGCGGCTGGATTTTGTTGAATCTTACAACACGCGTCTATTCCCAGCGTGCGGTGAGGAAATGTTATATTCTAGCCCGTCCCCACACGGGGGAGATGTCGTACATACACGTGTCACTCATCCATTTATCACACACACACACATACCTAATGTGTGTAATGTGAAGACTTATAATTCTGTATTGGATAGTTAACTGATGAAGAAGTAGCACTATAACATCGTGCTCTACGTAATATTTTCATTCCCTATCATTGTTGTGTGTTACAAACCTCTAAAAGTAAGCAGTCTATATAGGTACATTTATCATAATCAAACAACAAAACGCAGCTGCCCCATCTCTCTTCCGTAATATGAGGCAGATGTGTATCAAAAATCCATTAAGAAAACCAAATAACAAGGGCGTAAATCAGGAAGTATGGTAGATCAGGAGCGGAGAGCGACGCCACGCCGGGAGCGAGAGCTTCGTAGGTAGGTACCTACTTATTTTCTACTCAATTTTACTTATTTGAATAAAGACAATAAGAATATCACTGCTAATTTTGAATAAAGTCTAATGATGAAATGACACGCGATGGTGGGATTTGAATGCCACCAAATATTTTTCTGTTCTTACAAAATTTTTCTTTTACTTTTACTTACTTATAATTATAAACACACCGTGGGCCCGAGGTACCCGAAAGGTTTTAACCACGGATTTATTATTGTAAAAGACACAACAATTTAATCGTTCAGGAGTGATTCTATCATTACAGTTATAGCTAATATCGGTATGTCAGGATTGCGAGCAAGGTAAACACAGTAAATAAAACCAACATAGACTCTCCACCACTGAGAGTACTTGTAATTGAGTTAGTATTAGTAACATTAACTAGAACACAGTATATTACTTTACACAATTATTACAAGATCATAAAATAAGGACAAGCTAATCAGATATAAAAGGTCAGACTTCCTCAGCTGTTCAACACGGAATGCCCCCGCTTCGTCGAATGACCACCGCCTTTATAACCTCGGGTGGGCCGATCCATATCGACGACTACCCTCTCTTGTCAACATTGCCCAGTGCTACCCGCTACCGATAACACGGCCCTCCTGCAAAACACACGTCCTCGTGTGTTGGTGGTTGGTGGTTGACGCACCATCAACCGCATCGTCAAGATTGTACATCAAGGCCTGACTTCAGTGACACCTCTGGACCTTAAACAGAAACAAATAATACAGTACACATCTCGGCCACACCTGATCACTCATCTTTGACCTCGTCATGTTACTCATGTCTTTGACCAAAGTAAAATGAAGAGCATCCAACGAATGTTTGAATCGATTAGAGCTTGTTATCCCATCGACGGCCAACAAGCTCATCACCCATGACTTAAACTAGTTGATATTCATTCAGTATCAACCTAGTTCTATATTCGTTCATAACTTCTCGTATCAACATCTTACAAACATCCACACATTAGATTTCCAACATTTTCACATTTTCATAAAATACTATCTCAGATGCCTATTAGACAGTTCTACTTTGGTTAAACATCAAATTTTAGTTATTCAATAAATCATAAGTACCTATTATGATTTATTATAAACACACAATCTCATCATACACAAATTCATAAAATCATTTAAATACATTTACAATATTTTTCAAGGCTAAATATCTCATTATAGTTTTTCACAAATTCATAATACACACTTAAAATATTTCTTGGTTAAATATTTCAACGATTCACAAAGCCATAATACATAAACACTTAAAATATTTCATTCGTAAAAATCTCATAATTATTCACAAAATCAGAACATAATATCTCAATAATTTACAAACTCATAGTACATTAACACTTAAAATATTCCATGATTATATATCTCAATTATTCACAATTCATTGTACCAGCATATAAACACTTCAAACTCATAGTACGTTAAACACTTAAAATATTTCAAGATTAAATATCTCATTATTCATAAACTCATAGTACATAACAACGATTAAAATAATTCACGATTCATTATCTCATTATTATTCACAAAATCCTACATTCTTATATATCTCAATTCTTCACAAAATCAGAAAACAAACATCCTAAATGTTTCATGGTTAAATATCTTTAAATCTTTAATCATTATTCACAGTATCATAGTACATAATTATAAACACTTAAAATATTATCTCAATTATTCCCAAAATCATAATACTTAAGTATCAACCTTTAAAACTTTTCAGGATCAAATTATTCACAAACTCATATTACAAAACTGACATGATGTTGTAAACATAATATTTCTATAATGCGCTAATAATACAACCTTTTTACAACAATACAATACATATTATACACTTCTTTAACGAAAATAAGTCAAATTATTTCTTATTTAAAAATGAATTTGACAAATTAATCTTTAACGGAAGCCGTCATAATAATTATCGTCAATAATAAATACAATTTCCTGTTTTCGTCTACAAAAATACATTTTAAACCATGTAATAATAACAAACTACTTTTCAATTTCAATAAACTATTTTGTACCATTCTACAACAAGAATTATAACAAAACGAATAAAAAACAAATATCAATATTTTCAAAACTTTTTCAAAACATTAATTCAAAACAGAATCTCATTTTCACTGCATTTTCATTTATCAATTAATAGCATCACCCGCCTTGGATTTAGCCAACTCATTTGGCATCACCCGCCTGGGATCCTGCTTTTATCAACATGGCATCACCCGCCTTGGATCTAGCCATATCATGGCATATCCCGCCTTGGTTCCAGCCCTATAACAATTGCTTCGCCACGTTAGAGTTTCAGTTTTCCCCAGGCGAAGCCTTTGGCCAACCCCGGCTGGCCAAACCGGGCGGTGCCAAAGATCAACCCTGGTTGCATCTCACCACAAACTCTAATACGACTTGCAATGTATTTTCCTACACGAATAAATACAGATGCCGTATTTATTTTCCACGAATAAATACAGATACCATCATATTTATTTTATACTAATAAACACAGATATCATCTCATTTATTTTACACGGATAAATACAGATAACATCTCTTTTATTTTACATGAATAAGCAAAGATATCATTTAATATTTATTTTACACGAATAAATAACCTCTCATATTGTAATTCCTTCATCAAAATTCCTTCACACATAATAAAATGGTTGTGACTCACCGGATTTATCACATTTTCTCATTCTCACACTTCTCACCATTGTAATCGAATAATCAAGTTTTTGTCAGTCCGTCTACAGGGGATTTTTTTAGCAAAATATTTACATGTGGGTAGGTATACAATCATAATGTGGACTGGTTTTTTCTTGTTCCACTTCTGATGTAAAAGACACAACAATTTAATCGTTCAGGAGTGATTCTACCATTACAGTTATAGCTAATATCGGTATGTCAGGATTGCGAGCAAGGTAAACACAGTAAATAAAACCAACATAGACTCTCCACCACTGAGAGTACTTGTAATTGAGTTAGTATTAGTAACATTAACTAGAACACAGTATATTACTTTACACAATTATTACAAGATCATAAAATAAGGACAAGCTAATCAGATATAAAAGGTCAGACTTCCTCAGCTGTTCAACACGGAATGCCCCCGCTTCGTCGAATGACCACCGCCTTTATAACCTCGGGTGGGCCGATCCATATCGACGACTACCCTCTCTTGTCAACATTGCCCAGTGCTACCCGCTACCGATAACATTATTTTGAGTGTAATTAAACTCTCAATCACCGTAATTATAGACACAATAGATAAGACAATTAAGTGTCGTCCTGGGACGACAGGCGGTACGCAGCCGGTTAAATTATAGTGTGAGTGGAGAAACTTCTCACTTCACGAACCTCTCCGACAAAACACGACATACGACGAGTGGGGTATGGTATGACCAAGGTATGGCATAAAAAACTTTAAATAAAAGTAAAAAACAACTTCAAAAAAAACTAAAAAAAAGGTTTTTTTTTTTAAATTCAGTAAACTTTTATTTGTATTTCTTCAGTGTAGAATTGCACCGACTTCTGAAACTGTTAATTTTATATCATGCTAATTATTTCCCTCTTTTTTTAATTTGTTGAAGTCTTTTTTTACTTTTGTTTTAAGTTTTTTATTTAATACGTTTTTGTGCCATAAATAACACGGTTTAAGACTACAAATTTAAATGACACGGTTGCGTAATCTTTCCAGCAACTATGTATTTTTCTTTAATTATCATGACGGCTCCTTACAAATACAAACAATCTTCTTTGTTCTTGGCTAATGTTTCTGTGACGATAGTTAAAACAGAGATTGAAAGACCTCATCAAAACTTTTGCTGGAGGGAAAACTCATCTAAGTAAATGTTTGTTTTGTTTTTGTTGATTTTTTCAAAAAGCGCTCAATCAATTTCGATAAAATGTATACTGAACCACCTATGAAGTATGGCCTATCAAACAAAAAAAGAATCATCAAAATCCATTCATAATTGGCGGAGATATCGCGTAAAAACCACAAAAAAAAGCGTTCAGACGAATTGAGAACCTCCTTCTTTTTGAAGTCGGTTAAAAAGTCGCGTTCATAGGGCTTGTTACTTGTTACCCTAGAGATTTTACGACTTGTGAATTCCCATAAATAATGAATATCTCGAAAATTAAGCTTTATTCGTCAAATATAGTATCCTAAATTTTCTTCTAGAATTAGGCGTCGGAATCGAAAAAAAACTGAAAAGTTCTCATTCTAAGAACATCATAATTAATTGATACTTAATTGGTTCAAATTATACTCTTTTGAGATGATTCTCTTAGTCTTATTATAGTCAGATTTATGCTTAAACTCTACACAAATGAGTATCTAGGTCTATAATAGCATACGTAGCACGGCCGGCGTCTCGGCTTTCCCGTCTCAGCTCTAATCTTATAAATACTTCGTTCACGTGTAGTGGGGTGTCTTGTAATTTAATTCGAATGCACTCACTAAGGAAGTGCGGAGAGAACAAGCTTCATTCATTAGATCTCTCACACGGACACTGAGAACGAACTTATTGAAACTATGCTCTGTTCCTAGTAGGGTAGATGTTTCGTTTTTTAAATTTGGGATGGGTGAAATAAATTGGTTTGTATGTATCTTAGCTTCTACTCGTAGATTATTAAACGTGAACTTGAATACCTGTTTATATAAATTTGTTTGTTATTATGAGAGTATGATAGAGGAAAGTGACCAAAAATGGAATAGGTACTTCAAGAAAAGTAAAAAAAGTCAGTAAATAATTTAGTTTTTGATTAGTCTCATGAGTTACATCAAATGCAATTATAATCACTCTTAAAATATAACAATTAAATCAATAATTGTTTGCAATATAGGCTTATAAACAGTGATCGGAAAAAGGTGAGCTAATTTACCTAAACTTCAAAGAACAGAGACAAAAAATTGGAGACTTCCTTACGACAACATTTTTTTTCGGAAAAGTTATTCCGGGTTTCGGGACATCGGGATTCGGGACTAAAGTACATTTAAATATTAATGTTATTAATTCAGGAAACAATTGAATTCGTTTCCTGTTTTTGTTTCCCAAAATTGACACAAAACCAGATGACACGTTTTTTATTGTTTTTAAAAAAGTGATTTTTTATTGTTTTCAAAAAAGGAGAATGTCTTTTATTTTTTGAAAACAAATGAAAGAAAATCTCCGAGAAAATTCTCCCGAAAAAAAATGTTGTCGTAAGGAAGTCTCCAGTTTTTGTCTCTGTTCTTTGAAGTTTAGGTAAATTAGCTCACCTTTTTCCGATCACTGCTTATAAATGACAACAACAAAAAAACATTTCTAAAAAAAGTGGGCACATTAAAACAAAATTCTAGAATTAAACCTGTAAATAAAAATCGCCAATATAGTCTGCAAATTCAGCTCCTGATTACAAGTATATCTGTTAAAAAAGAGAAAATAATGGAGTGATCGTATTAAAAACCTTGTCCCTTATATAGAATAGTATTACAACCTAGAGGACGAAATTCCATATTCCCTATTAGGAACAACGTGGTAGTGAATGAAAAATAAAGATAACTTTTTAAAAATTTTAACTGATTATAATGAACAAAACTGATTTAAAATTACATATTTTGGCTAGAAAATATAATAATTACTGAATACCCTTGTTAGATTAGTAAAATAATAAATAATGAAACTTAGGTAAATATCCGATTGATTTTGCGTAAAAACTCCCTCGCAGTCTAGCTCATTAGACAGCTCACAGAATTACATTTGTTCTGGTGCTTAGTACAGGTATTATGATATTCCTTGTTAGGCACGTATTCCATAATTGGTACTTTCCTCTATTATTTAAATAGAGCCAATAAAATAGATGGATTGATAATTTGACACTTTGTTACTATCACGTATTTATTTTCTTCAATTACTTTTATTTCAGGTTGACGTAAAAGATCTCATAAAAACACAAAACCTAATCGCTTATAGTGGCATAAAAATAAAGACGGATAGCGTCGTCTATCAGCTTGTGGGATATCACGTTCTGGTGCTCTGTGGACGCATCGATTACGTCATAAATATGTACATTTTTTTTTATCGACCACTAAAATTCCCTCACCGATGGACGATACAAAGTACATGCGGCGAATACTATGTAGTTAGCCCTGTTACCAAACTTGCTGCCTGGCTAATCGTTTCACCAAGTTACGCGTAATTCTCGTATAACTCGTGCTGACACGAGAGAAGATTGAAGAAGAATCATTCAGCTATATCGCCTATATCTCCTGTACATAAACAAGCACGCACAAAAACTGCGTCCATGCGAACTGCGTTTGACGTTTTGATTGGCTCACGAGTGTCCCCTGTTGGGGGACGGGCGCGTTGCAATTTCATAGGGGCAATTCCAAGTCTGAGCTATAATTGAAGTCTCTAATAGAAAAAGACCAATTAAAGTCAGGCTTTAATTGGTCTTTTAATTACCAAATCGACGATCTCATCGTTAATAGCAGCGATTTAGGGATGATCTCCAAAATAAGCGGATTTGGTTGACCTCTCTGATGCATTTTATATACAGGCTGTTAACGAATTCGTGTAATTTCTTAAAACCACATGATCTACTACTGATGTAGACAGGCCCCGCACGGGATTTAGCTTGATTAAAAATAAAAAATAAATATTTTTTCATGCGGCTTTGTTACCGATCATATTTAAACCACCTAATAAGGATTCAGTAAAAAAAAAAGAATTTTATTTTTTTGCAAAAAAAAATGATTGATTTGTGTGAACATTTCGATGCCACGCATAAATTAATGAAAGCACGGCGACACGGCTGGCAGGCACGACTAACGCGATATCGCTCTTTGCAGTCAGATAACTCAAGGCTCTAAAATGACTCAGAAATAGAAAATCAAAAAAAAAATTGAATTATTTTTTTCGTTGATTTTCAAAATTTCCCATTTAGGGTTAATCTGTGTCACCAGTAGATCACGTGGTTTGAAGGAATTACACGAATTCGTTAACAGCCTGTATTGATATTTATTGTGTTCCGTATTTTTATTTCGACTTTAACCAAGCTGTTTTGGAAATATTTATTTTTTGAAATTTTAGAGACCATCAATTTTTATTGAGCCTTTAGATCATTGCACCAATGATGGGCAATTATTAACTGGAAACATAAAACGCATAGTCAATAAAAATAATCAACGCTTGATTAATCAACTCCATGCAAGCATACACAAAATATGGGTATTAATTACTAAAAGCGGAGTAGCATCAAATATTTACCTTTAACTAAATTAATTTACAAAACCAATATTTGGTTATTGAAACTGTATCTACTAATTTTGAATTAATTTAGAAACGTTTAGGTAAATACGAGCATGTTAAATGTAAGTAACAATGAACATTCTTTACCCCAAAAAGTGACATACTTAAGTCCAAATTATGTGTACACGAAGAAGTTACAGTAACATTACTTACAGTGTAAGCCAAAAAAATTAGAGGCTCAGCTCTTAGGCTCTCATACGAATGATCTCGCGAAGTAAACAAATATTTGTAAATAAATAAGGCTTTGTGTGTACTCGGCTCCCGCGACGCGTCGCTCAGTATTCTTCAGGACAACAACACAACACACTCTGATTTATACGCCACCATTATTTTTATCAAAGCGGAATAAGCACATGCTATTCAATGGCGGATGCAGCTTATTATCAGGAGTACGCCTTATCCGTCGTCGTTACGACTGTGCTCGTTCGAACGACGAATTATCTTTCAGCCATGTTTCTTTCTTGAGTTTCTTGTTAAATGATGTCGAACGTCCTCGTAACAAAAAATGTAAACAAGGCTGCGATATAAAACGCAGGATATGAATCATTATCTTGGAGCACATTTTCTGTATTGGATGAGAGCTTGAATTTATTTAACGAGAGTTTTGTTATCTACGTAAGATTTTTGTCGTCGTAAGAAATTAAAGTTTTTTTTTACTTTTCCCCTCACTCGGATTTCTCCTGTATAACGATACATGCGTTTACAGACACAAATCTCACTCACAGACACAAACGTCATGACCCGAAACAACTATCTGTATGCCATACAAATTTTTGTTCCGTGTGGGATACGAACCCACAACCCGTAGCGCAGAAGCCAATCGCTCAGCCACTGCACTGCACACTGGTGTCGTCAAAGTTCGATGGCCAAACACATTCTATATGACTGCTCTGCTAGAAGTATACCTATGTGATAAAAGTGCCAAATTCTTGGTTGGATTAAATTAAAACGATTTTAAGACCGAGTCTCGGTATTTGTAGGCTTCAGTTATTCCGTTTGCAGCGTAACTAAAAAATCCCAACATAAGCTAAAAATAATTAATCAACTTTGTCTCACATACAACCTCCTATCCGTATGACGGCAACACAACTATTGAATCAGTGTTGCGCGATGCCGAGCAAGTTTCCTTCCGCCTGCTCGGATAAGGCAAGCGAAAGTACGTATAAAACTTACCTAGACATACCAACACCAACTTCCGGCAGAGTTCTGTATCTAATCCCAATGTATTGTGAGATTTTGTGTCTATTTATAAGGAGATATTTTATCATTAGAGAGCTTTACGGCTTACACTGTTATTAAGCGCACCTCCACGTTCACACAGGGACTTAATAGTACTGTTTACACTAACTGTATGGTGTCTAGTGTAAGATTTACTCAGCTTTACAGATTGTTGTGTGAGCAAATATGCAACTACCGTGCAATTGCGACGTAAATCGAGTACGTAATGCGTTGCGTCACTGCTCGGGTTGTCCTAATCACTGCTCCGGACCGCTCCCGCTTATGTGGTTCCGAATTCGATCCCTAGGTCCAAATGTAATTGGGAATTTCTATTAGGAAATTCTCGGTATTAGGCTGTGATTAGGACTACGTCCGAGAAAATTGCTATGGACTCCTATTAGATACATTGGGTGGGACTTAATGTCGCCATTAGCAAACTACAAGTCTACGAAAGTTCACCTTCCACAGTTACGGAGAATATGAACGTGACCGGGAGTAATTCTGCAAATTGTACAGATTACAGTCTACACTGTCTGGATGTTCCTGTTTCAGAATGTTTTTAGGTCTTTCGCCAGTCCATTTCAAGACGCTTCCGACATTCTTTTAGACAAATTCCAGGCATATCTTCGCCTATTTACTTTAATGTGGTAATAAACAAAGCTGTGAACATTCAAGAAGTAGTAATCGTAAATCTAACCAGACAGGTTTAAAGATTTTATCTTTCAGCCCTTTCTGTGTTCTGTGCTTCAGCGGGTCACGTCACTGTTACGTATTACTTGGAGCGGTTCCGTAAACTTACTTTTTTGCAAGTTTTTGCAAAAGTTCACTTAGCTTCCATAAAAGAACACAGATCTTTTTAAATTCAAATGAAAAAAATACAAGGTTCTTATGCAATGAGTTATAAATCATACAGGTACGCTACAACTAGTTTTGCTAGATCCGTTTTTCCAAATACCGGGACTTAAACGAAAATGTAATCGACGACTTTAATCCAAATAAGACCCCCTAAAGAAAATATTTGACGAATGAAAACATTACTTTTAAAATACGTTGCCAATATACCTTAAGGCTACTTGTCCACACACGTTTTTTTCGGCGGGAAAATCTACGGTTAATTCGCCGTGTGTAGCCACGGTTGTCAATGTTGTATGGATCACTAGGGGAGCTTGTTGACACACACGGGGGCGCTGTGGCACGGCGCCGCCGCCATATTCAGATTATAGATTTTCACGGCGAAAAAACGTGTGCGAACAAGAGGCCTTAAGCTTTACCTAGGCGAAATAGTGGGATTTAAGGCGTCCCGCTTAGGGTACTGGCGGGAGGCGTCTTGAAAGGGCTGAAAAACGGGAAATCCCGTCAAAAGCGGGACGACTGGCAAAACCGGCCACTATACATATTTTGTTATTAAAACAAAATGAGAAATGTAGAATGAAAATCAAGTCAAAAAGTACCTACGTAAGAGCATCGCGTCGTAGGTGGCAGCAAAGCCTATCTACAGATAGTATCTGCAATCTATTGTAGATTGTTAACTTCTACGCGCACCGAAAAACATTTTCCGAAAATTCCGAAAAACTTGCAGCGAGAAGTTTTCCGGACATTCCATTTTTATTCCAACGTGTACTTATAAAACAATTTAAAAAATGCAGATAAATCCTTTACCTGTCCCACTAACTAGGTGCGGTTGGTTCGTTAGGCTCCTTCTTCAAATTAACCACAATGCAGGCTGCCAATTAAAAGTGGCCGACCGCGGTGTGGTCAATTATCAATACAATACAACTACAATACGAATTGCACTTCACAGCACTTTTGTACTACTGACCCACTATAGCTATATTTTTCTAATTTGAAAGCTGTTTCGGATTTTGATAATTGATAAAATTAAGCCTCAGATCATAAGAATGTAACTGTCAAGCATTATTTTATCCAATAAGACTTTATGGTGCGGTCTAAGTTGATGAACAATAAGCGTTAATTATATCGATAAAAATAATTGCTATTATAACTTTAATGATTTAAACCTAATTCTGTGTCTACCTAATTCTGTTACAATTTAAACTACCGATAATTGTTCTTGTTATTATTGTATGTCTAAAAGGCGGGACATAGCTGATCAAAATTTATTATAAGAACATCTGTATTCTGTACCTACCTATGATCCAAAATGAAGATTATGAATAGGTATATAAAGGAGTAATTTAGTAGTGAAATAAGTAAAGGTAAAGAACTAAAAAAATTGAAACGCTGAACGTTTCCATTGCTTCACCCTTCATATAAACGTTCGCGCTCTCTACGTGAATTGCAAAAGCCAAAATATTCCAACACACACATTCACATATGGACAGAATTCCAGCGTCCCTAGTTTTCAACGGCTAAAATTAATATGAAAGTTTCGCCTTTACGGGACGACAGAAGTGTGGATGAACACACTTGTAAATTATCACGTCATTTAAGCGAGACTCGGCGGTGCAATTTCATGGTCGAGCGAACTACGCTCCGTCCCAACGGCGAGGCTCGCAGACCGGTTACTTCCGACATTAAACGACCCCTGAATGTAATCATGCAGAAAGTTACCAAAATTCTTTTAGGGATTTGAGAACATAATAGACAAATATGATTGACATGTGTGTATTGTATCTACAGGGTTTAAATGAATTAGTGTAATTACTTAAAATCACATGATCTACTACCGTAGATTGACAACGCACGAGATTTAACAAGATTAAAAATAGCATTTTTCTTCTGGCGGTTATTTTATGTGATCGCATATAAGCCAATAAACAAGGACCAATTAAAATAAAAATGCAAAATAATAATTTGTGAGGGAACATTTGATGCCACGCATAAATAAATAAAAGCATGGCGACATAGTTGGCGAGCACGACTAGCGCGATATCGCTCTTTGCAGTTAGTTAACTCGGGGCTCTAAAATTACTCAGAAATAGAAAGCAAAGATAATTATTTTTATTTCATTTTCAAAAAATCTTATTTTGTGTTAATCTGTATCACAAGTAGATCACGCAGTTTGAAGGAATTACACGAACTCGTTTACACTTTATAAACAAGGTTAGTCGGAAAGGGGGTACTAATCCGAAAGGGTGTTAAAGTACCCATGATAATGAATAACTTTTGTTCTACAACTTTTTCCAAAAGTCAATAGTTTAAAAGAAATAGTTGATCAAAGATAAAAAAAAGCACTTCAATCTTCCTTTCCCCAGTTATGATCAGCTGTGTTTACATTTTAGGTCATATTTGGGGTCATGAATTAGAAGCACCATTTTCTGAATTTGTAACTAAAGCAATGATGAAGAGTTTTTGAAAAACCCAAAATAAAAATCATTTTACATGGAAATAAAAATTACCAAATTTCGAAATTTTTAACACCTGCTTTAAGATAGTAATATTATAAGTGGCCTGCGGATCAGTACCCCCTTTCGACTAACCTTGACTTTGTATAGGACCGTAAATATTTGGTTCGCGACAAAAATAAGCCACCTAGCTTTCACACCCCTGGGAAGAGAAAAGGCAAATAAGAGTCGTCCTCTCATCTGCTTATAGTATAGAGCCTCCACGAGTGACGATACTTAAGTACGTCCGGCGCACCCTGTGCAGTCAGCCTCGCTACCAACCTTGCTGACTGGCTAATCTTTTCACCACAGCATGAGCTACTTTCGTATAGCTCGTGCTGACACGAGAGAAGAAGAAGAAGATCTGCTAATAGTAAAAATTACGATCACTAATCCTTTAGCCAATCGTGGTGATTATGGCAATTTCTCCTTTAACTGTTCATTGTAGCAGTCACTTTGTCAGTGGACGTTTGCGGTCTATGATGAATACGGATTTAATATGAAAAAATAAAATTTCTTTTAAAAATAAAAGAAAAACCGACTCCAAAAAAACTAAAAAAGGTAAAATAATTACCATATTATAAAATTATCAGTTTCAGAAGTCGGTGCTAATTGACGCCGAACCAAATTGAAGGCACCGACTTCTGAAACTGTTAATTTTATAATATGGTAATTATTTTAGTTTTTTTGAAGTCAAATTTTCTTTTACTTTAACAGTAATTTTATTTTTCTATTTTAAATGGCAAAAACAATACACAAACATGCAATTACAGCAATCGCGGGTAATTTGCTGTTATCCATTGAAGAGTTCCATTGTCAATCTCCGAGGGTCTTCATCAGATCTTCACCAAGTTTAAATGGGACCACGGGAGAAAACCTACTCTTTCAAACAAAAAATCGCTTGAAGGGTGTCTATAAAATTTGAAGAGTTCCCTCGATTTCTCCAGGATCCCATCATCAGATCCTGACCTAATGACCATCGGACCACGTGGGAAGTATACCCTTTCAAACAAAAGAATAATTTACCAAATCGGTCCAGGCGTCTTTGAGTAATCGGAGAACATAGGTACATAAAAAAAGATTTTGACGAATTGAGAACTTCCTCCTTTTTTTGAAGTAGCTTAATAATAAAAAGGCTTAAGTTCTATACGAACATAAAAGACGAACAAAAATTTCTGTTTTTAATCCAATATTGGAAGTTGGATACCAAACCTAGCGGCAACGGATTATGTAATCAGGTAATGGATATCGTCAGGTTCGTATCAAATCAATCAAAGTAAAGGGTAACACTACGCTGGAATATTTTTTATCGGGCAATCAATAGCCACATCGCAATAAAATCTCTTTGATCGAATAAGTCGTAAACATTAGGTAGAATAACTAATGGAAATTGAACACTTTCAATCAGTGCTGATCAAGGAGGATCTTCTTTTATCGTGTCGGCACGACAAACAAGAATAGCTCATGCCGTGGTGAAAAGATTAGCGAGTCAGCAAGAATCGTAACGAGGCTGACTGCCCAGGGTGCGCCGGACATAGTGAAGTATCGTCACTCGTGGAGGCTCTTTTCTTGCACCCCATGCATAATAACGTCACATATAATGATGAATATTTCGTTCCACATTCGTAATCACAACTGCACGTGGAGTTGCAAACTATGCAACTGTCAAATGCAGCTTGAAGACAGTTAATATTCAATCCGTACAACTGCGTGACAACTGCCGACTAGATGTGCAGTTATGATATTGAATATGAAACGAAATATGATTCACCAAATGTGACGTTATTAGCCCGGACCCTTCTAAAAACCGCTATAATGAACGGTATATCTGCCTAGCCTTTTCCCAACTATGTTGGGGTCAGCTTCCAATATAACCAGATCCGGCTGAATACCAGTATTTTAGACATAGTGACTGCCATCAGACCTCCGCAACCCCGTTAGGTACTGGGCAATGCCGATATCCTAAGGTTAGACCAGTTGTCAGATTTTCGGGGTTCTGACTACTCGTAACGACTGTCAATGGTATTCGTATAACACCCGGACCGACAACTTAACGTGCTCTCCGAAGCACGGAGGGGTACCGATGTGTAAGAACGTCATCCACGGATTGACTGCGGCAAGAGCAACTTAATCTCGCAAATCAGATGACCCGCGCGGATGTATAGCCGCGAGCCCCTACGCTACAATGAACGGTTTTGGGGAATATTATGTTATAACCAAAATCAACACGCTTGGCAGCTAGCTTTATTGTCACAGTATGATGCCAGCAGACAGAGGAATGGTGCCCATCCTCTTGATGATATCCTTTAGCTGCGGAAGAAACTAAAAGAGTTTCTAACAAGTAAATGTTATTATAATATTAAAGATTATTTAGAGGATAAGTTTTGACATTGTGTATTTTGTTTTGCTATTGTTTGTGTTTAAAATGATATTGTATGCTTGTATGCTACTGTTTTTGTTTGGAATTTGAAATTCTATCTCCTATTTACCTAATATTTTGCATGCCTAACGGCCGAATATGTTCTGGAACTGAAACCATGTAAACCTTTACACCTTTATTATGTAACCATATTCGTGAAATAAATTATTTGATTTGAAGAACATGGATAGAGTAGATCTTCTGGATAGAGGAGATCTTCTTCTCTCGTGTCAGCACGAGCTATACGAAAATAGCTCAAGCTAAAATGATCATGAAAATGCTCATGGTGAAAAGATTAGCCAGTCAGCAAGGTTGGTAGCGGGGCTGACTGGCCAGGGTGCGCCGGACGTACTTAAGTATCGTCACTCGTGGAGGCTCTTTTCATGCACCCCATAGAGGAGATAAAATACAGATACTTAATATGTTACGCTAAAATCG
This sequence comes from Amphipyra tragopoginis, assembly GCA_905220435.1. NCBI lineage: Eukaryota > Metazoa > Arthropoda > Insecta > Lepidoptera > Noctuidae > Amphipyra > Amphipyra tragopoginis. Next base: position 10,182,127 of record HG991997.1, on the reverse strand, counting down.
TTTGTTTAGAAAACCACATACATAACATCAGCAGCCCATTACTGTCCCACTGCTGGGCACGGGCCTCTTCTCAGAATGAGAAGGGTTAAGGCCTTAGTCTACCACGCTGGCCTGGTGCGGGTTGGCGGAGTACACACGCCATCAAGAACTTTATGGAGCCCTCTCAGGTGTGCAGGTTCTCTCACAATGTTTTCCTTCACCGTTAACGCGAGTGATAAACAAATTCTGATCCGCACATGAATTCAAAAAGTCAGAGGTGCGGCCCGGATTCGATCTCAGATTCTCCAGCATGAAAGGCAACCGTTCAACCTGTAAGCTATCACTGCTAAATTGATTATCACTTGCGTTAGAAAACTAGGTAAGTAAAAATTCAATGAATACCTACACTTTAATTTTCCGGTAAGTATGGGCAAAGATCCAAGAGCTATCAACGTTATTGCGTAATTATGTTAGTTAAGTGGTAAGCTAGCTATTTATTAAGAAATAACACGGATTAGGAGCGGAATAGGGCTTTATAAGTTTCGCAATCACATGCACAACATAATTCCTTTCAATTCTTTCGGATACAAACATGTATTTTTCCTCATTTTATCTGCGGGTCTGCGGTTTAATGATTATTTACTTGTTATTAGCAGGAAATCAGATAACCGTCTGACCATAACTGGATATACCTAAATACAAAAAAAAACTAGTAGATCTAGATACTATTACTACGTATTTTTAACGCTACAACGCCAACATCATAATTGTTAATGTATGTAAAATCAACAGCCAAAACAATAATAAAAGCAAAACGATCAAAGAAGAACAAACTTTATCCAAGCTATTTAATACGGCCAGTGTTGTTTCGTACATTTGCTAAGTTTGTAAGGAAGCTCTTTAATCAGGACTGAAATTAGCCAGCAACTCCGAACTGTAAAATCCGTTGCTGCAATAAAGTCCGACCACGGCCGAGACTACAAAACTGGTTTTGTTTCACGAAAATGCCTGATCTCGGTACCACCGTTCCTCCCCCTATTGTACCCCATTGCTTTGTCTATGAAAAAGTTCTGTTTTTCACCGCAAAGATAAAAAAAGTATGGCCATTTATAGGCTACTTCGCATTTCGCTGAATGCCTGCAGCTGCCAGCATAAAATTTGTAAATCAAATTAGGTAAACGCAATCATCTGTACATACATTACGGCTTTTTTGCGAGCACTGTGCAGCATTTTAATTTTACCTGTATATAAAATTTATTCTGTTCTGTTTCTGTTGCACTTGCGGATGAAAAATTCATTAATGGAATACGTGAATAAAAAATTAGTAGCCCGGCAAAAGTTTTGTGGATTTCTCGCCGTTTTACTACTTACAGCATGGTAATTTTTATAATTATGTGTTAATTGGAGTACCTAAACCTATCCTGTGTCAGAGTTTACGTTTGTCTTGCACGATGCATTTAATGGGTCCTCTTGGGTAGAGAGCTCTGCATCGTGATGTCAATAAAGGAATCAATATTGCTACCGTTATCAGTCAGCCTGACTTTGACAATTTACAGTACCGTGGAATGGGGTTTCATTGATCAATTTCGAAATTCAAATGGCCATATTTTCTAAAATATAAACGAAAAAAAAACGAAAAAAAAATCAGAATATCGGTTTTTACTGTACAATCGATACAATGAATTAGATTTATTTTTTAATGACTAATATGTCGAAGAAAAATATAAATGTGAGTGATCAATGTTAAACCGCAAGTGGGGTTACTTTGATACCCCCTATTTTTTTCACGGAAACTAAAAGTAACCCTTTTAAGCGACACTTTTTCTAAAGAACGAAAAAAATCGGTCAAGTGCAAAAAAAGTTATTACATTTTTAAGAGTTTGGGGGTGACATTGATCAAGGCAATAAAAATAACTTTTCAAAAAAAAACAATTTTACTATCAATTCTTTATTATACTCCATGGATGGTACTTATTGAAAACCATAAGATCTTCTGCAACAGCTGTTACAGCTCGCTCCAACACCTCATCATTAAAATTTCGATAGGCGCGAGCGTCTGGACGCTTTGTATGGGTACTTGGCAGAGCGCTGAAAGTAAAAAAAAGTATATAAAGCAGTCATCATTGAAAACATATTGATAGTTTATGTTAAAAATGGCAGAAACAGCAAAATTGCTAGGTTTGGGTGAGATTGAACAATGATCAAAGAAACCCCATGCCTATGATCAATGACACCCCGCAAAAAAGAAAAACCGTCAGTGAACGAAATTTTTGAGGTTAGAATACAAAGCATGACGTCTTTCTCAAGCTAAGTAAACACTTATAAACATAAACTAACATTTTTTCTAGCACCTTTCATATCCAATCCGGTACCCGTAAAGTTATTTAAGCCTTTGAAATAGTTGAAATGCAATACTCACAGTTTTTTATGAAAATCTCCAATATCGATCCGTTTGTACGTGCAGCGCTTGGGCATTGACAAACAGTGACATTCAGTGATGCACACCCAAGAATTAAAATCGTACGCTTGCGTTTAGAAAAGGAGAAATTTCGGTTTTAAAAAAATATTAAGTTTTTATCAAAGTCACCCCGTGAATCAAAGTAACCCCATTCCACGGTACCGTAGAACGGGGTTACTTTGATCAATTTTTTGAGCTTCACGTGTTTGCATCTTATTTATTTTCGCTTTTAGCTGCTACATCAAAAATATTGCTTATAGACTGAATTAACTGAGATATATAAAATCACATAGGCTTGATGAAAAAAAACTACAGAGCATAATTTTCGATAAAAAAGGAGAAAGAGTCGGAACATAGGCTTTTACTTTGATAATGCCTGTTTTGTCATTCAGTGCCAAAATAGCCCCAATTAGGACTCGAATTTTGTACATAATCAGGGGTATGATTTAGTATTTTTTATCTTCGCCATCTAACTTCGCAAACACCTGTATACCGTATGGTAAAATAGGAAAACTGACAATGTTGCTTACACAGTTAAGTTAAAATGCATAAGTTCTATTTTTACAGAGATATAAATGACCAAATGCAATATTTTTAGTAACTATCAATGTCGCCCCTTGATATCAAAGTAACCCCAATAGCATGGTACCGTACTTATGTACCTTTCCATCAGGTTAGGGAATAGAATATCGTCGGATGATTTTTTTTACTTTACTAGCGCGAAATAAGTAAATATTACAAAATCTCGCGAGACCCAAAAATATTTGGAAACAGAAGATAAAATGAGGGCTCAATATTTTGTATTGGTTTACCCTTCGGTACAGGTATTCTACCTTAATTTTACACAATCAATGTCATTATCTGTCCCGTCGCATTTACCAGAATTTCCCTTCAAGGGTGTTCGAGACGGACGTCCCCGGAGAGAAATGGGGTTAACATCGTTGAACGTAATTTCTGAAGAGGGTCATCAGGAAGATATAATGCCATTTCTGTACCCTTGATGTCTTTTTAAGTGCGGACCCACTTAACCCTAACGCGGGGCGGGGTTTGCTGCTATTCGCTGTCAACTCGGAAAAACTAATGGAATTCACGAAGCTTTTAATATTTTCAATTGTAGGTATTATTTCCACTGACACCGTGGTTCTTGGCTCTTAAGTGCTAATGGAAACAATTGTCTCTTTTATTTTAATTGTATTAAGAAGACATTTTTTGTTTAAAGTTTTCAAATTGTTTGACGATCGACATAGAAACCCTCTAGGGAAATCATTTAAATATGACTTAAATAACTAAGCCATATAGTCGTTTTTGAGAAAACCAAATACCTATGGCAAAATAAAGTTATAAAAGCTTTCTATACAAATAAAAAGAAAAGTCCTGACTGACCGATTGACTGACTCATCAACGCCCCGCCCAAACCCTTGGACCTAGAAAGCTGAAATTTTGCACAGAGGTTCCATTTATATTATAGACAAAGAATAAGGAAGGATTTTTCGAAATTGAACTCCTAAGGGAGTTAAATGGGGGATGAAAGTTTGTATGGAAAATCGTCATTTAACGGGTTTAAAATTTCACGCAAGCGAAGCTGCGGGCAAAAGCTAGTTTAAGTATAACCGGTTGACTGAGACACGAATGCTATACCGTAACACAAATATACACTTACACAATGTGCATACTGGTAAGAAAGATAATGACTGGTGAATTAAAATCTGACATAAAACTTGTTAACAATCATTTTATCAAGGCTTAAGAAATAATAATATAATTAAAGAAATAATGATTTCGTTACACATCGAGACCCTCTGTGTTTCGGAGAGAGAGCACGTTAAGCCGTCGGTCCCGGGTATCATACGAGTAACTAATCACAGTCGCTAAGGATACTCAGAAACCCGAAGGTCTGATAACGTGCCTAACCTTAGGATATCGACATTGCCCAGTAACTGGGTTGCGGAGGCCTGATGGCAGTCACTCCATGTAAAATTCTGGTATTCAGTCGCATTTGGTTAGACTGGAAGCTGACCCCAACATAGTTGGGAAAAGGCTAGGCAGAACAACATCATACCGGTGTGCTGTAAAGCTACAACGAACGGTTAGAGAGGAAAGTGCCGTAATCACAAAGCTAGGCAAACGGATTACTGATCACAGTTTGTTAGTATTAGCACAGTCTACCGATTTTCTTCGACAAAAACTACACGGAACAGATACAGTTTTCTGCATATTATGCTACTTAGGTACTTGTAGTTCCGGGCTTATACACTGAGCTACCCTAAAACGAAGTCAATCAAATCCCCTATAAAAATAAATAAATAGATAAAACTACTCGTTACGTTAACTAAACTCATAAGTGGCGAGAGGGATCAGGTTGAAGAGTATCGTGATTTGCAACAGTGATATCTAACGTCATGTACATGAATCTGTTTTTCCAGTGTGTAGTAGACAAGTAGACGACAGTCTCTCCATCTGCGTTACAGTCCTTCGTTTCCACTGAAAAATAAAATGAACAAATTATGAAAAGGTATTTTTAAAAGTAAAGGAATTGAACCCTGTCTCTCATATTTGGTAGTCTTGATCACGACTACGGCTCATGCATGAGACTACAAATATCGATTTTTAGGTAGGTTAATATATTTATTGATATTTTGTACTTCTTCAATTATGTATCTTTCTTTATAAAGGAAGTATCAGATGATAAAGATATATGTTCTGTATAATAAGAGGTATATTGGTCTGGTTGGTAGACGACAAACGCGTGGTTTCCGGTATAGGCGGCTTGATTGGCGCAGTGGCTGAGCGATTGGCTTTTCTGGCTACGGGTTGCAGATTTGATTCCATGAATAAGTACAGATAATTTTCCCGAGTCTGGGTGAATACCTACTTAAGAAATGATGGGAGAAAGTTATTATTAGAAAGAAAAGAGTTCTTATAAGTTATGTCAGAGCCTTCTCGCACAATGTCGAAAAAGATGTTATTACATTAGGTGGCCCCAGCCCGAGTACAATAACAGTGTCCTCCTATGTGATAGAAATAACGTGTTACTCAAGCAATAGGTATTCACGTGCACAACCGCTTATAATAGCAGTTAGAAGAACCATGCTCAGTGGTGAACGTTTACCATGATTTTTTTTAAAGATAAAGATAAAGATAAAATTTATTTCAAAAAATACACATGAACAATATTTATTACCATTGGCCCCAAACTAGGCAAGCCTGTATCTTGGGTACCAATAAATGGATTTACCAGTAAGTAAAATTAACAAACAAACATTAGCTTCAAAAACAAAAATATTAAATTATTAAAACATGTAGTGGGTACAGGTACACTGTGTCCCACTGTAAAATAAAATAAAATATGTAACGCAAAGAGTATTAAAGAGTATTATTTTTAACAAACAGAATCAAAATCAGTATAAAATAAAAGTATTGTGTATCCGTGTGCTGGTGTGTGTGTTCGTGAGTGCGTGTGCAGGTGCGTGACTGTTAGAGCGTTTGCGTGTGCGTAAGTGAGTGTGTACGTGTGTGTATGCGTGTGTGTGTGCGTGTGTGAATGTTTGCGCGTGTATTTTGCGTGCATGAGTGCATGTGACTGCGTGAGTTCATGTGTGTAGTTATGTGCCATATCTATTTAATAATATTTAAAATGTCTTCTGTCTCCTCATAAGATAAACTAAGTAACCAGGCTATTAATTTTTTCCTGATTTGATAACGGGAGCAGTTGCTGACGTTACAGTGTTTGGTAACAGCATTGTACACATATGGATGGAGAAAATGAGGGAGTCTTTGTGCAAAAGTTGACATGACCGCGGGAATTGGAACTCTAAATTTGCGTTTCCTTCGTAGATCATCTAAATCATTCCGTTTTGAGATACTTATGTGAGTCTTATTTGTAGCGTTTAATATGTATAGTTTTCTTACACTCAGCAGCGAGGCTTCTGCGTAGAGTGTTTTTGTTGGAAAGCGGTATGGTTTGCGCAACATAGTTTTTAGAACGGCGCGTTGTGCTCTTTCGAGGTCCAGTAAATAGGTTTTTGCAGCTCCTCCCCAAATGGTGATACAATATTGTATTAACGACTGGCACAAGGCTGCATAAACAAGTCTCTTCACATCAAAAGAAGCACTATCGCGTATCATTTTCATAATGTAAATTTGTTTTCGGACACGCTTTACTAATTCCCTAATTTGCGGTTTGAAAGATAGATGTTGATCTATAATTACTCCTAGGTATCTTATTTCATCTACTTTATTTTTAATGTAAACATTTTTTTAATGTAAACAATGCAAACTAAATTAATTACAAAAAACAATTTTCATAAAAAACTCCTACTCTACTAGTAGGATACCCGTAAAAACGAATAGTAACTTTTAGTACATCCTTATTTGGCGGAAACAGCTGTGTTGCCATAGTTAAAGCACGCGTCGAATTTGATTTTGACAGTTCGCAGCGTCCTAACAGCTGTTTTACCAATTGCCTCGAAAAAGTACGATTTTAAAATCGGTTGAGCTGTTTGCACGTGTCTGAAAGTTAATTTGAAAAACTATTGTTTATGTTTGATAAGTGTTAAGAATGGAAGAAGAAGTCGGCATTAAAGGTAAATTTTAAAACTTTACAACCAATAATTTCGGCGTGGAAGCATGGTATGCTGGGTATTGTGATAAGGAGATCACGCTACCGGCAAATCTAAAGCATTCTAGAAGATTTATGTTATGTAGAAATAGTTTTCTTAATTCTTATTGTATTTCTTGTAAATCTTAGTGAGTACGTAAGTGCCCACATGTGATAATAGCATTTTTTTCCTGTCACGAAGTTAGCGACGCACTTCTCGATTGCGACGCTATTGCTCAATATTATCCGGTGCGTCTCAGTTTCCAAGACGCTGTTTAACTTCTGATTTAAAACACAGTCTGGTTGGCTTGTAAAAATCGATTGTCGCATAGCAATAGACACGCAACGCGCATGTTAAAATGCAATAGAGAGTACCTAATTGAAGATGAAGCTGTTATAAATCTTTACAACAGCAACAAGTTTTTAAATTCCTACTGTTTGCATTGTATAATCATCAGCTTTAACATCTAAATGTATCAACCAATATTACTGTAAAGAAAGAAAAGTTAATTGTAGGTATATTCAAGTTATTAGTCTCAATTTTGATAAAAGAGTATGTTATACATATTTGTTATCTATCTTGTTCTATTTGGCATATCATTATAATTAAGCATTTCTTAATTATTGATACAGAGTATTACTCAAAAGATCAGCTTCTAATTATTATAGTAACATACCTATGAAATTACTCTTAATTCTGTAAGTTATTCTTTAAAAGATTATAACAATGTCTTCACAGTAACACGGCTAAGGCGGAGGCTGTCTGTAGAGTCTGATGATGTTAAGTCACCTTCAACACCTACTAAGAAGAGAGGTGGAAGACTAGCAGCTAAGCCACTGTTGGAACTTATTGATGAAAATGGTAAGAATCACATACAACTTGTTGGCTAGCAAGTTTGCATATAAATTAAGCATATTAATTTATTCATCTCTGTTTACTAATACAGTTAGAGGTTTTTATACTTTTATGTATATATATAAATGTATTGGCATTAGGTCTACCATGTAGATGCCTAATAGGCCATTCTCTACCAGTCAACTTTTAATTTGATGAGAGCATCAAATTCAGTAAACTAAAGTTTCTGATATATTTATTTTACACAAAGAGAATAAGCTTAAAGTATTGGGTATTATGAAATAATAATTATAAATATGGGTTGACAAGTAAAAAAAGAAATGCCCATGTATGCTGTGTGTGTCTATTTATAAAACAATGCACAAAAAAATTAAGTTACCCACACATGGTAGGATTATCAGTTCAGTAAAAACAGTATTAAGGACAGATTAGTCTTGACTTAAGGATGTGAATTATAAAATAATAGAAGCCTATAAACAATAGGTTTTGTTTGTGTTGAGTACTAGAGTTTAAACATTTGATTTATAATTACACAATCACATATATTTTGCTAGCAAAGCCCACCCAGCCTTGATGAGCTGGGAAGTGCAATAATAACAGTAAATGATTGATTTATTTATTTTTGATTCTTGTACATCTGACAAGATTAGCCTGATGAGGATGCTGATTATAATTATTTTCAGTTTAATATATTATTGGAAACATTTCTGCATTATATGTTGCGTAATATAAATAATGTGTTCACAAACAGCATTGCTTTTAATATCTCCACTTAATTAAAAAATTACATTCCCATGATTAATCAAAGTATTTTTTTTTTATTCCTTACCGAATTATTAAAAAAAACTTGGCACTAGAAAACTAAGACTTTACTTATAAGACTTTACTTTTTATTTTGTAAAGCAAAACCGAAAAAGTTATTTTGTAATGTAAAACAAAAAAAGTGTTAAAAAAATCACCCTATTCCTATAACAACACTAGCTTACACCATTACAGCACCAGAAGCTGTCCCTAAAAGAACAAGAAAGTCAACAGTTAAGGATATAACAGAGCCCATTGAAGAGAAAGTAGTCACACCTTCAAGACGCAGTACCAGAATCAGGTCGAATACAAGTATTGTATCTGAGACAACAGGGGATGTGGCTGAAGACAAGGGTACACCAGCAAGACGCAGCACCAGGATTAAGTCCAATACAAGCATTGTAGCAGATACTGTGCAGAGTGTAAACTCACCTAGAGCAAAGAGGGCTGCTAGGAGAACATCTCAAGTTGGTAAGAAATGTTCTAAATACAGTGTGTCCCTGGATAATGTGCACAGACAAAAATAGGTGAAACTAGTTCAAAACTTATCAGCAAAAAAATGGAAAAAAAGTACTGAAAAACATGTATAATTAATATCGCTTTTTTAGTAGGTATAAAAAACTAGCTGACCCGGCGAACTTCGTACCGCCGTTTTAGTTTATTCGTCTCGTTTTTTTTTTAATTTTCTTTTGTACATACCTTTTGCTGACAATAACAAACACGAAAAAATGATTATCCAATTTGGTGCAGTCGTTCGGAAGCTATGCGCGTACATACATTTCGTCGATTCATTTTTATTCATACATATAGATATAACTTTAACGATGACTAAGAATTAATGCTGCATAGCAAATAAAAAGCAATCCTTAAAATACAGTCTCTAAATAATCTTTGGAAAAGCCTAGAATAATGACTATGATGAGTGAAGGGCGGGTGTTTTCGGGGACTGTCTTTTGTAACATTGACTTTCAAAAAGAACTCGAGTAAATAGTCTATTTTGAATAAATGAGTTTTTAATTTTGATGAGTTATTCTAATATTCCTATGGCCTTGATAATTTTATTGGTTGTAATTCTAACATGACTATGTTTAGTTTGTAATGTGATGAATTTTACTATAGTAATAATTTTTATTGATCAAGTAACAGAGAAAAATATGTTAGTGAAACTTAAGAACTATGTTAGTATGTTTACAATGGCTATCTAACAATAAACAAACAATGCATTGTTACAAAATGAAGTTGGTTGATCATTAATTAATTACATCATTATTTTCATTAGTTAATTTTAATAAACTTGGACTAATAAAGTCAGTATTTTTGGTTTACTATGTAGCAAACTTATAATGATACAAGGATGGTTTTTAAATTGTTCCTATGTTATTCTGTGAGCTATGTTCAGCAGTGAATGTATATGAGCTCATATAGTGAATTCTGCTTTTGTTTTTTTTTCAGTGAAACAAAGAAATCATTTTGTTTTTTTTTTTTGCCTTTCCCTTAATCCTCAGAAATACCGTTATAGTTGCTTGCTAAGAATTGATCTTCTAGTTGTTGTTATAAAAAGTAAAAGATTATTTGTCGCGGTCCATTCAAAGGTCCATTACAGCATTTGCAGTGATATTGATGGACAGAATGACATGAATTCTTAAAATGAAGTACTAATTTTGTTGTGTAAAAAATATTGCAATGTTTATGTTATATTTACAGGCAGTGATACTGAAACTCCAGTCACTCCAGCTAGACTGACAAGAAGAACTAGGAAAGACTCTACTTCTAGTATTGACAAGCAAGGTGAATATTTTTATAATGATTTTATATTGTAACAAAACCAAAGCTTCAAATAATGGTCTGCTTGACAGACAAATGTATATGTAGTTTTTAGAGTATGGATAAAAAAGCGAAAAACGGTAGTAGCCTAAATCTGTTCACCACCAAGTAATTCTTCTTCTTCTCTCTTGTCAGCATGAGCTATACTAGAATAGCTCATGCAGTGGTGAAAAGATTATCCAGTCAGCAAGGTTGGTAGCAGGGCTGACTGCCCAGGGTGCGTCAAACGTACTTTACTCTGTACATTTCGTCACTCTGGGAGCCTCTTTAAATAAAAACAGTATGTAACATTACATGCTTGCTCATCATATTTTTAATTTTTCTCTAGATTATTCAACAGCCACCTTGATACAATGCTATAGTTATTATCATAACCTATTATGATTTTTTTCTACAATTTCAGATGAACCCAATGTTGCTAAAATAGGTGACCAAATTAAAGAAGCAATTGTTGAAGAATCTGATAATAATATTAAAGAAACCAAAAGTACTGAAAGTCCTATAAGAGACTCGCCTTCACTCAGGAAAAGTCCTAGATTGGTTGTAAAACCTAATAGGAAGAGCTCTTCACTAGATAATGATAACAAAGAAACCAAACCCGGAAGTGACAAAGAAGCAGATGAAGCAACGCCAACGACTGATGCGAATAAATCTGTGTCAGAAACAATAACCGAACAGACAAATGAAGAAGTAAACCAAAAGACACCAGATAAAAACAATTTATCAGTGGGCAGTTCGAATCTAATAAAAGAATTAGATGAAGCACCTAAAAAAGGCAAAAGCAACATGAATAAAAGCACCACAGCTATTGAAGAACTGCAGCCCAAGAGTAAAAGGAATAGAACAAAGTCATGGACTACAATCTCCATTGAACCTCCTCAGGAGAACAGTTTCTGTAGTGATAGTGAAGTCTCTAAGAAGAAAAAGAAAAACAATTCTCTCAATTTATCCAATCTAGCTGGTTCTGGTGATGGTTTGAGCGTAAGAAATAAAAATAAAGAAGAAAACAAAGAACAGGAAAATATTAATGTTTCGTTGAATTCATCATCTTTGTCTGACAAGAAAAAGAAGAAGCGCAGTGAAAGGTCCATGGTAGTAGATACTGAAACATCTGTGCATGAAGTTTCGGTATTAAATACATCTGTGAGCTTAAATAAATCAGCAGAGAAAATATCTAGAGCTAAAGATGTCTCCAAAAATGTCAATGAGGAAGTAGTTAGTTTAAATTCAGCAAAAAAATATGACTCCAGTGAAACTGAAAAATTATTCGAGCAAGCACCAAGTGGAGTTATCCAATCTTTAGTGTTTATTGATGATTCAGACTCCAATCAAGGTAGCATTGGTAAGGGCAATACAGATAAAGACTTTGACAGTGGAGATCAATGTGTCCCAGTTGTAGACCATCATTTAGGTCAAGATGAAACATCTAAAGAATCAAAAAATAATCTGAGTTATGAACCAATGGATATTGATGAAACCATGCCAGAAAATGTATCACTGTCAACTTTCGAGAACCAAGAAGACCAAGAACCAGAATTAGAAAAACGGAAATCTACATTAAACATACCTCAGGTTAAAAATGATAGTATCAATAAGTCTAAAAGAAAGTCTGCATTATCAAATATTGTTCCAGATGACAGCATGGATGAAGGATCTAATAAATCTCAAAGAAAATCTTCAATAGCCGAGATGATCGACAATGATGTCGTTGACAAACATTCGAACATATCTAAAAGAAAGTCGTCTATATCTAATGTGGTTCCAGAAGATACTACAGACGGTATCTTTCATTTGTCAAACCAAAAATCTTTAATAGTTGACATAGATAATGAAAATAGTTTTCATAAAAAATCTAATAAATCTAAAAGAAAGTCTTCTATATCGAACGTTGTAACTGAAAATAATATAGACGAAGATTCTAATAATTCAAAAAGAAAGTCTTCTATCGCAGATATGGATAATGATGAAAGTATGAATAAAGGATCTAATAAATCAAAGAGAAAGTCTTCAATATCTAACATGGTTCCCGATGATACAAATAAAGATAATAATAAATCTTTAAGAAAATCTTCAATAACGGACCTGGTTAATGAAGAAAATATGGACACAAGTTTAAATAAATCTAAAAGAAAATCTTCGGTATCAGCTATGTTCGCTGAAATCAGTATGGATAAAAGAAAATCGATTTCGAATATAGAAAATGATGATAGTATGGATAAAAGTTCTAATAAGTCTAAAAGCAAATCTTCAATATTACCGGCGGAGCCACAGACGCTTAACAAGACTGATAACGCAAATAAAAGCACTCTAGTATTGTCTCAAATAAAAGATGTATCAGAAAATGAAATAAACGTAGAATCGAATGTGCCAAAGGATAGTGATGAATCTGGTGAACAATTGTCAAAATCAGTTAATGTGCCAAACGTTAATAAAGAAAAGGAATCTGACAAGAAGAATAATTCGCTAACTTATTTAACAAGTACACCACTTCAACAGAAATCCATTAAAAAATTAGGTATGCAGATTAACAGTTCAATAATCACCCCTAACAGTGCAAGTAAAATGGAAAAAAAGAATACTCTCAATAAATCTAAGAAAGAAACCTCAATTTTGTCGCAAGAACTTTATTCTGATTCCTCAGAAGATTCCGAAGAAGAAGAAGATTCCGAGGAAGAAGAAGATTCTGAAGAAGAATCAGGTAAAAGCAAACTGATTGATGATGAGGCTGAAGAAGCCGGTGATGACTACGAATCAGGAGACAGCAGGGATGAGGATGAAAAAGAGTATGAAGAACAACATGAAATAATAGGAAAGGGCGAAACACTAGATTCAGAAGACGAGAACGAATATTCTGATGACTCAGATTACGAAAAAGATTCGTTTATTGTGAGTTCCGATGAGGAAGACAATGATTTGCTAAGTGGCTCTGGCGATGACCTTTCCATGAGCGCTGATGAACTCACAATGAGCGCAAAATCTAAAAAGAAATACAACGAACGTAAAATAAAGGAACAGAAGAAAGCTTCGAAAGAAATGTACGAAGCAAGACATAAATTAAACGAGTCTGATAAAAGTGCCAAATCCAATAAAACAAAGAAAAGTCCAAAGAAAAATAATCGCCAGCGTTTTGAGTCGTCGTCATCGGAGTCTGATGAAGAAGTCACGGCACAACCCAAGAAGAATAATCGTCAAAGGATTGATTCCACTCAGGACATGGTACAATCAGATGCTGATAAGTCTTTATCTAATAAGAAAAAAAAGGCAAAACGCTTGTCAGAATCTATGTGCGATGACAATGCAACAAATGAAAAAGAAATCACTATTCTTGAGGAGAACCAGATGGACAAAATTGATCCTTTGGAATTACAAAATGTTATTAAAGTAGAGCCCAAGACTCCTCTGAAAGGTCTTAACATATCAACAGTAGCTGTAACAAATATGGATGAAGTTGAAGAAGTAAATGTTGATGAAAATGTTTCAATGGTGAAATCTAATCAAACATCTGACCCATTGCAAGCTACTATTGCACAAGATGATGCAGAAGTTGATGATGACGTAGATTCAATCAGTGAAAATGAAGAAATCACTCAAAACTATGAGTCTGTTCTCAGTAATTTGAACAAATCCAACTCAAAGAAGATTAAATCATTAGACATTTCTTTGAATCTGAACAAAAAGACTAAGCAAAAGGCTAAAGAACCTATTGTAGACGAACTCAATCTTACACAGGTCAAAAAATCAAAGAAAAATAAAACAGATGATTCTAATAATGCTGAAGAGACTAAAAAAATTGACAAATCTTTGAGAAATCAACAAAATACGTTCTCTGAAGATTCATCTGATTCTATTGACATGAAGCTGTTGTTCCCTGAAGATAGCAATGACAGTGAAATTGCAGTCGTAAAAGTTGGTGGTAAGAAGGCAAAAGAAACCACTCAAAAGGAGGATGTTGAAGATGTACTTGAAGATTTCATACCATTGAAGAGATCTGCGGGAAAAACAAACATACTTGAAAATATAGGTATGTATTTTTTTAAACGTGTGTCACAGCCCTTTTATAATGTGCAATCGGCTTTTAAATCAAACACTGCTCAACTAGTATGGTACCTATTAGGTAGTGTAATCACTCTCCATCACTACAACATTTAAATAAGGTTTGGGTGTATTAATTCTGCAATTTGATACAATGCCACTGGTAGGACCTTAATTCACAATATAATATACCATTAAAATAAAAGATTTTCACAAACTATATAACTTTTAACACTGCCACTACATCTAGCTCAAAATTTTAAATGCACTCAACAGATTCACAATTTACACAGTTGACTAATGTTTACACAAATGCTTAATCTTTTTAAATTATTTCCAGATATTGTGAACAAGTCGATAAATGAATCTATATTGAATGTTAGCAACAAGAAAAAAAATAAGCGCAAGTCATCCCAGACTGAAGAAGCTAACACGATGAGTAAGTTATCTCCATATTCTAATATCTTATTATAAATCTTTATCCTGGTTTTTGGCTCGGTCACATTATGTAAAAACCTCCAAATTTCGTGTTTGCGAGGTTACAAGTGAATTTTAAACGATTGGATGGAGGTTAAAATTGTATGCTTGCGGTATATCTTAATGTGGCCTGAAATCATTACATATGTGTCCGATCCATTCATTAGGAGAGTATAGTCTGTTCTCATTAGTATATCAGATGCTATCTTTCTTTAAGTATTATTTATATTATACAGCGTGTCCCAGAAGGTAGTGTCAAGCGGAAGTCCAGAGGTAGAACATCCTTTGAGGTACCCAAATCACCCCGATGTATGTTCCGCGATTTTTTGTAGTTTTCGAGTTATGAATGTTTTTCATGTTTTTTAATCAAACTCTGACTATAACGACATTTTTGATCATAGTGACGCGAATAGTTGAGATACATGAGTAGTTTTTTTTTCTAAATTAGCTGATTAGTGACCCTTTTGAATGCATAAACATTTGTAACCATAGATGTAACGGATGCGTTACAAAAAAATATTGAATTGTCATAAAGTTAAAATCCTGCATGTTTCCTAAATCTTTGTGGGTGATTTAAAAATAAATCTCCCTAAACTTTTTTTGTCAGATGTATTTTAAAAACTTATCCATTTTATCAGCTATTTACCCTGTATATTTCATCGAGCTATCTCTACGACATCACAATAAAAATTTCATTCAAAGCATACAATATTGAAAATTCCAGTTGTAAAAGGGTGAATGAAAAATTGATTAAAACTAGCTAATAACGTCTTTTTTAGTAACCCTCGACGCAAAAAGAGGGGTGTTATAAGTTTAACGTGTGTGTCTGTCTGTGGCATCGTAGCTCCTAAACGGATTTTGATTTAGTTTTTTCTTTTGTTTGAAAGGTGACTTTATGGAGAGTATTCTTAGCTATGATTCAAGAAAATCTGTTCAATTGTTTGAAGATCATCAGCTCTTTTCTGGTTGTCGAAGGGAAATGAGCAACTTCTACTGATCTATCGTTTCGAAATTTACTATCCTGTGACTTCAATGATATTGATGACATGTGACAAGAAGGAGGTCATTACAACTTATCATAAACTTAAAGAATCAATAGGCACACAATACCTCTACTGTAAGTTGGGTATCATGCTGTTTCAGATGATGCTTGAGTATCAGGTCAAGGTTACCATGTTATTGTAATATCATTGAAGTCACAGGATAGTAAATTTCGAATCGATCAGACCAGTAGAAGTTGCTCATATCCCTTCAACAACCAGAAAAGAGCTGATGATCTTCAAACGGCTGAACAGATTTTCTTGAATCATAGCTATAACACTCTCAACAAAGTCACCTTTCAAACAAAAGAAAAAACTAAATCAAAGTCCGTTTAGGAGCTACGATGCCACAGACAGACACACACGTTAAACTTATAACACCCCTCTTTTTGCGTCGAGGGTTACTAAAAAAGACGTTATTAGTTAGTTTTAATCATTTTTTAACCGACTTCAAAAAGGAGGAGGTTCTCAATTCGGTTGTATTTTTTTTTTTTTTTTATTTTTTTTTTTTTTTTTATGTATGTTACCTCATATCTCCGTCATTTATGAACCGATTTGAAAAATTCTTTTTTTGTTCGAAAGGGTTATACTTCCCGATTGGTACCATTTAAATTTTGTTATGATCAGACCATGAACTTCAGAGATATGGAACGGAACTCCTCATCGGATCAAAGCAAAATTCGCAAATTACTAAAATTGCTTTGTTTATATTTGTTGTTGGGAACTGACTACTTGAAAAGAGGAGGGGGTACGTGTCCTCCCCTCCACCCCTTTGGAATGTTTTCATTATATTGTGTAAGGTATCATTGGAAAGGACTTTTTATGCCCGACTACGTCAAAGCCAAAAAGAAGGGTTATGAAGGAGGGGGTTAAAATTATGACACTAAAACGTATTTAATAAAAAATAAACTTTAAAAAAAAGTAAAAACCGACTTCAAAGAAATACTAAAAGGAGTAAAATAATTACCATAATATAAAATTTACAGTTTCAGAAGTCGGTGCAACTCTACACTGAAGCAAATAGAAGCCACCGACTTCTGAAACTGTTAATTTTATATTATGGTAATTATTTTACTCCTTTTAGTATTTCTTTGAAGTCGGTTTTTACTTTTTTTTAAAGTTTATTTTTTCATTCACCCTTTTACAACTGGAATTTTCGATATTGTATGCTTTGAATGAATTTTTTATTGTGATGTCGTAGAGATAGCTCGATGAAATTTACAGGGTAAATAGCTGATAAAATGGATAAGTTTTTAAAATACATCTGACAAAAAAAGTTTAGGGAGATTTATTTTTAAATCACCCACAAAGATTTAGGAAACATGCAGGATTTTAACTTTATGACAATTCAATATTTTTTTGTAACGCATCCGTTACATCTATGGTTACAAATGTTTATGCATTCAAAAGGGTCACTAATCAGCTAATTTAGAAAAAAAACTACTCATGTATCTCAACTATTCACGTCACTATGATCAAAAATGTCGTTATAGTCAGAGTTTGATTAAAAAACATGAAAAACATTCATAACTCGAAAACTACAAAAAATCGCGGAACATACATCGGGGTGATTTGGGTACCTCAAAGGATGTTCTACCTCTGGACTTCCGCTTGACACTACTTTCTGGGACACGCTGTATACAATATAAATAATACTTATTATATGTAATATAAAGAATAGCTATAGCTATAGCTATTCTTTATAGTACTGATTAATATTTTTTTCCAATCCAGGTACTCAGGAAGAGGACAATTTAGGCTTCTTTGTAGACACAACTGGCACGCTCACTGACGTAAATAACACTGATGCAAATACTTCCCTCAAAAATAGTGCAAAGAAGAATAAACAAAATAATAACGTATCTTTCGTCAATATTGAAGAAGCTATAGCTGATGGTAAGTTTATTGATGATGAGATGAGCTAGAATATGTAAGACCTAACTGCAGCAGTGACAGGAAAGGGTTCAAATCCCGCTTTGGGACAAATCTTTGAATGGCCTACTGACTTTTATGAGACTCAATGATCATACTTGAAGTGAGGATTCTTGAAATCCCATTTATGGCATAGCATGCCTTGGCCACATCAAAGCATTTGCTTAGGTTTAATTCCTTTAGCTAAACAGTTTTCAATATCATGACTCTATTTGTACAATGTTCCTACAGTTGTTTACAAATTTCTTTTATCGAATTTTCAGACGATTCCAATGACGCTCCGCTTGAAGTTTCATACCGCAGAGAGAAAAATAAATCAAAACAGGACCTTAATATAACACAGAACCTTGAAATAGAAGAAAATAATGCTGCCATTGAAACTCCAAGTCAAAGTGCCAAAAAGAAGAAAAAGAATAAGAAAGGACTGAACAGTTCACAAAATGTTTCAGAGATTAGCATAATAATTGAAGATACAGGTTTGTACATATTTTTTGCTCTATGTGTTCTTTACTTATTGTAAAGCAGTTATGGAATAATATAACATCTATCAAAAGCTTTTTTGCAATAAGATTAAAATATCGTCTGTGTTCTTGCCAAAACCCATGGCACACCAAAAATGTGCATTTTCTTTTATTCTATAAATATCTTTAATTTTAAACGCCACATCTATTACCAAAACCCCATGTCAAAATTCTCACTGTATAACGATTTACCAAAACCTATAATAGATGAAAAAACGAAGAAAAAACATATTCAAATCCGAACGCATAATACACTTGGGAGCAAATGAATCGAGCCACTTTTTTTTCACGTGTCCTGGTTATTAAAGGCTTCTACACACCAAAGCCGCCGACCCGGCGGCTTTACCCGCCGGGTTATGCCGGCGGCCAACTAACGCGAACTAAGCGAGCGAACATAAAGGCCTCTACACACCAAAGCCGCCGGCACGCCCGGCGGGTTATGCCGCCGGGCTTGTTTTGCGTTATGTTCGCTCGCTTAGTTCGCGTTAGTTGGCCGCCGGCATAACCCGGCGGGTAAAGCCGCCGGGTCGGCGGCTTTGGTGTGTAGAAGCCTTAACGCAAAACAAGGCCGGCGGCATAACCCGCCGGGTTAAGCCGCCGGCACCGGCGGCTTTGGTGTGTAGAGGCCTTAAGTTTTGGTTTCATGAATTATATAATTCAAAATACAAAAAACTACCCTCATTATAGAGGTTATCAAATAACCTTTTAGGCGATATATGTTTAGAATTGATCTGCTCCATAATACCAAAAATAATAACAATTATACTTACACTTGAAAAATAGAAGTGGCTCGATTTATTTGCTCCCAAGTATAGATTTGACAAACAACAAAATTGCACATGGCCGATTTTTGCGTACACATGTCTGAATTTTACTCGTCGTTTTTTACGCAAAAAATCTTAATGAAGTAACACTAAAAAATATTTTTATTCTTTCTTACACTTATTCTGTAAGTAATAAGTGTAAGAAAAAATAAAAATATTTATTATAAGATAAAACAGGTTTTTCCGCTTCCTGAAAAGTTTATAAAATCCACATATTGGTTTTGGCAAGCGCACCGACGCGTCGTTATGCCATCAGTCATAATAAATTATTCACGTAATATTTCAGATGATGTCCCAGACAAGTCTATCAACACTTCCGCGATCAATGTAGATGGCAGCGCCAAAAAGAAGAAGAAGAAAATGTCTGAATCTCAAGTAGAACAGGAAACAGGTAATTACACCTTATTAAACACATTTTGACGTGTTGACCGAACCTGCCCGGCCGTTTTTAAGTTTAGTCTAAACATTTATAGACAGGTTACTGGCTTTGCAAACATAATTTTGATTTCCTCATTTGATAGTACTGAATCGGGAGTTGGTTGGTGCTGTGACAAATAATTGAGAACCTTAAGCTGTGTTGTGTACACGAACCGCGCATTCTACTTGCATCCTACGAGTAAGTCTGGTCGCGCTTGCTAATAGTTGGCCAGCATTTCACTTGCATGCTGTAAACATGCGCTCAGTGTTTTCTGCATATAAAGCGTGTTCTCGTTCACGAGCAGAAGAGTTTGCGAGCAGCATGCAAACTCCTTGCAAATGCAACAACAATGTTTGCACTAGGCATGTGCATTATTCGCCAACAGATGGTAGTACGTTTGTTATATGCACGTGCACTAATAGAGATCATCCGTCCGTAGTTCACTGTGAATTCAATGCACGATATGTGCGCGTACGCTGCACGCGTGTTAACGTGGCTGGATACGCCATAGATTTACAGACATGGCGGTTATGTTGAAAACTTTTTCTGTATAAACTGATGATTTGTGAACTGTGACATAATAAAACATGGAATGTCATAATGGCATGCACTTCAGTGTCAATTGCTTGTCATTGATCATATTTTTAAGTTTCATCATTCGAATTATACTGAGAACCTATTGTTCTCAGATATTCTCAAAATTATGACCATTTCTAACATAAAAATGACATGATCATATTGTGACAAATAATATTTCACTTACAGCAAACGAGACACCCGCAGAACTGATTCATAATGTTTCTTTAGGCAGTGCTAAGAAGCAAAAGCAAAAAACTATTTCCGAAAGTACTGTATTAGAAAAGGAGAATGTAATAACAGGTAGAATAATTTAACTTTTCATATTATCAACAACAACAAGGAAACACTACAGAGAAAAGTGTATGCCTGCATACTTTTTGTACTAAATTACATTATATAAACATTTTACCTTCCGCAGATGACAAAGATGTAAACACCGAAGAAGAAATCTCAAAGAAACGCAAACGTAAATCATCTGCCAATCAAACAATAGAAGAAGTAGTTGACAAAGGTTTGTTAATTAATCGTATACATTTACTTAACGACCTACCAGCCTCATGGCTCAATATAAGTCAATAGGCACGATATTATTAGGATATAGTTGGTTACGTCCACCTGTAATCCTCGACCTCTCATCGTACCCAAAGGATGAAAAGGTATAATACAACAGAGTATCATAAAAAATATTTATTTCATGAAATTATATTTATTTCAGATGAAGTTAAATTCACCAAAGCATTAGACGAGTCCTTATCAACTAAAAATCAAAAGAAAAAACGGAAAATTTCTAATAATGACGAAGACAACAAAGCTCAAGTTCAAGGTGGGTACAATGAAAAATAGAGCATTGAATATTTATATTAGAAGTGTAACGGTCTTTCGCCTTCGACTTGTCGTCTTCGTTGGAACAAATTACCATATTCAGTCAGAGCACCTCCTACAGAGTTTCTACCGAAAATTTGGTCTAAGCTCGCTAGTTTGAACTACCTAGGGTTAAAACTAAGCTTTGACGACTCCAAGTTTAGGACTTACCACCCATGGTACCTCCGAAAGTATACTGTGTAGATCAACATTCACAGCTACGAGAATAGAGACATCTGCAACATGCAGGTATGATCAATTGATCATGCATAAGCCGGATACAATTGATTGCTAATATTTACTTAATTTTTTAATATTTATTTAATTTTACAATTGATTGCTCTCTGACCAGTACAAGGTCTTTATTCTTTGTCTTGTCTTATAATACATTTGTAAATAGAGTATAATTTTGACGAATGCTTAAATAGAATAGACACAAGGCCTGTCAATCCGTGCATGAGCAACTGAGCATTGTGGCGGCGCTGATAAGGTTCCAAAAGCTATCCTCGGAGGTTTACTTCATCTTACTCCTTCATCTATCTCCCCGTGTGGAGATGGGCTAGAATATAAAATTTGTTCATCACAAGCTGGGAATAGACGCTTGTTGTAAGATTCAACAAAGCCCAGCACGCTTTGTGGTAAGATCTATACGGTCTGCCTGGCTACCACCACCCTCACACTTAAGTCCGGTGCCAAGCAATTTACTGTGTTACGACCTGAGTATGTGAGAGCCAGAGGCGTATAGGGGAATTTCTTTATATCTGTTACTTGGATCTGTGTGCTCCCTTCTTGACCCTTCCTGCGCCTACCATCAGGTGCGATTAGGGTCAAGCACAACTAAGTCAAATAAGAAGTGGTTTTCTGCTCCAACTCATATAGTCCTTAATGATAAGACTTAAAGGTATACAACTTAAACCAACGTTTATCTATTCCACAAACTAATTTATTTTATTATTTTAGATTCGGTTACAGAAGCACAAGAACAAGCACAGAAGGAACCTGTTAAAAATGCCAAAAAGAAAAACAAAGTCACGCAAAATCAAGAAGTTCTTGAAGTTGATGACGGTATAATATTTTTATTTTTTAAACCATAACCTTTTTCTTGCAATATCTTGAATTGAGAATTGATTTAATTCTGTACATATTATTTATTTTCAGAAGCTACCAAAAAGAACAAAAAAAGGAAAGAGAGGGATGATGATGATACGTACAAAATATCTAAGGTCGTGTATAAATTGTTTTTTTGATATATTAATACTATAGATATGACACATACGTTAGAAAATGGCGTTTAAAATTTGATCCTCCATTATTTACACTAATATCTCTAATGAGTAGAATGCTTCTGTACTGCCCCAAATTCAGGAAAATATGATCCAAGGAAACTGCTCAAATCTTTGATATTCGGATAGTATGCAGTGCGCAACTGTTTGTACAAATAGTACTGCAGTTGTTTAGATCGTATTTTGTTGGATTCGGGTCGGACACAGTTCACAATCGCTCTAAGACGAAGGTACGGATATACACTGAATAATATTCCAACATTATTGAGGGATAAGTAGGTACTGACACATCAGAATCCAAGTTACTTTCGCTAATCTTCAAGCTATATCTGTATCATATAATAATTCTTGAACAGTTAACAAATTACTTTAATTAAAAATAACTAATTATAATTATTTTTACAGGTTCCTAAAGAAAATTCCTTTGACAAGGTTCATGTTCCACGGTTGCCGGCGAATCTTTTAAAACAATTGGACGATAAACCTAAAAAAGATATTGCCGAAACAAAAAAATCTAAAGTCATATCTACAACATCATTTAAGGTGGAAGAAACGAGGAAGAGAAGGAATAAACCATCAAACTACTTAGAAGAAAGTGTTTATTTGAATGACGATTTGGAAGGGCAAAAGCCAAAAGGTTCTATCAAGAATCCAAAGGTTCTGCCTTTCATACCAACGGCCTCAATATCAGACAATGGTTTCACCACCAACTTTAAAGTTAATATAATTCCTCAGCACGCAGAATTTGTTGCTCAATCTAGCGATATGTCCAATTTCAAAAATGATTACCTACATAAGAAAAGAATTAAGAAATTAGGAACGTTTGAAATGTATAAAAGACAGAGGAATATTAAAATATCCAAATTTTAGCATTCACCAGTGCATTCAAACTTAAGTTGCCATGATACCGCCTGAATACTTTCCAGTGTTAATTTAGTTTATAGGCTCTGTTTTTATTCTGTACTCATTAATATTTGACTTTTTATTGTTAGATCTTTATAGACAAGCTAATGTTACAATTTTATTATTGTTACAAATTTAAAACAGCCTAAAGCAAAGATCGGTTTTGAATGGAATTATCAAAAAGCGATTTATAAAACATTGCTTTTTCATAATCGTTTGTATTTAAACGTTTATTGTTGACTAATAAGTTTGTATTTTGTTTAGCATGGTTAACCTTTTGCTTGTTTTTCGACATCATGTACTTTTATTATTAAAATATTTTGTGTTAGATAAGTATTTAAAATGCCTGGAATAAAAGCCTTGTAATAACTTGCTACCTACGGCGTTATAATACAGGGCATTTATTTTGTTGATACTTTTCTATACGATGCCGTGTCTGGTGTGTTAATCATATTATCAATAATTATATTATAAATGTTTCAAAGTATCAGCAATGCCAATAAAATGATTCCCAACGTTTCAGTTTTGATGTATGACTGGTTTTGTAATTTGTTTTTTTTAATTTCGCCGCCTTATTGCTCAACATTGTTGATAGTAACCACTAGAGAGCGCTGGCGTCGAAAAAAAGTGGTATCGCCCATGTGCCTTTCGTTTCCAATTTATTCACCTAAATTTGAACATTTTATTATTTACTTCAATAAAAATATTCTTTCCAAAGTAATGATTATTTTAGCATAGACTTTTATCAGTATAGACTTACACACACGACAAAAGTACTTCCCGCCTTATCATGCCGGTGTAAACAAACCGCCATGTTGTTGTGAATGGACGAGCCATGTAACCGGTAAGTGTGGTCGTAAGTATTATGAAAAATACATTATAAGATCAAATCATACAATAATAAATTGTCTTTAAAATTAAATATTTCATAAACCTCATCGAAAGTAGTTTTGAAGAAATATTTTATTAAAAGTATCTCGATTGAGCGGTGACGTCAATTCGTGTCGCGCCGAACACCAATAGGAATGTTTTGCGATTAGTCACGTGGGTTGTGACGGCCAATAGAAAAGAAGACCATTCTTTGTGTACCTTTTCACAGAATAGTAAAACAGATTGTGGTTTTTATATGGAGTGAGTGGTGTATATCTGTCAATCTAATGACGTTAAAAGCGTAAATGTGTGAAATTCAGGATTATTCTGTCGAGCTTAAGGATATTTATAGCAATAAATATTCGGTAAGTGATGTTACGATCCTACATTAGTCTTATTATTCATTTTACTTAGAAAAACAAGGAATTTATAATGGGAAAGTCCAACGAGCTAACATGTCCCGCTCTTTTTGATGTCATTTATCAATTTTGTTGTCATCATTGTAGGAAATTATGATAATTACGTTGAAAACATTATTCAGTACGTCCACCTTCGATTCTTGCTGATTTGTTTTTAGTTTTACTATAGTACTTTGTCAAAGTGGCGGGAAATCGTTCCGGCTCTTTCTCTCATGGACGGAGTAACAACTACCAAATACCTACCTAATTGATTAGGTAATGGCCGATAAAATACCTCTTATACTTACGTGCTCTTTTCGAGTTCTCAAACAGTCGAAAACACCATTCGTAGTAAGCTTAAATTGTTTTATTTTCCGCTAACTCATTTTAGCCAAACAAAAACAAATAACGGACATTGTATTATTTTATATTCTGTCTCTTTTACTCACAATTCTTCAATGTCTTGTTGATAAGGACAGCGTAAAAATTATTATTATTTCGTTCATCGTTCATGTGTTTATTAGTATTTCTATGTGTGTATGTTTAATTATAACATAATTGAGTATGAATATTTATCATTAGGGACGATTAATTTTCACTAGATATAGGTAATATTACAAATTATAGGAAGGTAGTAGTTAAAAACGGCGGCAATTAGTCTTCAATGAACTTACAAACAGGCTTACGGGCGGTTGTAAAATTGTAGTAGATGTGTACTAGGTACGTAGGTATTCCTGTTCTATTTACGATCTAGGGTTGCCTCGTGTTACAGGTAGATTTTTATACGGAAGCATGATTGTCTTGTGTGTAAAAAAAAGGTAATTATAGGTATTACATTAGCCATTAGGTTCGTCTATCCGGGGTGCTATTTTGTACCTAGTTGTTTTAATTAATTTTGTAGTAATCGTTATGTTAGTAGATACATTATACTTAACTAATTAAAATAGATTTATAAATGAGCTCAGAAATATGTAGTAAAACTTTTTGTTGTTGTACCTATGATGGTAATGTAATGGGTATAACGTACAGAAATCCACGAAGCGATTTGTTCCCACGGCCGGTTTTGAGCGAACGAGAATTTCAAAACGTTGAACAATGAGTGCAACGTGCTCTTGTAGTTGTGAATGCACGTATCGGTGTGGCATTGCATTGCGTGCGTGTGTGCGTGCGTGCTGTAGTGCACTCACTCAGCGAGACGAGCAGGGTGGAGTTTGACTGCAACCTATCAATGCACCGAGTTTATCGATGTATGATGTACACCAAAACAAAAATGCTACCATTTACAAACGATAAGCATAATTTTCACAGAAATATCTACCCTGATAACTTAAAAGACGTAAGTAAGAGATAGCGAAAGTAAACATAAAAAAAACATCTAGGTATGTCACCCCTACCGGACCTGTAGGTATTATATTTTATCAACATTTGTACCTACGTAACCCATTAATTATTCGCTTAACGCAGGCATCGGGCACAGCCATGGCGAAATTTTATTTACTCCTAAATTTAATAACAAAGTACCTACACAGCTACACATAAATAAGTACGTAGGTATTGATTATTTTATTATTAAGTAAGTCTCTAGATAACTCGTTAATAAAGCATAAAATAACACTAGCATAATCAAAACGTTATTTATTAATAATGGTAGATAATGTAGGTGTTTTGGGTTGAATTCACTACCTGGTTTTTAGTGGCAGGTGCATGCAATGTCACTGTATAACACCTTATAAACAGAATTTATAAACGGACACAATTTCACCAGTGCCAGGAATAACTTTTGTACATTGCGTTATTTTAGGTAGGTATATTCGGTAGGTACACAAAAATTTTGTTTTGTAAGTTTTTAATCAAGAAATTTTGGGCAAAATTAAACAAAAGAATACTTCCCTAATTGTGTTCAAATCTATTAAGAAAATATTACGTAGATAAAACGACTTCCTTTACACGTAAAAGTTAATAGGTACTTAATACGACTTTAATATGGATCGGTTGTTTGCTAATCACCTATCACGCGGCATACTATTTATCTTGATAATTCGAACCCTGTAAAAACACAACTAGGGATGTTGTACAAAGAAACCATCGAAAACGCATACGAATAGGTACAGTCAGCAGCAGAAGTAGATGAGCAACTCAGGGGTCCAAAAAATTAAACACATTCAAGATACCAAAAACATCTATGCAACAAAACTGTTCAAATTGTTTTGAGCATCATAAACTCCAAATATATCTGAGCAGTCACAATGTCAAATATTTATTTACAAACTAAAAGTCTATGGTAAGTAAACGAGCTAAACATTCAAAGGTAACTAAGCAACACGTTATTCGGAAAGTCAGGATAGCACCGTAAAATGAATTGTATTTGATTGTACTTAGAGTCATAAATTAAAAGTTCAAAAATAGATACAATGTGTACTGTTGTGTCAATACAGCATTTTTTCTTTTTCTTCATATAGCTATATCCCTTTCATTTCGTGCGTGACGTCATTGACGTGTCTTTTGTTTATAATATAATCTGATAGTCAAGTTATAGGAAAACATCGTAAGGAAATTGAAACGAGTATTTATTCCGCGCGAAAGCCATTAAATTCGAAACAATCAGTTTGAATGAAACTGACATTTTAATTTGCTACATTTTCTAGTAAATCTTCAGGAATTAAATTCGTATTAAAAACTTACAAAATATCTCGGTTCATTGTAACCACGTTTCGGATTGATGATAACCGTACTCAGAAAAGTACAAAATCTGTTAAACGTCAATTTAATTACTCGGTTAAAAGATATCTGACGATGTAAAATCAGCCCGACTAAGCACGCACTGAGTTGCTATATGATTTTACGCAAGCGGTTTTCAAATGCTTCTTTTTCTATCGTGTCGTCACGAGCTATACAAGAATAGCTCATGCCGTGGTGAAAAGATTAGCCAGTCAGCAAGGATGGTAGCGAGGCTGACTGCCCAGGGTGCGCCGGACGTACTGAAGTATTGTCACTCGTGGAGGCTCTTTTCATGCACCCCTTTTTTTTCAAATGCTAAAAGCGCCATACAGCTTATCTATGAACATGCACTGTAGCGTAATTTTAGTAGTCAGTTAACATCGAATCGCATCGAATATACCTTTAG
This sequence comes from Amphipyra tragopoginis, assembly GCA_905220435.1. NCBI lineage: Eukaryota > Metazoa > Arthropoda > Insecta > Lepidoptera > Noctuidae > Amphipyra > Amphipyra tragopoginis. The sequence continues at coordinate 10,154,350 of HG991997.1, read as the reverse complement.
CCAAAATCTAGCACGATACGTTTTAAAACAGTCATTTTAAAAAGAACCGCTAGTGCGTACCCTGATATAGAAAGCCACACGCGTTACATTTTTTAGTGGCTCACCGCCTGCCTTTAATTGCAATGCCTGCATTTTAATCTTAATAATGTCACAGGACACCTTACAGCGATAACACACTGGCATGGCAGTCGAATCCATATTGCTACAGAGAGACCCACTGGCAGTGCGAACAGTAGCATATATGTGCGTTCGGTTTGTTCGAAGCGCGAAATGTAACGCGCTTGAATGCGCGCAAGCAAAAACTTGAAAAAAAAGTAAAAACCGACTAAAAAAAACATAAAATTAACAGTATCAGAAGTCGGTGGCTACAATTTTTTTCAGTGTAGAATAGCATCGTCTTCTGAAACTGTTAATTTTATCTTATGGTAATTATTTTACACCTTTTAGTTTTTTTTTAAGTAGGTTTTTACTTTTTTTAAAGTTAATTTTTTATTAAATACGTTTTAGTGCCATAAATTAAACCCTCTCTCCTCCATACTCTCTCTCCCTCCCTCTTCATAACCCTTATTTTTGACTATGCCGTAGTCGGCCCTAATATATAAATAAAAAATAATATAATAAGCCCTTTCATGCGATACCTTATACGATTTAATTCAAACATTCCGGAAAGTGGGGAGGGGGGGGGTTGATGCACCCCTTGTTTTTTCCAGTAGTCAGTTACCAACAACACATAAACAAAGCAATATTAGTTATTTGAGAATTTTGCTTTGATCCAATGAGGAGTTCCGTTCCATATCTCTGAAGTTCATGGTCTAATCATAACAACATTATAAGGGACTAAACGGAAAGTACCTTCTCAAACAAAAAAATATTTTTTTCAAATCGGTTCATAAATGACGGAGTTCTTCGGTAACAACAATTAAAAAAATACAACCTAATTGAGAACCTTCTCCTTTTTGATGTCGGTTAAAAACGAGCATAAAACATCAAGGTCTGTAACCGCCCTAAAACGGCTCGGTTTGTAACAGGCCTTAGTATCACTGAGCAATGTATTGAGAAATGGTTATTGTTTACATATTTTTGAACACTTTGGTTGCTTAGTTACATTTGACTACCTCAGTTGACAAGATGATTTGTTTGCATAGAAATATTTGAATTGCGAGTGTTCAGATGATATTGATACATTGGATGCTAACAATAATTTGAACGCTATTGTTGTGCAGATGTTATTGTGTTTTTGAGAGTGTAGAATTATCTGAGTACCTGAACTGCTTCTATACAGCGTGTCCCAGAAAGTAGTGTCAAGCGGAAGTCCAGAGGTAGAACATCCTTTGAGGTACCCAAATCACCCCCATGTATGTTCCGCGATTTTTTGTAGTTTTCGAGTTATGCATGTTTTTCATGTTTTTCAATCAAACTCTGACTATAACGACATTTTTGATCATAGTGACGTGAGTAGTTAAGATACATGAGTAATTTTTTTTTCTAAATTAGCTGATTAGTGACCCTATCGAATGCATAAACATTTGTAACCATAGATGTAATGGATGCGTTAAAACAAAATATTGAATTGTCAAAAAGTTAAAATCCTGCATGTTTCCTAAATCTTTGTGGGTGATTTAAAAATAAATCTCCCTAAACTTTTTTTGTCAGATGTATTTTAAAAACTTATCCATTTCATCAGCTATTTACCCTGTAAATTTCATCGAGCTATCTCTACGACATCACAATAAAAATTTCATTCAAAGCATACAATATCGAAAATTCCACTTGTAAAAGGGTGAATGAAAATTTGATTAAAACTAACTAATAACGTGTTTTTTAGTAACCCTCGACGCAAAAAGAGGGGTGTTATAAGTTTAACGTGCGTGTTTGTGTGTCTGTCTGTGGCATCGTAGCTCCTAAACGGATTTTGATTTAGTTTTTTCTTTTGTTTGAAAGGTGACTTTATCGAGAGTATTCTTAGCTATGATTCAAGAAAATCTGTTCTGCCGTTTGAAGATCATCAGCTCTTTTCTGGTTGTCAAAGGGATATGAGCAACTTCTACTGATCTGACCGTTTCGAAATTTACTATCCTGTGACTTCAATGATATTACAATAACATGGTAACCTTGACCTGATACTCAAGCATCATCTGAAACAGCATGATACCCAACTTACAGTAGAGGTATTGTGTGCCTATTGATTCTTTAAGTTTATGATAAGTTGTAATGACCTCCTTCTTGTCACATGTCATCAATATCATTGAAGTCACAGGATAGTAAATTTCGAAACGGTCAGATCAGTAGAAGTTGCTCATATCCCTTTGACAACCAGAAAAGAGCTGATGATCTTCAAACGGCAGAACAGATTTTCTTGAATCATAGCTAAGAATACTCTCGATAAAGTCACCTTTCAAACAAAAGAAAAAACTAAATCAAAATCCGTTTAGGAGCTACGATGCCACAGACAGACACACAAACACGCACGTTAAACTTATAACACCCCTCTTTTTGCGTCGAGGGTTACTAAAAAACACGTTATTAGTTAGTTTTAATCAAATTTTCATTCACCCTTTTACAAGTGGAATTTTCGATATTGTATGCTTTGAATGAAATTTTTATTGTGATGTCGTAGAGATAGCTCGATGAAATTTACAGGGTAAATAGCTGATGAAATGGATAAGTTTTTAAAATACATCTGACAAAAAAAGTTTAGGGAGATTTATTTTTAAATCACCCACAAAGATTTAGGAAACATGCAGGATTTTAACTTTTTGACAATTCAATATTTTGTTTTAACGCATCCGTTACATCTATGGTTACAAATGTTTATGCATTCGATAGGGTCACTAATCAGCTAATTTAGAAAAAAAAAATACTCATATATCTTAACTATTCACGTCACTATGATCAAAAATGTCGTTATAGTCAGAGTTTGATTGAAAAACATGAAAAACATTCATAACTCGAAAACTACAAAAAATCGCGGAACATACATGGGGGTGATTTGGGTACCTCAAAGGATGTTCTACCTCTGGACTTCCGCTTGACACTACTTTCTGGGACACGCTGTATATCTGATGTTGACTGTACCTAATACCTAAACTACATACCCTATTATTAGTAAGTATATTTTATCTATACCTACTAGGTACCTATGACAATTTTGATTACAATTTCTACTAACATTCAAGCAGCCTTAGCACCATATTATTTATTTGTAGGCTTTGAATTAAACATTTTAAGAGCGCTAAGGTAAACACATCTTTGTCGCTGACTATACATTATTTAACCCTTTTTGTCATTGTACTTTAAATAGAAAAAAATAACTGAAATTAATAAATTATTTTGTGTTAATTTAATACGTACAAACTTAGTCGTCATTATCTGCTACATACAGTGGTCAAAATCCCCAGGTAAAAATTTGGCTCCCATCTCGATTAATGAAAATTAATTCAGTTTGTGGCCTTTACATATTACACACCATATAATTTTGTTACGGGCAGGTAGTAGGCACTGTAGGCAGCTACTAGATATTACTAGAGATACTAACCACGAGTCTCGTCTCTAAAATAAAACAACGAACCACATGAAATATCAACCCGTATTACCAAAATACCTAACTACAAATTAAATTTTCACGTAACTATTAGGAAAATGTTAAGTAAAATAGGTAGTCAGATTCCTATTCATAGATCCGTTGAGTGAGTAATTTACGGCGAGAGGCCGTTGACCTCGGCGCCATCTGTCTTTTCCTACTGCCTCACGTAGGTAGTGCAAACTTTTTATTATATCATTTCAAAATTGTAAAGACAATGCATGTTTTATGAACGACCTACTTCATGCTTAAAACATCTCCCATCTACGTCGTATAATAAAGAAGAAAAAAAAACTAAAACTTGGTAACACACTACCCAAAGGTATTAATTGCGGGCACGGAATCCTTTGCCACCTATTTTTCCGGTCTAGACTTAACATAATAAGGTCCTACTAAGTCCCGGTGCTTACCAAAACATCTTCATACCTAGCTATACAAGTTCAGCTGAAATATTTCAGTTTCCCTCCCTACGTTTGAAACAGGCAGGCAACTTTGAGAAAGCTGAGGTGAGGACACTCGCGCATACATACAATCAATACGGAACCCCACCCAGATGCTACGTACCGAGGCTGCGCGCGCAATACAATCCCATTGCGTATTTTTCGCGCCAAATAACTTTCTAAAATTGCACGTTCCAACCAGGGAAATGAAAATTTTCTTTAAACACTAAATCTGGTTCAAATGTGGACAAATCTTTATGTAATAACTTCGTCTAAACAACGAATTTAAACGAATTATGTTATTCACCATATCATTCGGTAAAAAAAATCCGAGACGTCGAGTTTTCGCGGCTCTTACACGAGCACCGACCATCGGCGCAAGAGCCGACCACGATGAGTTCAAGGCGAGCGCGCGCGGTCAGGTTCGAGGACACGACGCCGGCAGCGGGCGGGCCCCTCGCGGCGCCTCCACAGCTCTCCACTATAATACCCATACCCCACCATGTACTCTGCTGAAACTTTTAGGGGCTAAATATTAATCTGTGACGAATAAAAAATAAATGTAGGTAAGATAATGGAATCAACGAAATATTTAGATATTCTTTTAATAATTAAATACATATATGTATTTTTTTAGTTTCTGACAGCGATGAACTGCTTACTTGTACAACAAACATAATAGGTAGGTGTATAGGCGGAATATCTTTATCTGACATATTATTTTGAGAAGTCATAAGGGAAAGATCGCCCGCGGTTGCAAAATGTTCCGTATTTAATTTTCATTTGCACTTAAATATTGTATCTATTACGCTTTACTTATTTACCTATTTCAAATTGGCAGTTTGGCACTTGGCATAGCAACTTCGTTATTATGATCTTGCTAGACATAATAGATACGTGACTGTCTCGCTTGCTATAAAAAAGTAACACATTAGATAGGTAGGTACCTACTTGGCATTATACAACAGCCTACCTAATAAGTATAAAAACTTTAAAATATTTTTAGTTCTCTTGTTTAAATCCATATAGCACATCGTGTCGTGAGATGAACTCAAGAAATATTACATTTTAAGTTCATGGTCCTCATGACAGACACGACGCACGTTATTACTGCTATGGACATTTTCGACTGTACCTACCAACACAATAAGCTTGTGGAATTTAATCTTTTAGTTTTGAAATAAGCATAACCATCAGCCTTCAGTTTTTTTTTTGTCTGCTATTTATCTACCTACCTAACTCAAAACAAATGCTGGGGAGCGGCGCGCAACGCGACGTGGCTGCAGAGTTATTAGGGGTTGATTCACCCCTCTTTCGATCCTATACAGCTATCTCTTTTTCGCACCCCATTTGTACCCTTCTCTTTTCTGCCTACTAAGTAAGGTGTGTCCAATTTTCGATCCCGTTATCCTGTTTCGGCGGGAAAAGTTGGCAGTAATGTAGATAGGAATTATGGAATATGAAATAATAAATAATCTACTAAATCAAACTCTTTGTTATATTGCCGACATTTAACAAATAACCGTTTAGAACCGATTTTTAACCGATGATGCACAAGTAGGTAGGTACCTACGTATTCAATTAAGATTTATTTTAAATAGGTACCTTGGTACTTACTACTTACTGATAACTATTACAAAATTAAACCGAATTTAATAATATTATTAGGTATGACGTCTCGGTATGTTTTGATGATATCGTAGGTATGGCCGCTTATCAGTCACTGCACTCGTTCATATGGATTTAGTTAGTTAGGCTGTGATAAATGTGTAGTAAATTAAAATCATTTTTGAAAATAACCGTTGTTACGCACAAAATATTAGTCTTAACCTATGCGTTATCGACACGTGCAAGGTACAACCCGTGCAACCATGCATATCCCACATAAATGCATGATAGGTAAATAGGTATATTGTTGCACGTATAAATAAACAATATAGGTAGTTAGGTACATAGGTATTATTCCGTAAAGTTATTTCTATTCATTGAATACGATTTCCGTACCTACAGGAAAATATTGTTAATATTTTGGGTCAGAATTTCAATCGCCTAAATTCGAGGTAGTTATTTTACCCAGACTGTGTGCTCTCACAATGACACGAATTCGCCTAATAAATTCGTAAAACCTCAATCAAAATTGGTTATAGGTCTACGTTTTAGATAAAGCAGTAAGACTTGTTTATATCAAGGACTTAACTTAGTAAAGTACCTAGTTACAGTTCCAATATTCATTACATTCACTTATGTAGGTAATGAAATAAATAATGAAACTGTAAAATAGTCCCATGTTAGCAAAGAAAAAATAGTAAATAAGTATTCATTCATACTTGATCGAAAGAAGATGAAAGTAAATTTGGTGTAGGTAACTATTACACACTATCACACAACATGTTAATATACAATTTAGTGGATCACGGACAAAACAGCATACCAGAACAAGTTTATTTATAGAGACGAGTAAAAGCATGGACAAAAAACATCGCCCCGAATGTTGGAAGCCTTCCGAGTGGTTCCGTTCGTTAGTTTTTATACACGTAACTTGCAAACGACCCAGTCCGGGTCCGGACTGCTCGAACCCTCGTCCAACCAATCGTGGGTTGGTGTAGGTCTAAATAAAAAAAGGATGGCATGGGATATAAAAATGTTTTTAGTTCATTCACCTGATGTGAAAATTCCTTGATTTAATTTGTTTTTAAAGAAATGTGCAGGAAAGAAACATCTACTGCTACGCGTAACAAAATAATATTTAAAAGTTACTGTTTCAAAAAATGTAAACAAGACACTTGTACTCCGAAGCTGTTAGGGTAGCATCATACCTTAAGACAAAAACAGGTTTCGGTACTATGTAGTGGTTTCATTGTACCGCCTCCCCCGTCCCACTGTCTCGGCTCAGTAGGTCCGAACTGTATTCTGTATGAGAAATGGCGCGAAATCCATTCCTATGTTAACGAAAAACCTATGTCATGTCGGTCATAGAACATAATACATTGTGTAGATAATGTCATTGTATGGACCTTATTGTGAGGTCCTTGGTTCCCTTATTATAATGGATGATGATGTTTGTTGGGCTCTAGTTAGCAGAAACAAACACAATTCGCGGCGACCTTTTGTTGTTCGCGAAAATAAACAGTACCTATAGAATCTTATGCATTAATTCACACTTAGGCCAAAAAGTTTGGTGGTAATGTTGTCTATTTTTACACTTTTTTATCGCGGACTAAAAAAGCCACGGGCTGTCCGTCGTCTACGCTGGCCCTGAGCATTTGTCTATCTGCAATAACGATCTCTTTCTATTTCAGTGGTGCTCAGACATGGATTTATACATCACGGATTCACTCCAGGATATGCTGGACATGGATATAAAAAATGAGATTGCAACGGACCTTAGCAGTATGACAGACTTTGCTGTTAGTTCCTTTTTTCTCGATTGCAATAATTATTAAATCAGACATCATTGACTCACCTTTTCATAACATTTTTATTTTTGCAGGACACCTTAGGATCACATTTTTCGGAATTACCTCCTTTATTAGACATGGACACCGATAATTCTGCAACTTGGCTTAATAATAGTTCTAGCTTTGTTCATAACCTAGATTTGTATGGATCTGAGGCAAACGCCGTAATGGTTAATCCAAATTCTGTAATGCCCTCTACATTTGTTGAAACTCCAACAAAAAACATAGTGAAAGAGGAAGCTTCCAACTTATTGTTAACATCGGCGGCTGCAAGCGACGATTTAAGTAATAACATATCACTTCCAAGTCCCAAAGAAGAGAAAAGTCACTTAACGTTTTCACCTAATGCGATTAAAGTAACTAAAGTACAGGAGCAAGAAGAACCAAAAATCAAGAAAAGCTCTGACTTGGAAGAAGCAACACAAATGGTCATTTATGTAAGAAAACAAGAGAAAAACGTCGTAAAGGATTTGTTAAAAGACTTAGAAAAGTCCAAAGTATCAAATATATCAACTTCTACTACAGTCAGAATAAAAAGTCAGTCAGAATTAATTAAAGTTAATAACAAAAGCTGTTCAATTTTAAATACAAACCAAAAAGTTGCACACTCAATAGGAACGAAAACAATTATATCTGGTAATATACACATACTGGACCCTCAACAAATCAATCATTCTAGAACAATTTTAGCTAATGGTAATAAAAACCAGGCAACAATATTAATTGATCATTCATCATTAAATAGCAATAGGCAAATAATCAAAACTTCAGTCAGTGGAGGATTTACGTTAGATACTAGCCAAACTAAATATATGAATTCTAGTAAAAGTAATGTTGGAGAATTTCCTAAGCCGGCGTACTCTTATTCATGTTTAATAGCAATGGCGTTAAAAAATTCAAGAACGGGTAGCTTACCTGTTTCAGAGATTTACAATTTCATGTGGTAAGTTTAATACTATAGGGAATGTTGACATGAACAATATTGTTTTATTTTGTATTAATAAATTATTATTTTTTCAGTCAGCATTTCCCTTATTTCAAAACCGCACCAAATGGCTGGAAGAATTCCGTTAGGCATAATCTTAGTTTAAACAAATGTTTTGAAAAGATAGAAAAACCATCGACAAACGGAAGTCAAAGAAAAGGTAATTACATAATATGCATTTTTGCGATTATTCGCATAGTCGAAAAAAACATTAATAAAATAAATGGTTCGTAAACACGCTACAATTTCACTCTATTTACCTTTCAGGTTGTCTATGGGCTATGAATCCCTCAAAAGTAGGAAAAATGGACGAAGAAGTCCAAAAATGGTCACGGAAAGATCCACAAGCTATCAAAAAGGCGATGGTTTATCCAGGTACAGTAATATTAGTAAAAAATTATGTACTGCATCACTGACAGGGGCTGATTTTATTAATACCTGAACTAAAAAATACTGCTGTCAGCAGCAGCCATTCATTGTGGATAAATTTCTGGCGCAACCTTGCTCGTTAAAACTTTCTATTCTGGGCATTAATACCATAAACAATGATGATTATGATGGTGCCCTCCACGATGTATCCGTTGACGGCGACATCCAGTTAGCGTCTGGCATAACATTGTATCTATTGACAAATGTTAAATGTAATTAATGCTCATGTTTTGACGTTATGTACGGTTTCGTACACTTGCAGAGTTGCTGATGTTGTTGGTGGAGTGTGGAGAGAAAAGATCACAAAGTTGATGTCACTGAAGTTATGTTTATTGTATAGGTTTAGTACAATATAGACACGGTTGGCGATTCCTTTCTCTTATGTTGTTTACGTAGTTATTAGTTGATTCACACTGGCAATTAATTAAGTGAAATATGAATATATACCTAAGGAAAATGACGCGCGTTCGTGCCGACCGCAGAGTCAGCAAAATATGTATAGTTGAAGACTGTACATCTTGGCAACCCCAAAAGACTAACAGTAAGAGAGAAGGAAAAACCATCACAAGGCAATACAGTTATAACAATTAATCAAAGTTGAACGCAGGGTTCCTGGTTCCGGTGTTGAAGCTTCGACGAGATGTCGTGGGTTGAGGCTCCACACTGCTGTCCTTAATCGGCGATGATGTTTCCGCTGTTTCCTTCTGATGGTTGTCAACTTGACAGATGACTTGAAGCCCAATATCCTCACGCTGTTGTTTAGTATTTGGGTTCTTTGAGCTGTTTTTGAAACAGTTGCGACAACGCTTCCTCCCAACTACCACAAAGAACGCAATGATGGCCGCTGTTAAGAGGAAGTAACTGATGACATATTGATGAACATCGTGTGTTGTAACTGTTGTCTGGTGAGCTTCATTTTCCTTTTGAGTTTTGATTTTGTCTTCAATCTTTGCAATTTCAGCATCCATAGATGAAGATTGAAGCGTGTTTGAAACGTAACGGTACGTTAAGTTTACAATTTTGTTGATGGGTGTATCCAAAGAAGGGACTGTCAACTGGTAGTCCATCTTCGTGTGACTGTTGTACTGACGATGAGCGTAGATCGTTAAGTCTTTAGACTGTAGTACGCATCCTTGTGATAGTGTCACTAAGCCTGATGATGTCATAGTGTACGATGTGATGTCATTACTACATATCGTACGTAATGAACACGTACCACAGCATATCATCAGCCAGCTGTTCGGTGAGTGTAACTCGATCCATGCGTCCTTGCATACCGTTGGCGCTAGGTCGCAAGACGCAGTGTTTTGATGCGACAGCAATTTTGCTTCACACGGCGCTTTGTTGCTATGCAAATCGTAAGATGGTAGGTTATTGTTGCAAAGAAAGTTGGTTGACCTTTGTTGTGCACATTGTTTGAAGTCATCTTCGGTCAACAATACGTAACCGCCCTTCTTAAGGTTGACGGCGATGTATTTAGATGTTATTTTAACACAATTTGTAGATTCATTGGCCCCTGTAAATGGTAATGGTATGGCTCGATAGATAATGTAATCTTCGTTAGATACAAGTGGTATGTGCATTTCGAAAAGAAAATAGGTTTCCGTGACGCGAGCTTTTACGCTCATCAACTTGTAGACGTCCTTGATGTTCTCCTTATAGTTTTCAACCGGCAATGACACAGTCTTCGGAAGGTTTCCAGATATTTCTCTTAGTTGCTGAATCAGATGTACCGGAGTGATCAAATGCACATCTATGTGTCCTTGATATACGTTGGTAAGGGTGTTGAACAGCATTTCTTGGAACGTCCGCAAGCTGTTGATCAGTAGATATGCAGTCAGGGAGGCTGAGTTAATGTAAGTTGTCGCTGAAATTATTTCTATTTCCGATTCAATTGAGGCAATGTTCATGTTGGTTTGGTTGACGAAGCTGTCAATGATGTCAAATTGGCGCTGAATGTTTGTTTCGCTTTTCTTCAAAACTTGATTCTCCAGTTCCACGATACTTGTCTGGTTTTTTATCAGCTGCTGAAGGTAGTTTTCGTTGTTTTTAAGCGATTTAATATCGTCCTGATATTTCTTAGCAAAGTTCTGATCCAGTATTCCAAACAAACTGTTAGCTAAGTAACCGACACCATCCACTAGGCCACGCTTCTTTCTGTTACTAAGATGTTTATGTGGATTGATTAGTATCGAGTTGTAGTAGCTGAGCAGTTCCATTTCATGGGTAAGTTGTTCCATTGTGGTTCGGCAGTGTTGTAGCTTGGTATGGTAACATATGTTCTTCACATTCTCGACGAAAGTTTCAGTTCGATGAATTCCTTCCCAGTAGTTAGTTAAGTTATAGTACATGATTAATATCCATTCATCATGTACTACCTGCATTTTTCCGACAGTGTCATAGTAAACAGGCCGCTCTGATTTCAAACTTGTAATCTGAGCGCCTGGCGCGATGCGCGCAGTGTCAATGGCTCCATAGGCTCCCGATACAAATGTAAACAATGTTAATGTTGTTAAGAGTAATGTGGAAATAAGTTTGTTTCCTTTCGTCCGATGTTTTGTTTTAATTGTTTCGTCATCTCTTTCAGCTTGAATTTCGGTGTCCAAAGGCAATGGTGACAGTTTGACTATAGGGCGCTTGATGGTTCCCGCTTGAGTTTTGATAGTTGTGACCCGAACGTAGCCATCCGATCCAGGGTGTGTCTCCATGACACGTCCCATAGCCCATTTTCCAGGCGGCAGGTTTTCCTCCTTTACCAGTACTATGTCACCTTCCTTAATGTTCCTATTGGGCTTATTCCACTTACTACGAGTTTGCAGTGTAATTAAATAGTCGCTGGACCAATTTTTCCAGTATTGGTGAATCCAGTGTCTCTGTCTTAAATATATCAAAGTCAGCCGAGCTCCTCCGTGCAACGTGCGTAAATGTCCTTGTTCAATCAACAGTTGAGTGTATCGTCCCTTATGTGGTATGATGACAGGATTCTTCATCTCGGCAGGCAAGCTTGAGTTCTTAAGTCGACCACCGACGCGAATAATTCCCTTGTCATCCAGATAGGGATTTAGTTTGAAAATTGAGCTCTTTCTCGATATATCTTCGTTTTTGTTAAGTTGATTATACTCAGGATCGAACTGTGATCGTTGCACATAAATGACAATACTTGTATTCGCTGCACTCAGTTCGCTTGTAGTTAAGTACTTGGTTTCAGATTTCGTTTTGTTGCGCATATTTGCAATGAAGCGTTGTATCCATGCGACGACTCGTGTTATTTGTGTCATTGAACTGTGATTATTTAACAAATCACTTATAAAATTATGCTGATTATCTTGAGTTGTTTGTTTCGCGTCGACATGATTTACGCAACCGATATTTGTTTGAAATGAGCATGGGAACTTTTCAGACTTTTCTTGTTTCGCTAAAAATTCTGGGCCTTGCCACCATAAGTTGAAGTTCTTAAGTTTGCTTGGCAGTAGTCCTCTCGATGCACAGTCAGCGGGATTTTCTTCAGACTTCACGTAGTACCATTGAGCTGCAGGGATGATGTGTTTGATTTTCGCAACTCTATTAGCTACATATGTTTCCCATTTTGAAGCGTCACCTTGAATCCAGGCTAACGCAACCTGAGAATCCGACCAAGCCTGTACAGAAATACTGAACCCAGATAGCGCTTCTTTAGTTTTTCTTATCAGATTAGCCAATAGTACCGCGCCGCACAGTTCGAGCCTGGGTAGCGTAGTTTTTTGCGTCAAAGGTGCCACCCTTGTTTTTGCAACGAGTAACGTTATTACAGGTTGGCCGTGTTCATTCGTCACTCGACTGTATATCACACATGCGTAGGCCTTTTCGCTTGCATCACAGAAGCCGAGTAATTCGACGCGTTGCTCCGTATCCCCTATCCATCGGTTTAACTTCATGGTTTTGATGTGGGTCAGTTCTGTATTCATCTTTGTCCATTCAGTATCTATGTCGCTGGGCACTTCGTCATCCCAACCAAATTTGCTAATCCAGAGTTTCTGAAATAGTAGTTTTGCTTTGACAGTTACTGGAGAAAGCCAGCCCAGTGGGTCGTAGAATTTAGAAATGTCTGCGAGTAAAGATCTCTTTGTTAGACGTTTTGTTCGTGTCGCAGGCCAGTTGAAGTAGAAGGTATCGCTGGTATGGTTCCAACCAAGCCCCAGTGTCTTGGAAGTTTCCTCAGATTTGAAGTCAAAGGTGTTCTGTTTTGAAATTTGCTCTTCGTTGAGGTTTTCCAGTAAGGCACGGTGATTACTTGACCATTTGCGCAAGTTCATTCCCCCTCCACTCAAAAGTTGAATTAGGGATTGTTGTAGTTGTTGGGCTTTCTTGATGCAGTTGTGACCACTTATGACGTCATCGACATAACATTCCGTTTGAAGTATTTGGGCAGCTTCTGGATGCTTGTACCCGTCATCAATGGCAAGTTGTTTCAAAGTGCGCATGGCAAGCCAAGGAGCACTCTTGGTTCCGTATGTGACAGTACATAGTTGGTAGTCACATAAGGCTTCATCGGGAGAATCTCGCCAGATGATTCTTAACAGATCTTGTTGTTCTTCTGCCATCCATATACAGCGATACATCTTCTCGATGTCAGCAGTGAAGACGTATTTATATGTACGCCATTTCAGAATAAGAGCTTGTATATCCTGTTGCAGATTGGCACCTTTTTCCATTAGGCTGTTCAAGCTGTAGCCACTGGAAGTTTTTTGCGATGCGTTGAATACAACTCTCAATTTGGTTGTAGTAGAATTTTCCCGCAAAACGCCATGATGTGGTAAATAACAACTGGTAGGTGAAACATGAGACGATGGTTTCATGTGATTAAGTTCAATGTATTCTTCAATGAATTTCTTATACATGGCCGCAAGTTTGTGATTCTTTGTCAGTCGTTTCTCTAATTGTGGAAATTGTGACACGGCCACTGATCTAGATTTTCCCAGCTTTTCCTCGAAATTCGGAGAAAGAGGCATTTCCACGATGTATGCTCCATCTTGCGTGCGTTTTACGGTTTCCGTGTAGAACTTTTCACATTGGTCATCCTTGGAAATGTCCTTAGAGAGTTGGATGTCTTCAGTTTCCCAAAATCTTGTTAGTTCTTCCAAGTTGACTAAAGCTACGTTGCAGTTAAATGATTTCATTTTTCCGCATAAAATCCACCCTATTTGCGTTTGTTGTGCTACGGGGGATCGGTTGTTTCCTTTCAAGACTCCGTCTAAGATTATCTCTGAATATACGTCAGCTCCTAATAGGAGATCAATTTGGCTAGAAATGTTGTAGTCCGGGTCCGCAAGTTTCAAGTTCTTCAAATGCGGCCACTCAATTTTCCCAAATGTTGTAGTAGGTAGGTTGTTCGTTAGTTTTTTCATAATAAGCGCCTGTATTGTAAAACTGTAATCGGAGTGAATCGATGTACAGGTGAGGTTCAGTTGTCCCCTGCAGCCTCCAGACAAAGCCCCAATTCCAGTTACACATGCGTTGACGTTTGCCCGTGGAAGTCGTAGGAGTTGAGCGGCGTTTTCCGTGATTAGATTCACTTGCGAACCTTGGTCGAGAAGTGCACGTAGTTTCACGTAAGTCCCATCTACTGATTTGACCTTAAGCTGAACTGTAGTTAGCAAAACTTCCATGTTCTTTGTATTAACGTGGTTGGACGTATGTTGCTGAGATGATGAAGAAACTTGTTCGTGGTTGTTTTTTCTGTTCGATATAATTGCGTTTTTCCTCTCTGGATTGTGCAATAAGGTGTGGTGTTTCAAATTACAGTCTCGGCAAGTTTTTGTAGATTTGCATTTTTCGTTTCCGTGGCTAAATAAACAATTTTTGCAGAGCTGCAGTTTCGAAACTGTGTTGTTTCTTTTGCTAAAGTCCATTTCTCGGAATTTGTCACAGTGCATTAACACATGATTTCCGGTGCAATGTGGGCATTTTTGATGCGTTGCGTAATAGTTGCTGGTTTTGTAGGAAAAGTTTGGTTTTTTCCTCCAGTTTTGCTTGTTTAATTTCCAGTTTGACGATTTTTCTGTTGAAGTTGTTGGATTCCCTTTCTTTGCAGACTTCATTGTTTCATATGCCATGAATTGGGTCTCAAGGAAGTACAGGAAATCTTGTAAGTTTTGGAGTTCCCGATGATTCTGTATTTCCTTCATGTAGTCACTTATCGTGTTGGAGTCTAGTTTCTGTGACATAATGTGCACAATAATCGGATCCCACGATGTTGTGTCAACGCCGATATTAGTTATTCCGTTTAAGCACTCTGAGATGACATCATGCATTTTCTTCAAGTTGGAGGAGTCTGGGTTCTGTATGACCGGAAGATTCAGCATACTATTCATAAATGAGGTAAACTGCAGACGACGATTGTCATAACGCTGATTCAGAATATCCCAACAAGAGTTGTAGTGATCAGCGCTAATGGTTAGATGCTGTACCAATCGTTCAGCTTCTCCTCGCAGCTTGGTTTTCAAGTGTTGCATTTTCTGCGCATTGTTGATCATCGGGTTCTTGTGAATGGCCTCCAAGAATAGATCTTTGAACGAAATCCACTGACTATAGCTGCCTGAAAATTCAGGGATTTCGATCTTAGGTGCCGCTTTCGAATAGTGAACGGTTGACCAAATTTTGGAGTTCAGACGCTTCTTGATCTCGTCGTATTTTTGTTCGACTTCCGTATAGATCTCGTAGTAGTGTTCATTCGATCCTTTTAGTTGGAAATCGATTTCCCAGTGCAGTTTGTCGATGGGCTCCCATTTTGAGTTCAGTGTTTTCAGGTGGTCATCCATTTCCCACTTTTCAGCAACTGATGCTATGTCGATCTTTGTCATAGCACGGTTAATTGCGTTGAAGTGACATTCTTGTTTGTTGAGTAGTTGTTGGATCCTATCACCACCATCAGCTTGAGCGTCAGCGTCTCCTGACGTCCCGGCTAAGTCAAACTTCACGTTGTGTTGTTGATCTGCCACGGCTGATAGTTTGCTGATGATGTCCGTTTTGGTTGTCAAGTACAACTCTTTCGTTTTTTCATAGATGTCATCCATGAAATAGTTAATAGTTTTATCTTCTAGTTCCTGCACTAAAAGAGCATGTCTGCTGTCGAAATCCTTCCATTGATTTTCCAGCTGTGACAAGCGTTTGTTTAGGTAGTCCACAGTTTTGCGGGCTGAAGAATCCTTGCGATAGTTGACACACAAGGTCTTGATGTTATCGAAACATGTTGACTGTAGCTCCAGTTTGTCCATGTCGATGGTTGTTATTGAAGTTTGTTGGATGCTCGTAGTCACGTAGTTGACGGCGACCGGTGAGCGTTACGTTAGTTGCGACGACCAGAGTACCGCAGTTTTCTTCTAGTAGTTGCTTGTGAAATTGTTAGATAGCTTTCAGCCACGTAGTTGATGGCGACCGATGAGCGTTGCGCTAGTTCGACGACACGAAGACTTCTTAGTTGCTGATAGTCTTCTCAATTCCGAATCTTGAATTTTTCCTTCTTCAATTTGGAATGGTCGTTGGAAAACCCAGCACCCTCAGTACCTTAGATACAGCATGTGCGCCTTCTCAATACAACTGGGGATTCTCGCTTCTGAGAGGCCAGCCGCACCGATTCGCTGCCGTATTAAAGTCCAAAAGCGCCAAGAATCCGGCTCGAAGGACCATTAAATGTACGGTTTCGTACACTTGCAGAGTTGCTGATGTTGTTGGTGGAGTGTGGAGAGAAAAGATCACAAAGTTGATGTCACTGAAGTTATGTTTATTGTATAGGTTTAGTACAATATAGACACGGTTGGCGATTCCTTTCTCTTATGTTGTTTACGTAGTTATTAGTTGATTCACACTGGCAATTAATTAAGTGAAATATGAATATATACCTAAGGAAAATGACGCGCGTTCGTGCCGACCGCAGAGTCAGCAAAATATGTATAGTTGAAGACTGTACACGTTATTTTACAGAAAATTTAGAGGCTCTAGAAAGGGGTGAAATGAAATACAGCGGGGTGGGCGGCGACAATGATGCAGATGATGACGCGGATGTTGACGCTGACACGGAGCTCGACGCGGACGTTGAAATAGACCCCGAAGTCAAAGAAGAAGTCGAAGAGGAAGAGGCTATAATAGAACAGGCAAGTCTAAACATTTGTTCATAACAAGCCATTTACCTACTGCAAAAAAGTAGTTTTTGGTCATTTCTAGAAAACAGTTTATGACGTAAATAGCCATAGATCTCTTTTGATCAGACACTCCTCAGTTCTGAATAAATACAATTTCGTTAGGTGGCTAAATAGCAATCGGGCGGCTCGATCTATCTACGGGGTTAAGCCGCTTCCGGCAGTGACACCTCCGTGAATCGGGTACCGAAGCACGAGTCTCATAACCGGTCTATTCTTAGAATATAATGTATTATCCAGTAACTGGGTTTTGAGGTTTACCCCCCGATTGAGAATCTTCTCGATGAGTCAGTTGTAGACCATTTCGGTTTGCTATATCGTTTTTCTCATATACAAAATGAATTAACAAACCGAATCTGTCGACAACTAACTCAAGAAGGTTCTGAATCGGCGGGCAGAATGCATTCGTTTCGTGTGAAATTCTGATAATCAGCTGCATTGCGTTAAGCTGGAAGCCGACCCCAACACAGTAGTTCAGTAGGCTAGGAAGATGATTTTAGGTCCTTGTCCTACCGACTAGGGTTTGAGATTTTACAAGATAAATGGCGATAATCTCGCCGCCGTCGCAAACTGATTTATGGTTGCTGGTCGCGGTATAACTTAGCCCAACCCCCGGAGAATATAGACGTGACGGTTATTATGAACTACGCGCGTATTAGCTACTTCTTTGAACTTCCGTATCGAGAAGAACACGTGGACTCCCGTGGCTCTCATTAGCAAACCTAAGGCCAGTTCCCTCAACTATTTTATAATTATCTAGTTTTACATTGGGATGACATGACATGAAGATATCTTAGAAACTTAGCAAACATGCAAATGACAAAGCGCGGTAACATGATTGTAATAATAATAATGATTGTGAATGTCACTTGCTAAAACAACTTCTATGTTTATTAGATACTTGGGGTTGGTAACAATATTTTTCAGTACTTACTTAATTTAAATTGTTTTTTGTCAGCTACTTAATTCGCATGCTATTATAGTTCTATTCGTGGTAACAAAAGAATAGTGTAGTCCATTCTAGACAACCTATTAGGTAGGTTCAACGTGTGAGGCAGCATGCAGACAAATAATATGCCCTCTGTTTTGTTATTCTCGGAAGGAGAGCCCTAAAAGACCGAAAATATACTGTGTAAAATAACGTGTTTTTCTTTTTACGGACAAAGACCTGACTTACGAATTATTAGTTGACTGTAGAAACAGGTGCAACAAAATGTTGTCAAATATTTTTATTTTTTGCCTTCACCTCAGTTCGTGTTTGGCTCTGATAAAAGCTGAATATATTATCTTGTTTTTATGAAATTTTGAGTAACTTTTAATGATTGTGTGTAGGAGGTGTCTGATCAGGAGTTGGAGGTTGAAGAGGTAGTGGAAGGGACGGGCATGGTCGGCGGCACGTACCGATTGCTCGCTACAGGGCCTTCATCACTTACATCCTACATAACGGACGTAGAATCCGGCGAGGAAGTCAGCGACATTGAAGTGAGTAAACAAATAAGCTAAATTAAAGTTAGAATACTTCCAGTTCGATTAACACTTATTCGTGAACAAAGCTTATGAAAAACTAACGTTTTGTTTTCTCTTCTAGATACTAGATCAATCGTATGAAGAAATCGACATTGATGAAATGAAACCTGTGAAATTAGACTTGTCTATGACAGAAAATTATACAAGTAAGTAATGGATACAAAACTGTATACTTGTATTTTATGAAATTTCGTATTTGCTTTCACGGTCCATTTGCTTTATGGAGTGAATGATACTTGAAGCTCTTTAATAGTATATATCAACCAGTGGCGTAGGGTGAAGTTTCTTAAAAGGGAAGCCGGACCAAAAAATGCTTACCTTGCTCAAGTGTGATGCGTGATTTCCAGTAACTACTCGTTTCGAAAGGGAAGCCGATAGGAATCGAGTTATATGGAGCCTTCGCCACTGGTGTCAACACAGTCTAATACCATAACGAAAAGTAAAATGAAGGACGTAAAATTAAATTTTGCTAATATGATGACAATCTATATACTAGAGTATCATAGTAGTACAATTATTTACCTTACGATAAAGACCGGCCACACATTATCAGAAAGAACAATGGTCACTCAGCTAACATGCTTGTACTAGTAAAATCTAACAAAACTTAACTTGATGAAACATATGTCGTTTCATTCGCCTACATAAATATAACTAAGTACAGCCTTCAATATATTTTTAAAAGGTCGGAGAGAGAAAATATTTTGCCACTTCCAATATCAGATTCAAAAAGTGATGCGATTCCAAGTCCATTAAATGAATGCCAAGTCAACAAGAGTAGAAGATCAATCGGAGTCTGTAAGCAGTGCAAAAATATAAAAAAAACAGGAAAATAATATAAATCGCACAGAACACCAAAGAATATTTTAACAATATGGGAGGAGAACACAGTCGTCGCCGAAACTACAACGACACGGTTACCATGGGTACGGTCGGCGCAGAAAACCGTCAATTTATTTTTACTTGTCAAGAATAGGGAGGGACGTAATCGATCGATTTATGACAAGATCGATTTTTAGATGTAAAATCATTAGTTTTTTATCTAATTCATGGCTTTATTAAAACAATTTACCACAAAGTAACATCAAATTCTATTAGTGGCTAAGCTTAGTATAATATTAATGTGAGTTTATACGGTTGACATTGCCTGGGATTTTATTTCGATTTATGAAATAAAATCATAATAGACTAGAAAAAGTATGGACTTCTCTAGTAACGGATGCGTTCGAAGTTAGATATTTTATACAGCGTTCTGATAAATAAAATAGTATTTTTAAAATAAGATTATCTATATTTCCCCATCTTTTAAAAATAAACGAAGATATCCAATAAATACACTAACAATGCACTAACATATTGGTGACAGTTTCATCTCGGTAACAATTTCTGTTTTTTCCTAGTCCAAAGTGACCATTGTTCTTTCTGACGCGTGCACGATGACCCGCTGCGCATACATTTTGTACTAGAGCCAGCAGGCAGCCGGATCCGGCAAATTCTGACAGTGTGCGGGGTCTAGTACAAAACGTATGAGCAGAGACGCGCGTCAGAAATTTTCTGACAGAAATTTCTGTTAATATGCGGCCAGGCAAATACTGGCTTGAGTTGGCAAGCAAATAATTGGCAAACACCGACAAATAAAATTCTATAAATATTTATTTATTTTATATTTTACATCTTACAGTACATCCAACAAAACGAGCAAAAACAAGCTACATCTATCAACCAGTGACGACTCAGACGCATACTAGTAGAAGAAAAACGCCACTCGTCAACCGAGTCGCATTAATATAAGCGAAATTCCTAAACAACCTAAAAGACTTGTATTCATAGAAAATTGTGATCATAACGTTATGGGGTCAACGATAGTACATAGCGTAGTCTCTCCAGTGATTGTTCCATTGTTAGGTAACTTAGATTACATTAAATAATTCGAATTGTAATAATTAGCTGTGAATGTGTCTCAGAGTGCTGAATGTGTGTATTATTGCATCAAATTCGATCGTGATAGTCTGTACCAGATAAGTGTATTTACATGTTTTTTACAAAAACTGAACACTTGTTACATATCTTACACTGTAAAATAGTTTTATTTGTTAAGCGACAACCTGAAAGTAGGATACGCCTCGGTTTTGACATATTTAAACATGTCATTATCGTTTGCCGTACATTTTTGTTCTGATTATATTCGATAAATTGAAATAACACTGAATATTGCCCCAAACTTATTTAAGATAATTTGCTGCTGTACTGATACAATTTATTGGTGCCAAAACATGGCGTTGCGTTTTAGGAAAAAATTGTTTAGTTTAGCGAGTTACTTAAGGAGTACGGAATACTTCATAAAAACGAACTGACCACTTATTTTTAATTTTTTTGATTATGTTGGTGTGTGATTTAAGCATTCAGAGACTCGATGATGTTTTATCTTGTTAGTTCGTTTGTATGGATTGAAGTACGAAAAGTTCCTTAAAATAGAAATTAATACATAAAATTAAAATATGTCTCAATTTAGCAGCAAACGCTATAGCGGGTATGTGAAGTTCCCACCGCTGATATATGTAAATATTGTCTGTTACTTATGTATTTTATTTGCATATTATTAGTTGTTAGTGGCAGCTTTCTTCAGAACTTATAATATCAGTAAAACATGCTGCCGTGTGACGACTAAGGGTTAGGGCACACCAACGGAGTGGCAGCTAAGAGCACTTCACTGGTCGCAAAGCACACCGAGTGAGTAGGCTCGCTCTGGCTCTTTTGGACGCTTGTGTCCGCTCGGTTGAGCCTCTCAGTGTGACTTTATTTCGCTATTCCAATTCCAGTCGTATGTGAAAGCAAATCAATTTGAATCCGCCACTCTGTCGGTATGCGCTAAACCTTAAGCTAACCATAGACCTAATTACAAGACATTTTTAGACTATCAAATAAGATTACAGTTCAAGTCATTTCCAAGCAAGGACTTAATATTAATGTAACATTAGGAACTTGCTACAAAGTGGCAGAAATATTTAATTTATAAACGGAGTTATAAGAACCATTTGTTTTTAAGTCTATGTATCATTTAGCTGCCTTCAACAACGTTTTGCACACTATGTTCTACAATTTATTTTTAGTTACTTTACGTTGTACCTGTTAAAGATAACCTTGTGTCTACATACAGTATAGTTTAATTTTGTGCTGTATAAACACATATCGCTTTCATTATTTATGTTGCGATTTTACCCGTAAGATGTGCAATTTCAGTGGATAATACAAGGTATCGTTTTGAATAATTGGTAACTTCGACTACAATACAAAGCGCAATAGATAATTGGTTGTAAAATTATGTGAATTGATCAATGATTTATTCGTTAATGAATTTCTTGTGTTCCTTTATGTGCGATTTGCCTTTTCTGATTCTGTTAAATCGTGGTTGACGTAACACAGGAATACATTGCGAAGTACATGCTTTAAATAGTGTATTATGAGATACAAAGATGGATTGGAATAGACTTTGTATTGGTAGTATTGGTTGTGTAAGTGGATCTCTCGAATGTAGTAAATCAAATGGTGATTAAGATTAAGTAAGTACGCATTAGTTATATATTAAGAACACGTCACAATGAGTCGTATTATATTACATTATTTCGTATAATGAATTCAAAATGAATATGAATTGGAATTAATGTGCATTGTATATTATTATATTTTTGCCTGTTGTAATAAAGTGAACAATAATCATTAAAATCGAAGCCTTAGCTTCGTCGTATCATGTAGCCGTGACCAGGGTCCTTATTCTCCATAACATTAGGAAAAACACGCAAATAAGGCCACCGCGTTACAATTATATCTGCAGTTCATAGTGGTGCTGCTTGCAAAGGCAATTTAACAATACGCTCATTTACGACAAGAACGTGTTAACCCCGAAAACCGGATTATTCAGAAAACGCCTTTATTCAAAACTATCAAAGTCGTTTTCTGAAATATCGATTTTCGGACTTAACACGTTCATAACGTAAATGAGCGTGTCACATTTCGTACAACATGCAAAATTTACTTTTCTGATTGCATATTTGAATGGTAAGGCGGCCGTGTTATTTGCGTGTGACGTTTCAGTGTGTCATAGTGAATAGATAAGCCCCAGACTTGGGGCCCAATTCTAGTAATAGAAACGTGGATCAATCGCAACCGAACCGTTCATTCGGACAGTTTTCGCTTACAAAAACTGTCAATTGTTTCACTACAGAAACAACCAAACATTTTGACATATTTCGTATAAGAAAACTGACAAACGGTTGTG
The DNA here is from genome assembly GCA_905220435.1 of Amphipyra tragopoginis. Lineage (NCBI taxonomy): Eukaryota > Metazoa > Arthropoda > Insecta > Lepidoptera > Noctuidae > Amphipyra > Amphipyra tragopoginis. The sequence goes on along the minus strand of HG991997.1, from coordinate 10,131,481 downwards.
GTTCGTTTGCAGTTTGGCAACAACTTTGTTAGTAGAATTGGGGTCCAATTCTCCTAAAATAAATTGTTGTCAAACACAATCGAACCACAACCGCCAGTCAGTTTTTGTTTTCGAAAACTTTCAAAATGATTGATTTTGTTTTTTGTGTCAAACAATTCGACAGCTTTTGAAATTGAGAACTGTCTGAATGAACGGTTCGGCCTTGGTTCGGTTGTGATTTATCAAGATTTATTTTAGGAGAATTAGGCCCTTGGTCACCTGCAGAACAGGCTCGCGAGGCAGCCGCGTACTCTGTTGTTTTGGCTGACCAACTACGAGGCACGTCCAGACACACAAAGCGCGTGCCTCGATTGCCAACCTTACGTCTCAGTCAGCCTGTCTAGACACGGCTAGTAACAAGCAGATAGATTTACAAACATAATTATAACAAATAATGTGTAACAATTTAGATTGAATTACAGTGTCGTAGCTAGGTCATAAGCGCCCAGGGCAAGGATTAAATTTAAAAAAAAGCATTTAATTGTGGCTTTGTTAAAAATTAAGGCAGTAACGATTTTATTTGATATTTGTAGCTTTCAATCTCCAGACATAATTCATTAACATTTAAATCAACATCATTTAACGCGAGATTGCTGCGTATTTTTTCAGTTAAATGTGTGTTGAGCGGCCTAATTTGCGCCTCCCTGGGTCCTGCGCCCCTGGCAGCTGCCTCTATGGCCAGCCCCTAAACACGGCACTGTTCAAATATATAGCCAAATTAACTCGGATATGCATTTTAGGTTATATGGCGATGATATTGTGATAAGGTAATATTGAAATCGCCACAATAGGAAACAATCTTATTGACTTCTTATTCATAATTCTATATAAGTATATAAATAAAAATGAATCGCCGAAATGTATGTACCTACGCGCATAACTTCCGAACGACTGCGCGAAATTGGATATTTTTTTTTGTGTGTTCGTTATTCTTAGGACAAGGTATGATAAAAGGTATTTTTTCAAATGAATTTAATTGTTAAAATATGGCGGTTTAAAAATATGTTTATGTTTGTATACTTATCTGCTTTTCAGTTCGAATTTAAATGTAGGTACGAGACGATAGGCAAAACGACGTGCATTTTTTAAGCGACTAAATTCGCTCGGTAATGTGCTACTTTGTTTTTCACTTTTTTCTATTTACAAGTCGCGTATCTCAAGTTGCCTACTCGTCACCTATTATCGCTTTGGGTATAAACAGGGTTGCTACTTTTGGTAGATAATTTACTAGATATGACTTCGTAATCATTAGCAAATTCAACAACGATTCAATGTTTAAAACTAGTTGCATAGCCGTGCCTGAACTATAGACTAATGTACAAAATACTGCCTTATAGTTTAGTAGGATATGTCATTGTGTTGCGTGAAGCGTATGCCTGCACAGTAGCGAATTTTGAGATGTATGCGGCGGACGCTAGTGCAGAGAGCGCAGACGCTGCTCAGGCCTTAACATCGTCCAATGCACAGGTGTAGGTCGTGCAAACGCTTTGGAGACTCTTCACATTACAACGGCACGGACACGGCCGAGGGCAACAAGTTCAATGTAAAACAAAACTTATTCAAAAAGGTGTAGAGAATATAATACCAGAGCACGATTACGACGGGCGCCGCCCATCCGTCCGGTCGCCCGTCGTTAGCGGGCTCTCGTATCTATTCTCTACCCGTATCAGTCTAAACAAGCTTTATGTTATATTGAACTCATTCCCGCCCGCCCGTGCATGGCCCGTGTAAGTTATCTGCGTGAACTCTCACTCGGCGATAAGTTTGAAGTGGCCAAGAAATTTAGCGCGGTCTTTAACCACTAGTAGCGACCCTTAGCTGGTTATTCCAATGTACCTAAAAAATAGACTTTGATTCAATAGTTGTAACATAAGTAGGGATAGATAACATAATGAAACTAAAAACGAAAACACCATGAAAGAATCCTCAATACATGCGTTTAAATTAGGTGCTCTCCGTATACTTAGACACAACAGTGCAATTGTGTAAATAATTCTATTAATTATAGTGCGTATTGATATCTCCTGATGTAATTCGATAGTGTAATAATGCGTGTGAAAAATTTAATTATAATAAATCAATCGTGTTTATGAATTGTATTTGTAGATGCCATTCTCCAAATTAATGTTATAGATAATGAAGTATAAAATTATATAAACTGCAGCCACGCTTTAGGGATAATGCGTAAAACCAATAAATAATAAGGTATCGATCTGGTTTAAACAAATACCCATAATGTAAGTCTTTCAACAATAATTGTCACTAGCCGAGTTTTACTAGCTGTAATTTTGTACAATAAAATAGTTAATGTATTTTTCCACTGCCAGTATTGCAACATCCAAGTTAAAAGCATTTAGATTAAGTTTAGCCATTAGTTTAGTTATTAGTACGTACACATAAGAAAACTTAGTTGAAGTGAACGATTTTTAATAACATTTTTGTAATAAAATTCAATGAGTACCTAAGTTTGTTTTAATTTATTATTCACCCTAGTCAAGATAGACAATCTACTGTGATTGCAGTAGATCTGGAAGCACTGCGTCTGACTAAACTAAAATGACGGAGGCATTCCATTTAGCGCACCAATTACATAGGCATTCCATTTATCGCACCAATTACATATAGAGAATACTGTTGATCTGATTAGAATTGGTGCGCCAAACAGAATGCCTCAAATGAAGTACCCCTCCACTCCCTACCTACACTGCACCACCCTTTGGTACTAGGAAGGCATTGTAATTTGTTTCGATTATGTATAAATAATATCAAGTAGGTTTAATAATAGTTGATAATACTGTATTCGATGCTGGTGGGCATTTTTTTTATACATATTTGTTTAAAAATATAATTCATAGATACCTACAATGTACGACGAATAAACGAAATTGATAAAGTTGCTGATAAGGAAAAAATCCAGCAAAGGAAAGATATAAGGCAAACCAAAGGAAACGGCGCCGCGGCGCGGCGTTATTGTAAAATTTTCTTTCAACTATTAATTTTAATACTAACAAATGAACTGCTCAAAAATAAAATGTTACCATTGCAATTTTATGTAATCAGTGGCGTAGCGCGTAGCTACCTTAAGGCGTAGGGCTAGGCGGGGCAGTGCCCCGGGGCCCCCAAGCTCAAGGGGTCCCTCGGCCTCCATGAATGACGTTCGAAAAAGTTATATAATATCCTAGTTGAATAAAGAATTTTCGACCAAACTTTCTGGTCCCTGACCAACAAACCTTGAACGGCTCGAACTGAAATCACAAAAATTCTCCCACCTCCAGAAATATCATCTGCTGCGTAACACATAATACTTAGTGGTAAGTACCTTTGCTATATTATGCCTTGCAGTGGGCGTTATGGAGCTGCTGATGAAGTAGTTTTGCTCCTTTAATTATTTTTTGTTATTTTTAAATAGCGCAGATATTTCATTTTTGTCCAAGTGTTCTTGGTTACATAACTCCGCCACTGGTTATATCATTTCTTGGGGCAACCAATAGATTTTGTGCTCCAAGTTATATTTTAAGACCCTTCTTTAAAAGAAACACCATGGTTAGCTAGTTTTGAAGAGTGTAGTGTGTTCAATCCACAAAGACGCGCCGCACTCCTTATAATGCTTGTTTCCCACGGTGCGTGATATCGCGCACAGCGACACATGAGCTCGTACCGGTGCGGCACACCATGGGAAGAGACTCGTCTGGGTGGATTTACACAAGAAAAATTTCTTCAAACAATAAATTCAAAAAAATGAAAACACGTTGGAATGCTAGTAAAACTAGATAATATCATTGTAGGATCACTATAATGTTCCTAAATTGTGTTTAGACCAATATTTTAAGGCTAGATCTGAAGATATCAGCATTCCAATAAAAAGAGGTGAGATGGTAATGACGACTGTGGTATGGCGATGATTTATCCATGGATGGTGATGATTTCGTGTGTATGGTGATGACGTTTTATACATGAATGTCAAATTAAAACAACAAAATTTAAGGAAATCAACTTTTTTAATGACTTAATCAACACTCTTAATAATAATAACAGTCTTACTTACGGTTCTTCGCTATCCAGGATGTCGAGAGATTCGGGGGAGAGGGGAACCGATAAGGATCGAGCGTGGTATATTCTAGGGTGACAGTCTGAGTTCCCTGTGGTTCTGCTTAGCCTTGAACCCCCTGAGTACATTGCTGGAGGGAACAAGGCTAGGCTATCGGTTGAGGAGAGAAGGTCAAGTTATATCCCACCTCCTCTACATGGATGACCTAAAACTATTTACCCCACTGAATTGCAACTGATGGAGCTACTGAAGGTAACTGAAAACTTCAGTAGCTCTATCGGGATGGAATTTGGTGTGGACAAATGTGCGGTCATGCATGTGAAGCGAGGGGGGATTGTGGAATCCGAGGGAATCCAACTCTCGAATTCCATACAACTTAGATCCCTCTCCCCAACTGAGACCTACAAATACTTGGGTATTGTAATGTATGTAGCTATAAGTTTTGAATGTATCGCCAGTCCTAAATAAAGCGAGTAAGGAACGGACGTGTTTTACTGCGCTTAGCTATTCCCTTTGTTGATATTTAGTACAAACACTACAGTGGCGACGAGGACTCAAAAAAAAAAAAACCCACGAGTTGTAAAGTTATATAAAAATAAATAAAAAGTGTAGTGTACAAGATGACTATCGGCAAATTAGGAGCGTTTGAACTTGAGAAGGACAATTGGGAGGCGTATGTCGACCAATGATAATATAAACTACTATAGATACGTTGCCCGCGCTCTGTAGTGGCTAGATGAATGCAAGGTAATTGCCTGACATCCATTTAGTCGCGTAGCAACCGTTGCCGCGGCTGTACGTGAAATTTAAATAACTTGTGTGTAATAACTTTCTCTATTAGCGAAAAAAAATGCCGTCCTGTGTGTATAGAATACGTAATAATTATATTGCAACTGTAAAAGATAAAAAAAGTGTCATTTCATGCGTAAATATCAAGAAAAAGTATTAATTTAATTTAATTTTTTTCGATGCAGCATAATGGCGGCTAGCGAGGAAAATCGGCAACTTTGCATCAGTGTTTATAAAACCTAGAGGGCGTTATTACAAAAGATGGTTTAAACCAAGACTAAGGTAAACCCAGGTTTAAAATATATCCATCACTTTCTTATGTCATATAACAAAAAGATACGGGGCTATGTTAAAACCTAGGTTTTTCTTAGACCATCTTTTGTAATACGGGGAACATTGTTTTTATTTCGATTAATTATATTATTTGAATATAACTATATGTTTTATTAAACCTAATGATCAATATAATAGACCAATACTCGAATCGTACCTATCTCAGCAAGAGGTCATCACAGCCATTTAACATACCTACGTATGAGATTCTTACTTGATTTCTTTGATTATAATATACTCGTAGATAAAGATTTTATGTTTGTATTACATTTTGTTTTATTAATTAAATAACTATAATTACTGTTGCTAAATACTGCATTCATAATTGTAAGGATAGAGAATAATATTTTTTACCCAAAAATCTACTACTTACCTACCTATATCAACACGAAAAAATTGAGTGTCAATTTTTCCCCACATGCCTCTTTTTGTACGCGCTCGACCAATGAGCATGCACCAAAAAATAATGACGTAACCTACGATACATATTTATCTCTCTCTAACAACAGGAATTCCTTAGTGACATTTAATTTTCTTTCCTTTTTCGTACGTTTATGTTGCTATCCAGCTACCGATAGTATTTACGCTGATTTTGAGTGCCGTGATGTTGATGCATGACGTGTCTATTTATAATACGTCATTGATGTCGACCGTTTAGAACAATATTTTGTGGCTAATCAGGTGAAGGCGGAAATACAGGTGGCTACATTAATTACTGTGATTGGAAGTGAAGCCTACGAGCTTATGGTGAATTTGTGTACTCCTGATAAACCGGCCAGCAAAACGTATGCCAACTTAGTGAAGTTAATGAAAAATCATCTAAATCCAAAACCAAGCCAGTTGGCAGAAAGATTTAAATTTCGCCAACGTACACAAAAGCAAGAAGAAAATGTGGCTATGTATGTGGCAGAGTTGAAAAAGATGAGTAAACACTGTGGCTTTCAAAACCTGGCAGAAAACCTTCGGGATCAGTTCGTCTGCGGGTTATGACATACGACAAAAGTTGTTTACGGAAGATGACAAAATATCGTTCGACAAGGCCTTCACGATAGCTATGTCCATGGAAGCAGCAGAGACGAATGCAGCATTGGTGGAAGGCTGTACCAGGGGCAGAAGCTTAGGTGACAGTGTGCCAAGTGTTGATACAGCTGTACATTTCATGGGACGAAACAAAAAAGTTAAAGGAGTAAACGAGAGCGGCGCGGCGTTACGCGCGCTGCACGGAATTCTCCGAACGGCGGCGGCGGTCCAAGTGGCACAAGCGGAGCGGGTAGCTGCAAATACCGAGCGAACAGCACACTTAGGAACACAACCAATAAAAACCATAAATGCAACGTATGCGGTGGTGCGCACGAGGAACATACGTGCAAATTCAAGATGTACGTCTGTAGGGTGTGCAACCAGGAAGGACATTTAAAGAAAATGTGCCCCAAGTTGCGAGGCAACACATCTTTGAATAATATACACGAACAGGAAAATATGGGTATAAACAATCAAGACAGTGACAGTGACGAGGTAAAATGTTATAATAATAATTATTCCATATCTACAAATACCAAACAATCACAGTTACTTGGACCATTCACTGTAGATGTTTATGTTGAGGGCTTATTATTAAGTATGGAAATAGACACCGGCAGTGCTATATCATGTATAAGTTACGACTGTTATAAAAAGTTCTTTGTTCGTTGTAAATTGAATCCGAGTAGTTTAGAATTGAGATACTATACAGGCGAAGTGGTGACGCCTGTGGGCAAAATGAAGGTCGAAGTAAAGTTTAAAACCAAAACAAAAATTTTAGACCTGTATGTCATAAAAAGGGGGAAGGCTAACCTACTAGGTCGATGTTGGCTTAATGATTTAGGTATACCTATTCCAACATGCAATGTATATAATATAAATTATTTAGACGAGTTGATTGATACAAAGGAATTCAGTTCCAGGTACTCTGAAGTTTTCAAGGATGGTTTGGGTCGTTTCACCGGCGGAAAAGTAGGTTTTGTCTTGCGGGAAGGGGCACGGCCAGTTTTCCTGCGCGCGCGACCGCTTGCCTATGCGCTGCGCGAGCCAGTTGAGCGCGCACTTGACCAAATGGTGCAGGACGGAATCCTCACACCGGTCTCCACGTCGGACTGGGCTACACCAATTGTACCGGTAATGAAAAAAGATGGCACCATACGGGTATGTGCAGATTTTAAAATGACATTGAATAAATGTTTAGAGGTGGACCACTATCCTTTGCCTAAAGTAGAAGATTTACTTATTAAATTATACGGGGGAGAAAAAATTTACAAAATTAGATTTATCACAAGCATATGCGCAATTTGAACTTGATGAATCCAAAAAGTATACGGTCATAAATACACACAAGGGATTATTTATGTACAACAGACTAATCTATGGGTTAGCGTCCAGTCCAGGTATATTTCAACGAAAGTTGGAACAACTTTTCGCTGATATGCCACGAGTAGGTAGGGGTATTTTTAGACGATTTAATTGTTACTGGAGTAGATACACGATCACATTTAGCCACATTACATGAGGTGTTTGAAAGGTTACATAAATACGGTTTGAGAATTAAGAAAGAAAAATGTACATTTTTCGCGGAGACTGTAACGTATTTAGGTTTCAGGATTAGTAAACAAGGTGTGCACACGTGCCCAGAAAAAGTAGATGCAATTAAAAAGGCACCTGTGCCCACGAATATTATGGAATTACGATCGTTCCTGGGGTTGGTAATGTATTATGCTAAATTTGTACCAAATATAAGCACGATTCTAGAGCCATTATATAGATTTTTAAAAAAGGACGTCAGATATGAATGGAACGCAGAATGTAAGCAAGCTTTTGATAAGGTGAAACATTTGTTAGTGTCTAGCAAAGTATTAGCTCACTACACCGCTGAACTACCCCTAGTGTTGACGACCGACGCGAGTAGCGTGGGGATTGGCGCCGTCATCTCACACGTCTTTACGGGAGGAGATGAGCGACCAGTGGCTTACGCTTCACGAGTACTCAATGCGGCTGAAAAAGCATACTCACAAATCGAACGCGAAGCTTTGGCTATAATTTATGGGGTACGTAAATTTCATCAATATCTATACGGCCGAAAATTTACATTAACCCTAGAAGCCTAATCTACGTCTGCGAGGCGTACACGCATTCGAATATCGTTTGTATCTTTCTAACGGTTGAAGCTAGCGCGTCGTGCTTTTTCGCCAACTCAGTGGCCGACGGGAGCTGGTGGACGGTGTCCATGTCGTTAAGGTAAGTCCCGCCATTTTTGATTTATTGAAGTATAGCACGCCTGCGAGACGTATATTTAGGCTTTCAGCTAGGTTTGTGAGCTTTTACTTTTATTTGTTTTTCGTATATTTTATGTGTATTTTCGGCGTTGTTTCAGGTATAAATATGTCATGGTTTGAAAGATTAGACGAAGAGGATATTTTAGCAATCTTAAACGAGGAAGATAGTCCTTCTTTGATAGGTTCAGATTCCGAAGTTGAGGATGACCAGATTATCGACGACGGTCAAAGCGAAGATGAAAAGAATTATATGACTGATTCCGTTAATAATAACTGATTAGCGGTAAAAAAAAAGATTTTCTAAAAAAAATAAAAATGTTTCAGTTGATTTTGAAGGAGTTAATTTTTTTTGTTACAATTTATGCATATTGTTTTTTCGTTGTAATAAATAACTGTGATTATAGTTATAATTCATAACAGTGTTGTTTTATTTTTAGTTTATATTCCAAATTTAAATTTCCGCTAAATAATATTTAAAAAATAAGGCTATTTTGCATACAGATCGTAATTTATATGTGTACGCCTCTGAGACGTATGTTAAGGCTTTGTGTACGTCCAAAATAGATTAGGCTTCTAGGGTTAAGAACGGATCATAAACCGTTAGTCACGATTTTTGGGGATAAAACGGGAATACCCGTCATGGCCGCGAGTAGAATGCAACGTGGGTTAGTAATTTTAGCCGGGTACGATTATACCATAGAGTATGTGCGGAGTGATAAGAACGCCGCGGATGCCTTGTCTCGGTTACCAGTAGATAAAGAAAAGCGTGTGAATAATGAATATACATATTTAAACTTTGTTCAGAATTTTTTTGCCAATCACAAGGCAAAACGTACGAGAGAGCACGTGTAAGGACAAAAAATTAAATAAAATAACAAATTTTATAAAAACAGGGTGGCCCAGTGAATGTAAGGAGGAGGACTTAAAAGCATAGGTACTTTACAAGACGTAACGAACTATACCTGGACAGAGGCTGTATAGTATGGGGTTATCGTTTAGTTGTACCGAGTAAACTAAGAGAGCCAGTGTTACAAGAATTACATGTAGGACATTTAGGTATAGTCAAAATGAAAAGCCTTGCGCGTGGTATCGTGTGGTGGCCCAATATAGATCGCGATATTGAGACTACTTGTCAACAGTGCATGACGTGTTGTCTAGAAGGAACGGCGCCACCGAAGGTGCCACCGCAGCCATGGCCCTATATCACAGAACCGTGGTCACGCTTACACGTAGATTTTCTGGGACCATTGCAAGGTAAAACATTTTTAGTAATTATAGATTCTACAAGTAAATGGTTGGAAGTATTTTTAATGCCACGAACCACAGCGAGTGCGGTTGTAAAAGTGCTGCGTACTACATTTGCACGTTTTGGATTACCCAGAGAGATAGTGTCAGATAACGGTCCACCGTTTACGAGTAGAGAGTATCAGGCATTCATGAACAAGAATGGTATTAAAGTAACTTTTACAGCAGCATATCATCCCTCTTCTAACGGAGCAGCTGAAAACGCTGTCAAACTTTGCAAACGTGCTATCAAGAAGTCATTTAGGGACGGGATTGATTTAGACGAAGCATTACAAACTTACCTTATGATGTATAGAAATGTAGAACATAATTCTACTGGTGAGTCACCTGCTATGTTGTTACAACGAAGGAACTTAAGGACTAGGTTAGATTTACTAGGGGAGGACAGACAAGTAGAATCTAGAGTACACGACGCACAACGCAAGCAAATATACAATGCAGGAGGTACCGATAGAAATTTAAAGGTGGGGGACTCTGTGTGGGCTCGTAATTTTACAGGAGATAAATGGTTGGACGGAACTATTACAGAAAGAGTCGGCTCCCGTAATTTTGTTGTAGGTAAGGAAGGTGGTCCCTTCATAAAAAGACATATAAATCAAATAAAAAAAAGGAGAAGTAGTTCTGGGGTGCACTCTGGAGAACAAATTATATCGTCACCGGATACCACGTCCGTCGGGGAGAATTCGATGGTAGAAATTGTAAGGGTAGGCGATGATAAGGTAGTGGGGGTGTCTAGTCCAGGCGTGTCTAGTGCGCAGGAATCAGGGCGAGTTGAGGAATTAGTGGGTAGCCCACACGTAGAAGTTCGCGCAGAAAACGCTAGGCATAAAACCCATATCGAATTACCGATGAACCGACCCAAGAGAGTAAGTAAACCAGTGCGTAGATATGGTTTCGAAGAAGTAGATTAAGATTGTTTTGTATTGATTCATTTATAGTTCGTATGTTTATCTAAATACCTTATGTAAGTAATTAAGAGTGTTATACCTGTAGTTTAAGCTAGATAGTAAATAAGGGTGGAGGTGTAATGTATGTAGCTATAAGTTTTGAATGTATCGCCAGTCCTAAATAAAGCGAGTAAGGAACGGACGTGTTTTACTGCGCTTAGCTATTCCCTTTGTTGATATTTAGTACAAACACTTCAGGTATGTCGGAGGCTTTAGGTATCAGTGAGGCCGGCATGAGACAATCGTTACGGGAGCGCTTCTTTGGCCACCTGAATAAAGTATTAAGAAGTCTTTTATCAGGCGGAAACAAGGTGCGCGCCTTTAACGGTTGGGTCATGCCGGGTCCGGCTGCCGGCCGGTCTTGATGTACTCCTTCGGCATACTCAAGTGGACTCAAACGGATCTTGACGCCCTGGATAGAAGGGTCCGTGCACTGCTGACTACGCATCGGATGCATCACCCACGCTCTTCAGTGATGAGACTGTACATTCCGCGAAAGTGTGGGGGTCGAGACTTTTTAAACGCTAAGACCCTACACAACCGCGAAGTGTGCAGTCTCAGGGAGTATTTCCTCCAAGCTGAAGGGGAGATGCATCGAGATGTGGTCGCAGTGGACAAGGGACTCACCCCGCTCGCCTTGGCTAAAGAGAACTGGCGCAAGCCTGCCGTACTTAGTACCAATGATCGCGAGGAAGTATGGCAAAGCAAGGAGCTACACGGACGTTTCTATCGGGCCCTTCATGGGTCCGACGTTGACTTTCCAGCGTCCGTATCCTGGCTACGTTTTGGTGATCTCTTTGGAGAAACCGAAGGTTTTGTATGTGCAATTATGGACGAAGTCATGATGACGAACAATAGGAGATATATTGTGAAGGATGACACGGTTGACATTTGTCGGGCGTGCCACCGTCCGGGAGAATCTATCCGACACATTGTCTCCGGTTGTTCTGGTCTTGCCAACGGGGAGTACTTGCACAGACACAACCTGGTGGCCAGGATTATTCATCAGCAATTTGCTCTGAAATACAACCTTGTGGAATCGGAAGTACCGTACTACAGGTATGTGCCCGACCCAGTTCTCGAGAATGGTCATGTCACATTGTACTGGGATCGATCTATTATCACTGACAGGACTATTGTTGCCAATAAGCCTGATATAGTGGTAATAGATCGATCAGAGCGCCGCACAATGATTGTTGATATCACGGTCCCGCATGACGAGAACCTCGTGAAAGCTGAGAAACATAAACAAATAAAATATCTTGATTTCCGCCGGTCGAATATGGCAAATAAGAGTAGGGCAAATGAATATTACGTCATATAATATTATGGCTGTTGACTATTATGGCAAATGATATTAGGGCAAATAAAATTCGGGCAAACGGCGGTATACCCGAAAAATGATTTCAAGTCTGTATCCAATTCGTTGATAATTTCGAAGGGGTTTGCTTTGATTTCGTCTTTCTTAGTGATTGTGACTGTTTTAGGACCCTTTTTTGTTGGAATTGATTCTCGGGATCGTATCCATTTATAGAACACTATCTTTTCATCATTCGAGAACTCATTGAATTGAATTGTCTTGTCTTTGCAGACACCACATTCTCTTTTAAGACATTTCTCTGCATATCTTGAGCAACAAAGACTTTCCAGCAGTTCGTGATGTTTCTTCTCTTTAATGATTCCCGCCTTAAATAAAGATTCCAGCTTGAAATCAATATTAGCATGTACTACACACATGCATGTGTCTCTTTGTGCCGCTGTCGCTGGCAATACCCAGAATGGACGACATTTCCAAATGTACAGTAGCCGACTTTTATTTTATGAATCTTCAAAAACTTCGAGTGCAAATCTTTTATCGAACTTTTGAGATACCTTCTCTGCATCTGTGTTTTGGATCGTGATAAATACTGTTTTTTTCCGGGACATATCAACATAAAACTCTTTTATTAATTTAGCAATCTTTTTTTCTGGTGACGTATTTTTTGTTGTGAAATCTTTTCTAAGGTTAATTTTTTTGGTTTTTTCTTATTTTTTTTCATTTTTTGCCCATAAAGGTTTTGTCTCAGTCGTGTATTTTCTTTTTCAAATCTATAATTACTTTCAACAATTGTCTTCGTTTCGCGTACTCTAAATAACGAATTCTTTTAACTTTTACTGAGCAGTTGCATTGCAAGTTGGTAGGTGTTGTTAATGGGTCTTGATGATCCTGATCTAAACGATCGTTTGTATTCGTTTCATCTCTATCATCGGGTTTGATCAATATTGGTTCTACTTCAATGGTCTTCTCTTTTGCTTCGTTTGTCTTTTTTTCCCGATACCTTTTAGCTGCTTCACGCCATTTCTTGCGCTGTACTCTCTGATCTCTTGGACTTTTTTCATTTATTGATTCGAACTGACCTAAATTCTCTTTTCTATTTTATACCTTTTCTTTTTAAACAGAGAAATTTAATAAATTACGATCTCTCAGCGTAATTTTTAAGCAAATTATAACATAAATTAAGAAAATCGTCATCACCATACACATGAGGTCATCACCGCTCATTATTTGTAAACGGTGATGATGCGTATGGTGATGACGTTTAGGAGGCTACATCGATTTTTCTAGAAAAGTAATAATGATAGTAAGATATCGCTATTTTTTTAGCATCTTCACTTATAACTAAGTTCTTGTTGAAATCAATCTTAATGTTATTTTACGTACTTACTTTGAACAACAGCCTGACGGGAATGACGCAACTTTGTCTAAACAACTTTTTTGGACACTCAAAGCTAATTTTTGTTCTCGGAGCGCGTGTTATGCCGATGAGCGGCTCGCTTCGCAGTTTGCTCTGAACTGAGGCAGCGGGGCGGGGTATCGCGGGCCTTCTAAATGCTACGCATACGGAACTACCTACACTTTGATATTGCCGTGACGGTGTTGACGAATTTCGATGCTAACATTTTATTTATTTATTGATCATTTATTTTACGAAGAAAATATTATTTTCTTTTCTTAAAAGTTATATGCAATATGTATAAACGTAAACAATAAATTAAAATCTAATTAATACGTCGGGTAGTCGATTTTTTTGCCGACAAACGTAAAGAGTCACATTTTTTTCAGGGGCGGTGATGATTTTTATATAGGTATTAATTTTATTATTAAAAAACTATTGATTTTCAAAATGTTTGGGTTAAAGCGCTTTATAAAACAACTATATATAAAGCCTTTAAACATAAAAAAGTAACGATATTCGAGCAATTTTTTTTATTTAAGCCCTCAACGTGATTTTTCGCCAACTTTGTAAATCCACCCGTCTGTGGTAACGCGGAATCGTGCGGAGCGGTGCGCCATATCCGCCGCGAGTCGGTAAGTTAAAAGGTGCGGTGCGAATTCTCTTTCACTTGGTATTTTGGAATGAAAAAATAGCTTCGACTCACGCACCCTTCATAATGTGGCTTCCTACAGTGCGTTATTTTACGGATGATACCACGCAGTCAGCACAGCCTTTGCGTGTTATCACGCACCGTGGGAAGCCACCTTAAGAGGCAGTCACGTGGTGTGTATGATGTACAGACGCCAGCACATCAAGTTAGCCTAAACTGACACTTTTTCCCAATCAACCTTGAACTTATACTTTTGCGGTAGGTATAAATGAAAATCTATTACAGATTGTGGTGACTTTATCTGTTGGCGGCTATACATACATACACATACCTAACTATTCCGTGGCAGTAGAATTAACACAATAGCTATGCTATACTAATGCACACTTTTGCACTGTAGCGATTAGGGTTAGGGCGATTTAGACAAAGAGTGGGGCACGTCTTCGTGGTTTCTGTCTGTAGGATTATTGATGTCGATGCTGATAAAATGTATGGAAGGAATGAAAATTAAAAAAAGGCATTTCCTAATAATGAAATTCCACCATTTTGGGGCAGCTAAATAGGGAACCAAAATTCAGTCTATTTAATTTACTCATACGATTTCAATCATGTAAAATATAATTGATTTTAGTCGATTATATTTGTAATCGATCACACAGTTACGCACATCACTGAGGAACAAAGTCACAAGTTGACAACTGTTGTCAGCTTGGATGACTTCATCCAAGGTTGTCAGTGTCAGACTCACTCACACGTAGGGAAGTCGGAAGTGAAAAAAAAATCGATACATCGATGCCTCAATATTTATAAAATATCAATCTCGACCTCGATATCACGAGAAAAAAATATCGATATATTGGTCAAATTTTATGAGATTTTCGGTTTTAAAATAATAATGTATTTAGTTCAGTCTGGCTCAATAATAGGTAATAGTATTTTTATCCAAAATGCATATTATTTTAATGTGTGAGAATCTTAAAACCTCAAGCACGGTAATTATAGACACAATAGATAAGACGATTAAGTGTCATCCTGGGACGACGGGCGGTACGCAACCGATATAAATACTAAGGTATTTTATTCTTTATTCCTTCTGAATAGGCAAAATCGATACTTCAGTACGTCCGGCGCACCCTGGGCAGTCAGCCCCGCTACCAACCTTGCTGACTAGCTAATCTTTTGACACAGCATGGGCTATTTTTGTATAGCTCGTACTGACACACACGAGAGAAGAAGATGAACATTAGGCAAAATTAGAAAATATCAAGAACAATCAAGCAATCTTCTAATATTTTTAAGACCAGTTTATTATTTCAGGCAAACCAGTATTTGTCCGGCAGCGAAAGTAGAAAAACTCTGCTCTTTACATGCTCCGCTGTCAGCCGGCTCCTATTATTAGGATCCGCTAGATTTACGGCAGAAACTACTCTCTCTGAAGGCACAGAGGAAGCCGTAGGTGTCAAGTATTTAAGTGCCAGATTCGAAAGAACTGGGGGCTTTCTATGACCTCTAATGAAAACATTCAAATGCCAGCCAGTCAACTTCCGTTCAAAAGCAGGCCTGCTTCTGAATCGTTAAAAATCGTACTATGACAGTACTAAAGGTGAACGACTATTGAACCAAGTTGAACGGTAGTGCTTGTTCATGGTACGAAAAGTCTATACAAAAAAAGGCGAATGGATTTCGTAAACGTCAACGTAGCAGGCCTACCGCAGGCCTGGGGGCTTACTGTGACATCTTAAAGCAGGACAGAAGTTGCCTGGAAGTTGAACTGCCCTGCTTTTTTGTACTATGACATCGTTAGAGCAGGCCTGCGGCAGCCCTGCTACGTTGACGTTTACGAAATCCGTTCACCTTTTTTTTTTGTATAGACTTTTCGTACCATGTACAAGCATAACCGTTCAACTTGGTTCCATAGTCGTTCACCTTTAGTACTGTCATGGTACGATTTTTAGCGATTCAGAAGTAGGCCTGCTTTTGAACGGAAATTGACTGGCTGGCATTTGAACGTTTTCGTAAGAGGTCATGGTAAGCCCCCTGCTCTAACGATGTCATAGTACAAAAAAGCAGGGCAGTTCAACTTCCAGGCAACTTCTGTCCTGCTTTGAGAGGTAAGCCCCCTGGGGTAAAATGTCTTGTGTTTATCCAAAATTTTATCGGTTTTCCTTACGGTATAGATTTGGAGCATCTAAGAATTGCTTCAACTCGTCCGGCATTCTGTTACTTCGGGAGGCTAAATTAGCTGTATAGTGCTAGTCATAGACAATACAGTTACATTTTTTCTGTTCGTTCCTATCTTTTACGGCTTTGAATTCTGATAAATATTCCGCTGATAAATTAAATTTGAAAAAAAATATCGTTTTTGCTACGATTTTCGATATCGAATATTTTGTATCGATATATCAGATTTTAAATACATATCGGCAAAAATATCGATAATTCGAATCAAAAATATCGATACATCAGTGTTTCGATATTTCAAAAATCCCAACCCAAGTCACATCACAGCCTAACTTTTGTTGTTTGCATACCGTCTAAATTTATTATTGTCTTTCTTTCTTCATTCTTTTGTTGTTACTTTGAAATGACAATATAGTTTATTTACTATTAAATAAACTTCAGTTCTTACGGTACTATCATGTCTACTCGTGAAATACTTACCATACAATTTGGTCATTACGCGAACCATGTTGGTGCGCACTTTTGGAACTTGCAAGAACTAAGTTTTGATTATACAGGCACCGTAAAGACAGAGGTAAACCACGATGTTTTGTATCGTGAAGGTCAAACTGCGAAGAGAGAAGTAACATACACACCGCGGCTTCTTTTGGCTGACCTAAAAGGTTCTCTAAAAAGTTTACCGGAAAGCGGTGGTTTATCGTACGAGCTAGAAGAAAATGAATTTCAATGGGATACTGTTGAGAAAATAGAAGAACCCGTTCCACCAAAAAATGAGTTCTTGTTAGATATTGATGGTGAAGGACCAAGTGTTGTCAAAAAGCATTACAACCTCGAACAAGAAGTAAAAACATGGACAGATTACCTTTACCCAAGGCTTCATACGAGAACGGTTAATATTGTAAAGGATTATGTACATGGAGATGATACTGTAAGTTACCTATGTCCATATTGTAGTACTTAGCATGTTCCGGAACACTCTGTTGAGAGGCAGAATTTGATTTTTCATCAAAATGTTCACACAAATCTTCCATACATTTTGATTTTCATACTACACACCGCTAAGCTCAGATATCTCGCACTATGACACATGTACGTCATGTTCATGAAACTTCCATTGCCAGCGCCCGGTTATCGATGTAGTGGCTTTCATTGAGGCTTAAAGACAATCGGTGACAGGTGTTGTGCCCCATTGCATTGGATTACTATACCCACCCAACAATGTAATGTCCCGGAACATGTTAATTATGTTTGTAAGTGTTTTGTCACTTTATATTTTTTTGTGTTCTTTTAATTGTATATGTTTTATTTTCAGGAATCTTTTGATATCTATCACACTGGTAAATCAATGTGGAAGCTTGATTTTGGTGATGCATTTACTGAAAATATTCGAAGATATGTAGAAGAATGTGATAGCATGCAGGGTTTCCAGGTTAACTTTGACTGTGTGGATGGATTTGCGGGCCTTGCTCTTGGTTGTGTAGAGCATCTTGCTGATGAATATACCAAATCTATAATGGCTTACCCAATAATACCCTCACATTTCCCTGATAACAATCCTACAACACAAGAAGATAGAGATACATCTAATATAAAAGATTCTGTGAGGCTTGTGAACACTGCACTTTCTATTCAGGAACTAGCTGATTATGCAACATTATTTGTACCTATTTGCACAGGAGACAAAGGGTGGAGAAAACCAGGGAGCCCTAGAAAATTTGACTACATAAATTATAATCCTGAACTCTACTACCACAGCTCAGCTTTGTTAGCATCAGCTATGGACACATTGAGTCAGAAATATAGAAACAAAAGCAACATTTTCACAATGTCAGATATATGTGCTGACCTCACTGGCTATGGTAGAAAAATGGCTGCTGCTTCACTAGGAATGCCTTTACCACTAAATGAATCACAATACTTGATAGATTACTTGAATAGCACAACAAAACCTATTTACACAAGCATCACACCGAGTTGTAAGGTTGCTACAGACAAAATATTCCAATTGATCACTGTAAGAGGGGTACCAGAGAGCTACTTAAAAGCACCTGTAAAAGAAGCCAAAGAACAAATGAATATACCAGCCTACAGGTGCAATACTGTGAAAGAGATGTTTGAATTATATTTCCAAGCCAATAATTTCCTTTCAGCAACAAATGTAACGATATGTGAAAAGCCTTTAGAAATTAAAACACCATACCCAAGGATCTTCTCAGGTGAACTCAATAAATATGGTTTTGTAAGAAATGAAGCCACCCAGGAGACTGTTGAGAGTTGTGCTGTTGTTGCAGGATATCATAATGGTAATTTCTTATCTGACATGATCGAAAAACTGCACAGAGAAGTTGGTAGAATAAAGTTTACTAAACTGCATAAGTTTAAGGAAGCGGGATTTGAAGCTTCGGAATACATTGAAAGTTTAAATAGACTTGCAGAATTTAAGGATAACTATGAAGATGATTTTGAACTGTAAAAAATGCTTACTACTTAAAATTACTAATAACTAATAAGCTTTAATAAAACTTTGTACTATGTATTACATGTTTCTTATTCATTATGGCGCAATTACACTTGGTCGTTAGCCCGCATTTGGGCACGTATTCGTTTTTTACTGAAACAACAGTTTCAATAAAGAATGACTGCGTGTCCAAATTCGGCTAAAGTAATTCAGATACCCAAATGCGGACTAACGACCAAGTGTAATTAATTGCGCCATCACCTTGTAAATAATTAGCAGAGTGATTAGATTGCCCGAAAGTAGTAAGTACTACATCAGGAATAATTTGCTTTGGAACTCAATTGGTATGCGACTTTCCAACGGATTCCACAGACGGCGCCGACAGTAGCTAGGGGAATTCTCGAGAATGCGCGAGGATTCCCCGGAAGACGCGCGACCTTTTTTGGGTCGTATTTAGTTTGTACTTTATACAATTAACATAAAGTTCATTATCCTATGTACAATTTCGTTGCAAAAAGTCGCTTCCATTCCATTCCGCGGCAGTGTAAATTGAGCCTTACTTTAGTTATGGGTAACTCATCTATTAAACGAGTATGAGGGAGGACCTCATGAGGTACTCACGATGCACCCCTCATTTGAGGAGATAGGTGAGAGAGACTGATGAGCTGCGAGTTCTTTTGTACGCTGCCACGTGCCGCCTCGCTAGGTAAGGGATTGAAAGAGAAAGGGCGCTGAGTGCGCGAACGGATACTCTTCATCAAATATTTGCATTCGTTTCACTTACACACTCACTCGATCATCACTCATCAATCAAATAAACACTCGCGCTTATACAAATAATAAATGGAGGAATAAGTCGAGGTGATTCAAAGTTGAAATACAATCAATTTACTTGTGAGTTATGTAGGTATAGGTTGCTCAACTATTCTGTATTTTACAAGACGTCCCGTTATCCAGCCATAATTTTGAGTGTCCTGTATTTTAATAATAATATGCGAGCCATTGAACACATGGACCAGTGTTTTTAAGAATAAAATAATGTGCATAAAATATCCACACGGAAAAACCCAATAACACTGCCCGACCTGGGGATCGAATCAAGGATCTCACGCTCAGCAGTCGCGCTTGCGACCACTAGACCAACGAGGCAGTCCGTGTGGAATTTCTCAGTAGCAGCCCGGAGTCTGGATTTGTGCCCGGTTGATGGCAATGGCTCGCCCCCTATTACATGGAACTAAAACATACACCACTGCCTAACCTCTAGATGAATACAGGCGTGATATTATGTGCATAAATATTTATTTTATACCCTAAATCCTGTAACTTTAGATCATACCTCGTGTAAAATAGCTAGTTTGGTTTGGTCAACGAAAGTTGACCGTAAATATTACCGCGAAATTCAAAATAACTCGACTCAAAAACACTCTTAATACTCAATACTGATTTTTATAAATAATTTCGTATTCATTTCTCATTACTTTTCAAATTAAACTAACTAAATTATAAAAAAAAAAAACGTCAGTATTAAGTTTTATAAGTGTTATTAAGTCAAGTTTTTTAGGGTTTCGTACCCAAAGGGTAAAACGGGACCCTATTACTGAGACTCCGCTGTCCGTCCGTCACCAGGCTGTATCACATGTACGGAACCCTTCGTGCGCGAGTCCGATTCGCAAATGGCCGGTTTTTTTTTTTGAATTTCGCGGTAGTATTCACGGTCGACTCTCGTTGGGCAAACTTTGGGCCTTATTACAAAAGATGGTTTAAACCAAGACTAAGGTAAACCCAGGTTTAAAATATATCCATCACTTTCTTATGTCATATAACAAAAAGAGACGGGGCTATTTTAAAACCTAGGTTTTTCTTAGACCATCTTTTGTAATAAGGGGGTAAGTGCTCATTTGCGTTGGTCACCCTAGTTTTATTTGAATAAGTTTAGGTTTCGCATAAATCGCGCAAGATTATAGTAAACAAAAACATCTTACAATAAGAATAAAAACAGGTTTGAAAATTCATATAACTTTATTTAAGATGATTTAGATAAAATAAATCATATCCCAACCACACTATCGCAACGTACATACACATTTACATCAGTTCATGAGTTCAACTGGCGATCACGATGAACGCTCTAACGCTCTCTCCTTCATTCTCGTTATAAATGCTGCACCTTTGTTCTTTCTGAAGTTTTCATAGGGGTCATTTAGGTTTACACCTACACCTGAGAAAAATAAAACAAATTGCATTAGCAATCTTTTACTCAGAAGATTTCGTGATCTGTTGTATGGGTATTGTGGTTGTGGTAAACTTTGTTCTGTGGTCACTCGGGCGTCTGAAACGCGTGCACCCACGTCGCGGTCGACGGGCGCTACTCACAAGGGATTTTGCCAAGAGATTGGGCAGCAGTGTCATATCTGCCAATAACAATAAACTGCGATCACCAATCTGTTTACCAAGTATGGTACTTAACTACAGCTTATTCCCCTTTGACTATTCATTGTTGCGGTTATTGAGAGGCATGTTTTATGCTTTTAAAGGCTGATATGATAATGTTGTTCTTTATTGATTTTTTTGCTGCCATTCTGTCTGTCGTACAGTAGTCGTTAAACTTTAAGGCCTCTGCGAACGGTTGCGTGTAGCAAAATATATAGATACAGGACAATGAAGTGAGGAACAGAACGCTGAAAGCCTGGTTTCAGAGCGGCAAAGTTTTTCTACGCGTATGAAAATTTGCTACTGCCATCCATTTGCCTAACTTCACAGCAGTCATAAAGTTAGGAGGATAGTGTACGTGTGCTTAGCCCGTACACGTAGTATAATCTTAAAGTTAATCAATACGAAAAGATAATAAAACAAAGAACAGTTTGGACTAATTTTGAGTTGTAACAGTATTTTGGTAGCGATTCTGTATGAAGGTCACCTCAATCTCGATGGCAAACTCGACATCTATAATATTATAGTATGGATAATAGAAGTGCCTCCCTATGTTCGGATATTTGATAGCAACAGCGGGTAGCTTTCGTATCCACGCTGTCACAGTAGGTGTCGAGCTAACATTTGAGATAGAGGTGAGTTTCGAATCGCACTACGATCAGAGATTTGATAGGCTGAAAGACATGCTTATACAATAACAAACGCCACTTAAATTCTATTCTATATTTTAACAATGAATATACCTTTATACTGATCTTGTCTATCTCGAACAATACCACCGCTAATAGGTTCAGCGATTCCCTGACCGGAGGCTCCCAAACCTCCCGCGCTCCATCCCATCTTCTGTAATAACTGGTGACCTTTGTTGCTCGAATCCAGGCCTGACGTTGATGTACTTGGGTATGCTCCGCCACTGCGAGAATTTAAGCGTGGTTAGATATAAACACAATATCTTGGCGCCCCATTTTATTATTCCATGTGCCGTCAAAGGCACCATAATACATACAAAATATATTCAAGCTCACAATGTATCTTGAGTTAATGGAAGTTTTGTTCCGAAGCTAGAATCGAATAAAAGAGATCTGAGTGTTGTAGTTAGGGTTACCATTTCAAAATAAAGAAAAGGCCTTAGGGCGCTAAAAATGCCTGCCTTATGGTAAAAAGCAGCAATAAAAATAATGTTGATTTCAGTGGAATGTCGTTCGCACACCTGTAAAATGCTTGTCATATGGTAAACCTTAGTTGTAGGTTGCTTCGTCCTTTTTGCATTCCAGTAATGTTGCAATGCAAAACTCTCATTACATAAACTAAAGTCTTGATAGTGGATCGTAAGGAGAATTGTTTTTGCTAAGGAACACCAAAAGGGCAATCTATCTATACATCTGAAACTCCGTCAAAAATGTAGATCAGTAGGTTATACTAACAGGAAGCTTGGAGGTGTGGGTGATTTAGAACGTTCGACGCGTCGTGACCTCGGTGACTCCCGATGCCTGTCCCGCTCCCTAGATCTGCTTCGTGACCGGGACCTTGACCTCGATCGGGATCGCCGCCGACCTATAAATAAATATTATTTTATATTTTTTACTTGTGTCGTACATCAGATTCGGGTAAGCGAGAATTTCGTGCTTTACCCGATATAAGAATAATGGTTACGCACATATCAAAATTGCCAAGTGGTGCCAAAGTAGAAACAATTCATTTCTTGCCGTATTATCTTAAGCGGCTCTTAAAACATGGCACTCAGGGCATCTGTGCTGGATGAGTAATAATAATTTCCCACGCATCGAATAGCTGATATATTGCTAAAATCCTGTTTAGTTTTAGGTTGCCAAGTAAGTCGAATAACGTTCGTCTAAATTAGAGCCGTCTATCATGGATTAAGGTGGTGAAATTCTCAATAAGAGCTGTATCTTTCAGCAAGAAGGACTCCGATAATACCTGGAAAGTCTAAAGGAGTTACAGCAGCTTGTAAAAGTCTGGGTGTACTTGTAGGCTTCAAAAATTACCAAGATTAAAGTTTTTTCTTCTTCTTGTCGATGGTAGAACATATGGATAATTAAATTTGCATTGCCAAAATTTTTACACATCTATGGCGTTAACGGTGGCAGCAAAAAGACCGCTCAAGGTGTAGGTGTTGAGGCATAAAGAGCAGAATAATAAGTAGCAGTGAGCAGAATAAATAATAATTGTTTATTATACTGAACGTCTTATTATAATACTGTAGTTTTATTAATTACACATTACAATAAATTGTTGCACAACAAACCAAGGTCCAATATATTTGATTCATGCGAAGTTGATAATTACAGTTTGTATTATTTATAGAATGCAGAATCTAGAATAAACAACAAATACATATGTGTGTGGTATTCAGATTATCATGGATATTCAAGGGATGTGCCGTCAGTACATTCTCAATGCGCATCCATGTGTCGCCACTCTTCTCCTACTTATTTGCTAATATAAATGCAATTTTTACATACACAAAGAAAGCAATTTTATCGATTGCACACGTGCAGAAAGCGGGTGGCGCTTCGACAAGAAGTCGGGGCATGCCGTAGCGTTCACGGCATATCCCTCAACATCAGCGCTGGTAATATACTAATCCATTCTCACTGAAGGTAAATTACCATACTGACTTAGCTTGGCAAACTCATTGGTGATCACAGTAAGTAAGTAGTAGTAAATAGTACGCAAGAGGATGCTGTAGGCTGTAGTCTAACTTCTAGCGTTATTTCCTTTTACGCTGCCTTTAGGGAACCAAAAATTACCGTACCCGAAGAAAAGGTGTGGCGCATGCCAGAAATCTCACATCCTGGTCAAGTTGGATGGATGTCCACATAAATAACAGGCAAGGAAGTGTCCCGGCCATAATCGGCAGACAACGGTTAGTTATGCGTTTTATGACGCAAGCTTGGCTACATCTAGTTCTAGTCAGCAGAACCTATTTAGAATACAAGTATCAGATGACCATAGCTTTCTGTAAATAAATAGTAAGTGTGGATTGTAAGCCACGCAGTCCATGCTAACATAGAAAACGGCTAGTATGATAATGATTAAAACTGATAAAATATGACTATTATGTTCTTGATGTGTCTTGTCTTATGTTGAATATGATCACTAACAGCGGTTACGCACTGCATCCGATCCGGATCCGTGAAAATAAGAATATAAAAAACTCGGACCGAATTCGGATATTGGTTTTCGCACTGCATCCAATCCGAATTCGTGCAAATACCGATCTAGAGTCTAAAAATCTCGGATCGAATTGGGATATTGCTTACGCACTAATCCGATCTCTGATCCAAATCCAAGCAATTCAGGGGCCATCTTTGGCATATGTCCGATTTGAATCCGAGGTAATGCGAAAGCGTTCATACAAACAGTACTACGGCTACTTTCGTCCGTCAATATTTCTTCCGAATTGGAGACTCACGGATGACGGAAGTCGGATCTAATGCGTAAACTATCATACAAATAGTTCTATGACTACTTCGGAACGTATTTTCACGGATTCGGATCGGATGCAGTGCGTAACCGCTCTAACACATTGTCCTTTGTAGGAGAGGCATATGCCCAGCAGTAGATCGCAAAAGGCAGAGTTGAAATAAATCGGTTAGGTTAAGCTGTTCCATACCACTTGGCAAAGAGCTTCCCAAACCAATCGTTCAGTTCAGTTTTTGAAAGCCTAATAAAATCTTTGATCAGTGAATCTGTTGTTCATTCTTACGTCCACTAATTTTATTGGTTGTTAGTATTTTGATCAACAGGTTTTATATTGAATTTGTCCAGCTAGCCCGGTTTCAAATTCAAAGTTTTTTTTTTCGATACGTCATTACATGCGCATGGGAAACGTCTCGACAATTTAGTTGCACGGTTCCAAAAAAAGTAGGTCCTATGAAGAAAAGCCGGCAAGAAAATCCACGGATAAGCTAAAACAAAAAATAAACCTGTTTGTAAAAAGAACTTACTTTCTCGGCTATCTCTGTCTCGTTCTCTTCTCCACGATGTTGACGATGACGTCGACTTTCTTCTTGGGGATGGTGATCTGGACTTTGACTTAGTGGGCGAAGGCTTCTCTGGCGTTTTACTTTTTGATCTGAGATTTATTGAGTTGGATTGAATAAGAGATTTATATTTTATTTTTTATATATTATGCAGAAGCAACATTATTTTATGAAACTGCAGACATAGTGGCTATATCGAAGGTCTAGAAGACGAACGTAGATTATTTTTTTGTCCTTTTTTGCTAAATTTACTAAAATGCGTGTTTTAAATATTGGCATTAAAATTACAATAACTGTTTTTTTTTTATTAGCACGTTTGTATTCTAGCTAGACTATCGATATGAATGTAATATGTAAGGTAGTGTAATGTAATTTATTATGTGCGAAATAAGTGAACATAACAGACATTATTTAACATAACAAAACCAAAAACCTGTACATCCAAAAGTTGTCGAAAGATCTACACACAATTCCCCAATGCCAATTTAAGGACTTATGTGGGTGATAGGATCATACCTGTATCTCCTGCCTGGTGGGGTGGGTTGTTTCTGCAAATCTTTCGGTATTGGACTAGGTGATCTTGACTTCTCCCGAAAGCCTTGTGCTATTGCTTCTTCCTTCATTTTCCTAGCAGCATTCTTAGCCTTATAGTACTCGTACAGACCTAACTTCTCCCAGCCCTCACTGCAAGGAAAAGAACAGACATAAATTATGCTATGATGACGATATAATGTTTTCTGATATTAGAAGGAGCAATTTAGAAATAAGCTAGTTCCAAAGATCGCTAATCTCTGATATTTATGCATCATAAGTTGCACATCTAATAAGTTTTAATAAAGAACTGCGTTAGAAGAAATGTACATACTTGTCTCTGGGCCGCTCGTGATTAGGTGAGGCGTAGAAGGCGTCAACAGCAGCCAAGAGTCTTTCATTAGGCGGGGCAGGAGGGGGCAGGCGAATTTTCGCTGGATCCAACGGCCGATATCTGTCGTCTTCCAACTAAAATAAAGGGATATTATTAGAAAAGATAATAATATAACAGCAGCAGATCGAACGGAGTAGTTAACAAAAGGATGGCTGATAATATCAAGTTGAGAGATGAGCAGGGTAAAAGAAACGTCTGATGCATTCGTAAACCCCGCGAGATGTGTAGATGGGTTGTCGCGGAAGCATAAGCAATTATTCTGCAGACGACAAGCGCATGTTAGCTCGCAGATTATCACTCCATTTGTTTGTTACTTCATGGTCAGAAAGAAAATAATTAAATATTACATACCATTATGAGTGGGACCATCAAACCAGCAGGGAGCTCAAAGTAGGGTACAGAGGGCATCAATTCTTCATTGTTTATTTCAGGGAATGGTGGGAATCCAGGTGGGGGCTTACTAAGATCTGGAAGACCATTTTGGAATGCTAATAGTGCTGAGTTGTCATTTGGTATGAAGCCAGGAGGCGGTTGGGAGAAATTTATATTTGGAAGGTTTGATAAATCTGGCTCTTCAGTAATCTCAGTTTTCTTTTGACTAGTTATTTGGTCGAATGTCTGACTGTCGTAACTGTTTTCGTTTCCACTGAGGCTATTATTAGAAGCATAGTTATCGCCACTTTCGCTGCCATATTGGTTATTTGGGTTAAAGTTCGGATCATAGCCACCCATTGGCGGGAAGCTTTGGTCATTGAAGTTATTATTTTGAAAACTGTTTTGCATGTTGTTTTGCTGCATGTTGTCTTTATTTTGATCGTGGTTATTCTGTATTTCGATGGCGTGTTTCTGCATTTCTAATTGTTGAATCTGCTGCATTGTGTGCGCGACAAAAGCTTGGTGCTGAGTTTGATAGCTGGAAAATTATTAGATATGTTATGTTAGTAGTTTATGGTTTATTAAAATTTCAAATTAACACCACACTTACTTTTCGAATGTAGATTTAGTTTGTTGTGTTAAATGTGCAATAGCATTTGAGTGTTGCGAGATCAGATTGTTCTGGTACTCTTGGTAGGAGCTGGTGGGACTCTTCATTTTCTCAATGACTGCAGTCTCGAAATAGTTAGACTTGGATTCCCAGAGACGCAGCAACTTGTTAAGTTTAGCCTCCTGTTCCTCAGTTACGGCTGAAACAGCAAAATGATTAAACAGTTGTCATACGAGCAAGGCCGACACTAAGCAAGTTACCTGACTGGCGCAAACCACAGGCGATGATGTACTAAAAATGCTTTAACTTGAAGATGAGAATGCACAATCGAACAAGAGAGACCTACATCTTGAGGGCATTATTATAAATATGTTACCTATACTGGCATTGCAAAACATTGGAACCACCACATTTTCCAAATTTTTCTTGAGATCTTCTGCGTTTTTGCGTGCACTGTAATTAGGAATAATAGCATCATAGACACCGAATTGATAATGACACGAAGTAAAGGGAGGCAAAAAAATCTTTAAAGGGCGTAATACATACATTTTGCTTTATAAATAATGAAAATAAAATATATTTACGTAGCGCCGTCACACATATTCTTGAATTTAAAAAGAAAAGAATGGAATACCGTCATGTTATGCTTAATCTTTATAATAAATAAGTATAGGTTTGAATAAAAACTTAAGACATAATGTAATTGGATCTAAACCAAATATTTGGTACCAAAATATCATTCTAATAATACCAAATTCTCACCAAGGAACCAATAAGAACCACAAATAAATATAAACAAAGATTTTAAAAGTAAAAGTACTAGAGTTAGGTTATCAACAAATACGACAGGACCCTGAACATGAACAAGTGAGTTTAGGTGCTAATTAATCCGTTGTTGGTACTAACCAATGGTGTAAGACATCATTGACGAGGTAAATGATGTGGAGTTTCTGTGTGAACGCTGCGCCCGGCTGAGTCACTTTTCTAAGCAGATGTTGCGATATCACTTTGCCCGCGTCGTGTGAAGTGGCGTGCTGTAATATCCAACCTTTGCCTATGGGGAGAATTTAAATGCGTAATTATTAGTAAACATAGAGTAATACCCATTTTTCAACTTTCCAGGACCATGAGAATTGTTATGCATGTGTTACAAATTACTTCTTGGTTTATTTAAATTTCTATACTATCAAAAGTTTAAGGCACTAAAGGCGAGTACTTAAGGTTTCACTAAATACTTAGGCAGACATAAAAACAAGAATACCCGTGTAAAAATAACCATTTTACAAAAAAACTATTCCTTTTTAGATCCAAAATAAATAAAAAATGTTATTTGGCGAAAACTTATCAAGACATATTTGGAGCATTGCTTTATATGCTTATGAAACATGTACCCTCACACAAGAGGCCTAGAAAGGCTAGAAGCTTTTGAAAGGTGCATCAGATGGAAAGAATGTCAGTAGAGTCAAAAAGAAAAATCTAATTTTAGAACAAATTGAAAGAAGGGGTAAAATTATGTGTCCCTTACAATACAGCTTAATAAGCAACACCTAAGAAGGTAAATTAGAGGTAAAGATAAAACGAGGTAGACAAAGATGGAAGCACACAGACCAATTAAAGGATAAGATGGAAATGATAACATACAGAGAACTGAAGGAATTGGCTCTGGATAGATAAATATGGAGATTGCTACACTGACAAGTGCTCAGCACTTGAATTATGGATGGATTATGATGATTCATGAAGGTACACCCTATCTTCATGATTCATGAAGGATAGGATAAAATAATGTTTGGAAGCAACTATTACTATAGTATACTGAATTAAAATCACTACTACAATAAATCCACAGAAATTCTTTTTTTAAAACATTCATTTTATGTGCTCCATGTTCCAGAGAAAAATAGTCACCTGACGATATGCTGTCTTTGGTGCATGTGTCAATGATTGGCTGCAGGATGTTGTCCAGGTCGCTGAGGCTGATATGGTTGTCTTCGGCCATCATCTGGATTGTCTCAACTTGGGCTTTGCTGACCAACTCGTTGATTTTAGCTTGCTGTTGTTGAATCAACACCTAAAACATTTTGAGAACATTTTTATTCATTCTTTATTAATAAGTTGTTATTATGTTTACGAGATACAAGAATGAAAACTAATGCAAAACATCCAAAAAAATGTGCTAATTACAATACAAATAGAATATTCAGACTAAAAAAATAGATATAAAGAAAGTACACATAATTGTAGAATCTTCCTAAAGTATGATTCAGCCTGTAAATAAATATTGAAGATGTAAAACAGCATGTCACATTAATAAAAAAATATCATGCATTTGAATCTAATTTTGAATCTCTTCTTAAATTTGCTAGTTATCAAATCAGTCTGTTATAATTATTGTGTATTTTTTCCAAATATTTATGTAATGTTAAATAACCTTATGGGCCAAGAAATGAATAATGAGAAACTAACCGTGTGTTGAGCATTAAGATTATTCTCAGATTGAGTAATTTGCTCTTTGAGCATGTTGATCTGTGCGGAGATGTTGTCGAGGTCATGGTGGGCGTGCTGCGTGGTGCCGGGCGGCGCCGAGTTGGCCGCGAGCCACTGCTGCAGCGCGGGCGCCACCGCCATCGACGCCGCTAGGCCCAGCTGAGCGGGAGTCGCTCCGGCCTGTTGGGGCATTACATATTGCCTGTTCTGTGCCATATAAGCCCCGGCGGGAGCAGGAGCCGGCTGGCCACCGGCCGATTGCTTTAGAACTATAAACAGCGGAGGTTCACTTAATCGGTTATAACAACACTCAATCAGCGATCATTGCAATATTGAAAACTCTTCCATCGTCATTTCATTATGCTTACTTGCTTGCTCCGTTGTCACTTTGTACTGGTAGTAGTTGAAGTAGTCTCCGCCATACAGGAAGCTGAATTTGGGATTGTTTTTTTGCTTGTTCTTCGTCATTTTTTCAAATTCAGGTCCATTTCTAGCGACAAACTGGGCGAGTTTGTCGATTATGTTGCGTAGGTCTTGATCTGCAAATATAACTTATTTTTAGTTACTGAAGCACAGATAATACGTGCACTTTTGAAATATGTTTTAGCGAATCAAGACGTACCTTGTGGCGGCTGCGGAAGCTCCATTTTAATTTTTATATAAGGTTATGTTAGTAGCAATTTATATCTTCTTTCCACGGTACTGCCTGCTAAGTATTTTTATCATTTTAGACATCACATCATTCAAACATTACTTTCATTTGTAATAATGTTACAAGTCACACTTATTTCAGTTGCAAATGTTAGACTTGTCACAAAAATAAATGTCTTCGACAACGATCCAAGTTTTTCGGCCATTTGTAATTTTAGTAATTTGAGGGGGAGTGGGTAATGGAACGGCATCAAGAGGTAGGCAGGGAAAAAATAATGTTTTACCAATTTTATAAAAAATAACACAAAAGATTTTTATCAGAATGTCGTCCTGAGAATATTTAAATATTTTGGACTGGACAAAATATTACCCATCTCAAAATAAAACGTACCAGGTAAAAAAAAATAGAAAAAATCGATAATATTTGCGTACGTAGCACATCCTTAATTCCTTTTCCCGTGGCATGGCAACCATGGCAACACTGGTTTCTGTTTGGTATTGATCGCTCGACCAATGGATTTTCAGGCAACTTAAATTCAATGCAGTCATTCGTTGTTTAGTTTAGCGGTGACGGCTCAGCAGTCTGATGTCAAATCAGTCGACGTGAATCATTTGTCAAAATCGAAGAACAACTCAAAATAGTACTTTATAAAATAAAGGAATACTCATTAAAATGTCTGCAATGGTAAGTTACATTCCATTTATCAATAATATAGATACCTACCTCATGATCCTACATGAAAGTATTTCCTAAATCACAAATTTTCTTCTCATTAATTTCGGTAACTCAGCAGTAACAATCAATAGTTTATTCGTATAAAAAACATGCATAAGGTTCATTTTAGTTAATTAGAACAAAAAACTAGAAGAAGTACAACCTGTCACCATCACAGACCATTCTTTCTTCTTGTCCTAATAGTACCTAAATGATAATATTTATTTACTGTAGAAAACAAGTAGAATAATTAAATTTATTACTAAGATAATATCCACAGTCAATATCTAGAACTAAAAGTTTACAAAGTATTTTAATACATCATATTTTTTCTAAATCACCATAATGTTATAATTTAAATTCATGTAAAATCCTTATCACAAAACAAGGGACATATCTAAACTACAAACAGCTTATCATGTCAGGAAAACCATATTTTATTACCAATGTATTTAACAGCCTATTTTATCCTCCGCAGAGGATGAAGGCAGCAAAATGTCCATCGGACGAGCTTGCCATTACAAACTGTGCACTCATCAACCCGGAGGATTTCAACAGTGATGTCAAGTGAGTTTTGTTCTAATATATTGTCTTTATCTTTATCATTTTGCCTTTTACATCTAGATATTCTTCTTCTTCTCTCGTGTCAGCACGAGCTATACGAAAATAGCTCATGCTGTGGTGAAAAGATTAGCCAGTCAGTAAGGTTGGTAGCGGAGCTGACTGCCCAGGGTGCGCTGGACGTACTTCCGTATCGTCACTCATGGAAGCTCTTTTCATGCACCCCATATAGATATTAATATTTCATTTATCAATTTAATGCACATTTGACATTTGTATATGTTGAGAAAGGCAATTAGCCGCTAATGTCTCAGTGCTGTGGATCTGTGGTGGCTTCCATTGATTTTCAATTAATGTTTCTGGTATTCAATTGCATAAACAACAGACTTAAATAAACTAATACAACTAAAAATCACATTATTATGGCATCAATTATACAGAATAATAACCAAAACTTCATGTACCAATGCTTTGTATGTAATTTTATCTATAGTTTGCAGATAAACTAAATGGACTGATTGTACTGTAGTACAGGACTTTCAAAAGTAGTAATTTGCTAATAATTACTTGAAAGTCCAAATTTTTTTTTTGGTCCTTTGTTGTTCCTGAAGGACCATCCTTTACACATCAGAACCCCTTTGTACTTCAGAGAGCACATTAAATGGCAACTCCCAGATGACTATGATAGTCATTATGGGTAGTTAGAAGGTCTGACAACCGGTCTAATCTTAGGGTATTGGCATTATATTTTATCATTGGCCCAGTAACTGGTTTGCAGAAATATGAAGGCAGTCACTCCACGTAAAATACTGGTATTCAGGCACATCTGGTTACACTGGAAGTAGACCTCAACATTGTTAGAAAAAGGCTAGGCAGAAAATATACAATACAATACTCTTTATTGTACACAAAATAAACAAGAAACACTATCATAAAATAGAGATGTACAATGGGCGCGTGATTTGCAAGAAAAAAAGTGAGGGGTAGCTCTTGGTGTAACAATAAATAAGGAGACATTAAATTAAATACTTTAAATAAACCTAAAAACACAAATAAAAAAATATGTACAAACCAGTTTTGTTCTGCTGCAACTCTGTAAGATAACTGTAAAAAAATATTGTTTTCAGGCATGTTGAAGTATCCACAGGACCATCACAGCATTTTGTGTTCAGTATCAGATTCTATAATGGTGTTGACCGTGGCCATGTTGGATTCTCTGCACCACAGAGAAAATGGGCTACACTTTCTATTGGCCAGGTAAGTGGTGTCAGCAATAATTATTAAAAATTAAAATTAATTTAATTCAGGCAAGACCCATATTAAATACATAAAAGAAAATAACATTTCACAATACTGCCACAGAATAGATCAGAATATAGTCATGCTTTTAATCTTATCTCTTTTTGAATCATTCATAATTTGTATTACAATGACTTGCAATTATTTACATTTTACTAACTTTACAAAATGAGAGTGAAAGAAATTGTTTTAGACTTCATTATTTTCTGGTCTTGATGCCAGACACTCTTAATTTGGTTTAAGAGGAGAGTCCTTAAGAAACACCTGAAAAGGCACTTACTGTTTTCAAAATTTCTATAAATTCTCCGCATGGAATTACGTAAAAAAAATAATGAAGAACCCTAATAGATGTGCCAACAGTTTCACCGCGAGATATTTGCGAAATAATCATTAATTTCGAGAAAAAAAAATGTTAAATTCCCTCAAAAACATCTAAATCGACCTTTTCTATTTGCAGAATTTACTTAATTTTAAAGGAATATATAAAAATCTATTTAGTTCAATCGTGACACGAAAGTATGAATAACACGTCTACCGTTTTATTATTTTAATAAATCAAACCAAATGAGAGTAATCTACGTCTCAACATTGTTAATTTTTTACGGAAATTGTTTTCCGTTCCCCATACATTTTAGTATGGAGCAATACTCTCCCGTAATTTGTTTTATAAAAGAGTACGCACGCGAAAAATTTTCAGTGCCATCCTAGAATCCAAGGTGACAGCACGTCCGTTTGAAATTCGAGCCGAGCTCTCTAAAACGTCTACGCACAAGGCATTAGGGTGGGTTGCGAGTGTCGTGACATGACTGCATTTTTTCACTCGTCGAACAATAAGACAGACGACTCGGACAGTGACCGAATTGACACATTTTAATTTCAATATTTTTTTCAGTGAATATTCGGACACCATCAAATTATTGAAGCTTTTTAGTACAGTCAGATAAAAAAGTTTTTAATCTCTGGCAAAAAAAGCGTTACCAAAAAAACTATTTGTGGCTTTAAGGTGGCATCTTTCAGTAATAAATAGCTTTGTGGACTCACCACTTCGAACTGCACCAAAAGTATTCCTCGAAACGCACCAACGATGAAACATAGAGAAGAGCATGAAGGATTCGTAGTGAATTATATCGATAGACGTTTTAAAGTTCAGCTGCCCTTATTGTTTATTTATTAAAACTACTAGGAAAGCAGAAATGAACTGCAACTAGGTGCTTAAGCGACTTACCTCCGGTTTCTGAATTGAGAATTCTAGGATAAGCAGTACTTAAGTAACATTTGAGTACAGAGTTGTCAAAAAAATGACGGATTTTAAAGCATTTTTTTTATAACTCCGTACTCAAATACTACATAAGTATTGCTTATCTTGAATTCTCAATTCAGAAATCGGAGGTTACTACTTAGCCACTAATGGTAATAATATAGGCTTTGAAATTGAATCATTTGTCGTTTTCAAAAGTACCAGGGTGATAGAAATGAACAGAAAATGGGCGCCTAAACGATGTCACTAAGTTGTGCACCAACGATTAAACACAAAGAGGAATATAAAGTATTCGTTATTATTCTTACATAAATAAGATAGAAAACTTAAAACTGTTCTATATTATCTTACCTTATAGGTCGCTGTCACTTAGTCAGATCGTCTAAGCGCCTATTTTCTGTTAATTTCTGTCACCCTGGTACTTTTCAAAACAACAATTGATTCAATTTCAAAACCCGTATTTTTACCATTATTGAGCTAAGTAGTAACCTCCGGTTTCTGAATTGAGAATTCTAGGATAAGCAAGCAGTACATAAGTAACATTTGAATACGGAGTTGTCAAAAAAATGACGTATTTTAAAGCATCTTTTTGACAACCCAGTACTCAAATACTACTTAAGTATTGCTTATCCCGAATTTAATTCAGAAACCGGAGGTAAGTCGCTTAAGCACCTAGTTCCAGTTCATTTCTGCTTTCCTGGTAGTTTTAATAAATAAACAACAGTTGAATTTTAAAACGTCTATCGATGTAATTTATCACGAATCCTTCGTGCTCTTCTCTATGTTTCATCGTTGGTGGGTTTCAAGGAATACTTTTGGTGCGGTTCAAAGTGGTTGCGCTTCGAGGAATACCCCATCTTTATTTACCCGACTGCCAAGGCGCGTATCTATCTATGTATGTATGTGGGTTTATAATATAATTATTTATTAAAAACGGCTGCTTTAGTTATAATCCGGTTAAAAACTGTTTTTTAAAACTATAGCCTGGGTGGAGGACGGAATTCCACAATTATTAAGGTATTGTTGAAAGTTTTTTATCTGACTGTACAAAACAGCTTTTATTAATGGTGTCCGAATCATCAGTGAAAAAAATATTGAAATTAAAATATGTCAATTCGGACACTGTGTCCGAATATATTGTGAGTTTTATATACATATATGTATATATATTTTTCACTTATTATTAGTTTAATGATTTCCTTATTTTACCACGTTTCATGGCTACGTCAAGGCCGTGGGCAGACTTGCCAATTTTGACGTTTGATAGCTTGTCAGCTGAAGGGTTCTCTATTTCTTGTTAATATGTTTTTCTGCATAATATTACTATTTCAGATAGAAATGGGAAAACGTAAAGAAAATTACAAAAGTTTTATCTTGATTGTATGCTTCCGGAAATAACAGATTCAAGATTAGACAGAAAAATGGAAATAAATGAGCCCAATTATTTGATTGGGGCAATTAAAAAACGAGAATCTGAAAGAAAATCAAAGAAACGGAACAGCGAAAATGTTTTATCTGATGTCAGCAGCCCCAAGCGCCAAGCAATAAATAAATAAAATAATAAAAAAAAAACAAATTATCAAGCATTAATTTTTGTATGTACCTACTAATGGCTATTTTTTCAATCGTCAGATAACTTTTAGCTAGGGAATAAGTTTGACGTTTTGACAGCTTTTGTATACAAAATATGTCAAACAGTCATAATATTATTCCTTGGATAAAATTTATCTGACTATTGAAAAATCGGCCCTAACATGTATGCATTTTTTATAATAAAATATAATTTTAAAATACCAAACTGAGAAAAAATTTTTACTATACCCAGTAATTGAGTTATACAATGTACATTAATTGTTTTTCATTACAAATCAATCACGCATTATCTCGTTTTCATTTTTATGTTGGCTCTTATCTTCCCTCGCAACATTTACATACCCTAAAATATTCCCAAACAAAAATTATGTGTCATTAAGTCATTATAATATTCGGAAATAGAAACACAGAAAATCAACAATAACATATTACAGTAATTATTCTAAGTTTAAATCTGTCAATACCGATTACACTGTGACCCCACCCTTTGTTCACGACACCAATACCACAGTCTACCTATATCTTACTCCTTACAGTCGGTCAACGTAGAACATTGTCACAGAGCAATCGTGCGGGGGGTTGCGGGGTGAAGGGGCGGAGGTTATGTCCCGAGTAGCCATACTGCTACTCGGGACATAAATTCCAGGGCTCGCACTTTTTGATTTCAAATTTGATTGATATCGTTCATAGAAATTATATTAATTTATTATTGATATTATGTATGAGAATTTTATTATAAAGTCTGTTTACTAATCCAAGATGGCGGCATACATACATTTTCAAATGATTGTTCGTGTGAAGTCATTTCTACGGTTTTTGGGGTCATTGATGCCGAAAATGACGTCAAAATCCAAATGCAAGATGGCGGCCATGAAAATTTTCATGTAATCATCCTGGGTGTCAATTTCATAGTTTTCGGGGTCACTGATGCCGAAAATGACGTCAAAATCCAAATCCAAGATGGCGGCCATCAACATTTTCATTCAATCATCATGGGTGTTAATTTCATGGTTTTCGGGGTCACTGATGCCGAAAATAACGTCAAAATCCAAATCCAAGATGGCGGCCATGAAAATGAGTAAATTAGTCGTCATGGATGTCAAATCCAAGGTTTTCTGGGGTGCGGATGCCGAAAATGAGGTCAAAATCGTAATCCAAGATGGCGGCAATAAAAATGTCAAATTAGTGGTCATGGGTGTCATTTCCATGGTTTTCGGGGGTACTGATGCCGAAAATGAGGTCAAAATCGAAATCCAAGATGGCGGCAATAAAAATGTCAAATTAGTGGTCATGGGTGTCATTTCCATGGTTTTCGGGGGTACTGATGCCGAAAATGAGGTCAAAATCGAAATCCAAGATGGCGGCAATAAAAATGTCAAATTAGTGGTCATGGGTGTCATTTCCATGGTTTTCGGGGGTACTGATGCCGAAAATGAGGTCAAAATCCATTTCCAAGATGGCAGCTTTTAAAATTTCAATTTAACCATCATGGGTGTCATTTCCATGGTTTTCGGGGATGCTGATGACGAAAATGAGGTCAAAATCTATATTCAAGATGGCGGCCATGAAAATTTTCAAATTAGCCGTGGTGGGTGTCAAATCCATGATTTTCTGGGACGCTGATTACAAAAACGAGATCCATTCTCAAACACCAAGATAGGGACCACGTTTTACCTGGCAAATTAAATTTAACTGGTAAATTTTTTTGACCGCCGTATATTGTCGAGGAATACTTAGTCTTTATTTCCAGCATCAGCACCCACGAAAACCATAGAAGTAATAACCATAAATAATAAGTAATTTTCTATGGCTCCTTCCTGGATTTGGGAATCATTTATTACTCTTACCTACCCCCGCAAGCGTTAGCCACTGCGACTGTAACCTCGACAAAATTTGTAGTTTTAAATATTGTTAGTAAATTCCAGCATAAGATGGCGAACTTGCGGCTACATACCTTTGCATTATTTTGTCAATCGTCTAAATTACGCATGCGTGGTTTTCTTTTTGCGTGTCACTGTTTCTATAAAACGTTAATTAATTTGGACGTTTGTTTGACAAAGTTTGTGTAATTTGTTTTATGTGACAACCCTATGACAAGTGTTACCAATTTTGACATTTCATAGGACCTGTCAAATGTATGGGCGTTGACCCACTGTATGTAGTAAGTAGGTACACTGTGCCAATACTATGGGCACGCGTGCCTCGCGGTGCGGTGAATAAATAGCTAATACATTGCGCGTTTTTTGCAACATACTTACTAGTCCTTCAGAAGCGAACGCGCACTGAAGGTTTATTTAACCCGGCGCGCCACAATATAAACCTTCGGTGCGCTTTTGTTTTTCGGTATGTGTACACCACATTGTGTGATGCAGCTGTATTAGTAGAAATGTCGAAGTGTGGGTTCGAAAATAAGTTCTCACGCTCGCAAACCTTCCTCTTAATCATGGTTTCCCAACCAGTGGAGCGCGTTTGATCTAGGGGGGCGTGAAGTGACCAAAAGAGGGGTGGCATAGCACCTCCGAAAGTAAAATAAAAGTAAATAGATGACAATGAAATAGACTCTTTGTTGAAAATGGTCTCTGCTGTGCATTGACTTCCATCAAGCCATCATCAAGAAAGAAGAAATTAATTGGTTTGTTAACTAAATTCAGCCACTGCACATTGGGATAATAGTTCACGTTAGCTCAATGTAGATTTGTCTTAATGCTTTGACTGCCATCACTCATAAAACAATAGATTTTTAATTGTTTTATACGGAGTTGGCAGCAAACCGGTTAAAAGGCAATGGAGTGCGAGGAATTAGGACGAAAGTCGGGGGATGTGACTGGCAAAAACCTCGGAGTTTGATGAAGCCACTTTTATAGGGAATGATGGACACGCCTCAAGATTTGTCTATCATAATAAGAATTCATTCTTGGAATTTATAACTTCTCCGTCTTGAACAAAGAGTGGCCTTTTGCCTGCCACTCTTTTCAATTATTGTATTTAAAAATGTATGTTACAATAATTAACGCTCATTGGTTTATTACAAACAATGGAATACACCAACACCTACATATTATGAACACAGTCAAGGAAGAAATCCGATCGGCTGCAGAGAAATACAAACGGCGACTGTGTAGTCACCCAAATGAACTAGCAGTCGAACTAATGTACCAAAGCTATCTCAATCGCCTTAAACGACACGATATAATGAAGCTACATGCCTGATGGCTGTAGCTGTGTAGTAAAGATGCGTAGCTATTCTCACTGGAGGAAGCACTGCAAAACAACATCCATGGAACTCATCTGATTATAGTAAAAAAAGACTGATTGCAGATAAAACAAGAAAAAGTAAATTAAGCAATATACAAAACACAACGTTTATGATACAGCCTAGGTCAGGGATGGGCAAACTACGTCCCGCAGGCCAATACTGGCCCGCGAAGGGTTTTAATCCGGCCCGCCAACCCTCCCTTTTAGAGCAAGAGTGTATGGCCATAACAAATAGCTATAATTTTTTTTTTTTTTTTTTTACTAGCCTATTTTACTGTCCCACTGCTGAGCAAAGGCCTCCCCTTTTGCCTTCCAAACATCTCTATTTTGTGCCGTTTCTGACCACGCTAGCCCCGCAAACACGTCTAGATCGTCACGCCACCTACGCCGAGGTCGACCTCGGCGGCGATGTCCTCCTTCAGGCGTCCAGTGAGTGGCGATCTTAGCCCATCTGTCCGAGTGCATTCGAGCGACATGACCGGCCCACTCCCACTTTAGCTTGGCTGTTTTTTCTCCAACATCTGTTACTTGCGTTATGGAGCGCAGGGTGGTGTTTCTAACACGATCAGTTCGTTTAATACCCAGTACACTACGCTCCATTGCTCGTTGGCAAATCTTGAGTTTGGACTTTTGTTCTTCAGTCAGTGACCAAGTTTGAGCACCGTAGGTTAGAACGGGCAGGATGCACATATCGATGAGTTTACGCTTCAGGGTTACCGGAAGGTTTCCCTTCATGTGTTCTTTAAGGGACCAGAAGCTCTTCCAGGCGTTTTCAATCCGTCTTTCGACTTCTTTCTCTTGCCGGTTTTTAAACGAGACTATCTGGCCCAAGTACGTGTATTCATCGACATATTGTAATACCTGTCCGTCTACCTCGACCCTACGTTTCGTGCTGTTGGTCATGACTTGGGTTTTCGATCTATTCATTGAAAGTCCAACCTCAAGACTCGCTGTGCTCAGGTCTTGGAGCATTTTTTCAAGTTCCGAACACGATGTGGAGAATATCACAATGTCATCTGCAAAGCGGAGGTTTGTCAGCTTTTTGCCGTCAATATCTATGCCTCGTGATTCCCACGAATTTGGCAACTTATTGAAAACCTCCTGCAATGCGCTTGTGAACAGCTTAGGTGAGAGTGGATCGCCCTGTTTCACACCTCGCTCTATTTTAAAATTCGGTCCTGGAATATGTAGTTTAATATTTGCGGTGCTATTTTGATAGATAGTTTGGATGAGGTCAATATAAGTGTGAGTAATGTTTTGGTTTTCTAGGGCATACATAACTGCGTTGTGGTCTATGCTGTCAAAAGCCTTAGCGTAATCAACAAAGGCCAGATAAAGTGGTTTATTAAATTCATTGTGTTTTTCTATTATTTGGTTGATAGCATGAAGGTGATCTGTTGTTGAAAAATGGGGGCGGAAGCCAGCTTGTTCTGGAGGTTGGTGAAGGTCTAGTGTCGGAGCGATGCGGTTTTCTATAACTTTAATAAATAACTTATACATATGGGAGATGAGGCTTATCGGTCGGTAATTGGATATGTCAGACCTGTCGCCTTTTTTATGAAGTAATATTATGTTGGAATGGCACATTTTGGAAGGAATTTCACCTGTGTGTAAAATCGTGTTGAAAAAAGATGTGACGTGAGGTAAAAGGACATTTCTCCCCAACTTCAGTATCTCAGTAGTTATTCCATCCTCTCCAGGGCTTTTATTGTACTTCATGTTACTAAGTGCCTTTTGAACCTCATAGCTGCTAATAGGAGGAACAGAGTCTGGACAATAGTAGGCAAAGTGTCTTAATTGCTTGTGTTGGTTTTGGTATAAGTTTTCGTAAAATTTCGTGGATATGTCTATTATTTTATTTGAGCTGCCTTGTTTTTTCCCGTTTTCATCTTTTAAGTTTGAGATCCAAGATTTGCCTTTTGTTATTCCCTGTTTAGCAAATCTTAAAGAAGTATTTCTTGTTAAGGCCCTGCGCAGACGGCACACTTTTTGTGCGATCGAGTCTGCGGCGCACAAAAAGTCTGCATGGCGCGCAAAAAGTCGGTCGCGGATTTTTCACAAACTCAACGCACACGACGCACATCTTCGATCATTTTGTCGGCAGAGCTGTAGGGACGTAGACGCTATGGAAATCGTGCAGAGATCGCGAAGTATTATTTTGTACATGAAGTACAGAAAAAGAAGAAGAAATAGAGAATTTTGGGTACATCCTATACTTTCGGAAAGATTACTGAAGGGACAGTTCCATACTAAACATTCAATTCTGAAACAACATCCGGCAATTTTTTTCAAATTTTATAAAATGTCTGTTACTACATTAATTGATCTATCATGATATTCTGCCTTAGAAGTATCATAAATTGCTGGTCTGTTTTGTACTTCTTGAATTAACATAGTTACATCGACCTCTGGCGCCATGATAATAGATCGCGTGCGTTACGTCCACCCCTAGCAAATGCAGATTGCCGACTAAAGTGTGCGCCGTCTGCGTTAGCGCGCGTTGAAGCAAACGTTCAATTTTTTTCACACACTTTTTGTGCGGAGCGGCGCGCCGCGGCGCGGTGCGGTCTGCCCGAATTACACGGATTTTTTGTGCGCCGGACTTTTTGCGCGTCGCGTGCGTTACTGCATATAATTGCATAGGTTCTATTTTCACAGACTAAAAAGTGTGTCACGGATAGTCTGTCGTCTGCGCAGGGCCTAAGGCTGACTTTATTATATTGGTGTTGTAGTCCCTTATATCTTTTCTTAAACTTCGCTTTACTAATTTATCTATTTTGTAGTATTCTATTCGATTAAGTTTTGTCATTTCTCTTTTTTCTATTAATAATATTGTTTTATGACTTAGTTTATTATTGTTTCTTCTTGTATATTTAATTTTATTGACTGCTCCTGAGATATTCTCTATTATATTATTGTACTGAGTCTGAGGATTTAAGTCTGAATCTATATCTAGTAAATCGAATGAATTTTTTAACTGTAAATTAAATTGTTCTAGATTTTTTATCAAAATTTCTTTATTAAGTTTCCTTATATGATTTTTAAATACAGCTTTACGGAGTAGCTTAACATTAAGAACAATCTTTGTTCGAACTGGTCTATGATCAGAACTGTATTTAAATTTATTTATGACACTTACATCTTTTATTATATAATTATTGTTAGAAAGCACAAAATCTATCTCATTCTTTGTTTTGCCATCCGGCGAGATCCATGTCCATCGACGTTGTTCT
Organism: Amphipyra tragopoginis; assembly: GCA_905220435.1. NCBI lineage: Eukaryota > Metazoa > Arthropoda > Insecta > Lepidoptera > Noctuidae > Amphipyra > Amphipyra tragopoginis. The sequence continues at coordinate 10,089,311 of HG991997.1, read as the reverse complement.
TTTTTGGGGAAAAAACTATTCATTACTTTCAACCCTTGACCAAAAGCAAATTGAAGAAGGCCATTACCTCTATCATTTCGTATTCCTAAGCCATGTGGTCCTAGAACTTCTTGGCTATCCAGTTCTTCTCTCTGCCCGATCTTAGCGTTAAAATCACCGGTGATAACGTTCCACGTACTACGGTTCTCATCGTACGCTTTATTTAGTGTGTCATAGAAGTCCTCTACTTCTTCATTATTATGTGATGATGTCGGTGCGTAAGCTTGGATAATGGTTAAGCTCTGTTTGTCTGTTACGCTAAGTTTAAGAACTGCCACCCGCTCTGAGTATCCTAGAAATTCTATGATGTTATTCTTCCACTTTTTAGCCACCAAGAAACCAACTCCATAGAGGCCTCTGGTTTTACCAAAATGATAGAAAATAGCATTTTCCCTTTCTTCTGTAATTTCTCCCTGTCTCCTAACCTCTGATAGCCCTATCACATCCCACCTAACTTCTTTTAAAGCGTTCTCTAACTCTAATAAACGTTCATCTTGTAATAATGTGCGTACATTGTATGTCAAAACATTTAGCATAATATCGGAGTCCATTTTCTTAGCTGCTTGGTTCGGTTGACGGAGAATCGATCTCACCCGGAGATTCTTAGCACCCCGTGCTCTGGGTACCCTTTGACTACCGTCATAGCCGCGAGGTTGCCCAGCGCTGCCGGGCACTTGGGGCCTTTGGTTTTGTCGGTCTGTCATAGATTTGTTTGAAAATTATATTAAGGGGGATTTGGACTTTAGTCCACCACGCTAGTCCAATGCGGGTTGGTGGACGTTTTGCCAGAGCCTCGTTCGTTGAATAGCAGGGTGCACCACGAGCAGGTGAGGTTGGCTTGGGTCCCTTGAAGATGTTGTTAGGACCCCTTACACCCCAGCTATAATTACTTGAACCAAAAATGTTACTTTTAGCAGAACAAAATGCATTATTTTTAAGGAATTCTGTCCCCTGCCCCTGGTCTATCTAGCTAATAAAATACATTATTTTTCTGCAGCCAATTGATGTAAAGCCCTTCAAGCCTCAGAATGCGGAATGCCTCTGCAGCATGACCTTAGAGGCAGATTTCATGTTGAAGAAAACGTGAGTATCTATGCTATAATCTAATTATATGAATCATCTGCAAACAAAGTGATATAGTGATGTCATGGATATGTGATGCATGAATAAGTTCGCGTGCTAACAAATGCTATTGACTTTTATACACACTACAATTCAATGGTAATCTAGATAAAAGTTTTTAGGTCGAATTCCATTCCAATGTATAATTATGGGTCTATCGCTATTCGATGATTCTGCCAATGATTAGGTTGAATAACACAATGTGTTAAGTATTTAATAAGTTTTTGTAGGTCATGGGTTTATTTCTCGCATAAAACAAATATTTTGAAACTCCCTATGTATATCCCGCTATAAACAAAGTCGTAATTTTGGGAATAGCACTTTGAAGAAAATAGTCTTCATAACTATGTGATGAAACGCAGATCTCTATGATATTGTATAAGAGCTATGTTACAATTTTGGTGTACAATAAAGTATATTCTATTCTATCTCTCACTCTTGCATTGGGGAATCTGCCCACAATGCAGTACTGAGAAAACTGTCTATTATAAATTTAGAAAGTTAAGATGATTATTCTTCCCCGTCTCCCGATACTAGGGTGTCGATTTGTATGCCTTATGGATAATTTTACAGTTTTAGTTTTCTCCAAAATCGAGCTCACGACTCCTTTGATTACTTATCTCTTAGTAAGGACTAAGAAATAATTTCTAGTATTTTCGGTTTTGTCCATAAAGTCCCATCTCAAAAACTTAGCCTCTGTAATATGTATACAATAGATATCAGCTATACGGGTTGTGGTTCTATTTACACATGAACAGGGTCGGACTGGGCCTAAGGGGCCCGGGTGGCATTATGACTGGGCCCGCCGCCCGCCTAGAATCAGCGCAGATCATACCACCTTCATGTTAACCAACAAACTAAATGACAATAATAACCAAATAGGCAAGAGTTTTTGGAAGTGTTTATTTTCAAAGACATACATTTTTATAAAAAAAAGTTTTTAATATAACTAAAACTAGTCAATCGATTTTTTTCTAAGAGAGGAGATATTTCACCTCGCATACGCGGGCTTCCAGTCCGGAGGGGGGCCCGCGCACGCTAGGGCCCGGGTCTCTATGGCCAGTCCGACACTGCACATGAATACAAATTAAGGGTGCCTAGGCGACTATTTCTCTATGTAATTATTTTTCAGTACATCTATGGAGCCCTACGATTCGGAACAAATGGCTCGCGACTTCTTAATCCAGTTCTCCAATCAGATTTTCACTGTTGGTCAGCAGTTGGCTTTTGCCTTCCAGGACAAAAAAGTTTTGTCTCTGGTGGTGAAGAATTTGGAGGGTAAGAGTTCAGTTTTTGCATGTCACAAATAAGATTTATAGTTTTTACAATAGCACAGATTTGTATACATTAGTATTAACTACTTTTAAAAACAGAGTCGCACCGCAACTCTATTTTTTCAGGGAATCCTCCTAGAAAATCATCAAATTTGGAATCCGGGAAATTTTCAATGTTTCAAGGAGATCATGGAATAACATAAAATAACTATTGAAAAAACATTGGGAAACACCCAAAACCTTTAAGAAATTACAACTAGACACAATTTAGTGTGACCATTTTCCATTAGGACCAAAAAAAAGTTGAAAAAAAAAAATAACTACCTCATTGGTCTAGTGGTGGCAAGCGGAACTGCTAAGAGTGAGATCCTGGGTTCAATCCCCAGGTCGGGCAAAGTGTTATTGTGTTTTTCCGTCTTGAATTTCTCAGTAGCAGCCCGGAGTCTGGATTTGTGCCCGGTAAAAAGAATAAATCCGTCTGCATTATATTAAATGCATGTGTACTTCCTTATAGCCGTGGATGTCCAAGCTTTAGCCGCTGGCGCCGCTAACGCCGTGCCCCGTCGTGTAAGAATGGGCCGACTCTTGCCTGATGGCAACATCCAATTTGATAAAGCCGAAAACTCCTCCCTCAACTTAATTGGAAAGGCTAAAGGGTAAGTTTGGAATACTTTTGGGACAGGTTAGGTATAAGTATGAGCTGCCGTATAACTCCATAGGAATCTACATTTTCGAACGAGGAAGTAGCATCTTGACAATTTAAAAAAAAAACCTATAAATGGTGCAATTGAAATAAATGTTTTGACTTTCCACGTTCAGGCAACTGACACATAGATAAATTTTGCTGTTTGCTGCTAAGTTCTTTGTATGACTTCGGTAAATTTTCTGATCTTTGGTCCTTATTTTTGGGGCCTTTGAGACATAATTTTGCTTAGTACTGAATAAGCTCATTGATGTAAGATTTTTTTGTTAAGTATATCTGGGCACCAAACTTCGATGTTCTAATAATTATGTATGACTTAGAAAACAACCGCGCCAGTCTATCATCAACCCTGACTGGGACTTTGGAAAGATGGGTATCGGCGGTTTGGACCGGGAGTTCAACGCTATCTTCCGACGAGCATTCGCTTCCCGAGTCTTCCCTCCTGAAGTTGTGGAGCAGTTAGGTAAATATACACATCAACTGTCACAAAAAGAGATAGCTCTTTTACTATTATTTTTATAAATTGTTGTTGGGGAAACTACTGTACCTACATGTCTTATAATTGGGTATTTGGTAATAGCAGTAAGATGTTATCAGTTTACCAGTCCATGCTGCTGTGGATGGCTGAAATTTATTTTATTTATTTATTTCACGCAGGCAGTCCCATAGACCTTAACCTAACATAATATTCCAATAAAAACAATAAACACTAAAGTTGGGAAATCGGTTTCGGTCTCGCTTCCCTGTAGCGACGTAACACAACACCAGTCGACCAAAAGTCGGGGCTGAAGAAAACGGACATATGCATCGCGGGAATTTGCAGAATGTAGAACTTGAAAATAGTTCAGCTCGACTCTATCCGTATCAGCTTCAGCATCTCCTATTCTTCGGCGCCGATTTGACTTTGGTTCCTATTGATAATAATCTTTTATAATAATCTTTATTGTACAAATAAACTTACATTTGGCACTAGCTTCCACACTAGGATTCCCTGTGTCGTGGAAGCTAGGCGAAACCACTACATAAAATATACATATTAACAAAATACAATACAATATAAAACTTACAAAACTGATAAAATTGATAAAATGAATAAGGACGTGATATCCACCTAATCTTACTTTTTAGTTGGATGTACATTAATACTTTCTACTTGTTTATTTTTGGTAAAGGATCTCCCAAAGTAGCTCCTAAATAATTTCACGTATTTTGATAAATGGAGTGTCTTAGGATCAAGCATTTTTGCAAGTTTAAAGCGTCACCTTGAGTAATTAATCTATTATTATTTTAGGTTGCAAACACGTAAAGGGTATTTTACTCTACGGGCCTCCCGGTACTGGTAAGACGTTGATGGCGCGGCAGATCGGAAACATGTTGAACGCACGCGAACCAAAGATTGTTAACGGCCCGCAAATCTTGGACAAATACGTGGGCGAGAGTGAGGCCAACATCCGTCGACTGTTCGCTGACGCCGAAGAGGAGGAAAAGAGGGTACGGGTTTTGCAAATATTGGATCAAATGTTGGTTTTTTGTATGTGGTTGAATATTTGATTCGAAAAGATCCACTGCTAAATGGTTGCGGGGGAGTTTGTTGCGCCGTTTCTTCTTCACAGCATAAACACTAGGAAGCGGTGAAGGGAGAGCTTTTTTGGATGCCTGTCTATTTTTAATCTGACGTTCAAAAAGAACTAAGTAATTCTAGTCTATTTTGAATAAATGAGTTTTGAGTTTGAGTTAATAAGATGTTCATGGTTTGTAAAATTCCTTGTCATTCTAGGATATAGTGTCTAACAGCATCATGTATTCCTAACCAGCTCATTTATAAAATATTTTTAAATACGTCCAAGTAATACATGAAATGCTGGAGACTACAACATCATTATAAATACATAATATATTCTTTTTATTAACAGTGTGGACCTAACAGTGGTCTTCACATTATCATCTTTGATGAAATCGACGCTATTTGCAAAGCCAGAGGGTCTGTGGGAGGCAACACAGGCGTCCATGACACCGTCGTCAATCAGCTGCTCTCAAAGATTGATGGTAAGCATGATACACCAAAATACATACAGTACGCGTAAAATAAGTTTGCCTCTCTGAAACCAGGCTTTGATTGTTCTGTTCCTCACTTCAGGGAGCCAAAATTATTTGGTACTCGTAAAATAGCGGATTATTCCGAGCTGTCCCCCTTATCTGTCCCCTCGTCGGTAACAGGGGAACAGATTGACACTTTTTATTTCTATTAATAGCAGGGGATAGACCAGAAATAATTCGTTCGATCTGTTCGTTCGTCTTAGTGAAAGGGGAACAGATCGATTTTTTAATTCCTGATTGGCCCCCGAAAGGGACAGATAGGAATATTCAAAAATAACTGTGCCGCTCTGAAAACAGGCTTTGAACGTTTTTGTCAGTGTACCTACAATTTTCACCCGCCTGCGCGACCGCAAAGACAGGGTTATGTTTTTAACTGTAGTATATTTAGCATACATAACGATTAAGTATTTATTTAAGCAACTTCAATAAAGAAGTAGCTTCTTAATTCGACTGCATTATTTTTGTAACACATTTCTAATTAAAATCCTTGATAAACTTAAAAATAAACTAATTACAGTCTTTTACTATATGAAAAGCATCTTCTAAAAAGGAGGTCATCCCATCGAGTTCGGTATAAAGGCTGATTTACACGAGGATAGTTTCTCGAAGCGAGTTTCATGTTGTCTCTGTTTTCACCGCCGAGAAAGACAAAGTAAGAACGAGTTTCGCTTCGAGAAAATATCCTCGTGTAAATGAGCCTTTAGTTTTCCAAAAGTCTTCTACAAACTATTTTTCCAGGCGTCGATCAACTCAACAACATTCTGGTCATCGGTATGACGAATCGTCGCGACATGATTGACGAGGCATTGATGCGACCTGGTCGACTCGAGGTTCAGATGGAGATCGGTCTGCCCGACGAGACTGGCAGGGTACAGATCCTGAACATCCACACCAAACGTATGAAGGAATACAAGAAGATTGCTGAAGATGTCGATTGCAAGGTTTGTGAATTTTAGAAGCATATGCACTTTTGTACCGCACAAGCAACGTTAGAACTTAAGTTACTAGACAACATACGAAGCCAGAATACTGGGTGCTTATGAAATCGACGTCAAGCCGCAATAGGAATGTAAAGGGGGGCCCTTTAACACGACGCCGTGCAAAAAATCCCATGGTATTTTGGGCATAACCGAGAAGGTATATAAAAAAACTGTAACACTTTTGGGCGCGCCTGTACTCAAATAGAATTGTTTTCTTTACTCTTTCTGTTTATTATTTTAAATAAACCCGCTTTTTAATGAGCTAAGGATTGGATCACATTCCCCACTAAAAGTAATTTTAGTGAGGAATATGAAAGAAAGAAAGAAAATAAATTTTATTCACCCACAGGACACAATGACAGCATAAAATAACATAAACATACACATTTTATGCTGTCGAATATAAATAACTTAATAAAGTTAATTACAAAAACCGCTGGGAATATGCCCAAAGTACCATGGGAATTTTTGTAGGTCACGGCCCCCTTAACATTCCCATTGCGGCTGTCATAAGCACCCTGTATTTATGTATATGTATGACACATGTTCATAAATATATTTTTAAATTGTATCTGAAAAAATATTGGTTATGAGCGTTACTATTAAATTACATCGAAACGGCGTAAAGTGCAGGCACGTCGCTGTCATAAAAGATTTGAAGCGGCACTGTGCGGCGTCCGCCTGCAAAGCGTCTGCGCGCGCCTGCACCTTACGCCGCTTCTTTGTAATTCACGCTTTAGGATGGTCTTCGTAACCAAAACTAAATAAGGAAACGCTAATGTGAGGACTTAGGTAACGCCTACGAAAAGAGAGAAGCCAATTTTGAGAAAGACGTGGAAAACTATGAATGAGTATTTTTGCCCGACAGTAGGGCAATATAAGGTTGAAACCGTAACATAAATAGAATGTTGTCTTTCAATGAGTATTAAGTATCATCACTTTTTACCTACAGGAACTGGCAACCCTGACAAAGAATTTCTCCGGTGCTGAATTAGAAGGTCTCGTCCGCGCGGCTCAGTCAACCGCCATGAACCGACTGATCAAAGCATCAAGCAAAGTGGAGGTCGATCCTGAAGCCATGGAGAAACTCATGGTGGAACGGGGTGACTTCTTACATGCGCTCGAGAATGATATCAAGCCGGCCTTTGGTACTGCGGCCGAAGCTCTGGAACATTTCCTGAGCCGTGGCATTATAAATTGGGGCAGCCCTGTGTCGTCGCTGCTTGAAGATGGGCAGTTGTATATTCAGCAGGCGCGTGCTACTGAAGCTAGTGGTAAGAATCTGTTTAATTATAGTAGCTTAGTTGGCTATTCCTATGAGATTTATTCTAAATTCACTCTTATGTATGACTTTCTTTGTTTCTATTTTGGATGTGCTTGCAAATCGTGTAATTTCGCACTAGTGGTCTGAGATGGGATCTGTTTTCTACTATCACAATAGAACGCATTATCAACCACTGTATACCATCACCACCTGTAACCCTTATCGTTTTTTGATTATTTTATTTAAAGATTTATTACCGGAACGCGATGGTTAAAATTGTAGTCCTTGTGTCGACATATCTTCTCTAAAGTATTAAACAAAGCCGTTTCCCGCCGTCTCACATTAGGGGTATTTGACCCAAAAAGCTGGCTAAAACTATTTTTTTTTCATTTTTGGTATTATTATCACTTGGGTGTATCGATTTGAACAAAATAAATTATTTTGGGGAATTTAAAGAAAGGACCTTGGGAAAAAATGTCCCCACCCTCCAACAGATTTGAAACATATCTCATTCGAAGCATAATAATACGTTGACAAAACTTTACTATGGCGACAATCTTCAAATGAGTGGGGTTTACGTACAAATCGTATTTTTATGTCAGTATTTATTGTAACTTTTTACATGTTTTTCATAGTTTGCAATGAAAAGGAATATAAAAATGGCAAAGTGGCCACTGTTTTACTATTATAATAAACTTGTTATAATATTGGACTACTAAGGAATTTTTATAAAAAGATCTAAACATTTTTCTCGAATATCCCATACCTCTACAAGGTGTAACTTAAATAACGCACAACCTCTTAAGGGGTCACTGTACTTATCCATTATGAACAACTTTTACTATTGGAAAAAACAAGAAATCGCGAAAAAAAAAACTGCTGTTCCATACATTTTGACGATACCTAACGCAAATTCGGCTCAACGCTCGGTGGTGAGCATTGAATCGAATTTGCGTTGCATGCGTTTTCTGGCGCCGTGTTAAAAATATGCCCGTGCGAATGTTCGCTAAATAGAAATACGCTATTTAGTAAAGCATACGCAGGCACACGACTGCACGAGATATTGGTTTGATTTGGTTTAATATTCTATTGTGAAAGCAATGTCAACAGGCAGAAAAGCTTCAGGGCTTCAGCATCAACACAAACATTACTATTTATCTTTAAAAAAGTACTTTTGACACAACAATATAAAGAAAAATCGATTTTTGTTTATCCGTTCATTTTTCACCTAAAATAGGTAAATTCTATTTTTGTGGCTCCTAATGAACATATTAATATGTACCCCAGGACTGTTGGAGGGTGGGGACGGTGTCCATACAAAATCGCCCATGGTCCTTTTATTGAAAAAAAAAAAAAAAAATTTTTTTTACAAAAATTATGTTCAAAAATGATGACAACTCCTACCCTTCTCCCTCTGAAGAATCATCTTTTGTATCAGAAGTTTCTTCGTTGTCGTTGTCGTCGTCACTGTGAATGGCTACTTCAGGCGAAACCATTAGTTCTCTAGCTTCTTGACTGAAATTCTTGGCTGCTTTGCGTGGCCTGGGTCTGATATACTAATGTATGGCTCAGAAGTTAGAAGCAATCGATTTCAAATGTCCAAAAATTGCGACGAAATACATCTATCTCTTGTAATGAGCACATAGCCTCACTAACAAACTTTTGCTCAACTGAATCCAACTCTTTTGAGAAATCACACTCATTGAAGTCCTCAGTCATGAGAAATATGGCTTCTCGACTTAAAATTTTCACGCCAAAAGTTGGCAACAAAATGCAAAGTTTAGTACCATGGCCGCAATACAAAGTTTGTTTGGTACAATCCATAATTAATTGAAAAATAAAAAAAAAAAACTTTAGGCAGTTTTCGGCAGCTAATTTTTATATCATTAGAAACATTACAAAACGTTCTATTAGATAAAGTAGAAAACACTTTTTTACCAGTATTTGTAACAAAAATGGTAGTTGAAAACAAAACTAAACAGTTTGAGAGTACCTGACGTTAGAAATCGAATTGAATGAAAGAAAATAATTGTACATACCTGGTTGACTATCATCCTTTGCAGCCATCACTGAATAATACTTTCTTTTGTATTTAAGTATCGCTAACGAAAATTATATTTATTACTATCACTTTTTTGTAATGCACGTACGTTCACAAAGCGCACAAATGACGATTAACTGGTAATTAACTGATAAGCCTACCGTAAAAAAAACTATGTGGGTAGTGTGCGTCAGATCATTAGCTAACGAGATTCACAAGTTTTTCTAGGAAATCTGAATTTTGACTTTTTTTACTTTTGGCCAGCTTTTTGGGTCAAATACCCCTATGTGCGTCTGTACGTTTAGATCTTTTAAACTACGCAGCGGATTTTGATGTGGTTTTCATCAATAGACAGAATGATTCAAGAGGAAGGTTTATATGTATAATAAATACACTGTACCCGTGCGAAGCCATGGCGGGTCGCTAGTAAACGATAAATGTGAAATGATATGGTTAAAAATCTGGTCCTTACGGTGCACAAGTAATGAAAGCATGTTTTAATGATATTGTATAAAAATTGGTCCTTACTGGAATTCAATTTGTACAGGTTTAGTATCAGTACTGTTGGAAGGACCACCAAACAGCGGCAAGACCGCGTTAGCCGCAGAACTGGCGAAGATGTCAGATTTCCCGTTCGTGAAGGTTTGCTCGCCAGAAGATATGGTCGGCTTCACGGAGACGTCTAAATGTCTGCAGATCAGGAAGGTATGTTTGTAGATATTTTTGGATGGATATTTTTACAACAGGGAAGGCAACGCAAAATGATAGCAGAGGGTAGCACCTCCATACTTAGTAATTTAAACCATCAGGTGGATATTTAGCTATAGTGTCAAACACATTGCAACCAATGAGAGCGCATTGGTACAATCGAAAGTGCCAGTCGTTCCACAGTTGCCTACCCCACAGTGGCGAAGGGTGAATTTTCTTAAAAGGGAAGCCGGACCAATTATTTGTTTAAATGATAATTGAAAATAATAGATACTAGTATTTGCCATATTTCGAAAGGGAAGCCGATAGGAATCGAGTTGTATGGAGCTCTCGCCACTGCTACCCCATTATGTCAAGTGGAGCATTGGAAGCCTTCATCTAGATAAAGTCCTTGAATAGCGTGAGGCGGCTCAGAAAGTTTCTTAATGAACACCTGCGGAGATGACCTGTGTCCAGTAGTGTTGTCTTCCGGATGACAGGATACTGATGCTGAGGATCAAAACGCTTGACGACCGAGTTTATATGATTTTGAGAGCATTGAAGTATTGCTGGCCAACCATCTGCTCTGTTATTGTCTCTATTCCCTTTACCTCTGGACACCCAGAAGGACCAGAAGCCTTTGGACACCCAGAACGCCAGGAAGACTATTCGTAACCGCAGAGCATATGCTATAAACTAAATCTGCCCCCCGATTCAGAACGAAACATCTTCACCATTACCAAAAAAGCTACTTACACCACCTTCAAGTATCCCATCATCTACAATACACGAAATAGAAGAAATTAGACGTAAACAAGATTTAAACAAACTATGTATTATTAGCAGCAACAAAACCAATAAAATACTACAGATAGCTGAAAATACCATTCAAAACTTCCAAATATGTCATTATCTTACTCCGAATTGCGGTGTAATAAAACTAATTGATAATTTAGGCGAAAAAATTAGTAAATTCACACAAAGAGACTATTGTGTCATTATGATAGGACAAGAAGATTTTATAAGAATTGAGAATTACCATAACCTGATCGTTCAAATTAGGGAAACATTAATAACACATACTCACACAAATATTATTCTATGTCTACCCACTTACCGATTACATGACTGTTCCGTAATGTACAACTCGAGGGTTGAAGCGTTCAATAACATGCTTTGCATAGATAATCAAACCTTTAATTATGCTATTATACTGGATTCGAATTTAAAGTTATCTTGCGATTTTATTATGTTTTCTAAATACAAAGGTCTATTAAACAATAATGGTATGAAAAATATATTTCAAAATTTAAATTTACTCCTAAAACAAAACAGCAATTCTGAAAATACGCTAAACAATAAACTAGGTCAGGATGACAACGAAAAATGTTTTTTTCGAGGATAATTCGAGGTATACAATCTTTCATCAAAATATAGCGGGAATTCTGAGCAAAAAAGATTTGTTTGAAATAACTATTCAAGAGTTAGAAAAAAAACTAGGTCAAATCGATATTATATGTCTCACAGAAACTTTTATGAAAAGAGGATCAGAGGCCAACCTCAAGATTGCCAATTATAAACTGGCAGCATCCTTTTCCAGGACTGACCAACGCAGGGGCGGCTCTTACATTCTTGTAAGATATAACTTAGACAGCAAACCCGTAAATAATTTTATAGAACCTAAACCATTTCACTTTGAATACTGTTGTACAGAAATAGTGTCACTTAAATTATATATTGTATGTATCTATAGAATACCAAACTACAATGCAACATTATTCTTACAATACCTCGATGAGCTGCTAAAAAAACTTACAAGAAAAAATAATAGAAAAGTTATACTGTGTGGGGATTGGAATATCGATTTGATAAAAAATAATAGTACGACAAAAGAATTACATTCCATACTCCAAAATCATAATATTAAAAATCATATTATTAAACCCACAAGAAAAGAGGCTTGTTTAGATTTGATAACTAGCAAGTTATCGAATGTCACTTCGAAAGTTCATTACTTAGCGTTATCTGATCATGAAACTGGACAGAGCATTTCCTTTGAGAGTATTAAACTTAGTAACGGAATAAGATATAGTCAATTTTGGTTTGAAAAACGACGAGACTATAACACTGAAAACATAAATAAGTTTATGTCTTGTATGGCCGCTCTCTCTTTCAATGACGTTTATGAGTGCACTGAAGTCGACGAAGCATTTAACCTCTTTCATGATACAATAACTCTATTTTACAATCTATGTTTCCCAATTATAAACGTTAAAATAACAAATAAACCCATTCGATCGAGATGGATTACCCCAGGTTTAAAAAAATCAAGCTTGAAGAAGAGGAGGCTTTATCTGAAGTACCTTCAATCACCCATAAACAAAAACACACATCTTAAACAATATAATATTTATAAAACCATATTAAATAAATGTAACATTCAGGCTCATAAAATACATAATACTAAATATATATCTAAATCTAAAAACACATGCAAAGCTGCATGGAAAATAATAAAAAGTAATTTCAACTCTGAGATAAACGCATCAGATATAAAATTAATAAAACTGGACAAAAAGGAATTTACTAACCCAAAAGATATAGCCGATAGTTTTAATAATTATTTTATCAATCTAACTAAAAGAGACAAACCCTTCGTAATTGATAACAATATTTTTAAAAACATTCCTAGTAATCCGAACACTATCTTCTTAAATCCGGTAGATAATAGGGACATTTATAAAGTTATTAATTCACTTAATGACACAAATTCTACAGGATATGACGACATAAACACGAAAATTTTAAAAAAATGCGCCCCTTTTCTATCAGACCCAATTAGCCATTTAGTAAATGTATCATTCTTTCAAGGTATGTTTCCAACTCGATTGAAATACTCTTTAGTAAAACCACTTTATAAAAAAGGCGATAGAACTGAGATGAATAACTATCGCCCAGTAACGTTAATTCCAATTATATCAAAAATATTTGAAAAATCTTTTTACAATATACTATATAATTTTCTATTAAAGCATAATATTTTAAGATCAGAACAATTCGGTTTCAGGAAAAACTATTCTACTACTTTAGCTTGTTTCACATTAGTAAAAACTATTACAGAATTCTTAGATAAAAAGATCCCGATTGTATCAATCTTTCTAGACATGTCCAAAGCTTTCGACTTCGTATCACATAATTTACTTCTCCAGAAGCTTGATAGGTATGGGGTTAAAGGTAATGCGCTTAATTGGATAGAAACGTACCTCTCATCTAGGTACCAGTGTGTTGAAATACCAAGCTTAACAGGACTTCACAAAACTTCACAGCGTTCTCAATACATTATTAATGAATGTGGGGTACCACAGGGAAGTATCCTGGGACCACTGTTGTTCTTACTTTATATTAACGACTTACCTGCCTCAACCACTTACAAGTGTGTTCTGTATGCTGATGATACCACTTTGCTAGTACATTGCAATAATAAAAACACATATGAAGAGGATGTAAATAATACATTGAATAGAGTAACTAAATGGCTAGATAATAATAATTTAAATATTAACATTAGTAAAACTAAAGTTATTCAATTTCAGACATATAATAGTAACCCCATAGCTACAAAAATTATCCAAAATGATCAAACTGTGGATAAAGTAGAAACAACTACTTTCCTAGGTTTGATTATTGACAAACACTGTAGTTGGAAGCAACACATAGATAAAATATGCTCCAAACTAGACAGCTATGTATACGTTCTAAATAGATTAAGACAAGTCGCCACATCCAGTGCTACCCTCTGCGCTTATCACGGATACGTTTCCTCGATCTTGCGTTACGGAATAGTCATATGGGGCAATTCAGTTGATCTAATCCGAGCTTTTAGGGCACAGAAAAAGTGTGTGCGGTCAGTAAGTGGCGCAGAATATTTAGATAGTTGTGTACCGTTATTTAAGAAACACCGTATACTACCACTACCGTGTCTATATATTTTTGAAATTTGTATATTTGTCTACAAACACCCAATCCTTTTTAGTAAAAATATTGCTATTACTAATAGAAATAGTAGATTTCCTAATAAACTACATGTCCCTAACCAACGTACTACAATGTATAGCAAGAATTGTTTTTGCATGGCTATTCGAATCTATAATAAATTACCGAACTGTCTAAAAAGCCTTAATTTAAACTTGTTTAAGCGTAGATTGTTTGACTTATTAATAAGCAAATGTTATTATTCAACAAATGATTATCTCAATGACAGAAATTTGCAAAGTGTAAACTTAGACTGCACCTAATTTTGTTTGGGAAATTCTATAGTTATCTTTAGTTTGTTGCACCATTAACGTAAAATTATTATTAGAAATGGAAATATTTGTACACCAGAAATGGTAGAATATAAGAGACTTCAATAGTTTGTAACACCTACTGCACTATATTTTAACAAATAAACTGAAAAAAAAAAAAAAAAAAAAACCTTTCGATATTTCAGTGGTCGAACGATTCGGGTAGTTATCTCGTTTCGAGAATCGTAGACAAAAGTTTTGAATCAAAGTCCGGACTGGTTCGATGTTTCGATATAATTTGTGTTTCTTCTCCCAGTATTTCGACGATGCCTACCGCTCTACTTTGTCTTGCATCCTGGTGGACAACATCGAGCGTCTTCTCGACTACGGTCCCATTGGACCACGTTACTCCAACTTAACGTTGCAAGCTCTACTCGTGTTGCTGAAGAAACAGCCACCTAAGGGACGGAAACTGCTTATTCTTTGCACTAGCAGTCGGAGGTAAGCATAAAATATTTATATTAAATTTTTAATTAAGAGTAATGAAAATAAACTTTATTGAGTTCGCGACACTGTTAGAGTTTATCTCTCGAGAGTAAGTCTAAATCTAAACGACTGCCGAATGCGTATAATTCTTCCTAAGTCGTGTTCTAAGGTACCTCTCGTCCAAACAGATGCGATGGCTTACCCAGTAAAGGTTACCCAGTAAAACAGGACATAATAACAGCAGGTTGTCTTCTAGCTTAGAAAGTCTGGATTTATTATACAGTTTATGATATTTCGTGGCGTGCAAATATTTGATTATCATATCGTCGTTACTTTTTCTGGTTGGCACAAATCTTAACGGCAGACAACTTACGGCAGAGCGAGTGCCTTCTGATATTCACCACTATCCAAAATCATATATCAGTGTATCAAATGAAAGAATACCAGATTGTTATTGTCCCAATGCAAGGTAAAGTCTCTTCTCGTTTCTTATACAGAGAAAAATAAAACATTCATGACTACACTTGCTCACTGCAGGTTGACGATTTCAGAACATTGAGTCCATGTTTCCTTACGATATTTTCCTTCACCGTAAGTCAGTGGTCTTAAGGTCAAGGCATATTATACCGGCACCGCAACTGCACAACGGCGTCGCCTCGAATTTAGGCTACGGCTAGCCGCCAGCGCGCTAACTACGCGTCGTCCGCGAGGTGCAAGCTTGCTGTCACCGCGAACATAGTAGTTATATGGCATTTGTGAAAGGACCGCAGGCGACGGCGCAACGACGTTGTTTCGCTGGCGACTCGGAGTCGGCGCGCAGTAAGCACGCGGTCCGCTCGCTCACTGCGCGCGGGCTCCGAGTTGAGTTGTAGTGTTGGTAGCGGCAAGCGCGCTGACTGCTCGCCGTTGGCTTTTTTATATTGACATTATGAAATATGACACGATTTAATGCTCTAATTTGAATGACAAGTTAATTGCTGGGTTGGAGCGGTGCCGGTATAGTGTGCCATGACCTTTAGATTAACTTTCTAAGTAAATCTAAGTCGTTTTAGAAAGGGTACTTTCTCTACTTAGAAAGTACATCTGACATTGCTTTTTGTTTACCAGACAAGTTTTGGAAGACATGGAGATGCTATCCGCATTCACGGGCGTCTTGCACGTACCGAACCTATCTCAACCGGAACACGTAATGGCAGTGCTCGAGGAGAGCGACGCCTTCTCCAAGAAGGACCTCCAGAAGATACAGCACGATATCCGAGGGGCTAGGTGTGTATTCTACCTAAATTAAATACAATTTTGTAGGTACAACATGCAACAAAACCGAAGCTCTGACAGTGGATGAAGAAATAACCATCCAAATTTTGAACCAAAATACTCCAACCGCAGTAAGTAACAGTGTCACCGGTGAGGGGAGGCAGACTCTTTGTTCACCAACCGTAAGATTACGTGCATCTCTAGCCACCATCTTCTCTCAACCGGTTTTTTTACGGCGGCGCTTGAAGATAGCACACCCTTCTCCAAGAAGGATCATCATCGAGATACAGTACAATATCAAGAGAGGTAGGGATGTTGAACTTTGGATATGTTATTACTCTATTAGTAATAGGCAACATTCAGTTTCCCCTAAGACTGACTGCTCACTGGACAATTTTTATGGGCGCATACATACGTATGTACATACGGTCATCCCAAGGAGAGCGACGCGTTCTCCAAGATGAATCTCATAAAGATACATCGGGATATCCAAGGAGGTAGGTTATATTGAATTATTTTGAATACCCATGTTTATACAATAGGATAGAAAAGCTGAAACCTTGTTAGTACCATTGGGCGTGAACTCTGCTGCTGACCAGTTTTGATTTCGGAAGTCGTAAGTCATCCTTGGACGACTAAGGTATATACGAAACAAAAATAAAACTAGAACGCAAATGAGTTGGATTCTTCGATTGATATCTCAAAGTGAACTTTACCAACCATGATCCTTATACGTCTACAGCTTCGAGTTTTGTCATTCCTATGATAACGGGTTCAATATGAATATTGGACATGATTTTTGTCTTGTCCTGTTCATTTATAGACCCTCACGCATGAAGCAACTACGGAAGTTCCTGAGCAATGCGCCGAAGCCTTCCGAAGAAGAACAAACTGCTTTGTCACTGGCCAATCCAAGGTGGGTGGTGTAGTTGCCATCAACGTTTATACAGTTCCTATTTATTCATGGCATGCAGCAACAGTACTTTAATGGGAGGTAAAATAGAGACAATCTATTACTTTATTAAAGTAGAATCAAATTGTTAACTTTTTTTATTCTACTATTTCATATGCGCTTGTGTTTGTCTTAAAATCTAGCTTTATGCTCAGAAATGTGCAATGAGCATACTTTGCAGCGAACTATATTCTTGAGGAATCCTCATTAGGAATGAGGAGGCTAAGAGCTTGGTCCAAAGTAGGGTCTCAATTCCAGAAAGCAAAAACGAGTGATAGTGAAACGAGAAACGTGAAGATACAGCACTATAATGGAGAAGCTAGGTAAGTAAGGTGTGTTTAATATATCAGTAGACTGTACAGAACGAGCCTTCTCCAAGCAAGATCAGAAGATACCACAATGTCCAAAAAGTTAGGTATGTTGCAGTGTTTTATTTACGTCCTGTTGTCTTTAGATACGGAATTAGTATTAGGCCCAAAAGACCTGGTGGTCTATTTAACCTTCAAGAAAAGCTTAGCGACCACTCGGGATGTTGCGTAAGAAGTTAAATATTGGTAAATGCATTCCCTTTAAAATCTCTCTCCATACGCCCGGGCTTTTACAGAAAGTGTATTAAAACATTAATTAACTTAATTTGCTTTTTCGCAGGATCTTCATTGGCATCAAAAAGCTGCTAGCATTAATTGACATGGTGAAACAGACAGACGAGGAGTACAGAGTCTTTAAGTTCCTCACGAAGATGCAGGAGGAGGGCGGTCTAGATCTAGGCACCAATGTACAATAAGAATCATTGCAACCTTAGGGATTACATGAGCATACCACACCATCGCCCTCACCCGATCACACTAATGCACATATCTGCACATCTAAAAACCATAACGTCAAAATAACGGAGAGCTCACCTTGTGTTTCCGATCTTAGGAGCTACGAAATCGATTACGATGAAATAAGCGAATGTACCGAGTCGTTACTCGATACTAGTCATCACAAAAAAGGTATGACAGCCAAAGGTAACGAAATTTCACCAGCCAAAATGCCTCTCATGAGGATTAGGAGTGTTGAAATTGTTTTCGAAGATGAAATGTCCACTTGCACGGACACCGGTATTTTGGATAGGAGCATAGAACTAATAGTTTCTGACAGCAGTGACGATTCCACGAAATGTGTGGATGATTTATTAGAACCTTTAAATATCGAGAAGGATATCAACTACGACTCCGTGACGCTTAATGCTGAAGGAGACTTATCAGACGATAATTCAGTTTCACTAACAAAAGACATCGTAGAAGATATTCCTAAAATTGATATTCCTCTAATAAGTTTCCAAGACGTCGATGAAGCTTCTAACGTCCGAAGTGACAGTGCCACATTAGCCATCGATGAAACTTTGTCGCCGAATGTATCCGAAATCGGCGATTCGGGTCGCTTCACCGAAGAAGCTTGTTCATCTCATTTCGAAACAGTACCCATCGAAGACGCTTTACTTTCTAGCTCATTTGATGCGATCAATATTGATAAACCATCGACATTAATGAGCTCTTACGAAATGTCTGATGTCTCTAGTATCGCAGCCGAAAGCACGACAAGATTGTATGAATACATCGACAGTAACAGCGATAGTTCAGATGATACGGACGATACGGCAACGTGCGACACGGACGCTCCAATCCAACATTTAACAAGCTTAAGTAGCATCGTTTCTTCTGACGAAAGTACTGTTGGCGACAGCTACGATCTACAGTATGATTCTTTCATAGACATGGGCAAATTTTAATATTCAAACACCTATATAAACATGTTTAAACTTTCGCATTAACTAATTGTGCTTCTCTGTGGATATTTCTAAATCGTTAATGTTATATCGATTAAAACATGGTGTAATGCAGATTGCTGTTCGACGCATATTATTTTTGGATGGTTATTATTTATATTTATTGTTTCGATGAAACACATTCCAATAAAATTATTGAAGGATTTGATTAAAGTAGGTCCTGTTTTAGTACGCCAGTGTGGTACACTTTTAGTGTGAGCTATTCTGACACCTTATATACCTTCTTAACACAGCTTGTGCACAGAGGGGCTCGGTGGTATGCGGCTCTCGTAACCATGTCATGTCTCTTTATATACTTGTTATAGTTTAACTACTCTGTAGTCTTTTTGTAAATATTATGTAATTTTTCCATAGTGCGTGCAATTTAGTATTTATACAGTTTTACGTGAACGATGACATGGTTACAGATATCCCTGGGTTGTAAGTCTAGGCAATAGCTCAATTATCTACAATGTATTATATTATTTTTATAGTGATTTTTTATTTATTTCAATTTGTTATTGAAATGTGATGCAGCTTGAAGCTGTCTATTGTGTTAATACTTAAATAGGGATACTTTGATCAATGTGTAATATCGATAGCTGTAAGGGAATGATATTGAATGTGTCAATAAAATATGTAGTATTATGAAACATTTGAGAAATATTGTTGTTATAATTCAGTAGGACTCAAAGCTTTGACTTGGGGCGTTAGTACAATTAAATTTTAAGTACTTACTTGCACATGTAGTAAATTTTACAGTCAATTAACGGACACTACTATGAATATATCAGTCTACTTGGATTGTTAACAAGATTCTTATCAAGAAGATGACTAGTGCGCCTCTACATAAATGTTATGTAGATGGTAAATATTTATTTAATTATATTAATATATCGTATGTGCGTAAAAGAAATAATGTTGCGATCTATAACGTTTATAAATAAAAATATCTCTAATATATAACGAACCATAGCTATAAAATTGTTGCTATACATTTGTAGTTATTTATTGTTACATTCTACAGGTTAGATGCATTGTTATAGTCTTTGATGTAGGATAAAACATTCCACTCACACATTCAAAACTGAGTCAAGTGTAGTACTGTGGTTTAGAAATACATAATCTCAATTATAGAATAAATTTTGTGACAAATTCTTGATATCTTGATCACGCTTTTAGGTCATGAATTAGCATAAGAGCTTCTAAATATACTAACTGGCGTCGTATATTTTCTTCTATGTATGTAAAGAAATATATGAATTATGTGGAATTATAAAATGAGATATGAGACATGGCTCCTGCGAAAAATGTTCTGAAAACTGTAGTTAGTTTAATAAATGTATAATTTCATGAAATATATTATTGAGAGCTACTTGGTGGCATGCCATCCAGTATTGGAATTACAATCAATCAATGTTGCATTTGCTTATTTTATTTCCAAGAAACCTTTTCTCTATTCTCATAATGGTTATATTATTAAGAAAATAACATTGAATACCTATAAGTATTAACTATAAAACAAAACTGTTGCATTGTTTGAAATGTTTTTGTTTCAGAGTACATAATTATGAAATTGTTATCAAATTGATTGATTTATTATTATTAATTTGTTTCTATCAGAATGAAACACCGTCTTGTATACAAGACTCAGTAATGCTATTTAGCTATTTATGCGATAAATTGCTTAAATGTAAGGAACATTGCTTACAGTGGCTGTGTCACATTATCCTGTAAGCTTTATTGTTGGTAAATAAAGTGATTGACAAACTTAAATATCCTTCCAGAATTTATTTCAATACCCTTTACGTTACATTATTATAAAACAATCCACATGCTCGTCATAAGATATAAATATTATCATTACAAAATAGTATACATACAGATACTAATCACATTAAAGAGATTGATGCGTCCCACGTAAGTTGTTGGAAGCCACAAAGTTACAATTTTGTGTTTTTCACGTAAAAGTGTTAAATTTTATGAATATTCTGTTCCAAATGTACCGAAAAACTATAATATTTTTGGTATTTTTATATTTCAAACAGATAATAATATACATAAAATTACACTAATGTGAAAAATACAAAATTGAAATTTTGTGGCTTACAACTTACATGGGAGGCATTGAGATAATCACATATAATTAAGAACTTAAGTTTGAAAATGCATCTACAGTAGATTAAAACGTTGCGAGATTTATAGTATTTAATATAACTTAAGTAACCAATGGCATAGTACTAGTTGGCGCTTTCGCATGCATCCACCCAGTCGTTATAAACGTCTATCGGCTCGGATAACACGTTTGTTGTGGTCTGAAAGTCTTCTAAACAAACTCTACACTGTATCCGAGCCGTATTCCGAGCTCGATCCCTGAAAAAAAAAACAAGTTTGGTTAAAAATTGGTTTGCGAATACGTATGCAATGTGTCATCAGATGTATAGTGGATACGTACATTTTCACCTCACAGGACTTTTCGTGGTTACAAAATGGGCAATTGAATTGCTGGTCCAGGGGCTCGATGGCTTTTCGTTTCGGCGGTGGCTTTCGTTTTGATTTTCGGCGACCCATGCCTGTGGAAATTTCAAGTAACGACTAATTATTTATGTGCGTTGTAGTGTGTGATTTTGGAAATTTGATAAAAAGTAACAGCAGCAACCAACTATCCTTTTTTTAAAGTAATAAACGTTAAACTTACTTGTAGATTACTCGTAGATCGCAAGAAATAATTTGTTGTTAAATTCTGCAATCCAAAACCAAAACACGTCAAGCTCTGACAGATATGTCTACCAAATTGCAATAAACAAAAATATATTTGTAATTTTTGGAAAGTCAACGAAAATATAATTTTTGTTGCTGGCAAATATTCATAGCTACGGTTGCAGAAACTGTTGAAACCGGTTTTTTGATAAGTAAGTCTAGTGTAAGGTCTAGTGATGAGAATGACGGTTTTTGCCATGGACTTTTTACTTTGATTTAAATTAGGGATGCAAGATACTTGCGTTTGTGTCGATACTGTGGATCGATCCGGTTTACAGCTGTGCGATACGTTTCCAGGGTCGTATCGAATGGTTTCGATCCGATCCTTGGAATATCGAATCGTATCGTATCGTACTTAATTTAAATAAATATGATTTTTAAATACATTTATTAATACATCTATAAGCAGGGCCATTTTAGGGTGTTACTGCGGTTTATTTAATAAACAACAATAATAATCATATTGAATTGAATAATCATACAACTGACACAATATGATACGATCCATTCATTCCGATACGGGTACTTTTGCATCGATCCAAGAATGTATCGTATTCGTTGGTATCGATCCAAAATATCGAAGTATCATATCATGTTGTATCGATACTGTGAAGTATCGGATCGGATCGTGCATCACTAATTTGAATAACTTCCCTATTCTTGAACATGTCAAAAAGTTTGGTTTCATGTTTTATTCGTAGTTTACGTTCATTTAATAATTATTTTAAATGTATTCGTAAATAAAATACATTCATAAATATGGCTCGCAACTTAGTTATAGTGACTGTGATATCTCTCCTATCACTGAGTCGTAAGTAGCTTGCTTGTAATGTTTTAAATTTTGTAATAAAATTCATCGTTAGCGGTACGGTAACGCCCAGTGCCTAACGTATTTATTTTAATGTTTTAGTTGCAACTGTTGTCGCAGAATGTATGATACCTTTAGTGCTGAGAAATACTTGGTTTTCTTTTGAAAATGGCAAACAAACCATTACTGATATCAATGCCAGTGAAATGACAGGGAGGTAATGTATTGGTTGATTTATTAAGATTATGAGTCATTAGGGGTTGGAGTTCAAATAATATTTATGTGTTTGGTAATGTTACCAATTTTACAAAATAGTCTCTATTATCACATCATTTATTTGGTCAACTAAGACGACCCTCTGACCCAACTCATTATCAAGAGTGCAGAATATTTTACCATTAATTTCACTCATATTTCTTTCAGGGGTGTATGTGTAAACATAAAGGCAGAATACCGCGTAAACTACACAATGGTGTTTTCATACACAAAGTGTTATTACTGTGTCAAGCTCATTGTAAGAACTGTGAACGTACTGGAGAAGATTGAGTCTCCTTGCGTTAATTTGGGCCCTGATGAGGAGCCTACCGTGGACAGGGTTTGTCGTGGTCTCAATCCTGACCAGCAGGGTCTCATTACTTTGTTCTCTGAGAATTATGTACCTGTAAGTTTCTTATAAGATTATGCTTGAAGCCATGCTTTAATTTTGAGTATATGAATCTAACTGGGCTTGTAACTATGCGAAATTATTGCCTTTCAAAAATGATAAAACAATACTCTGTTCAATGAAAGATGAGTCCTCAAATAGCGCTCATTTCGTAAATTATAGCCGTTAGGGAGACTGCTATAAAAAAAACCTAATTGACATCATCAAAAACCATAAAACAGCTATATAATCTGTTTTAAAAAAATATTTGGTATTCTTTGGATGGTAATGTTTTGTAGAAAAACCCCAGGACTCGCCTTATGTTGGAAAGGGTATAGTAATTATGTTAAGAAAAGTAATTTGAGTTGTGAATTGCAACTTATTTCAAGCTTTAGCTGTTTTAAGTCTATTTGAATGCTTTTTATTTTTATTTATACTTGTAAACATTTGTCAAATACCACCATTCCTTATATTCTAGGTTAATTGTCGTTCATCTCTGGAAGGTGTATGGCAGTTTGCTTATCAGAACCGTTTCCGTTTCACCGGTGAATGTAATCATCCTGATGCACAGATCAAGTCATGTCAAACTGCTGGTACACAGTTTTTGATCACAAATCAGAAGTTCAATATTACTTATAGGAAATGTGCTGGAATGTCCAATACTTTTGATGGTGTTGTGGAGTACAGTTGTTTGGGTAAGTAAAACAACTTTATTATTATTTACTACAATTTTGTTGAGTAGAATCCAGGGTGTTTTGAAGAAAGAATGACACAATTTTTTGAGGGATTGGGGAGGTCATTAGCTAGTTAAAGCTTTTTTGTACGTCCATGGTTGAAGCTAAATTAAAAATAGCATGTAGTTTTTTTCATAGTGAACTAGCTGTGGTCTCGTGGCTCTGCTCGCAGAAAAAGTTTATTTATTTATTGTTGTGTCAGAAATCTTCGCACAAATGCCAACAACAACTGTACAAAATTTCAAGTCAATCCATGAACAAATTTTCGAGTTTTGTGGTCACAAACATAATATGGTAAGAATTAAAGATATAATTTAAAAAAAAATCATACATTTATATATTTTCTATCTTGGTAAGCGCATAGGCCTTATTCTTGAAACCAATTATATCAAATTATGATTCATTTACAATAAAAATACATTGCAAATACAACAAAAGGTATTTTGTTCTATTACAACCACAAACAAAAAAGTTATGCCAAATTAAAGACGAGATTTTGGGTTAAAAAAACATATCTCCAATACTGTGACACTTGGAGACATGGGTAATAAATAAAATAACTAGCCAATGATCTCCTCAATTCCTCAAAAAATGTGTTGGTCCTTCTACCAAACACCCTGTATTTTAGCATGTAACAATGAGTTTCAATATGACAAGTGTGAGTATCATCCGATTTCTGAGTTGAGTTGAGAGTATGGACACGATGGAGTTGTCAAAAAAATGCTTTATAATCTGTAATTTGTTTCACAACTCTGTACTCAAATGATACATAAGTACTGCTTGTCCTAGAATAATGCATGTACATTTAATTTTATATTACATCAAGAATTTTCATCATAAGCTGTGGAATAAAAGGTGAATGTTTAGTTTAAAAACATTTTTATTTCAGGACATTGGTTTGTCAACAAGAATCACTTCTTTGCGGTTGCAAACACGAAAGAATCTCGTAAAGATGAGCGTTACCGCTGTTTCCTCAAGAACAGAGATGATGATCTGTATATAGGAGCTTCTATTACACCAGAGTGTAATACATTGAAGACTGTTGAGAAGTCGCCTGAAAGATATCGCGTTACGCCCGTTAAGGTAAAGCAGAACTATTTTTTTATGGGTGCTAATTAAACAGACTTCTTTTTAGTAGCATTATTCGCCTCTAAAAATCTACATTGGCTTCTAAATTACTAAGTCAGCCACAATTAACGAACGTCTGAATGATACTATCTTAGCCACTAGTTATCTTCTGTATAAGCCACTGTTCGTCACCCACTTTCATTTTCACAATAAAAACAAATGAAAAACAAAAAGAGTCGACGGAGCCCCGCTGCGCGTGGCTCCTATTTCTGTCTGCAGGGTTTAAAGTAACCTAACACGAAGGGGATGACGGGGGCTTCGTTCGCTCGCTTTGCTCGCTCACTCTACCCCCCGTCATCCCCTTCGAACCTAACCTATCCGTGTCGGGGTGCCCAAACATTTTGTTGGCGTTGTAAAAAAGTCGAATTAGTTTATTAGAGGTTATCTCATTTTCCCGTTGCTTAGTTATAAAATGAGAAGTTTGGTCACGTGGCCAATAAATAAATTTGTGGCTTGATTTATTATTTCTCTTTTTTTATTACAATGTCTTGAGTTAAATGTAAAATTTTGCAACTGTACCAAAGAAAATCTTACGCGGCGTAAGAAAAAGAAACCATTGTGGCCGCAGTTTTCCTTTTCTTTGTTATTTAGGGACTATGTCTGTGCAATAATATCACCACATTGCGGGCTCTACACTCACGCCGCGAACCGCGAGTGTGGATGGTTTCGCGGCATCGAGTTCGCGCTTCGCGGCGTTCCCCGTCCGGTAGCGGTTTTTTGGTCCGCATAAAAGGGTTTGCGAAGCGCGAACGCGAATGCACACGTATCCACACTTGCGGTGCGTTCGCAGTTGTGTTATTTTGTTCGAGATGCAGTGACAAGTGGACGTAGTGTTCCTTGAGTGTTATCAAGTAGAACCCGTGCTTTGCAAGCTCAACATGCTAAAGCACACAGTGTCAGAGCAGCACTTCCACGTCCATTTCAGTCAAATGTGCGAACGTAAATGCGAAAGGTTGCGAGTGTAGAGGGCTATATTATTATTTTTCGCGCCTTGTCAAGTGCGCGGGCAAGTGCGGAGCCCGCTTATCAAATCAACAAAGAATTATTATTAACACTAACTCACTTTCTTAATTTTAAACCTTGTGAAAATTGCTATGTTTTCTAGACTATAGCTGCTTTGTTACAGAATTATCATTCCCAGGTTAGGGCTGTAATCTAAAACAATGCTCAGTCAGAGATTTGAATAAGATCTACTCAAATTTTATCTTTAGTCAGATTCATGATGAACATTGTTGTTAAGTAGGGCCTAAGACTTCTATTGCTGCACTAGTCTAATTGATTGAATTTAATCTTGATGAAATTTTATTATTTTTTATAGTCAGAAGTGGTAGAACCTGGTTGTAGGTTGCCTCAAAACTTTTCTGGAGATTGGATCAACACAGCTAATATTGATGCAGATGTATTTATCAATGAAACTCATATCATAGAAACTTACTATCCTGATGAGGGAAGATACAGGAGGACAATTTATGTTTGCAGGTAACAGTTGTATTTTGAAGTAATCATTTTTTTTTTTTTTAGAATCTTGCAAAAAGAACAACATATAAGATATACATCATTGTATCGTCATCAGAACTAGGGAAAGCAAAATTGGAGTATAATGAAAACCCGTTTTAGCTAATGAAACTGGTTTTTTGGTTTTAAACCGTCCTACTGAAACCAAAAATAAAAGCTCAAAGATTCAATACCCCAATTCCATGAAGCGAAAATATTAGTTTATTATTGTGCAATATTATTTTTATTTATTCAAATTGTTTATTTGTGTAAATTTAATTTAATTTTCTAAACAGAGAGCAGCGAGACAGTAGAGTGATGATGGCTCGTCTTACAGTTGATGGCTGTCAAAAGGATTATGTGTGCTTCGATTTTGTACCGCAACATCACAATATTATAAGGTAAGATAAATAAATGGAACACATTATGGTTGATACGAAGTTCAGAGATTTACATTAAAAGGTGGCACCAGACTCTTCAAATTGCATGTCCCAAATGGTCCCAAACGTGCGGGCAGCCGGCAAGCCGGGCGTCGACAAATGTGTGTGGTCTGCGCTCCGAATACAAGCATATAGGACGTAGATGTTATAAGCAAAAAAGTAAAAAAGAAAGGAAACATCTGAATACTTTATTTTGCACGAACACTCGAGGCTGACAAGAGTCTGAATGTTAGGCAAATCCTTGTCGCAAGCGCACTTCGACTCGCGCTAAAATACAGACAGCAAACCAAGCGGCGGCAAAGATTGGCAAGTCTCGCGACAAGTGCCCCTGCATCACTCTCACGCTTGGTCAACGCAAGTTTGGAGCCCACTTTGTAGAAGTTATACTTATCACAATTTATCTGTTCTAGATACCGAAAAGGCTTGGCCATGATTCAGAGCAACTTCCACACTGTCTGTTCTTGGGTACAGTTTCCAAACAAACAAGAATGGCGTTACGATATATTCTTGAAGAAGGACCCTTCACCCATCCGATGCCCTGTCGCCGGAAAGTTCAACTTCACGCAAAGAGGCGACGTCAGATTTGAAACTAGGATATTAGGAGGTGTTACTTTGAGTCCTCGACCAAACTTGTACTGCAAACTGAATATCAGTGACTTCTCAGTTTGTGATATAGACCAGAAAACGATACAGATTAAGGAGAATTACTGTTTGTCTGTGGACTACTTGGGTAGACCTGTGGACATCTACAGTGATCCTGATTACAGAATGAAATGCATTGGTTTTTGGAAGGAGAATCTGAAGTCTTATCTGATTACATATGACGAGTTGGACCCATTCTCTAAATACAGATGTTGGGTGTACCAGCGAGCTGATCTTAACAGGTATGTATTAAAGAAATATGTTCATCGACGTTAAAACTAAGTAAGGGCCGATTTTTCAATCGTTAGATAAAATCTTTCTGAGGAATTATTTTGACGTTTTGGACAGCTTTTGTTAGAAAATAATAATTATGTCAAACCGCCATTTTCATTCCTCAGATAAAACTGTTACTAATGTACAGATAGTTCCATCCACGAAGGCGCGCCCCGCTCTTTGTCTAAATCGCTACATTGCAAAAGTGTGCATTATAATTTACGATTGTGTTAGTTCTATCGCCACACAACAGGTAGATGTGTGCATACACACACTAATATAAGATATAATAAGAGATGTGTGCATACGCACCACGCGCCTACCTCCCACAAAAAAGAGTGGGGCGCGTCTTCGCGAATGGAACGCACTGTAACAGGCGATTGAAAAATCGGCCCTAAGTTAGCTAATTTCTCTTTGTACCTTCGTTTATCCAGGTCTGCAGGCTGACATATTGTTTTATTTTTTACAGAATACTAATGTCTCAAGCATTAGGCCCATACTGTGACTTGAAGCAAGATGTGACGTCATGGAACTACACAGAAGGCGCCGCAGTCGCCGTTGAGATGGAAGAATACGAGAGAGAACGCGACCAGTGTCCGATGCACTTTGACGACGGCAGCGACCCTTGGTCGACGAGGGAAAACTTCGTCAAAGTATTCAGTTTCTCATTTTGGGGCAACAATTCTGCACAAACAATGGCAGTTAATACTTTAATGATACTTTTGGTAGCTTTAGTTACATTAATACAGTAAAGAGTAATTTTAGACTGATGTAGATTAAAAGTAGGTTGTCACGTTGGATGTTTTGTTCCGACTTCATTTTCAAGTGAAATTTTCTACTGAAGAAAAGTTACTTAATTTATATTGACTGTGTTATCCAGTCCGTCCAGTTATGATTTTATCATTCCAGTTTTTTATGGTTTTCTTTTTTACTTTTTTATTGTATATTGTTCAGTTCTGTACTTATTGCCTCTAAGTTCAAATAGAGTTATGACTATTATTTCTGATGAATCTCAACAAATGCAATGTGCCTTAACATCTAAGTAGTTGTTTACAAATTACTTATTGTATATTAGATCTGGTTGTATTGTACTGTAAAAAAGTTTATCATCTTACATTTTCTCTAATAAGATTTAAGTGGCTTAACATAAGCGTAAGAGCACCTATGGTTGTAAGTAAACATTTTAATAGGCAGCTTATTTAGTGTTAGATCTAAATAATATTGTATATGAATTAATTAGTAGCCCTTTCACTCAGCATCTGTTGACAATGTCTGTTCCCTGTATGTTTATTTGTATGTTTGTCTGTTGTTTATACAATTTTAACTTACGTAAAATCAGAGGCGTAAATCCGTTAGCGTATATTAATTTAGGGGTGGTTCAAACTCTTAAGGCCCGGGCTCCACCAAAGTGGAGACGAGACGCGCAAAGCGGAGATGTGGTTTAAAAAGCCAATAGAATTTCGTTATTCACACATCTCGTCTCCACTCAGCTTAAGTGGATACCACTGAGCGGAGATGTATTATATTTGTATGACGCGATGGAAGCGGGATGTGAGCTGTTCCTCGCTGAGATTGAGCTGGGCCGCAGTACGAGGCGGAGATGTGAGCTTTGCCTCGCAACCTGACGATTGCGCGCAGCAGAGACGAGATGTGTGCGGTGCCTTTCGTGACAGATCGCACTAAACTGTGCGTTCACATCCAACGCTCGCCGCACGCAGCTCAGTTCCGATCTAGTCAGCGCACATCTCCACTCTAGCCAGCACACATCTCCACACAGTTTCGATGGATACACCTTAGCTGAAAAACATCTCTTCTCATCTCCGCTTCGGACATCTCCGCACATCTCCGCTTTGGTGGAGTCCAGGCCTAACTCCAGCCCTGTATCAGTGTACCAGCCCTCAGTTTTAAATTTTGGCAACTTTATTCTAACCTCAGACGTAAGAACAAAGTTGGTACTCTTTTTTCGTCTTTTCTTTTCTCCTCTTCACTGCTAATATCTATTAGGCTAATATTAAATCTAGTGTAGAATGACTGCCTTTTGTGTGCCTTGGAAATATATAAAATTAAATATAATCAATTATGTGTGTAGCTATTATTTTTAATATTCTGACCATGATGTATTGGTGAATTACTTTATTAAGTATGGATTTACATATCAAAGAGTATTATATTTTATTATGTATTGTTCTTTGTTTAATGCATTTATATTTACAGTATGTGTTACCTTTCTACAATAATATCCGTCCAAAATATGACATTAGGTACATTTTTTATAATATTTGTTTAGATATAATAAATAAAATAAATAAATAAAAATAAAAATAGTTTATTTCTTTAACTTTGCTTAGACAATACTATTTAGTTGCCGGAACTGCCCAGGAAGCATGTAATAATGCTTGTGTTGGGTCGTCCCGCTCCTCCTTAAGACTAATATATTGCGGTGGTACGATAGTTCCTTAAAAAGAAGTTAAACTATTTTAGATAACTACAGTAAATAAGAGAAAGCAAGTACAAAAATTGTTGAAAAATAACTAAAAGATACTGGTATGGCGTGTGGGGGTGTGCGTGCGTATGCGTGTGTGTGTGTGTAAGTGTGTGTTTGTTTGTTTGTTTGTATGTGTGTGTCATATAGTTGTATGAATTATGCTCTTAATCGGTGTTATCCACCCCTGCGATGTTATAACAACTTGAGATTGGTAAGTCACACAGGAAGTTATGAATATTATTCTAACGTTCGAATTTAAATAATAAGTTCTCTGTTTCATTGTACCCAAGCGGCTCAAGTTCCTGGACAATTATTTTTTTACATTTATGGAGTTGCAGATTATATATTGTATATTTATTGTGAAGCTTATTGTAAAGGTAGGCAGAGTGTGCAAGAAATTGACGCCTGGCGAATAGAGTTTTACAGGGAGGAGCAGTGGCAACATTACATTTTCTTCTACCTGTTTGGGCTTTATGTACGTAAGGTAAGGTTTTATGTAGTTTAAGTACTGAATTGACAATGTAAAGTTTTCTTATTGACAGTATTTTATGACTTATATATAATTCGTCAGTGGGAAATCTAAAGGGCTTAAAGAACATAGTCTTTAACAAGCATCTCTGGGCTCTTTCTGCTTCGAGGAATTTAATTTTGGTAGCACCGCCCCAGATAGAGATACAGTAACACATAACAGATTGCGCTAATGCAATGTAGATACGCTTTAGGAGGTCTTGGGAGGTGACATGTCTCAGCTTTTTAAAAACCCATACGAGTTTACGGATTCTATCATTTACAGCTTCTATTTGAGGGTGCCAAGAAAGTCGGTGGTCCAGTATTACTCCAAGGTATTTAGTGGATTTGACACAGCTAATTTCTTCGCAACCACATTGCTCAGTATTAGTAAAGTCACAAGTGTGAATACTTAATTTTAAGTTTGGGGGGGGAAGTGTGCGCTTATTTATTGCAAAGCAAATGTAATTAGTTTTGGCGATATTTAGGGTAAGAAGAGCTGATTTAAGCCAGTTTGCGACCTTATGAAGGCCATGCGCAGCCGACTCAAAGACGGAGTTCCAGGAAGCACCATTAAACACAATGGCAGTGTCATCTGCATATGAGAACACTTGCCCTCTGTCTATCTTGAGATTCGTTAATTCGTTTAAGTATATTAAGAATAACGTGGGCCCCAAGACGCTTCCCTGGGGCACGCCGTATTCAATTTTAGTGTCAGAACTAGTGAAACTGTCAATTTTAACGCTTTGGGTACGGTCTTTTAGGTAGTCAGTTAGTAGATTTAGCGGCATACCCCTAATGCCCACATGCTCCATCTTTTTTACAAGGGTGGGGACAGATACAGTATCGAACGCTTTTTTTAAGTCTAAGAAGACTGTGAGACATTTTACTCCACGGTCTATATACTGCGTCACCAGGGAGGTCAGTCCTGATATGGCGTCTTCTGTGGATTTTGCTTTTCTAAACCCGAATTGTGATTTAGATAGAATGTTATATTTTTCGAGATAGGAAATTAGGCGTGAGTTGATAAGCCTTTCAATAATTTTTGAGATAACGGTCAAGACTGAGATAGGTCGATAATTATTAATATCTCTTTTATCACCACCCTTGTAGACCGGTGTCACGATGGATTTTTTAAGCAAGACCGGGAATATACCTTTTCGGAAACAGAGGTTGGCAAGATGGCTGATAGTGGGAGCAACGAGTGGTTTGACCAATTTCACGAACCCAGTCGGGATACCGTCCCAACCAGAAGCACTGTCAGTTTTCAAGTTTGATATAACACAGTCTACCTCCCATGGGTCAGTCTCAAGAAGAACAAATGAAGTCTGTTGTGTTTTTGGAGCAGATACTGGGCCGTCAATCGGATGCGAGGGCCCATTGTGGATGCTTTCTGCAAGGCGCTTACCGACACTGGCGAAATAACTGTTCACACAGTTAACTGAATCTATAGGTGAACTACGAGTACTAAGTAATTCATAACTTCCTATTTTAGATGTGTTAAGGTGCGTTATCTGCTTAATAGACTTCCATAGATTTTTAGAGCTTTTAATATTAGTTTTTAGTAGTTCAGATTCATATTTGTGTTTTAGTTTTTTAATTAATTTACTACAATAATTACGGTACCTAGTAAATGTAATTTTTAATGTTTCGTTACAAGGATCGGACCTTAATTGTAGTTGCATTTTGTTTCTGTTTCTAATACAGCGTAAAAGACCACTAGTGATCCAGGGCTTAATAATGCGTTGCTTGCTAGAGATCCTCTTTACATTGACACTCTCGTTCAGGGATGATTGAAGTTTATTGATCAAATGTTCGATCACAAAGTTAGGGTCGTCGCTTAATAATAAAGTGGACAGGTTTTTGTTTATAAGCTTTTCAGCAGCTGCTTTAAAATCAATGAAGGTTTTGACAGATGGAGAACAGTATTTTTTTATTTTAGATAAGCTCATGAATACCGATGCGTGATCTGTTATGGTAGTATTTAAGACTGCAATACTAGCTGAGAGTTTGGTTTTGTCTATCTTTAAGATGTAATGGTCTAGACAACTATATTCACGTGTGGGAATTATGTGTCCTGGGAGAAGTCCGTGTGAAGATAGCATGTTAAGGTATGAGGCCCGATTGCTACATTCATAAGTTGATTCATTATCTTTCACAATTAGGTTAATATTTATATCACCAGATATTATAATATTCTGATTGCATTTAATAGTGTCTAAAAGTGTATTAAGTGAGGTAATAAAGTTAATTGCATTCTTTTGCGAAGGTGATCGGTATATTCCCAGGATTGTACATCCACATATGTTTAACTGAATGCACGAGGCATTATCCAGGATATGTTCCTTAAAAACTGGATTCAGTTTAGATTTAGCGTATATGATCACACCATCATTTTGATTACAATTGTGCGTGGTAGCAAAATGTGAATAGTTTCTTATAGAAGGGATGGGTTTTTTTATGTTGAGGCGACATTCGGTAAGTATTATGACATCTATTTCTGACATGAGATCCGACAGTGTGGCTTCAAAGTTGTCAAAGTTGCAATAAATACTTCTTATATTTTGTTGGATTAATGTTAGATCAGTTTTGGTATGAATTATATGTTTGTTTAGATTCGCTATGTCACATGATACTGATTTTGCTACCACGATGTCATCTAAATTATTTAGGTTTCTGATATTATTTGCCATTTATCTTTAAGGTTTCATACAGAGTTTCAATCTGTGGAGAAGTGGTCACGTGCAACAGAAGTACATAGGAGCGTATATAATAACGAGTAAATTTAGTTTTGTTTAGTAGGACTAGTGTGAATGTATAAGTAGTGTTAAAAGTGTTTGTTCTGTGCGAGCATGTGAGAATGTAAATGTGAAGAGTGCAGGTGGTTTCCAATGTACTGAAACGATACGAACGAACGAACGAGATATCTAAATAAATTGTTATAACTATATACTGTGTTTATTTTTTATTTCACTAACACAATTAACTTTAGATGAAATAAATAAAATATCTCATTCATTAAATAAAATGTATTAATATTATGTAACTGACTTATTTTTTCATCTAGTGAACTAGTTAAATCACACATCTATAATATTATGACAGAATGAAATTCAAATATTCAGGACTTGTCAATTTAATTTAGTTTTGATAATGAAATTAAGATATTATTAGTATTTGTAATATACTTTTACTTAGTCCAAGATACTTTAGGAATATCAAAGTGCTCTGTCAAGCTGTCGAGATGCTGGTTAAACTTCTCCACCCTCTGTTTGTGCGTCATCTCTGCTTTCTGTTGTATTCTTTGCTTTTGCTGAAACAATCATAAAATTTAACTTTATGCTACACATACCTACTATAAATCGATAAAAATCTGCATAAACACTGGTTTGACTAAAATAATGACCTAGTACTAATTTCACTGCATCATTGGTCTAGTGGTTGCAAACGCAACTGCAGCTGAAGGCCTGGGTTCGATCCCCAGGTTGGGCAAAGTGTAGAATTTCTCAGTAGCAGCCTGGAGTCTGGATTTGTGTCCAGTTGATGGCAATACAATGGTGAAAAGAGGGGTACACCTTTTCCCAATCCTTCGGGAATATAGGCGTGATGATAAATTGTTTGACTAAAATAAGGCTGAGAACAATACTTAGGTTAAAAACACATTCTTGGTGTACCACTTCCAAGTTATAATCTATATTAAATTCTGTGCATAACTCATTGTTTACAGGTCTAAAAGCAATATTAATAGAACAGTTCGCATATCTATTGATAATTTTAACATAATGTATGACCAATGAAAAGTTACACCAAATCTACAAAGCCCTATTATGAACACTATCAAAGCAAACCTAGAATTAATTGAATCATTGTAGTGTTAGGTAAGTATTACCATTTTCTCCTGCATCTTCTGAAACGCCATCTCAGCCTTCGTCTTAGTGTTTATAACCGTGTTAGTTTGTGGCGTGTTAGATTGTTGCACTTGTTGTTTCACTTCATTCTCCATCAGTTTCTCTTTCTCCTTGTTAGCCTTCTTCTTCTTTTTCTTCTTGATTCCAGAGTTATCCTTAATCTTCAGCTGTGATCTGGTTACACAAGCATATTCGTCCTCTTCGCCCATTTTAATAGGTTTCTTTAATGAATTATATTGTTTGTTTGTTTTCAACAAACTCGTTCAACAAACACTAAGAAATTAATGACAGTGTCAACTGTCATTGTCAGGAGTGACATTGCTGTCACTTTGGTATACTGGTTTGAATACCAGGCTTTTAGTCCCATGTTCCGTGCATAGTAGTAATAAATAATAATGTGTGTACACACGGCTACACATCAAGCTATACATTTCCAGTTTACACTGACCTCTCATTGTAATGAAATCCTATACAATGCGAGATCAGCTTATACTGGAAATGTACAGCTTGATCTGTAGCCGTGTGTAGGTACAACGTACGTTCCGTGCTGAGTTCTAAAATTATATAAGCAACTGTGGGCTTGCACTTTGAACTTTTAATGTCCATATTGAACTACCCTGCTTATTCTCCAGGCAAAGAATTCAGTTTATGCACGAATACAATGCAGCGAGGTATGCTTCGAGTTTCTTTGAAGAGATTCGCAATGGTTAGTTATTTATACCTACCTACTGTCCAGAGAAGACCAGGGGGCTTACCATGACCTCTTAAAGCAGGGCAGAAGTTGCCTGGAAGTTGAACTGCCCTGCTTTTTTGTACTATGACATCGTTAGAGCAGGCCTGCTACGTTGACGTTTACGAAATCCGTTCACCTGTTTTTTTTGTATAGACTTTTCGTACCATGAACAAGCTTATCCGTTCAACTTGGTTGAATAGTCGTTCACCTTTTGTGCTGTCATGGTACGATTTTTAGCGATTCAGAAGCAGGCCTGCTTTTGAATGGATATTGACTGGTTGGCATTTGAACGTTTTCTTAAGACGTCATGGTAAGCCTCCAGGAGTCAGAGCCAAGCCTCACGATGCGTTGCAGCAGTGGCGTGGCGTACTACATAGAAATATTCATGGCATGACATACTGAGCGCAACGGTGCCGCGTCGGACTTACAACTTGCAACCAGTGAGACCGGGTGAGGAAGTGGGGACCGAATGCTATGATACAACTTGGGAGACGTCATGACCAACCGAAGTGTGTCTATAGGACGAGTAGTCAGTAATAGAATAAGATGGGATTTAGTGTTAGTAAAGTCTAGGGGGTAGCGGGATAGCCGCCTTTCCCTGCCCCCCTTTGTATGCGCTCATGGGCTTGGACCGCTTATAATGTTACACTGTAGTCTTTGAATGTTACGATAAGGCAGATTTATAAGAGCTTGCAGTAGGCACCTAAGTTATGTATTTAGACTACTCTAAATATGCTTGGTTTTATATATATGTTACGGCTAATAGCCGAAGTGCGGCTACACCTAGTTTTAGCCGGGTACAACTAGGTGCAACCAGTAGCAGTTGGTTAGAACTAGGTGGAGCTTAAGTCGACGAAGCCCCGCTGTGCGGGGCTCCTATTTCTGTCTGCAGGGTTTAAAGTAACCTAACACGAAGGGGATGACGGGGGCTTCGTTCGCTCGCTTCGCTCGCTCACTCTAGCCCCCGTCATCCCCTTCGAACCTAACCTATCCGTGTCGGGGTTACCCTTAACCATCGGTGTGCGGCTGCACCTAGTTCTAGCCGCTATGATGAAGGCTAAACCTAGTTCTAACCGAAGATAAGTAGGATAGATTTAAGTTTAACCGCATGTGGCCGGCTGCACCTAGTTGTACCCGGCTAAAACTAGGTGTAGCCGCACTTCGGCTATTAGCCGTAACATAACCTGCAGGAAGGGTAAAAAAAAAATCATTTTACATAAGAGCAAAGTATCGAAATCAGTGTCCTAAGTCTAATACTTATATGACAACTATAACACCCCCTTTTAAGACACCCTATCTGACGACGCGGAGCTTTAGCCAAGTTAAGTACACATTAACTCACGAGGGTGGCAGGTTGACTAGTAGCAAATATCATAAATAAATAAGTGATTGTTCACTACAAAAGAGCGGGAATGAATGGCGTTTCTTGGCGTTATCGGGATGGCGCACGCGCGCTGCCCGCCGACGCGTACGGCCTAGAGATTATTTCGATTTCGCGCCACGTGTCGCCACGTGCGTTCCGACTACCCACCAAATAAGATTAACGGATTTGCACACTACAGATTGCACACGAATGGGCAGGAAGTGTAAAGTGAAACGCCGGTAATGAGAACGCTTTGTGGGAGGACCGATGTAATGTAATAGGAAATAAAATGTTATTGTATGATTGTTTGACGTTGAGCGGTTTCTGGCTAGCTATTATTATGATGTCAATTGTACTTTTGGAAACGACTTTGGAAAGTTGTATAAGTAAATTCTTCTATCTCAGTGCGGCACTACCAGGGGGTAAATAACGCCGCGTTTGGTGAAACATATTTCGTATCATATTCGTAATCATAACTGCAAGTAGACTGCACATTCAGTCGCAACTGTAAACTATGCAACGGCCAAATGCAGCTTGAAGGCTTTTAGGATGTAGTCAGTGCAACTGCATGATAACTATCGACTAGACTTGCAGGGCCGGCCGGCCCTACCATAGGGCGAACGGAGCGGCCGCTCCAGGCGTCAAGTCCCAGAAGGCGCCTAAGTCAACTGGTATATATTAGGGGCAAGCAAGGGGGGCGCCATAAATTGGATCTCGCTCCATCCTAAAACTTGCCACGGGCCGGCACTGGACTTGCAGTTATGATTACGAATATGAAACAAAATGTATTCAACAAACGCGGAGTTATTTCTCCTGTTCTTCTTTGGATAGGTACCTAAGCGATATTTCAAAGTTACCTGCCTTCATTTAATGTGATGTTTAGGTACCTACTTAATAAAGTTTATCCCTGTTTCGATTTATAATGAATACTTACCGAATTCTGGAGAATTTCATTTTATTATCGTTGCAGTTTATAGACAACCCCCTGTGGCGACTGAAACAGTAACGAAACGTATGCAAAATGATAAATAATGAATCCTACATACCTACCTACCCA
The DNA here is from genome assembly GCA_905220435.1 of Amphipyra tragopoginis. Taxonomy (NCBI): domain Eukaryota; kingdom Metazoa; phylum Arthropoda; class Insecta; order Lepidoptera; family Noctuidae; genus Amphipyra; species Amphipyra tragopoginis. The sequence goes on along the minus strand of HG991997.1, from coordinate 10,051,344 downwards.
ACCAAATTAAGCTTAGGCATACCGTTTTCATAACTATAACATCATCTTAAGAACAGCCACCGTCTCATTCACGAGACATGACAAGTTCACAATAACGATGACCTGAATGGCATTTTCTTTGACGTCACAACAAAGATGGGGTGTAGTGAGTTAGCTGATGACACGTGCCTCCTCCGATAAGGCTTCGCCCCTGTTACTGAACAGTTTTATCGCAACTATCGCAAGGCAAGAAGTGAATCGATCTGCGGCATTGGCCTTGTAAAGTTGGGGTACAAGTTTGTATTGGAAATGTTCAGCTAACTGGCTAGGAACTAGCCAAGTTTGTTCAACGTTGGCACTTGGCACTCTGAAGTTTTTGTCAATCGTACTGCCGAGATAGATTGATCAATACTCTGTCTTATTGCATTTTTAAGTCAGAGTTTATTTGTGATTAGTTACGGTTTACTCACGTGCGTTTTTCGGGATTACCGGACTAATTTCGGACCCGAACGGAGTCTTTAATCATGAGCTGATGACGCGGCGAAGTCGGGTGTCGAAGTCCCGAAAAAGGCACGTGTGTAAACTGTTACTAATCATAAATATGAATGTGTCTCACGAAAGTTATACTTAATACAGAATGTTAGGTAAATACAAAACTAGTTACATAGGTAGTTACACTAATCACGCGCAAACCGGACGAATAGGTATTTTTTTTCCCTTTTCAGGAAACGACGTTTGTGGTTCTTACCTAGAACATTTAGCAAAAGCTCGCCACTCGTCACCTCTTCACTAGGTATCTATCTTCTGGCATTACACCAATGAGCATTGGGTGTTAAATGTTTATTGAAAAAACTTTTTTGAAGTAAGTAACATTCCGTTTTTTTAGCCCATCCTAAGGTTGTCTGGAAGAGATCGCCTTGTGCGATAAGACCGCCCATTGTACATATTGTGTAAATATTTGTATTCCTTTTTTTGTTACCAGTGTATTATGTACAATAGAGAGTATGTAAATAAATAAATAACATACTTATTCTTTTTTACCAGTTATTTAAATGAAGTAACTACATAACTTATGCTTCTGGTATCTAACCAACCCGACTAGCTACGTATACTCGTAAACAAGCGATTGTCTTTTAATTATAATCAATTTTTGTATGCCAATTACCACAGTTCGACTGTTTTTGAAATTACCAATGCCCTGCTACATTGCAATTCCGTGTGGTGCCGGACGTAAAGAATAGCACTACCCCATTTCTTCCCATGGGTGTCGTAAAAGGCGACTAAGCGATTCACTAGAGGCATGGGAAGCAGCGTTCTCTGAGTATGTTACCAACCGTACTGCGATTGCGCCAACCCGCATGCCAAGCGTGGCGATTATGGCAACCCCCCCAACATAGCTAGGGGCAGTGGACGTCTTTCGGCTGAATGATGATGATGAAGTAAACATGCGTTTGGCTATTAATATTATAATCAACAGTATTTTGCAAGATATAGAAAGTTCGGCTATTTTTAAAATTACTGATGTCCTCCTGTTCCTATGGCGGAAAACGGTTCGTTTTGCTTACCAGTGGTAGCATTTTTTATTGTCAAACTGGGCCTAAGGGTATAGACTCGTAAGCTACTTGTGATAGCTACTGTGACGTATGGGAGGGTATACAATGCAAAGCTATGGGACATTGCTTCAATATTGGTAAAGGTACAAGAATCTAAATATTTAACCAATAACGTTCGTTCGGTAAAGCATAGGAATCGGCCATATTATGCTACTTCAATTGTCACTTTCATTCAATGTGTCTATGTCTTAGAGCATATATGCTCTAAGGTCTATGTAGGTAAGCAAAGATCGGCTGTCCCATTTCAAAACCTAGTAACTTTTTTTATTAAAGGACACTTTTTACAAAAATCGTTTTGTTGCATAATCTTGCTAACCTAGAAAGTCTCTACCAAAAACAAAAACACCAGCGTTGAAAACTCACATAAAAAGCAGATATATTTCCATTGCCATTCACTGCCTCTGATCATTTTAAAACCGTTAAGTCACTTTAACCACATGGTTTTACTTAACGTAAATACTTTTCAAAGGCTGACCGATTTAACGTTTATGCGCTCTCCTGTAAAAATTCGTTTTAAGCCCTTACTAGGTTTTGAAATGGGACAGCCGAGATGTATCTACAAATTTTACCTACCTACGTAGGTCTTTAGCAATCGCAGAGTCATGCCGACACCCTGGGAATAAATAACGCGATTGCATTATGCCCTAATCTTTAGAAATCACAACAAACGTACTTACCTACTTGACTTATATTAACGCCTCTCGTGCGAAATTCATCGGCTTAGTCCTCACTGTCGCATTACTCGCACAAATCCAAACAAATAGCTAAGGCTAGGTGCAGAACAATGGCCAGCAGCTAATAGACATTAATACGGCATTAGTTATAAGCGCCGCACGCGCCGGCGACGCCTTGTTTGCCAAACTGCCCTAATCCGCTATTTGTACGGTAGGGATGCCATGGGTTAGGCACGCGGTGGGAAAGTAAAGTCAGGTAATTTGTTTTACTGTTTAGAATGAAAGTTCAGTAGCCAAGATGTTTCGGTTTATAGTTTCTTTAATGTGAGAATATGAATCGAAAATCTTTTTATAAGTAAGTATGCATAGGACGATAGGAGTGCATAATATACCTACATAAATAGATTGTGTTATGCCTGTTTTTATTTAGTTGAACCATTGTAGGTATTTAATATTGAAACCATACCCTTTTCACCGTAGGGTGAGTCCTGACGTTTTCTACAAAACATTACCATACAAAGAATATTTAGATATCAAATACTGAAAAAAAAAAACATGAATAATATAAATAGCTATTTTAGGGTTTTTGATGATGTCGTTTACGTTTTTTCGATAGCAGTCTCCTTACGGCCACAATTTACGAAATGACTACTATGTCAGGACTCATCTTTCGTAGAACAGTAGTAGTACCTTAAGTGTAGAACCTAAGAGAAGTCTAGAAATACGGTTTCTTGTCCAAGATAACAATGTTTCTAAATTCATTAGTTAGACTTTAAATATACTCTATCGACGACACTTTTGGGCATTCATTACAATATACCTATCCATTTCCTTCACTATTTTCGCTCACTTGGCCACCCTACATTGTAGCAAAATGCCGCTTTGACTTCTGAGAGGAAATCCTTTTCCCACGAGCTTTATTCAAACATATGTAAAGCGTATGATGGATGACGCGAGACCGCCCTTAAGCGGGGGTTAGCCGTTTAAATCACAATCATGTCGCCCCTAATACATTTTTTCGTTGGTCACTGAACGATTAGGTTAAATTTTATAATGTAATTTATACTAGGCGGAGTGAAAGAGTTGAAATGGCACACGTCAAAATGATTGCGCTTTTTATTGTAACACACCCAGGGGTATAGTGTTACGTTTTTATTTCCCATACGATACGTTTTGTCGGTCGGAAATTAGCGGATAAAGTAATCAAACAATTCTGTGTTCGTAATGTGAGTTTGTGAACTTACAATCGCTGTTTTGTCATGACTTTGGTAAATATGTCTTGAAAACAATAGAATATGTGAAGTAAAAATGTTGAGCGCGTTCGTCGGCGGCGGTGGGGGAACGCGTCAAAGTTTTCCCATTACGCGACTCGCAGACATTAGCAGCCCTCTTGGGTTCATTAAAATTTGTCAGGTTGTCGTATAGGAGTAACTTCTAAATGGATGTAGAAACTTCTCTAAGTGAAACTCGGCTGACGTAAAAAGTTTGTCGGATTTTGAGTTGGCGTTTTTTCGACGCCATCAATTTCTCAGCCCGTCAAGAAGATTATTCGCACTCGCGTTGCGGAAAAAAGAGTAATTTAAGTTTTCCAGAAGAGTCGTTGCGTTGGAGTTATGATCTTTGTTTGAAACTTTGATTGATTTATGAAATCCTCATTGTCTGCTAGGACGATTAAGGGATCAGCGGGGTTTGTCTTAAAACTTCATAACATTATTAATGTTATGATAAATCAGACCAACGAATTCTATTATTTTACTAAAAATATTAAATAAATAAGATTTGTCTATGAGTGTAATTGAATTATCTTGATATTGAAAGCCGAATTGACACAAACAATAACAAAACATTCCCTAGATGAAAATTAAAATACCAACGCCTTTGATTTGATACTGCGCAATCAGTTGCTGGAGCGGACCAGTCAATGTTATTGTTCCCTTTATATTCGAGGGGTTAAATGAACCCCAGAGAACGAGGGTGACGTTGATAGTTTAGTTAACAGATGTAATTGTGAATGAATGAACGGAATCGAACGAGTGGAAAGAATGTCAGCGTAATTAACGCTGTGGGAGACTGGCCATTACCAGTCGGTTTATATTTTTTATTATCCGCGCCATGCAATTTTGTTTTTGTCACCTTTGTATGACATTGTAAAAATCAATAAGGAGCAAAATATAGGCGACTACTATAAAAATTATCATTTCAGTCTTTAAACGGGAGTGAAATACGTGGTCTATTCCCTTTTATTGAGTTATAAAGGCTTATTGCAGCGTATAAAGTCATAAATGGATATAAATGGCTTATTTTGCAATTCATTATTTCAATAATTAGTAAAATAAGATGTTAGTTTACGAAAAAAAGGTCAAATTAGTTGGGATAGCGTGCAGTACGTTATAAAGTACTTAACATGTAGCTTTAAACATTCCTCTTTTGTATTGTTTTATATAAAAACATAAATACGAGTATATGTTACGATATAGTTACGTATGATGATATCTAGTTATCTATTTGTATCATCAGCTTTTAGTACCTAATGCCTATGACTGCACATGGTCTGCCCGTCATTGTAACTTGCCTTTGTATTTATTTGTATCATCAGTTTTTAGTAATTCCCATGACCGGATATGGACTGTCATTGTAATTTGTTTTTATGTATTTTTATTTAAGGAGTAATTATGTTATTCTTTGTTGTAATTGTAAGTTTACTGTACCTGTCTTAAAATAAAGAAGAAATAAGAAACAGGGTTTAAAAAAAAAGAAGTTTGCCTACAGTTTGTATCAACAGAACATTTTAAAATAAGTAGGTAACAATACAAGCTTATAACATATTACACAACCAATTACAGGCAAACATGGCATGCACTGTTAAACTTAATTATAAAATATGGGATACCTACCAGTATTGATAATATTAGTGGGGTCTGACTTACCTACTCAACGGGTGTTGTATCTTTATCTTTCAGTACCTACATAAAAATGGCCCTTTTTGACACAATTACATAAAACAGTAATTTCTTAATCTTCGATTAACTTAACGCGAGATTATAAAGCGTTCTTTATTAAATAAGTACCACATCACGGGGAGCAACAAGGGGTGTAACGGGAGATGGCAGTAAATCAAACTCATTGTGGGGCAACCCACCCGCCGCACCGTACTAGCTGCGGTAAACTGAGATTAAAGTATTTATTCTGTTGTGATGTTTAGGATTTACACTACAATAGCAACTTTAAAGTATAGAAGGATAGACAACCTACAAAAAAATAGTAAAAACCTGGTAATTGACAGACACATTTGGAATTTTCGATATGCTACAATTTTGCTACGGATACCTACGTTTGAAACGGAGAGCGTACGTATGAGGAGCTCGTGGCTAAATAATTACAGCCGCATAGACCGATCTTCCGGGTTAAGCCACGCTTGCCGAGGTTGGTCTGTAGATGGGTGACCATTTACCATAGCGAGTTTCCTCCGTGCCTCGGAAAGCACGTAAAGCCGTTGGTCTCGGCTTTCATTTGTAGATCTTTGACAGTCGTTACTGTTGGTCAGAAGCCAGAAAGTCTGACAATCAGTCTTACCAAGAGTATCGTATTACCCAGTTACTGGGTTGTGGAGGTCTGATAGGCAGTCGCTCCATGTAAAATACTGATATTCAGCTGCATCTGGTTCGGACTGGAAGCCGACCCCAACATAGTTGGGAAAAGGCTAGGCAGATGATGATGACCTACGTATGAAACGGATTAGAATATATTGTTTTGATCTCAATGAAATATTGATAACACATAATATAACGTCTGTATTATCCGAAGGGTTGAACAGAGGTGTATAGTACATCTTCAATTCGCCGTTATGTTTAAGTCGCATGTAATAGTGGGAGCCTATTGCCATCAATCGAGCATATATCCAGACTCCGCGCTGCTACTGAGAAATTTCTCACGGAAACACACAATAACACTAAGCCCGACCTGGGGATCGAACCCAAGACCTCACGCTCAGCAGTCGTGCTTACTACCACTAGACTAACGCGAGGCAGTTAAATATTGATCTCGATGATAATCTCTTTTAAATGGCGACATAAGAACTTACCAATGTTTCAATGTTATCTATTTACACTATAACTCATACTTCGTAACTTCTTTTTTTTTTCTTTTTTTTCTGTTTGTTTGCTGTAGATGGGTCTTGCAGACCATGTCTACGTAACTGGGCCAGTTATTGGCAAGACCTGATGGGTCTCCAGCCAATGGTGGGGAAGTAAAATACTTAACCTAAGCTAACTACTTGTACTACACTAACATCATGACTACCTGCAACAACAGCACTAAGGGCGACCCCTAGTGGGTCTCGGACCTCGGCTTAGGGCGTTGCTGGCGGGGAGCACTTAGTAACTATGTGAATTCAGCTTTATGTACGCACCTATTACACAATTATTATTGTTTGAGATTTAATTAACGACAATGTTATCTGAGAATCGAAAATCTGTTTGTCTTTCATTCATTTTATTGTCCCGCCTATATTGAAAAACACAAAAGACAGACAACTACATTCTAGTGCAGAAACTAGAAAAATAATAGACTAGATTAACATCAAAGACTAAAAAAAACGCTCCGACCATTGCATCTGCAGTTAATTATGAGATAATTTTAATGCGCCGGAGTCCTTAAAAAGAAATTAACTGAGCATCTGTCATGAACAAGAATTATGAGTAAGTACGGTTTGAAATCACTTGTCTATTTATGAATTCAATTAATTAAAAGTAGCATAGTGATTAAGTGCAGCTATTTTTGTAATTAGAGTTATATTTATGGGAAGTGTTTTATTTAGTTTTATTTAATAGCTTTCAGGCTTATAGGTGCATGTAAGCAGAAGTCTTAGGCTTAATTTATACCGCCGCGGAATCGAATGGAAGCGACTTTTTGCAACGAAATTGTACATAGCATAATGAACTTTATGTCAATTGTATAAAGTACAAACTAAATACGAGCCAAAAAAAGGTCCCGCGTCTTCCGGGGAATCCTCGCGCTTTCTCGAGAATTCCCCTAGCTATTATCGGCGCCGTCTGTGGAATCCGCGGGAAGTGGCGCGAACGGGGAGTCGGTCGGGACGGTCACAGTAGTGCGGTGCCAAGCGTTTATGATGATGATTCGCTGGAATGCGTGAGTATTTTCGAGCATTCCCGCGAATTCGCGCGCCTTCTCGCGTCATGAGGCGAAATTGACGCTTCCATTCCATTCCATTCCGCGGCGCTGTAAATTGAGCCTTAAACAGTCTAATAATGTTTTTTTTCGTCGCAAGCGCGACTGCTGAGAGTGAGCTCCTGGGCTCTATCCCCAGGTCGGGCAAAGTGTTATTGGGTAGTTCCGCGTGTAAATTTCTCAGTATCAGCCCGGAATCTGGATGTGTGCCCGGTTGATGGCAATAGCTTAAACATAACATATGGTTACTACCCTTTTATGTATCCAACCAAATTCCTTTTAGGTTGCCTGGGGTACAACTCATTAGAGGTCAGAAGATCTAGTGACCAACTAATAATGATGTGCAAGATCCTCCGAGGGAAAGTAGATGCCCCGGATCTTAATTGCGAGTTGTGCCGATTATTTGTTCCAAACAATTACCGCCGGAGCAGAAAACATAAACTGTTTGCTGTTCCGACAAGTCGTACTGTGGCTCGTTCAAGATCACCCATACCGCGAAGTCTCACTGCGCTCAATGCCCTCCTGGAAGCCAGACCGAATTTTGATATGTTTGCGGATGAATGGAAGGTGATTTTGTCGGAATGTCTGGAGTAGGTACTGCGAGAGGAATGCATCGTGAACGAGTGAAAGAATATACTGTCAGAAGTACTGTAAGGGATTTATGAAAGAGTTTATTAGAATTACTTTTTCTTGTCCTTTTATGTATGTATCGTTTTTTTTATTACTATCTTTAATTATTGTAATTGGTCTAAGACCGTTTTAATTAAAGTAAATAAATAAATAACGGTGAAATGAGGGTGTACTATACATCTCTGCCCCCTACTATATTCCCATAGAGGCGTGGTATTAATGTACTGTATCTTACAATTTTACGCTTTTTCGGTGATATCAATAAAACCTAGTAGTTGCTGGAACCTAGTACTGGTTTGAAGAATAGTAGAGCTTCTTCTGAAAGACTTCGTCCGGGGAAGTTTTACCTCCATACCTGTTTCTGCTGCTAAGTAGCATCGCTGTATTCCGGTTTTATGGGGGTGCCGGTGAAATAACAGGCACTTGAGACTTTCCAATTTTGTCTCTAAGGTTGGCAACGCAGCAGCAGTCCTCTTGGTGTTGTAGATGTATATAAGCGGGCACTTACCATCAGGTGGGCCGCCGGATAGAAGGCGAAGAAATTACATTTAAATAAAATGGGCAAAAATAATAAGTAATTTAGTAGAGCCATTTTAAATACCACGTAAGTAATCCGCATAGAATATTGAGATAATATGTGTGTTTCCTTTTAGAAACATTGGCATATGAATTTAGCCTGCTGTTTAGCAGAGTATCATGTAAGTTGCAACTTTCACAGATTCAAAATTCTGTCAAAGTTGGTAAACACAAATGTGTAAAAAATAAGTTCAACACTTCAGAAAAAATAAACAATTGCTTTCTAACTATCTAAGTACATCTGACAGCTAGGGGAAGTGCTCGTCTCCCGCGCACACGCATACCCCACACAATGGTGCAGCACGCGCCGCGGCGCCGGCGCACACCGCGCTAATTCACGCTTCCTGAGCAGAGATGTGAGACTGGAGTGAACTTGTGACCTGTGGCAGATAGGGCACGGTCTGGAGTTCTGACGGCTTGCTGATTTGTAGATAATGTGTGTTCATTTAGTTTTGAGGACCCTTGAAGATTTGCGCTATTTTTAAGGGATTATTTTTTATGCAAAGGGAAGCCATTGTGTATGACGTTGGTTCCTGGTGAGCCAATCTGTAGTCGTTTTAGACGTGGAAAAGACAAACTAAACGATAAATATACCTAAGATTTAATCTAATTAACAGTCAGATCACCATACACAAGAAAGAGACTGTACCTAGTAAACTTTAAAAATAATACACTGCATGGTCAGTTCTCATACAGAGAAGCAAGGTTTTGCTGATTGGTAATTAATAAAAATACACACTTGGAGTTCTTTTTTTGGTTTGGGGAATTTTTATATACAGGATGTAAACGAATTCGTGTAATTCCTTCAAACCACATGATCTATTAATGGTACAGATTATCCCAGCATGGGATTCAGATTGATTAAAAATTAAAAAAAAAAACTATTCCTCAAACAAAAAAAAATGTGGTAGAAACCTTCGATGACATGCATAAATGAATGAAGGCACGGCGACACAGCTAACGGGCACGACTAGCGCGATATCGCTCCACGCAGTCAGAATACCATGGTTCATATTTTGAAAACTTTTTTTGTTGATTCTGAAAAAAACCTATGCAGGGTCAATCAGTGTCACCAGTAGATCACGCGGTTTAAATGAATTACATGAATTCGTTTACACCCTGCATTTTTCATGTAGAAGTGCATATAATCTAATAGTGATAGAATATGTAAAAGCGACTGCATCGATTTATTCATCCATCATAGAGTCGTAGCCTCGTAGCGTCATACGTAGATGCCGTAGAGCCTACGTCATAAATAAAACTATTTATAAAAAATATGATTTTAGGAGCTGTAAATATTGGTTTAGGGTATCACACTAATTAAAAAATTGTAAGTTTGAGAAGATGTTTGGATATTTATTATTTAGTTACTACGAATAGCTGAACGGATTTGAATGAATAAATATCGATGCCTAACAGTCAAAAAGGGATAAGCGGTATTTTTTGCGAATTGATCTTATATGGGTATCGTAGGAAAGTTTTTTTTCTGCGTCTTTGGTCTAAGTCTCATGGCTCTACGACAGGGATGCACAGACCGCGGCCCGCGGGCCGCATGCTGGCCTCCGTCAATGTACATGCGGCCCGCAAGCGAATTAAACTCTTTTATGCGTTTGTACGAAAATACTGCATTCTATTAATAATGGCCAGCTTTAGCTTCTGAATAGAGATTTTGAATTTTATCACTACGATACTTATATTTTTTAAGATATCTTTCAACTTATTTTTTTTTTATTGTGGTGGTCCGCCTTTATCTCATAGTCTGCTTGAGTGGCCCCAAGTCCTAATAAGTCTGTGCATCCCTGCTCTACGACATATTTTTTGTCAATATATCTCACTGACATCCCTGATAGCGCTTTCAACGCTAAATGCGCTTGTGCTAGAATTAGATTCACCTTCATCCAACAAATTAGGATTTGAACTTATGAACTTCTGACCGCTAGTCAACACATTAAGCTATGACCTGTAGTCACTTATAAATAATATTCACATCCATAATTGATCACCGTTTAGCGAGTAGGTAAGCTTTCAGGGGGAATCTTTTGGGGGAATGAGATAAATTACATATATATATATATATAATATTATAAAAATTATAATAATATGTTGATGCTGAGTTATGTTGAAACATAATATTTTGGTCTTTTGAAAGGCATACGGGGGACACAGGTCCAACGCGCAGAGGCCCCTTTGAGAACTTTAATCTAAAATGAGGTGGGGCACCAACCGGGGACTATCCACGGCTGCCTCCAATAGGAGTACAGTCATGGACCATCCCAGGTGGGTGCAAGACTATTGTAAAATATGGTGAAAAATATTTGGTTTATGGAAAGGGGTGTTAGGTGGACTGGATAACTTATTCCAAAGAGTTGATGCCGAGTTATGTTGAAATAAGAATTTTTTTCTAAAACTTATTTCAACGTAATGTAACGTTATTTCTTATAACTTTATATCCCTAAAAAATGTATCTTATAAGTCTCCAGTACGTCCGACGCACCCTATCACACTGAACTTGTATACTCTCGTAGACAAGGTCAGTCTGAAAGGGGGACTAATCCGCGGGCCACTAAAAATATCCCTGATGACTGTTTTAGGCCTGAATTACATAGAAACGGTGTAAGGTGCAGGCGCGGCGCAGGCGCTTCAAATCTTTTTCGTACAAAATGTATGAAAGCGACGCGCCTGCGCCGCGCCTGCACCTCACGCTGCTTCTATGTAATTCACGCCTTATATCAAGAGTCAAAATTTCAAAATACGATAACTTTTATTTTCATTCAATATTATCTTTATCTTATTTTGTTTGCAAGCTTTAGTTACGAATTCAGAAAATGAAGCTTGTAATCCATAACCCGAAATGGAAACACAGCTAATCGTAGCCGAGGATGGATACACAGGCTTTAGCTTATTTTTTATGAAACCTTTGAACAGTACGGTACAGTTCTGCACATTTTATTTAACTTTCGGGGAAAGTTGTAGAACAAAAGTTATTTATTATTATGGGTACGTCAACCCTCTTTCGGATTAGTACCCCCTTTCCGACTAACCTTGAATTTCCTTTGCGACACCAAATGTGGTAACCAATATTTTGTGCTTTCAACTAACTATGTTAGTGTGCGTCTTGAGTGACGGCGCACCGCGCAGGCGGAATGAACGGCGCATCAAATAAATGTTCGAAACGTTTGAATTTTGATATCGACATTATTAAAACCAAAGTAAAATAAACGAAATATTAAAAACGCGCGTACGCGTCAACTTTCCGCGTGCACTAAGGACAGGCGTCGACGGTAAAGCCACGGTAAAGACGCTCTGCAATCCGCCCGTGTACCGTCACTTAGGACGCACATTTAGGCAGTTTCTATTGTATTGTAAACATGTTGCAAATGTCATGTGGCCAATAATCGTCAATGTTGACATGTATTACAGACGGTACTCCTTAAATAGTCGTGGTTGTGGCCCCCTTAAACAGGGAGTCTAGGGGTAGTTTATAACAAGACATTTGTTTGGCTTGTTGCGGCCTGTCCACACTGCACGTTTGGGCAATGGTGACATGTCTAGGGTTGTTTTAATTGCCCAAGTCATATGGCTATTGCGTAGAGTTTTATTTTATTGTTAGTGTTTGTTTGGATAAAGTAGAACTATACAGAAACATTTAAGTGAGTTACACAACAAGCAATTATAAATATCATCACAACAGTAATATACAAAACTGGGGTGGCTTTAAGAGAGCCTCCACGAGTGACGATGGCGCACCCTGGGCTGTCAGCCCCGCTACCAACCTTGCTGACTGGCTAATCTTTACACCACAGCATGAGCTATTATCGTATAGCTCGTGCTGACACGAGAGAAGAAGAATACAACACATAATTGTTACTGAAAAAAAAAAATGAGTTTTATTTCAAAAACCATCTAATCTTATAAATCTACTGCGTATACGCAGCTGCAGAACTTATAAAAGTTAGTGTTTCAAAAGGTTACTAAAAATTCAGGGTGGGTAAAAAATCGTGGATCAAACGAAACAGGGCAATAGTTGGGGTTATTTGCAGCATTTTTTGGTAGTACATTTTTTTACAGTAAGGTTCTAAAGTTACAAATAATTTTTCGTGAGACTTAAAATATATTGAATAAGTGTTAATACTCATGAATCATGGTACCCATTGTCATAAAAGCACATTCAAGCAACTAAACACCATTTATTGTTTTAAAATAGGTGACCATTTTACTCTAATTGCCTATTTATTATAAATTTTGATATTTTCTTAAAAACACTCAAATAGTCACAACTTTTAAGGAGATCAAGTTAGGGTTCTGCCACACAGCTATTTTTTACTGCAAATAACCTCAACTATCGCCCTGTTTCGTTTGATCCACGATTTTTGACCCATTCTGTATAATAAAATCTGAAATGAGAAGTTTCAGAAAAATAATATTCATAAACTAAAAGTTTAAACCATTTTTAATCTCTCAATCTTATAGTTAATTGCGCACCACTTTCCATAACAGAGTAAATACCATTTACTATAGGTACTAGGTTATACGTATGTGTGGTAGTAATTAGGCGACGCACGAGCTGGTGGGAGGTGGGCGCCGGAACCGGAAGCGCGCCGGAGATGAAGGCGCGATACAATATCCGGTTAGACGCCATTTCCGCCGCGAGACGACGCGCGTGTGTGGATGCCTTTAGCGAGTTACTGATAGATACTGCGGTGATTTTGTATTGGTGATGTATTATTATAGCTAACTGGTTTTAGAACTATTGTTCGTAGGTATCTGTTTCTGTCTACCCATATGGGAAAAAGACGTTATATAGTTTATAAGTGTATGTATAAGACCCCTATTATGATACTTGAGGTAGAGTACTATACTCTGTTCAACGAAAGATGAGTCCTGACATAGCGGTCATTTCGTAAAATTGTAGCCGTAAGAAGACTGCTATCGAAAAAAAGGTAAACAACATTGTTTTGTTTTTAAAAATGTTATTCTTTGTATGGTAACGTTTTGTAGAAAAACGTCAGGACTCACCTTACGTTGAAAAGGGTTATACGTACAGTCAGAGCATTAACATGTTACATGAAGAGAAAAACAAGTGATTTTCTTCCTGAACGCTGATTGAACTTGTGAAATATTTTACAAGTCATATATTCGTAAGTGTTCCTAGATACTATGTAAACAATATTTTAAGTATTCCATTACAATTCCCAATGCACTTTATAATTTCCCTACGTGTATACATGTTGGCGCTCGTAACTGTACCTACAACGAAAGCTTTGAATTGATTTTACATTTGAAGGGTCCACTGCAATAATGATGAATGTCCAAAGTTTAATTAATCTAATTAAGTATGTTATTCGAATACTTGATATATGCAGTTCGCAATCTCGTTTACAAACTCAGCAATATCGCTAAGAAACCTGAGAAAAATACGTTTTTAAAAATCGGATACACGGCTAGAACGCTCAGCGTCATTGGTGTTCTCATCTTCAACGCTGAGTTTTCTTTCACCATTTATAAAATTAAGAAGCAAATATCTTAAAACAAAGTAAAAAAGACATTTATCATTATTGCAGTGGACCCTTCGTTTGATTTACAAAATACTTTTAACGTTTATTACAATATTTAGTAAAGGCGAGATTTAGGTGAAAATGGAGGAAAATAGGTGAAATGAAACAGTTTTTTAATATGTAGTGTTATGGGCAGGACGTTGTCTGTTAGGTAGACCACCAGCAACCTTTTGAAAATGCAGTTTGTTCATCAATGTAGAAACAGATTGATATTGCAAACTATGATAACGTAAAAGACGAACAAGTGCTAGTAAGAATCGCGCAGGGTTCCATACCGCTTTATTATCGGAAAGTGAAATTATTACAGGACAGTGAAGCTGTGGAGTATAATAGTAAGGTATAATTTCAGCTCGATTACTCTAGCCGTTCCTGAGAAATAGGGTATTGACTGACGGACAGATAGACACACAGACGGACAACGGAGTGATCTTAATAAGGGTTCTGTTTTTTCATTTCAAGGTACTGAACCAAACCTACCTACCTACCTACATTTTTTCATCACACTAGAATATGTATCTCGTCAAGTCATTCCACTTATCGCATTAACCTATCGATTAAAGTCATTAATTATACGAAATGAAAATCGATTTCTAGTACGTACTCCGATGACGTCGATAAGGCAGACGGCTCCTCACAGCCTGAGGACCTGTCCCTCCTCACTCCTTTGTTCCTCGAGAGGGAAACAGGATTGTTCCGCAGGGATTACGCTTTTATGTGATTTTTCAGTCTGAGTGCGGATCGAGAGGCGTTCAGTGAAGGTGTCTGGCTGAAAGGGAATGCTTACGAGAGGTTGCGTACTAAGTGCACCTAATGTACTCGTTAAACGAGTTATGTGAGTACGTACATAATGTAAACAATTTTTTTAATTCCTTCAAACCACGTTATCTACTGGTGACACGGACTGACACAGTAATCGATTATTAATGAACAAACAAAAAAAAAAAACAAGAAGAAAACATAGTGTTCTGTTTTTAAGTAATTTTAGTGGGGGTTAACTGACTGTGCGGAGCGATGTCGCTGCTTGTCAGCTGTGTCGCTGTGCTTTCATTAATTTATGCGTTGCATCGAAATGTTCTAACAAACACACTTTTTATTTTATTTTAGTCTTATGTGTTGGTTTAGATATATTAATATTTTATTTTGAAATATAATATTTTTTTTAAATTGCGTGGTTAATCTGTACCAGATCATGTGGTTTATAGGAATTACGCGAATTCGTTTACACCCTGTGTCGGCGCATCAGCCGCTACAGGCGACACCGGGGGCTGCGCCGGGGTCGGGGCAACGAGCCCGGCCGCACACGCACCGCCGCCGCGCCGGTCCGCCACTCCGTTCATTACCGCGAACGACTACGGGCATTTCTTTGTATCAATTTGTACCTATTAAACTGACGATTGTAATAACAGTATTAAACCTAAATTTTATACAGTTCTCTGTTTTACTTATAAAGTCCCGACAGAGCCTAATCATTGGTCCTTCGATTGCGCTATAATATACCAGTTCTACTGTAATTATCATCGCCAACGTCATCGATCCTTTGTGCGAGCCGTGCGGACTTTGACCGCGCGCACGCATTACGAAGCAGATTGGAGCAAAGAAGTCGTTCCCGCAGCAGATTACATTGTCATCGTGGAAGCTGAAGTCATTCCTTGGGAGTATAAATACTGTATTTGAGTGAGTCCGTTCCAATTAGTTATTTTCCTTTCTTCATAGCTTGTCGAAAAAATCGTTCTCGAAACTTCTAGATCTTTCCTTAACAAGTAGTCCTTTAGTTAATTCTGTGCTTCTTATTAGTGCATTCTTATTGTTTTCTATTGGGCTGCTAGTATACATATTAATATTTAATTGCAAAACACGCTTGCTAATTAGCTACGTTAAACAGGTGTTCGAGACTTTGACCTTGACACTGATTCACGATCCTCTTTTGTTATCGCGCAGCTGTTTTGCAGTTTTTTATAAACTAAGATCATTAGTATTTGTTCGGCTTGTTTTAATTTGCTTTTATAATGGCAGATAACTTAAAAACACTCATCAAGAAACGCAGCTCGGTAAAATCAAAGATTACGATTTACAGCAACTATTTAACATTAGTTAAAAGTAGTTCCGTAATATCTGAGCTGCAACTTTTAGACTTACAGGAGCGTTTTAATAAATTCGAGACCTTACACAGCGAATTTGATGATTTTCAGACACAAATAGAAGTGCTTGCCGATGATGCCGCGTCTGCATTTACTGAGCGTGAGGACTTTGACCGTCAGTTCTTCAGTCTGGTGGCCCTCACGCGCAGCCTGCTCGGTGCCTCGTCCGCCGCTGTTGGGTCGGAGGCGGGCTTCAAAGATGCTGACTCAGGTGCACATAATTCATTTAAAAATAGTTTTGTTCGTTTGCCTAAAATAGATTTGCCACATTTCGATGGGAACTACCAATGCTGGCTTGAGTTCAGAGATACATTTGGGTCATTGATTCACGATAATACTAGCATTAATGACATAAATAAGTTCCACTACCTGAGAGCTTCACTGCAGGGAAATGCAGCTTTAATTATTAAAAACATAGATTTTAAAAGTGATCATTATAAAATTGCGTGGGACTTGTTGTGTGACAGGTACAACAACAACCGTCTTCTTGTTAAAAATCATTTCCAGGCTTTATTTGATGTCGAACCAATCGCTACTGAGTCAAGTATCTCAATAAGAAATCTTGTTGATATTATTAATAAAAATTTCAGGGCACTAACAACATTAAAACAGCCCACTCAATATTGGGACTCCATAATAATTTATTTTATGTCTAAAAAATTAGATTTGGTGACTAGTCGTGATTGGGAAGAACATAGGAACAATATATTGAATGATGATCCTACTTTAACACAATTCTGTTCCTTTTTAAGCAGGAAAGCGGACTGGTTGGAATCAGTTGAGTCTAATTCTTCTGAGACTGCAACCATTGTTGCATTAAATAATAGCCATTCAAGTAAAACTAATGATAAACCTAATCAAACAAATAAAAAAATAAACAATAACAAAATTTTTAAATGTCCGCTTTGCTCTCAAGCTCATACATTATATAAATGCGAATCTTTTAGAAGCTTGTCTATAGAAAATCGTATTCAAAAGGCAAATGAATTTAATGTTTGCATCAACTGCTTACGCTTTGGGCACTCTTCTAAGAAGTGTAAATTTTCACATTGCAAATATTGCAAAACAAAGCACAATACGCTTTTGCATTTAGAATCAAATGAACCCAAACCAGTTTTCAATCCATTGCCTTCTGCTTTGCCTCTTACTTCGCCTTCTACTTCAAATGTTGTGCTTTCGGCAAATTCCTTGCAGCTTGCTACTTCTGCGCATGTTTTACTGTCCACAGCTATGGTGAACGTGACTGGCGTGACGGGTAAGAAGTACATTGCGCGCCTATTGCTGGACAACGGTAGTACGGCAAACTTTATAACGCGGAGCTTATCGGAGAAGCTGGGTTTGTTACGACGCGGGACGAGCACCAAGGTAACGGGTATTAATAATCACATTTCCACCAGTACACAGTCTTGTAACCTCACAATAGAGTCTTTATGCTGTGCCTTTACTGTCGATATCGAGTGTCTTATTTTGCCTGAAATCACAAAGGTTCTACCGTCTTCATTCGTACATATTAATGACGTCCCTATTCCTTCAGGTCTTAAACTTGCAGACCCGAACTTTAACGTTCCGTCGGTCGTAGATATCCTGGTAGGGGCTGAAATTTTCTGGAATGTCATAGGCAATAAAACGATAGATTTAGGGAGAAATCTACCTAAATTATGTGAAACTAAATTTGGATGGTTAGTCTCGGGTAGTATTTCGCATCAATCTAGTTTTTTCTCCAATCATTTTTGCCATCATTCTAATGTCACTCCTGACCTTACAAAATTTTGGGAGCTAGACAACGTGTCATCAACACATTTACATTCACTTGAAGAAAAAATGTGTGAGCAGCCTTTTGCTCAAACTACCGTCCGTAATAATGACGGGGGCTTCGTAGTCACGATGCCATTAAAAGGAGATCCTAGTTCATTAGGTAATTCTTACGTTAATGCAAGAAATCGTTTTTTATCCCTAGAACGACGATTCATTCGTGATCCTTTGTTTAAAAACAAATATTATGAGTTCATGAGGGAATATGAGCGCTTAGGTCATATGACATTAGACTTAGGTAATACTGCTTCGCCTGAAAACTCCATGTCTAAATATTACATTCCTCATCATGGAGTTATTCGTAATTCTAGCACCACTACACAGCTACGCGTAGTTTTCGACGCATCAGCCGCTACTAGTTCAGGGGTGTCTCTGAACAACATACAGATGGTTGGTCCCGTAGTACAAGACGATCTGTTTTCAATTTTAACACGTTTTCGTCAACACAGGTACGTGGTCTCAGGTGACGTGGAAAAAATGTACCGAGCCATTGAACTAAGTCCAGTACAACGACCGCTTCAAAAAATTATTTTCCGATTTGATCCATCAGAACCTCTTAGAACCTACACTTTAAATACGGTTACCTATGGTACTGCTTCTGCTCCCTATTTAGCCACTAATTGTCTTGTAAGTTTGGCTGATAACATTGAGGACAATCGTGTTCAATGCGCCATAAGACGTGACTTTTACGTTGATGACTTTCTTAGTGGAGGAGATACCATAGCTGAGACTGTAGAAATTTCAAAAAAGGTACAATCTGTTTTATCTTCTGCTAAATTTAATTTACGCAAATGGCGATCAAATCATCCTGATATACTTAACCAGATTACAAATAGTAATGAGTCACAAACCACATTGCATTTATTTGAGCAAGGGACAAACCCTTCTCAATCTAAAACGCTAGGTCTTAACTGGGTTTGTGATTCAGATTCGCTTACTTACACTATTAATATCACGCCTACTACGAAAGTCACTAAGCGTCATGTCCTTTCTGTTATCAGTCAAATCTTTGACCCACTGGGCCTCGTAGGTCCGTGCGTCGTCGAAGCTAAAATCGTCATGCAGCGTCTATGGCTAGAAAAATATGACTGGGATGACAACGTATCGCTCGAGATCAGAAACCTTTGGTCTACATTTGAAAGAACTATTACATCTTTGAACAATATAAAAATTCCTCGTTGGGTTTTGCATGAAGACTCTATTACGCATGAAGTACATGTCTTTACCGATGCGTCCGAGAGGGCGTATGGCACTTGTGTATACATTCGGTCTTGTAATAGCAGTGGATCTATAGGCGTACAACTTCTAGTTTCTAGAAATCGTGTAGCGCCCATCAAACCTACGACGATACCGAGACTTGAACTTTGTGGAGCTTTGTTGGGTGCAAGGCTGTGTACTAAGGTTCAGGAATCACTTTCAATACCTATTCACAAATGTAGATTCTGGTGTGACTCCACCATAGTTTTGGGTTGGCTCGCTACTAACCCTACCCAATTAAAGCCATTTGTTAAAAATAGAGTAAATGAGATACAGGAAAGTACTCATGGTCACACCTGGAGCTACGTACCGTCGAAGGACAACCCGGCGGATCTTATTTCCCGTGGTCTTAGGGCCGATGTTATTAAGGATACACCTCTCTGGTGGTCCGGACCCACATTTTTATGGCATAACGAAAATGAGTGGCCCAAAATGCCTAACACAGGGAAAGATAATTTACCGGAAGTAGTGACTCATTTCATTAGTAGTGGTAGTAGTGAAAATCATTCATATCATGTTCATTCATGCGTAACCATTCATTCATCAATCATACGTCATCTATTAGAAAAGTATTCTAGCCTAACAAAAATACAAAAGGTATTTACATATGTACAAAGATTTATTTACAATTTAAAAAATAAACATAAATTAAGTGGCAATCTTTCTACAACAGAACTTGAAAATTCATTAAATTTAATTATACATTATTCACAACTTGAAATGTTTTCTGAGGAGTATAATCTTTTAAAGTCTGGACAGAAATTGCCACGCAAGAGTAAATTGCTTCCATTGACTCCATTTATTGATAAACATAACCTCATTCGTGTGGGTGGCAGGCTTGATAACTCCCCATACGAGTATAGCGTCAAACATCCTGTAGTGATATGCAGTAAACACATACTCACTAAACTTATATTTCAAATGCAACATTTAAAGCTTGTACATGCTGGTCCGCAGTTGTTACTATCACATATTCGACAGACCTATTGGCCTCTCGGTGGTAGAAACTTGGCTAGATTTGTCGTGAATAAATGTCTTAAATGTTTCAGACACAAGGCTCAAAACGTACAGCCTATAATGGGTCAATTACCTAATTCAAGAACTCACCTTGAATTTCCATTTTTAAACTCTTATGTTGACTACGCGGGGCCAGTATTGGTGGCCAATCGTAAAGGCCGTGGATGCAAACTAACAAAATCTTATATGTGCATCTTTGTTTGCGCGGCAGTAAAAGCCGTACATTTGGAGCTCGTCTCCGACCTCACTTCTGAGGCTTACATGGCCGCTCTAAATCGTTTCGTGGCGCGTCGAGGGAAGCCTCGAAGCATCACGTCCGATAACGGAACAAACTTCGTAGGCGCATCAAATGAAATGTATAGGTTCTTGCAATCATCGAATGTTGCATCTGAAATAGCGCAGCAGGGTATCGAATTTATTTTTACGCCTGCTTACAGTCCTCATTTTAATTCATTGGCTGAAGCTGCTGTGAAATCCTGTAAGCATCATTTAAAAAGGTTACTGCATCTCACCCATTTCACCTTTGAGGAGATGACTACTTGTCTCACTCACATAGAGGCGGTATTAAATTCACGCCCTCTTACTCCTTTCTCTTCAGACCCCAACGATTTTTCGGCACTTACTCCCTTTCACTTCCTAACTGGACGATCACTCTTATCTGTACCATACCCTCAGATGACTGAAGCTGGCATCACACGGCTGGATCGGTGGAAAAGAATCCAGCTCATCAGGCAGCATTTCTGGAGCAGATTTCATAATGAGTACACTTCTCTGCTGCAGGCAAAATCGAAGTGGTTTCATTCCAGAGGCGAAGTGAAGCCGGGGTCCTTAGTCCTGATCAAGGACAAAACAGCGCCACCTCTGCTCTGGTCCCTGGGTCGTGTCGTAAAGACATATCCCGGCGTAGACGGAGTTACGAGAGTGGCTGAGTTGAAGACGAAGAGGGGCACCATTCGTCGTGCCTTCAACTGCATCTGCCCCCTTCCAGTCGAAGATTGAAGACGTCCCTTCAACCCGGGGAATATGTCGGCGCATCAGCCGCTACAGGCGACACCGGGGGCTGCGCCGGGGTCGGGGCAACGAGCCCGGCCGCACACGCACCGCCGCCGCGCCGGTCCGCCACTCCGTTCATTACCGCGAACGACTACGGGCATTTCTTTGTATCAATTTGTACCTATTAAACTGACGATTGTAATAACAGTATTAAACCTAAATTTTATACAGTTCTCTGTTTTACTTATAAAGTCCCGACAGAGCCTAATCACCCTGTATACTTGTACTATATTCCATTTCATATAGCATTACATAAAAGTGGCTCACCAAGAGACAAATTATCTTTTGAAAGATTTCTTCAAGTAGACTTTCAGCTCATCTTGACATCTTGTTAAGGTTCGTAAAAACAATACTATGTTGAATCCCTGCTGGAACTAATATTTTCTTGCTAAAATGGGTCTTATTTATCTAACGTAATATTAATTGTAGTACCTATGCGTTATTCAGACTTTTAGATAGGTAGGAGAGATTAGTTCAAAACCGGGTATGGGGGTAAAACTGGGACAAGGCAGTACAGCGTCTTACATGTTTCAAATTTAGGCGTGCGTTTGCTAGCTGCTTTTGGCCACCCTGATTAGTTTGTCAACAAACTTTCAATGGCGTCGGTGCGTGCTCGACAACAATAAATAAGAAAAACGCTTTTATGGTCAATTGATCTAATATTCTCTGGAATTAACAAGTGTATCATTATACTCGCGAAGGAGCGATGCATGGGTGCAATAAATGTAAGAACTGGGCCCATGAAGGCTGTACGGGTTGGGAATCCGAAGATCTTGATGAGTTCCATTGCTATCACTGTTAAGTGGCAAAATCGGGTATAAAATTTGGGTATACCGGGTTTCGGACAAGGGATGGGGCAAAACCGTAAAAACTTTTAACTAACTTTTATGTATTGATTATTTTTTGTTATTTAAAATTAAGAATAAAGTGATCACAAGTGCTAAATATGTGATTTATAAACTAAACTAAATATAGCCTATTAAAATTGATTTAGTTTTCTTCAAATATGTGTTTTACTGCGCCTTAGCGTCCCCACTTTCCCTTAATATGCGATATTGCGTTTTAATTAAGTACAGAATGTATGACCGATTGTGAATCTTGTTATCAATAAAAGTATGAAGACCCTCATTTTTTTAATCGTAACTTATCAATAACCGCGCGGATCATACGATTTGCAAGGTTAAGCTGCGCTTGCCGCGGTCAGTCCGTGGATGGGTGACCGTTCGTTACACATCGAGACTCCTCCATGCTTCGGGGAGCACGTTAAAACGTGCTCCGGGTGTCATACGAAAACCTATAACAGTCGTTAAGGGTAGTCAGAAGTAGTTTGTGCAGTACCGTTTCATGAAAATGCTTCGTAGTCCGTACATTTGCCAGTGACTGAAAATTACATCAAAAAAACATCTTGCTTACTCTTAAACTTAATCTCAATACATTATAAACCAACTAACATCATCAATAATAAAACTTAAATGACTTTCAACCCTTCAAAAACTTAGCAGATACGGATCTAAGTTCAGTCCCGAGACAACATCTCATTGCTTATCGTGTACAACTAATGTAGAGTTGTATAGAATGTATACTTAGTAGTACCTACACATTGTACATCTCTCGTGTCGGCACCAGCTATATGAGAATAGCTCATGTCGTAGTGCAGAGATTAGCCGGTCAGCAAGGTTAGTAGCGGGGCTGACTGCCCAGGGTGCGCCGGACATACTTACGTATCGTCACTCGTGGAGGCTCTATTCATGCACCTCCATGTACATGTACTTAGTAATAATGATTTATTGTGTAGTGACAATACAGAATCAGCTGTGACTTAATAAGATCTAAAGGCAAATATCAAAAAATAAAAAAATTGCAGTTCTACTTTCAAAGTGATTGAAAACTGAATCTAAAGAAGCGAAAACATCTTGTTACTTAAAATCACGCCTGTATTCCCCGAATAGTTGGCAGAGGTGTAATAGAACACCCTAATTTCGCCATGTAATAGGGTGCAAGCTTATTGCCATCGACCGGGCACAAATCCAGAGTCCGGGCTGCTACTGAGAAATTCCACACGGAAAAACCCAATAACACTTTGCCCGACCTGGGGATCGAACCCAAGACCTCACGCTCAGCAGTCACGCTTGCGACCGCTAGATTAATGAGGCAGTCATCGAAGTAGATCTTGTTACAACTTAAAGCCAATCCGAATACATTATAAACCAACCAACACCTTCACAATAAAAATATAAATGAATATAACCTTTCAAAAACTTTAAAGATACGAATCAAAGTAGAATAGGTACCTCTAAATGCGTAGTATATATACAACTAGTTGTATAGTACAGTTTGTACATGTAGTAATAATTATTCGGCGTGTTGCGATAATACAGATTTAGATAGAGCCGCGGCTGCTGAGATAACCCCTTACATAGCTCAGAGCACATAGCGCCTGCCCACCCTGCGTAGCGTCAGAATAATAAGCGGTATTTGGGAGATGATTTAGTATAGTAGTACAAGTGAAGTCATAAGTTTAGTATTCTTATGAATGTAATAATTAAATATTTCGATGCCTCCCACGTAAGTTGTTGTAAGCCACAAATTGCATTTTAGTGTTTTTCACGTAAAAGTGTCTAATTTTATGTATATTATCTGTTCCAAAAATAAAAATACCGAAATACTATATTAATTTTCGCTATTTTTATATTTGGAACAGATAATAATACATAAAATTAGACACTTTTACGTGAAAAACACTAAAATGCAATTTGTGGCTTACAACAACTTACGTGGGAGGCATCGATTTTTTTCCATACGTAACCATCGAGCTGATTTGTAGTTTAAATAGTTCTATTCTATCTAGCGTTGTTCTAATTATGTTCGAGTCGGCTTCCGTAGTCTCACTAGATTTGGTTGAATACCTATATTATTTTACACGAAGTGACCTTGAGAAATGCCGGTATTCTGAGGTGAGACCGGTTGTTAGACTTTCGGGCTTCTGACTACCCGCTACGACTGTCATAGGTATTCGCATGATATCCGAGTCCGACTGCTTAAAGTGCGTAACGTGGTTGTTTAAATTGTATAATCTATAATTTTATTTTGAAAAGTCGCAAAACTGTACCTAATTATTTATTAAAACGGCGGCTTTTGCCCAGAAATGGGATTAAGAAATAAACTTACACAGTAACAGCAACTAGTAAACTAGGCTTTTGACACTTCTATTTTTTTATTCATTCGTGAATTTGTAAACTTTTTTCAGCTTGTGTAGTGTTGGGTGCACCGCCCACGCATTGTTATCAGGAGCCAAGAAACCTGCAGTAGCTTCCAGTCCCAATGCAAAATACTATTGACAGGTCGACGGTGAAGTTGTGTCCTGAGAATATAGGCTCTAATTTGGGTCCTAACGAGGTTCTAAACATTGAAAGAAAAATCTTTAAAAAAATGGAACGGTAAAGGCAGTGACAAGTTTGAATAAAATGTAGGTCGAAAAGTACATTAAAATCAGTGACATACTTAATTTTAGTCGATTGTGTTCGGAAGTTCTTATTAGACTTTTTTATCTTTATCCTGATTAAATTTACATAATCTTATCATTTATTTGAAACGACTTATTGAAAGTAAATGTGGATTGTACAGTTAAGATCAATTTCCGCCAACAAATGTCAAGATAATGATTAAAAAAAATTAAATTGAAGAAGTGAAAGTAAAAAAACCCAAAAAGCCATAATTGGTATGATCAAACAAACATAATGAACTGCTGTTACATCATGTGTATGATTTAATGACTAGGCTAGAAAAGTTACCTCTAGCGTCCGGCCTTGGTTCAATCCATGGTCTGGAGCGAGGGAGCATAGGAAGTGGTCGCCTCCTTCTGCGAAGCAGTAATGCTAGCGAAGGAGGAGGCGGAACACGTGAGGGAGAGACAAACCTCACGCCCCAGCCGCCGCAACAGAAGGAGACGCCCCGGGCGTCGGGAGTCGCAGGGCGATTCCCGGTCACCGCGAGCGTTGGGTGGCTCGCTGTCCGATCAGAACTAGGCCCGGGTCGACGGCGCGTTGTGTTCCACGCGCTTCTCAAAGAGATGTCAGCATAGTAGACGGGGACCGCTAGGGCCAGTGCCTGCCAGGGTTGCGGAATTTGTTCGAAAGAGTTACCGCGGCCCTGGAACGCAAAGAGCACTGGGAGGAACACGGATGGGTTTTAGTCAGTAAGAGTCTGACACTCTCTTCAAGTCATTTGATGATATCTCATCATTAAAAACAAATAAAATGCTAGCAAAGTTGTAATAAATACAGGTAAAAGTATTTATATTTACTGTTAGCTCCTTGTGAAAGAGCTCATCCGGAGAAGTACTACCACCATACCTATTTCTGCCGCCAAGCAGCATTGCTATGGCCCAGTTTATAAGGTATGGATGCTGGTGAAATTACAGACACACGAGATTTCCCAACTTTGTCTCTAAGGTTCGCAACGCAACAAAAATCTGCTTGGTGTTGTATGTACTCAGGCAGCGGCAACCACTTTCCATCCGGCGGACCTTCAGCTAGTTTGCCAACCTATTGTCACGCTTAGTGGCATATGCACATAAAATCAGAAAATATACCAAGAAGTTCAGCAGGCGTGTACTTACGCAAGAATAATGGAAACACTTTTAAACGCTTTGACCACCACGAACGTCATCATCTATGGACATCAAGTTAAAACGTGCTCACGATGCCTCCGACGGCATGGCACGTCGAAAACACCACTTTTTTACAGTTCAACAGTTTGACGTCCATAGACGTCGTCCGTGGCGGTCAAAAGGTTAATAACCGTACAATAAATGTATAATTTATTACAAATTAATCTACAGGGCGTGGTTCTAGACGGCACGAGGAGTCCAGGGGCTTCAGGTGTAGGTAGACTTAACTTGCGGCTGTCGAGGCGCGAGAGACGAACTGCAGGGTGCCGGGCCTTTTATAGGCCCACCCGCCAGTCGCCACCACTGCCACCGTCACACTATTTTAGTATCATTTCGGTTTCGTATCAGCCCGCACACGTCCACTGCTGAACACGGGCCCGTGTAGATTGCTACGAAGAATGGTCGTAAGAGAATATACCGCAATTATTTTGGTTGGTGATAGGAATATACTATAGGATACCGCTACCGTCTTCTTGTTATTATTCCTTAGTCATTTTCTTAGTCTTCTTCATTGCTTGAACATGAGGAGTACGGGGACTAATCTTGTGCTGAATAATAATAGGAGAGTTGGCAATTTTTTTATTAGATATCTCGAAAGTTATAGTAAACCCTTTTAATAAAACGCCTAAGTTTAAAATTCTTTGAAATAATATAAACTGCTTGGTCATTTTTTAAATTAGTCTTGTACTACATGTACTTCTTCTAATTATTTGATAGAACCAAAAGTTTTCCCCACGGTTTTCGCTAACTAAGAAAATATTTTTAAATCAAAACTTAATTTTCTTTGCTGTCGGTATTCGGCGGATTTCTGAAAGGATCTAAGGAGGGTGGCGAGAGGCTTCGAGGATGCGCCGGGGGCGGCTGAGGAGTGCGGGGGAGTACGCGGGCTGCGCTGTGACGTCACGTCCTATCTCGGCGGCCATCTTGGATTATCTCGTCGCACCTGCGGGGCGCGGGGGTATTTTAGTATCGACCCGATGCCGACCCTGCACATTTTTCAGGGTAAACTTGAAAATGTTTTAATCTATTAATTATTTTTAGTTTATTGATTACAATCTAGTCCAATAGATATGAAGTATTTTTTTTACATCGCTTGCATGTACTTTTTTATCTACGTCTAATCTGCAATATAAACTATGAAAATTGAAAAGCTAAACTACAAAGCTAAAGTGTAAAAACGCATTCCAAATGTTTCATGTCCTAACATACATTTCTTAAGGAATACAAAAAAAACTCAAGTACTTGAAAAAAACGAGTTGTTTACTGGCAATGAGCTATCTTAGTATGTGCCGCCCCAATGTTGAGTAAAGCAAGCAGATCTAGTTGCCGATTGTAGATTTATTTACCTCCTCACAAAAAAGAACTGAAAAAAAAAACATATAAAAGAAAACGTAGCGAAAACTTCCTGCCTTCAGTCGACTGTCTTACTTATCAAAACAAAAACAAAAGCTACTCGTATGTTTGACCGAGGAAAACAGAATACACCTTGGCTTAGTTAGAAAAAGAGATTACATACACACAAGTTGTATACAACTTTATTTTTAGTCAGTATATATGTTACGGCTAATAGCCGAAGTGTGGCTACACCTAGTTTTAGCCGGGTACAACTAGGTGCAGCCGGCCACATGCGGTTAAACTTAGATGTATCCTACTTATCCTCGGGTAGAACTAGGTTTACCCTTCATCATAGCGGGTAGAACTAGGTGCAGCCGCACACCGGTGGTTAAGGGGAACCCCGACACGGATAGGTTAGGTTCGAAGGGGATGACGGAGGCTAGAGTGAGCGAGACTACACCTAGTTCTAACCAACTGCTACTGGTTGCACCTAGTTGTACCCGGCTAAACCTAGGTGTAACCGCCATTCGGCTTTTACCCGTAACATATACAAAAACCGAGACACCCCAACAAGATTTTCATCAGAATTGCCTGAATGTGTTTTTTTTTTAATAAATCTCCACGTTACACCTTAGTTTATATCGCGTTAAGTTCCCTAGTAAAGTGTGAAATGCCTGAGATGTGCTATGCAGGGGTTGTCTAATACACGGAAACTGACCGAGCGGACCGTCTCAAGCCTCAAGGTGTCTATTCTCGTCTACCATTATGCGTAGAAACCTATTGAAAGAGAATTTAAATTTATGAAAAAAAAGGAAAAATATGATGTGGTGTAAAAATGTATGTCAATCGATTCTCCTGGTGATTCTGAACTAGTTTCAGGTTTAGTGTATACTAAAACTAAACTTGTATATACCTACACCGCGTGGTGCCGGACGTAAAGAATAGCACTACCCCATCTCTTCCCATGGGTATCGTAAAAGGCGACTAAGGAATTCACTAGAGGATGGGCAGCAGCGTTCTCTGAGTACTTTAACAACCATACTGCGATCGCCAGCCCGCCTGCCAAGCTTGGCAATTATGGCAAACCCCCTCAACATGCCTTGTGGCGATGCTTGTGGGAGGCCTATGTCCAGCAGTGGACGTCTTTCGGCTGAATGAGGATGATGATGAATATTATATTTATAAATGTTGTAGATAAAGTATCTAATTATTTAATTTAAAAACAAACAATAGCTTAATTTTACATTAAACAAAGCCAACCACATAAAATAAGTTTCAATTAAGCATTTAGCCCACAACTAACACAGGGTGTATTAAAATTCAACTCACACACGCACACGGTTATCTGTCTGTGGCAGTTTGGACACGCCGATAGGATCTGCGGTCCCCCCATCCCTCATCCCTTTGTACCCTCCACATCAAACGACGATCCGCCCTTGCTTATTTACAAAGACATAACGGCGAAATTTTATTTTGAGTTATCAACCTGTTCCTGTGTTGTCATCTGCAGTTTGGAGTTTGTGTGAATAGGAATCGACCTGTATATGAGTTCTGTTTGAATAGTGTGTTTCTAATAAGTTATTTAGTTCATAAATAGGTACATACATTAGTGTTTGTTAATCTTGAAGGGTTGCAGAGGTGTGCGACCATACAAATTTGGGCGAGTCTAATAAGACACCAATTAGAAAGCATGTTTAAGAAAATTTAACCTGAGTAAGGTTTAAAATCGCTGTATAGGTAGATATCCTTTCCGATACGCGTCGCAACAAACAACTTTTGTTATTATAAAAACACGATTTTAATATTATTTGGATTTGAGATAAGTACTTAATACGTTTTTATCTCATTTTAAAAATCTATATAAATAAAAAGAAAGGTCCTGACTGACTGACTGACTGATTGACTGACTCATCAACGCCCAGCCCAAACCCTTGGACCTAGAAAGCTGAAATTTTGCACAGAGGTTCCCTTTATAATGTAGACAAGGAATAAGGAAGAATTTTTCGAAAATCAACCCCTAAAGGAGTTAAATAGGGGATGAAAGTTTGTATGGAAAATCGTCACTTAACGGGTTCAAAATTTCACGCAAGCGAAGCTGCGGGCAAAAGCTAGTAACAAAAGTAAATGTAACAAAATTACCAATCGGCTTGACAACTTTGTATGGCAGGATTGATTGGTATCCATCGAGTTTTTTACCGACTTTTCTCCTTAGGACCAACTTTGTGGAACCGTGCAACAGTCTTGTGCTCACGTATTTGAAATAAAACATTTAAACTTTATATACTTAGTCTTATTTTAAAAAGTAAAAGGTTTTCGCCCAAAATTGAGATTGGAAAATACGCTTAGGTAGGTACAGTAACTCCCCGATATTCTTGATTATTCCGTTATTTTACTAGATCATAATTGTGCCGTGATCCTTAAGGACCAATACAAATTAATAAGGCCATGTGCCTTAAGGATAACATCGTGGTCAACGAACTAACTTAATGCAACTACAGGGTGACAATACGTCTTTCAAAAGTTTAGCAAATAACTGTTTACTGTTTCAGTGAAAAGGTCAATTCTTGGAATTTTGTTTATAAGAAATGACAAAATCGTATTTTTTATAATACATGTAATATTTATTGGCAGAATTATTCGTAGTATCAGTAGGTCTCGTGTAGTGCCGGACTTAAAGAATAGCACTACCCCATCTCTTCTCGTGGGTGTCTTAAAAGGCGACTAAGGGATTCACTAGAGGATGGGCAGCAGCGTTCTCTGAGTACTTTGACAACCATACTGCGATCGCCAATCGCCAACCCACCTGCCAAGCGTGGCGATTACGGCAAACACCCCCCTTTTGGGGAAGGCCTATGTCCAGCAGTGGACGTCTTTGCGCTGAATGATGATGATGATGAAGTATTCTACTTTCAGCATTGCTTTTTTTTTACATTTCTCAGTCTAGGAAACGTTATCTACGTAATTTTTGTTACGACGCGGCGACGGGAGAACTCCACGCGTAGTAAAAATTACGTAGCGGTACTCGTTTTTTTACAACTTAATTGCGTATAAAGTACGGGGAAATTATTAAGTGGCTATCAATATGTTAATACTTAACAGACCACCGTGTAACCGTGTATCGGCGACAAATACTTGACACTCGTAACAATGACGTCAATATAAGCGCGTGCAGCTGCGCATGCGCCGCGAATTGCGCCGCGTTGTCCTTCGATTACACCTACGTATACTATCGTAGACCACTGCTGGGCAAAAGGTTCTTCCAAAAAGGGAAGAAATGTCCGTAGCTACTACGATTGGCAAGCGAGTTGGATATACAGGGTGACTTCAAATTAACTAGCGAAACTTTACAGGAATAGGTTAGGTAATTTTAGTTAATTAGGTAACGAGTTGCCTACTATACGTGTGTGCTAGTGTATTAAGTTAGAAATCTTTAACTCCAATAAACTAAAGTTTAGGTATTTGTTTTGTATGTGCTCTATTTATGATACCTAGTAACCCTGTGAATTTTTGCCAGTTAACTTGAAGTTACCCTATAAATTATAAATGGTATTTATTTCTGTAAATAAATCTGTTACAGACACTTTTACAAGTCAATGTATTTAAGACTAGATTGCGCCGGCATTTCCTATCTGACTAGCTCTGAAAAGAAAAGCCGAAACAAACTCCGAGGTCAAGGTCTCTTTTAAAGTCCAGTTATTGTGGTATAAAACTATGCGAGGAATACTCGCATATAGGTACATAATTATATAGGAAAGGTGATTATAATAATATAAACACTGGCTTGCTTAATTTACTTCTTCGATTTTCCTTACAAATTGATATTGACTTATGGTAGAAGTAGTTACTAAGCAGGTATTCCTTATACTGCCATTACGAGCGACAATCAAACATCGCGTGTTCAAATAGATTAATGAAAAAAACTAGGACGGGAAGAAATCAATTTGTTGCAAGTTGCAGGGAAATCATTAAGTGGCTATCAACATATTAGCAGACCACCGGTACTGACGACAAATACTTGACACTCGAAACAATGACGTTATTGAGAGCGCGTGCGCAGCTGCTAATGCGCGGTATATCAAATACTTGGTGTAAAGCGCTCGTATTGTTCCGGAAGTTTTGCTGAAGTGGATTGGAGTGCGCAAACTGAGGCACGCGCTTCTTTGAGGTAGACCACCATAGTATTTTGTGTTGGTGGCAACATTAATATTTTATTTTATAATATTTTTATGACTGGCAACAAAATTATTTATTTTTCTGTCTATCCGTAAGCCTAATACGTAATTCAAATTTAACTTAGACTTCTACATAAAAATGTATCTAAGAATGCTTTCAATAACGTCTTTCCAAGTCTATTTTGAGGGGAAGGCACTCTGTTCATGTGTTCTTTATACATAGCACTTTAGTTGGCACTACAGTTTACGCTCACTGTTCACTACACTACCTACACTAACTCAAAGGTTTTATTCCTTTTAGCCTTCTCACTTATTCACTATTGTCGAGGAGCTGAATCGTCTCTACATTCACGTGATGGTGAAGCCTATGTTCATGAGGTTCTGCGTATTTCTATTTGTAACTAAAGGAGGACGTCGCTTCGTTGTTGATTATGACTGTGAAGTGCAAATAAAGTAGTAATTATAAAAAGTGGTTTGCTTTAATTTTGAGATCGGGGTATCTACGATACATACAGTCCACTGTGAAAGAACCCAACATTTTGGATACAAAACATTTTTACACACATGTGTTATCCTAATCCTAACTTTCCTAATTTTAATATTATAAATGCGAAAGTAAAGTTGTTTGTTTGTTACCTTTTCACGCCTAAACCACTGAACCGATCATCCTGAAATTTTGCATATACGTTGTCAGATGTACTTAAACGTACATAGGGTACCTTTCATCCCGAAAAAAAGTACTATTCCCGAGGACAACAAGAATAACGATAATAGATGGCGTCACGTGTCTTTCGAATCATGATTGAATTATATTATTATAGAAACTTTAGAAGTGTGTTAAGAGTTTTTTAACGCGAGCGAAGCCGCGGACAAAAGTTAGTTTATAATAAGATCAAAAAATAAAAATCTATTTTTTGTTGCGTTACCTGGTCGTATCTAAACCATTGCGAAAGGAATCCATAAGTTTTTTTTTTTTCGATTAAGTACTAATCTTGTGATATAGTATTTCGATGAGCATGAGCGATATAGTATAAACGAATAAAAGCACAGCGACGCAGCTGCCGGGATAGACTAGCGCGATATCACTCCGCACAGTCAGTTAACTCGGGACGCTAAAATGACTAGAAAACAGAAAATCACGAATTCTTCATGAAATATTTTTTTTGTTGAATCTGAAAAAATCTCATGCAGGGTCAATCTGTGTCACAATCACCAGTCGATCACGCGGCTTGAAGGAATTTCACGAATTCGTTTTCAGCCTGTATTTCACCAAACGCGGCGTCAATTTAGCCCCCCTGATTGTCTGAGATTTGCTTTTGATTAGTGCGTCTTCGTCTTGTTAATGTGTGGTAATATACAACGTGTTACATAATTCCCCATAAAAAAGAAAATGTCAATCAAGTAGTCTTTTATGGTTGTTGTCATTTACCTCTCAGAGGAAATTAGGTAAGAATGTAAATAACTTTCTGGGTAGTCTACTCTTTACTGTTATGTTTTCAGGGTTGCTTTACAGTGATGATTTTATTTTATGATTTTTCCGAAAAAAATATTTCCGAGTCCTTTTTTATTTTAAAATATTGCCAATAGACTCTTTACAAGGGACCTTTTAATCCTCTTTCGGCTTAGGGGTATTTTTGTAACACGTTGTATTTTAAATACTTAGTGTAGAGTGTGCTTATATTGTTCCGGAAAGACTGAGTGGCGTGGAGTGGGCAAACTGAGGCACGTGCTGTCGCCCGGTGGGCAGACCACCTGCGTCGGTGTTACATATCTAATAATAATTAAAGGCATAAGACAATAATATTAAGTCCGACATGTAAGCGTAATTTTAGCACCTAATGTGAATGTGTGTATAAAGTATACCGGGTGTCCCAGAACCCATGAACATGTAGCGAAAGTAATTGAAATATAAAAGCAAATTTTATGTAAAGAAGACTTCATTTTATTTTATAACTTTTATAAGTTAGAAATGCTGTGTTCACAGTTGTTTTGCCTTAAAATAATTGCGAAAGCTTACCATCCCTTATTTAATGGCACCTATTGATATATTTTGATAGGATGAATAATAAGGAGCAAATCGCTCCAACATACAAAGTGTTTTAAATTAAAGGAAGCAAGATTAACAACTAACACCAAATGCCACATCCAGTAGTATCAACATTATGTAGTAGCACTATGCATCTGTGGTCGCCGGTTACTACCTACTTAGAATCGACACTTTGTCGTTGATAATTTTTAAGTTTACCCAATTAGTTTTTATAAAAAATTATAATTTCTTGTGTTATGTACTTTATTTACTGTTTGTACGCTCGTAGTAACCTTCATTTTTAACTTGTAAATAGTTTTCTCTGTAAGTGAATTAATGTAAAATTCTTTATGAGAAAATAAAGTTCTTAAACCATAACACCAAATAAAGGAAAGAAGTCTTCTTTAAGTAAACTTTGCAATTTTCTATATTTAAAGTACTGTATAGTACTTTAATATGTTGGCAAACAAGCCGACGGTCCGCCTGGTGGCAAGTGTTTACCGCCGCCTATACAGGGTGTTAACGAATTCGTGTAATTCATTCAAACCGCGTGATCTACTGGTGACACTGATTGACCCTGGACGAGTTTTTTGAGAATGAACAAAAACAAAATTCAAAAAAATGAACCTTCGCATTCTGTAGGTATCTGAGTAATTTTAGCGTTCCAAGTTAACTGACTGCGTGGAGCGATATCGCGCTAGTTATGCCCGTCAGTCAGTTGTGTCGCCGTGCCTTCATTCATTTATGCATGGCATAGAAATTTTCTATAACATAAATATTTTTTTTTGAAAAAATATCATTTGTGTTTATTTTCAATCTAAATCCCGTGCGGGGTTAATCTATACCATTAAAGATCATGTGGTTTGAAGGAATTACACAAATTCGTTTACACCCTGTATATACCTACAACACCAAGAGGATTGCTGTTGCGTTGCTAACCTAAGAGACAAATATGGAAAATTTCATGTGCCTGTAATGTTGCCCTTCAAACCGGAACAAAGCAATGCTGCTTAGCAGCAGAAATAGGTCTCTTTCAAAAGGAGGTCTACTACTCCTAATTTCTCCATGACCATGTGTTTTATCACAACCGGTATATAAATCCTACTCGTATATTATGTATGTATGTATATGGTCAGAAGTGGCGAAGTGTCCAAATGCACGTGCTATATCGCCTGAGGGTAGACCACCAAAGCATTTTGGCGCTAGTAACAGTGCAGTCACTTAATAATAGATATTAAGTGAATATATTATATTCATTACATGCATGATACTAACAGGTTTTGTAATACTGATTTAAAAAAATATATATACTAAGTCGTTGACACAGTTTTAACCGCCTTTTTAAATAGGCTCAAAAATCTCGATCGGAGCGCTTAAAATCAGTTTTTCCATATTTTTAAGACAACGATAACATGATGACAAGTCCCGTTTGTATATCGACCATAGATAGATAGAATATACTTTATCGTACACCATAACAATAGCAAAAATCAGGAACAATGTAAATTACAGGTACAATGGCCTGCTTTTCGCTAATTGCAATATCTTCCAGACAATTTTTGGATGGTCAAGGAAGACATGAAAGGATATATCATGATCATCATAGAGGTGGGGCATCATATATCATATCACGATCATCATTGGGGTGCATGAAAAGAGCCTCCACGAGTAACGATACTTAAGTACGTCGGTCGCACCCTGGGCAGTCAGCCCCGCTACCAACCTTGCTGACTGGCTAATCTTTTCACCACAGCATAAGCTATTTTCGTATAGCTCGTGCTGACACGAGAGAAGAAGAAGAATCATAGAGGTGGCAGTCTATGGTGTACTACTGTACAATTTTTTATTTATATCACAATACCATACTATAAGACAGCTTATTAAAGATAATAACAGTGTAAAGAATGAAATGTTCCACTTTTTTAAGGCATCTGCACAGACACGACAAATTGTTTAATTATTATGAATTATTAATTCCTATGCTAATCTGGATCGGACGAAAAACATAGAATGTGTCAGCTGCCAGTCATTCGAACCAGTTGTGGGAAAAAAAAACAAGAGAAGCTGTACCAGAGATGAAAATGTACATGTTTAATCTGAACCCAGGTTAACAATAAAATTAATACAGTATATTATTTAATATTACCTTACTTAGGTATAATACTTTGTTCAACGAAAGATGAGTCCTGATATAGCGGTCATTTTGTAAACTGTAGCCGTAAGGAGACAGCTATCGAAGAAACGTAAACAACATCATCAAAAACCGTAAAAAAGCTATATTAAACAGGTTTTGTTTAAAAAAAAATATATTTGATTATCTTTGTATGGTAACGTTTGTAGAGAATGGTTTGGGGCCCACCTTACGGTGAAAAGGGTACAGGTATGAAAAAACATAGGTGAAATGAAAGGTATCAAGGTGAATTTTATAGTCTAGTTGGAGTTGTTACAAGATTAATATAGCTTTTTGGCCCTTGTCGTATTGAATGTAGACTACCGCTTTACCTCATACACTACGAAGATTAAAAAGAAAACTTAAAGAAATCAGGTGGATTTATGGATTAGCCTCTGTAGACGGAAATGATTTATAATGATTATTGATCCACCTGCCAAATTGTAACCGTAAACATCACGCCTGTATTCCCCGAAGGGCTGGGCACAGGTGTATAAGTACACCCACATTTCGCCGTTCATCACAATCACAATTGTGAAATTATGTATAAGTAATATTATTTCCCTCGTATCGCGAATATTGGAGACAGCCCTATCCAAAAGTGGTCACAGCTAATAGCATGACATATTTTTTCTAACAAGACTATACAGAAAGAATCAACAAGCAGGCAATTTTAACCTGAATATCAAAATCCATCGAATATTACACCCCAGGAATAATGTCGCCCAGGCGACGAAACACGTTAAGCAAAGATATCAGCGCCAGAAAAGTAAATTTAACTCCCAATAAAGATTTAGATCGTCCAGTATCTTCGTAATTCAGCTTAGTACTAGATCTAGGGTCGTTGCATCTTTTGTCTAAATATAACGAGTCTCAGTTAACTGAGGATAGAACATAACAGTAAAGATAAAGATAACAGTTCTAAATAGACTTTAAAATGTTATTGGCGAGCCGCGGGAATTTCTGGAGAATACTTTTTATGAAACAGCGGTTGTTGGGACGGAATTGCGTCGAATCATATTAAAAGCAAGAAAGATAGAAATATAAGAAATAATGAATGCTGTTTTGGATACTTGTAAGAATGAATCGAATTAGAATTACATTTGGAAGTTTCACAGTCTTTCCGGTGCCAAGTGTGTTAACCAAGAGTTGACCATATTGTACCTATTCTAACTATTCTAAGTAGATGCTTGCACTTGCTAGAGGTGGGCAAAGGGGGTAGTATGATTGTCTTGACGCTTTTCCTTGGGTGCATTGGGGTGCATGAAAAGAGCCTCCACGAGTGACGATACATGAGTATGTCTGACGTACCCTGGGCAGTCAGCCCCGCTACCAACCTTGCTGACTGGCTAATCTTTTCACCACGGCATGAGCTATTCTCGTATAGCTCGTGCCGACACGATAGAAGAAGAAGACGCTTTTCCGATATTATTGCCGAAAAAGTTACCGGTTTCGGGCAAGCAAAAATCATGATAAAACGAGTCATTCTAATCACAACCAAAACCATTTTGATACCTATGAATTTAAAAGCAATAAATCTATTAAAACAATATAACACCAAAGATATCTAACACGGATAAAATAGATATTATAATATATTCTAACACTAAACCCAATCGGAAATATAAGGAACCGCTAAGAAACACGTACATTCCCGCATATGAAATTGCCGCGAATACCTATAGGAAAGGCCAATGTATTTTAAAATCAATTTAATGTTAGTATGGACGATATTAATGATACTATTGAGCAGCAGAGACACACCAGCTGCCGGCGAATCGTGGGGGTCCCGACAAAGAATAAACAGGGTTTGTGAACAGATAGGATTTTGATAGAATAGGTCTTGTTAGTATTTCAATTGTTGTGGGATTAGGGATCAAGATTGTTAGGTAATTCTGCTAAGATTCAAATTTAATTTACATACACGATTAATCTTTACAAAAAAAAAAATGGATCATTATTTAAATATACTTAGATATTGAATGGTGTTGGATAGATAGAGTTTGAACATTCTGTCCGATTAATAACTGGTGCTTACTTAACCACTGCTAAACATATGTTTCTTTGAAAGATAGATTTAGGTTATGTAAATCAGAATTCAGCTTCGCACCTACTTAGCTTCCGAAGATTTTAGTCGCTAGACTTTTGCACTTTAAAATCTCTTACCGTTTCTTGTTATCGCTTTGCTTAGGACCGTAGAATATTTTCAGAAAACAATAGTGATTATTCGTTTTTTTGGTGTGGATTGTCCCTTCTCTTATTTTCATAATCTGTCCACTGAGTCAGGTGAACCGGTGGCAAAGCACGAAGTGACCATTTGTTAAGCGCCACGTGATAGTACTATATTATTTATTGACCTTCATGACTTCCGATGGGACCGGCAGCCGGGCAGGCTTCTACATCATTTCAACATCGTTCAAGGATACATGAATTAGACTGTCTGGCTGTCTAAGATGCCTAAGTTTGCGTAAGTTTGTCTAGGTGGCTTTTCTTGTGGTTTTAGCTACTAATTATGCGGAGATTCAGATAATAGATGTAGATTAGTACGGTCAGCATCAAAAGTAGCTGAACAGTAGAGTTTTTAAACTTGGCATTAATTAGAAAACTAATTGTTTTAAAACAAAAAGTTTAATAGATACCTAGAGCTGCTAGATATAGCTCTAAGTATGCCTTAAATTTTTTGCTTCCTATCAATTAGTTATCTAATTAATGCAACGTTTAAAAACTCAAATGTTCAGCTACTTTTGATGCTGACTGTACGTTCGTAGGTAGTGTTACTTTATGGTTAGTGGTTAACGGTTATGAATTGGTCACCTGGGAGGTTACCATGATTTCTTAGAGCAGGAATGTTTTCATATTATTACGAGAGTGGGTAAGAGATGGCGCTAGAGAGCTGACTAGCGCTGTCACTTTCCCACCCTCGGAATAATATTAAAACATTCCTGCTCTAACAGATCATGGTAACCTCCCTGCTCGTTTCTTATGAAGGATATGAGATGGCTGTGGTCTCGAATTCTCTGGATGCGACAAGCACGGTATCGGTCGATATGGTGATGCATGGGGAGCCCTAAGTTCAGCATTGGACGTCTTTCAGCTGAATGATGATGATGAGGTCTTTTGATGGATGAATGGTCTTTTCAATATTCACGCTAAGACTATATTTGAGACCGCTAATTTGTCAGCTTGGTCTTCGTAGCGGTCTACGCGACATGCTTTCGGTTTGAAGTAAATAGGAAAGTAATGATAATGATGTTGTATTCAGTTGTGTCCAGTCATCTGAAAATATTAGACCTAAGTATAGCTACCTATATCTTACATTAACAAAAGTACCTACAGGCAGTGTCGTAGCCGTAGCTCATGAGCACCAAGGGCAAGGATTAAATTCTGCGCCCACCCAAAAACACGCTAAATAAAAAAAAGTATTAAATTAAGAATTTTATTAAAAAAATAACTCTTCGAACTTTTTCCGAAGCCATTTCGTCAATTACATAGTCGAAATAATTTTTTTAAGTTGGTGGGTTTTTTTTTTCAGTCGTCTTTTGTAGGTAGATTGTGTGAGTGTATATGTATTGAACGGCCTAATTTGCACCCCCTAGGTTCTGCGCCCCTGGCAACCACACCTAAATACAACTGCCTACAGATAACACAAAAACAATTTTCTCCAGATAAATGTATCCTTGCCATGGATTGGCCTTGGATGACATGCAGCTGGTACCAATACATTTTACTTTTTTAATTCCCAAATCGGCACAGATAAGGATATAATAGTGTCTGTCCCACCAAAAGCCAAAGTTTTGCAGGTGGACAACATGGGAATGGGAATTGCAGGTAAGCAGTGATTTATGACCATTTATATTAAATGTGACGTTTATAATGAAGATGATAATTTATTTTAGGACAAGCCAGTCGTATATTATTAATAGTGGCTAGTAATCAAGTTTACCTTCCTAGGATTTTATGAAGATAGTACCTATGGCTAACTTTGGATAGCTTTGAATTGGTGTGATGACACGTTTGGTGCAGTGGCTGAGCGATTGGCTTCTGCGCTACGGGTCGTGGGTTCGATTCCCACACGGAACAAAAATGT
This sequence comes from Amphipyra tragopoginis, assembly GCA_905220435.1. Lineage (NCBI taxonomy): Eukaryota > Metazoa > Arthropoda > Insecta > Lepidoptera > Noctuidae > Amphipyra > Amphipyra tragopoginis. The sequence continues at coordinate 10,011,394 of HG991997.1, read as the reverse complement.
GTATGCCCTATAGATAGTTGTTTCGGGTCTGGGCGTTTGTGTATGTGAGATTTGTGTTTGTAAACGCACCTACGATACAGAAGAAATCCAAGAATGGGGCAAGGATATTTAAAAAAAAAAAACTTGAAGCTGAATATCCACAAGAAGGCGCCACTAAGACCGTTGTAAAAAAATAAATAAATTCAAAACTGACCAATTCCTTATATGCTTACAAATATGCAAATACAATATCTAGTTTTAATTCCGCCAAACGAGATCGCTAGTTTGGATGCAGTATGCAGCACCACCCTCCCGCCCACAAGTATATGCACTTGCAAAAAGAGTGAAAAAATAATGCAACATGCAACCGAACCAATACACAGTGTGTATATTTTGTATTTGTATATTTGTATGTCGTGGATTTCCGCAAAGTAACGCATGATTCCATCATTTACCTAAATGCTTGCTAAAATTGCCGTCATAATTATGATTGAATTGTTTTTTTTTTTAAATTTTTAATCTTCTAATTTGTAATTGCATATCACGAATAAAGAAATAATAAATTATTTTATTTCAGTCCAATTTTACTGTCCAAATATATGTTTTAATCGATTTTGCACTTTATCACCCCGTGTTGAAAAGTGACACCGCCTGGCGGGTTTTCAGCCTCAAATTAGCCCGTATTGCATGGATAGGTAATACACACAGCAAAAGTGTCTAGGGATCAAGGTGTTTTTTACTTAACATTTTTAACCTAATTAAAATACCTATGAAAATTAATTACCTAAAATGTTTTTCTGTGTCTAGACTTACGGAGTACCCCTGTTTTTGCATAAAGACTTTTTGCAATTTATGCAAATTGTGGGTTTGATCTTAGGTAATGTTGACAATTAGCAAACAAACAATGACAAATTTTGACGACACGTTTGGTGCAGTGGCTAAGCGATTGGCTTTTGCGCTACGGGACGGGTTCGATTCCCACACGGAACTAAAATTTGTATGGCCTACAGGTGGTTGTTTCGGGTCTGGGCGTTTGTTTGTGAGATTTGTGTCTGTAAACGCACCCACGATACAAGAGAAATCTTAGTGTGGGGCGAAGAATGTAAAAAAAAAAAAACTGTATGTTCGAGTTCGTCCTTCGTGGCGCTCAGCTATGCTGCCAGTGATGTGGTAGCGTGTCCAGAGGCGACTTATTACACTCTGCATAGTGCCCAGAGCGATGGCCACAACACGTTGCCGAGAGCCAGCTTCCAACATTCCTACGGCTCTGATCATTTTTTCTCAACTCAAGTGACGTCTTCTGTCCATAATAGCGTTCGTTTGTATTGATTTGACTCAGGTGTCGCAGAAATGGTATTAATTTTGTCTCAAACTGTTGCAGGATTTTATAGAAATGCGACTTGCCAGAAGATTTTCAACATTTAATCAAAATTCAAAAACTGTTGCATGTTAAAATTATGAGGAGATAAGCTAGGAAACTATTAGGAGTCCAAAATAATCTATTTAAAAACCTCATTTGCAGTAATTCCCTAAAACGTGCTTGATCCCTAGATACTTTTGATGTGTGTATTTAGATTTTTAAATAAGTAAATCTGATTAACATTTTTACCCATTATTCATATCCTTAAAAATAAAGTTCTACCTATACACTGCATACAAGATTATAAATTAAGTACGCCGATAATAGTTCGCTCTTATGAAAAATGATACCAAACTATTGTTGGTACTTTAACAAGTACATTTGCATATCAAAATGATGGTACTAGAGTTTTTTCCGTGCCATCTCGCAGGTGTTAACCACATCACAGTGCCGCATAAAAACATATTTTATCTTATTACACGTAGGTGGGGGCAAAAAATTTAATTGCGGTCACATACCTGTTCCCGCAACAAGATCTCGTCTATACAACGAGATAAACAAAATCAACATAATAAAAATATCTTATAAAGCACCGAAGGCGTGAAATTACTTGAAGGAGGTAAGCGAATCATATTTCAAAACAACGAATTCGATATGACAATTTTTCGCATGTTTTATGTGTATTGACAGCGCGGGAATCTTTTTTTTTTCGCGCTTATAGCGTGGCTATTGCATTATCCGTGCGTTTGCAATAAAAATGAAAGCGACGGACGTTATTTCTGCTTATTGGTCATTATTGCTCTCGGATGTTTCGTGATTTGCTATAATGACTTCTGTGCAATACACCACGTCTATCTTTTGAGGACATTCATATTTCTCTCACAATTTATTCTTATGATTGAAGGATATCAACCTAACATCGAGCACACGCGTCGAAAAAATAAATCAAACATTCTCTTTACGACGCCCACCATTAATAAAACTCTTTAAAATATATTTAATAATGTCCACAAAGGTATGGAGCACAATGCTCGACCCATAAAGGGGCAGCATTTATTATGGCGACAATATATCGAACACAAAAAGATATTGTGACAAAGACGCGTACTTTTTAATAATATTGTCATTTCTCAGCAGCAGTGGACTCTTTCAAAAAGCCATAACGCAATAATTTATCTCTTTATAAGAGTTTTTTATCTGTGGGAGAGCGCGGGTGACGCCAGGTGAGCACGGGTTAACTCCATACAGCCTACTATACATCCTATTATGTGTCTATGTTATAGTATTACGCATTGGTGGGCCCCATTTTTTATTCGAGATAATCCTTAGTTTTAGTACAGGAAAAAGTTACCTACCTATGTGTTAAAGGACAGTATTAAACGCTGTTTGAATCATGAAGATTTAAAAGCTTTCCCCTGTCCTTTTCTTAGCATTATTTTCGCATACTTTGCATTTAAGCACAAAATACAAAAAAATGCGTAAATTAATTAATCTAATTTGCAATATTTTAGTAAACCGTTTGGACTATTCGTTATCTACACTGTAGAAATAAATCTATCTCAAAAGTTGTGATTAACATAAAAATTCGGCGTTAAACACGATTTGCGTTATTGCGCAAAAAATTAACGACAGTCTTTATAGCTATCGTCGAGACGGGGTTGACATTGGAGCCACAATAAAATCGATGAAATATTTAAGGGGCAGTTGCAATAACTCATAGCGGGCGAGTTAAGGGCGAGCGCCTATTGTAACAGTGTTTGCACAGGTAGCCGCTCAGTGGGCAGCCGATAACACAAATCGTGAGATTCACGAGATCCCTGTAGTTGTGAAATTTTAATTGTTTTATTAGCATACAAATTACCACCGTATGTGGACAGTTTTAGAAATAATTGTTCCAAGTATATTGTAAGTGCGTAATTTTATAGTGTTTTAGCAGTACTAACACAGTTCATAATTTTAGGCCTTTTCCAAGATATATGCATGGGTTTTCTGTGTCAGCAAAATGTGGCCGACCTCCGTTTATTTTTGGGAGCGATTTTCATCTGCCCTTTACTACTAAACTAGTAGAAGATACCAGGTTTCCTGAAGTTAAACAAGTTATCAGTACTTTTTTTTAATTTTCTGGTTTCCTGCAACGCGATTATTACACGTAATCGTATGACAGTAAGGCCCGACGATAGCTCAAAGTGCTCTCTGAGGTGCTCAAGATGCATGAAATGGTGACCCGCCCAAGATTTCACTGCTGCAAAGTGTGCTTAACCTATTAAATTACCCGATCTGTTTAGTCAGTTAACATTCTAAAGTCAGTAATAGCGCATATTTATCAAAAAAATAGATTTAAAAAAGAAATGATTTACCTAGCCGACGGAAGAAGTGAATCCTATTCACAGAGTTTCTTGCCAACTCTTCTTTATTACAGGCCAAGAAATTGGATACGAGTATACCTATAGTCTTCTGTCTTGAGATATCAAAATCTTGTTAAAGGTAACTCTGAAATTAGTAAAACATAGATACAAGCAAAGCAAAACTACCTCGTAAGTATTTGGGAAGTCGAGTTATATCATCTTTTCGAATATTTGAAATAAGTAGGTACTAACTCGACAAAATAATTTAAAAATACATTTGCACTTGAAGGAACTCAACATTTCAAAAAGCAAACGCTTGCATTTTATACCAACATTGTCCAAACTATCCAGCTCGCTGACCTGTGACGTAACTACTCGCATTCGTGTCACGTAGCCAGGTAGGTACTAGTTTCACTAAATCCCGCGTCCCGGACAGTCCCGGTTCGGGGAAGCCGCATGAAGTCGTCACGGCGCCCCGCCGGGACGGTAGCCGCGCGGGCGGTCTGACTACCCCTTAATTAATTTAAATGCATTTACCTGCAGCATGAGGGTATGTGGTCCACGTGTATGGTGGCTTATGGTTGTAGTGTATGAAAATTGAATCGAAAGTTAAATGTAGAAGAAAGCGTAAAATAGTTAGGTAGGCCTGATTTTTCAATAATTGAAGGAATAATTTTGCCGCTACGACGGATTAAATTTTGGTATTTCTTTTGGAAGAAGGTCATGTTTACAGACCAGTATGTCTGTTTGCTGTGTTGGCCTTTACTAATTATGACTCTCAATATCCGATTAAAACCTGTTTAGTTGTTGTTGATAGATGTAATTTGCGAATATTGTTAAGGTAGCTGTTAAATGAATAGCTTTTTAAATAATATTTATTTCTTCTAAACATTTCTCTGGCAGAGCTGTATTGCTATCAATCAACTCAATCTATTGCGGTCCTCCGCTGGACGGACACAGGCCCGTGCCAAGTTCACCTATATCTATTTTAGGGACAACTTGTCCTGTAACTTCTTCTTTTTCAGTCTATTTTTCTATTAATTTAGCATCTCTCAAGATGAGATATACAACATGAAAACACAACCACAATTTATATCCTGTTGTTTCAATTTTCTATGTATTATTACGAAGATGTTAATTAATGAATAAATTATTTAGGTCAAAATATATTGTTAAAACTTGTTAAGAAGGGGTACATTTGTTTAGGTTTAAGAATATGCAATATACTAGTTAGCATTATAGCTTTATGAACAATAAAGGCTCTCTATCTTAGTTCACATCTGCTGCACTTCTTTGCTGGATCTTGATATTACATATCTATACTTCTACTTAATTCGAATACAAATGGAGCGATTGACATTAAATTGTGTCAAATATTGGCCAAACCTGACCGTATATTAGCAGATAAAATAAAAAAAATATCTCCGTGTGACTTTTAACCCGCGTGGGAAAAAACAACGGATACTTACCTGCTTAATATTCCGTTCCAAGATTAGCACGGAATTAATAAATAATAAAAACCTATTAATTTGTAAAATAGGCACTAAATTACAACTATTATTGCTAAATATGACGAAAGTGAGTTTTATTACACGTAAATCATATAAAAACATATCGTTTGGTGTGACGATGAGACGTCTGACAGCCATTTTTACATCCGGAGTGTGCACACACGACCTAACCTTGTCATAACGGCTTCCAAATATGAATTTTATATTACATTACCCAATCGTTACATTAATTTACAACCCAGCTACCGGCCTTCTCAGAGGAAAATATAATTAGACTAATTAGATGTAATGAAAGAAACAGAGATGCGTTCGGAAGCGATTCTTATCTCAATTGCCTTGTGGCAAGGATTACGTGGCTATAAAATATTAAATTAATAATTCCTATGGAGATGTATGGTGCTTACTTACCGGGAGACTAATTAGACGATTTTGTCATAATAGACATGTAATTGACGTTTAGAACCTGCTTGAAATGATTAGCCGACGGAATTAGGAAATAAAATGAAAAAATAAAATACGTTTTTAATGTCACTAACAACTGTTGTGGTCATAAAAAGATTATGTTATTGGTTATCTACTATAATATTATCGTATTTGATTAAACACTTGATATGTCTATCTTTATTTATACAGGATATGAATATTTGTATTAGTAGGTAGGATCTGCCTTGGTAAATAATCCAAAACTCCATAATTAGTGGAGTTTTAGCTATTTTAGGTACGTTAATAAAGTAAAAAGTTTTTCCAACATAGTCCATGCAACATGAATACAACAGAGCAATCACTTTTATTAATTCATCTCTTTTTTTTAATGATAAATGTGTCACGGTGAGACCTAAGAGATTAGAGTCTGTCCTGGCAAACGGCGTAGGTAATTCTAATTAATCTTGTGATTTTCAAAAAAAGATTACGAAATTACATAGGTATTACATTTAAATAATTAATGTTGCAAACTAAGTAAAAACTTTACTTTGTTAGGTAGGTATATAATTTTTTTTCTATTTTAATTTTTTCAATCAAGTGGATAATCATTACTTCTCTAGGACTTCAATATTTTGAACGTCTTGTAAGAAAATAACCCTATAAAATACCCCCTTGTTCAAGAAACCATCATTTTACAAACGCTTCATAAATTGAAACTTTATAACACGATTAAGGAGGCCACACTTATTGTAAACTAGTTCGCCCTTATTACAAATGATGGTTTAAACCAAGACTAAGGTAAACCCAGTTTTAAAATATACCCATCACTTTCTTCTGTCATTTAACAAAAAGAGACGGGGCAATTTTAAAACCTAGGTTTTTCTTAGACCATCTTTTGTAATAAGGGGGCTTAAGTTTATATTTATGTGAACAATATAGTGTTGTTTGAGAAAAAAGATGTCTTTAAATTGAATATTCGATTAAGAGCCGATTTTTCAATCGTCAGATAACTTTTATCTTAGTATCAATTTTGGCGTTTGACAGCTTTTGTAAAGAAAATATGTCAAACCGCCATATTTATTCCACAGATAAAAATAATCTGACGATTAAAAAATTGGCCCTAAAAAGAACAGACTGCAGAATACAGACAGTCATGCACGCACTGATGCCAAGCTTACCGAAAGGCGAAAGGATTATCGTTCTTAGTCTGCGAGATCTCATAATAAACAGATACGACACAAGTAACCAGACTCATTTTACGACACATTCAGCAATTAAACTCATGGTTTAATTTAATTGGCCGCGGTAAAGCGTGGTACACAAAATAGATAATTTGCTTACGTGAACCACCCCTACGTTTATCACCAGCCATGGCAAATCGTTGATGGACCGCGCCTAATCACGGACCCTAAACATGGTCGTAATTCGCGTTTTATTGGCGTTACGTATTTATAACCAGAAATATGGGGTATTATGCAAAGCTAAGTTGAGCAAACCAATTTTAAAGTGGACCGGTAGCGACCTTGCGTTGTGCTAAATTGTATGAATTTGTGGTAATTAAGTAGAATAAACAGTTATAAATGGCGGTTATGTAGAATTTATATGCTTTATCCTTTCTAAGTGTGTCTGAATTTGTCTAGTTCCTTCAAACCTCTTGCTCTACTGGTGACAAAGATTGATATAGCATGGATTTTTTTGGAATCAACAACAATTAATTTCAAAAACAAAATTTGTTTTCACCCTGTAAGTTAGAAGTCATCATCATCGTCATCATCATTCAGCCGAAAGACGTCCACTGCTGGACATAGGCCCCCAAGCGTCACCACACCGACCGGTCCTGTCCTTCTCGCATCCAGCGGATTTCCGCGACCTTCACCAGATCATTGGTCTACCTTGTGGGAGGCCTATCCATGCTACGCCTTCCGGTACGCGGTAGCCACTCCAGAACCTTTCGAATGAAGAATGTTACAAGTATTAGAATATAATTCTTGGCGTAACATAAGCATCAAAGCAAAACAAATCAACTATGTTGATGCATGGGAACATAGTAAAAATATTGAAGTATCGTATAAACTAAATCTCCGAAAACAATAAAAAAAGCAATTAGCAATATGCAAAAATCCTTTTGTAATAAATTCATGAAAATCAACATTTTACGATTATGGTGAAGAAGAAACGCGATAGGCGCCATAAAATATTTGATATCAAAGTTCCGCCGAACGATAGCACGTTAGAGATACGTTGCGTTGGTGTAAGATATGTTCGTCAACACAGATTGACAATATAGATTACAAAATGGGTTATTTTGTGCGATAGTAGGTATGCACAAAATCTAATAAAATAAAGGAATTGACTGCCTTGTTGGTCTAGTGTCGCGATGGCTGAGCGTGAGGTCTTGGGTTCGATCCCCCGGTCAGACAAAGTGTAAATTTGTCTAAACACACTATGCCGAAGGTACGCGACCGAAGTTCGGCATGATTACGCCTGCAATGTTATTTAAATTACTGACGACACATTATGCCGAAATTACGTTGCGTTATAGCGTACAGTCGAACTTCGGTCGTGCGTAAGTTCAGCGAAAATTCGGCGGCTACGTATTCTGTAGAGCATACATTATACGCGACCGAAGTTCGGTTTGAATGCCGACGAAGATCCGGAGCGGGGAGCAGTGGGAGGCAGGCATGCCCGCGCCCCGCGTGTCCGCCCACAAGTTTGCGCAACTGAATATCTGCCGCGTAAGTTCGGCACTTTTGGTGTGTCATATCAGCCGAATACTTCGGAACGTAAAATCAGCCGCGGAATTTCGGTCGCGTATCTTCGGCATAGTGTGTTTGGACACTTATTGGGTTTTTCCTATTGTAATTTCGATTCGTGCCCAGTTGAGTGCAATAGGCGGGGGCGAGCCTATTGCCATCCCTATTACATGGGACCTAAAACATAACAGCGTAATGTGGGTGTACTATACACCTCTGCCCAACCCTTCGGGGAATACAGGCGTGATGTTATGTTACGTTTTAAGGGAATTGTCTATTCTGCCACTAATGGCCTTTCAGAAAAAATACAAATCCCGTACCGCCGCCGCTAGTGGCAGAATAATGAAATTGTCTAGCTAGTCTGCCACGAATGGTCTTTTGTTACGGCTAAAATTAATAAACTTAAGATTAGCCTGAGGTCTAGACACGCTGACTCTGTGGTGTAACTTTACTTTTTTTCTTCTTGCATTTGTGTGCGTCGTGAGTGACGACGCACCGCGCATATGGAATGAACGGCGCATTAAATAAAAGTTCGAAAAGTTTGTTAATTATCGAGATTATTAAACCAAAGTAAAATAAACGTTACATTAAACACGCGCGTACGCGTCAACTTTCCTGCGTGCACTAAGGACAGGTATCGACGGTAAAGCCACGGTAAAGCCGCTCCGCAATCCGCAATACGCCCGTGCGCCGTCACTCAGGACGCACACTTAGCGTCGGGATATTTCTTTTTCCTAAAATACCGCTAGTGGCAGACTAGACACTTTCTAAAATAAATCAAAAGTAGGTCTATTATAGCTGTACCTAAAGAATCGTGTTTTTCAGCAAAGAGTAAGGCTGTATCCCCATTTTTCAGTGGGTATAACATAAAAAATGTGCCTAAATGGGGATGTCAAAAGAATTGGGACTGACATTTTTTTATAACATTATGTTAGGATCATCAACTTGTGCAATATTCCTTTTTTTAAAGTAGGAAATATCTCATTGACACCTTCCGCCCCGGGAAAGGCAGAGGGTTAAGTTGGACTCCTACGAACCACCACGGTATTCCTCAGAGGACCTGTGGCCGGTGCGGCGTCACGTCGTGTGATTCACTAGTGCATTCATTGCAATCTTGGCAAACTGCAATATTCCTGACTCTTCATTGTAGGCGTCTCTTTAATTAAGAGGTTTCAGCACTAAACTTTTAAGTGTTGCTATACATGCAGCATAACAAAATAGCATAATAAATAAGTATCATCAACATTGTCATTGTTTTTGTTGGGTTGTGCTTATAGAGAATTTCCTACTGTTGCACTCTGCAACGCCTATCTATCGCCGTATTGGTTACTTTAGCGCACTTCTTTTCATTTAACTTCTTAACTGGTTATCATCATTATCTTCTTCTTTCTTGTCGGCACGAGATATACGAAAATAGCTCATGCCGTGTTGATTAGCCAATCAGTAAAGTTGGTAGCCCAGTGTGCCGGACGTATTAAGTATCGTTACTCGTGGAGGCTCTTTTATCAGCCCTTAAAAGTTTGGCGCTAAGCATGGGTCTTTATGGAGCGCAGAACATTGAAATGTGTCAAAAATATCACTTACTCGTAGTGAACAGGATCTATCGATCATGAAGAGTCAAAGACGAGTCACTGGAGGGATGTAGATTTTTAAACCGTTTCTTAACCGTTTTAATACCCTTCTAAACACTTTCGCGTTAAGAGTAAAAGATATGTGGTTGATTTGAGATAGCTGCTGGCTGCCTATACTTGTCATAGACGAGATACTGCCATAGTAAAAGCTTATTTATTGTTTTTCTGATACAATCAGAAATTAAATGTATTTTTTACTACCGGGAGATAACACTCGTTCCTCAATTAATTTTACAGCAAAATAATTGAACACCAACTTTCTCACAATTAAACGACACATAAAATTGAAATCGCAGTTCGAGCAACACGCCCGAACGATTACAAAGTTGAGCGATCTTTGTCAGCGTATTAAAGTCTGACCGAATTATCTTCTTATTTAGGGGTAATGTTGCCATGTTCACATCGTTAATTCTAATATTGCTATAAATATGTCTGTTTGGTAACAAGGCGGGCCATGCCGAATGCTATTAGGTCTAATAGAGCGTGCAATCGTGGGGTTTCGACCGAAGCCGTAGACCCGTCATGTACCGGGTCCCGGTGGTCGGTTTTTTTTTCTTTCTCTGTAAATTGTTTCTGGTTTTGCGTTTGTTTTTTGATTTATTGTTGTTACTTGAGTTTTAACTTTAGATAATGTTGAGTGCAAATATTTGGGTTGGCTAACATAGTTGTCGGATTAGGGTTGAATGTTTTTGTTGTTTTTTTGGCTGGTTAGGCAATGTTAATTACTTTATAATAACTCTTGTTTTGCTTGTTTTAAATAGAGAACAGAAAGTGATATTCTTTTGTAAAGAATGTCGAAATTCGGTCTTTTACACTTACATGCATTTAGGCTGTGCTTTTAGCCCTTAATTAATAAATTTATTTTAACAATAGTTTTAGATTGTCATCCTTCCATTATAGGTACCTATATATTTATATACATACCTAGTTCAGGATTACAAACGCTATCATTGAAATGAAAATTTTCCTCTCATAAAAACACAGCTTTAATCTCTGAATCCTTTGTTGTGTGATGGTTAACAGAGCATTTAACGGAGCATGTCTGAGGTAGCAAGACAAAGGCATCAAACCAAGCGACAGATAAAGGCTGGCCGTTTGTTTTTTGCATCCTTGCATACTTCTAAATAAAAAAATAGGTGAACACTGGCACGGTAACATTACCGTGGCACTGGCCACTTTGGATTGGACAAAATGGTGAAACAAAACACGACGTCAGCAAATTCCGATTAATAAATGAGTGATAATTACGTAATTTGTTTTGATCTTGATCGAAGGTTTCCTAGTCGTGATAGATATAGATAATCATACTTCCGTGATAATTCTATATTTTTTAAATTCATCGTCATTTTATGAATCAGAGTGGATATAGCACAATCAAGTGTTTTTAATGGAATCAAAATTTCATGCTAGAGTAGGATCTAGAGCCGGACTTCAATGACATTGTTATCTATCAAAGGAAATGTGTGTTAATTAATTTTTATATCAATCAATGTAAAAATATTGTTGATAATGTTTCTATATTGTCTTCATAAGATTAGATATTATTAAGTACTATCTATGGTTAACGTAATGTTGCCTGTCAATTTAGCTAACGATTTATTTGCTTTTATGTGTAGAAAAAAAATGAGTGGATACCTCTCAACGTTTTTTTAATGTAGATATATTATTTTGTATTATTATAACTACTGTTAATATTTTGAATGTCGAACTTACCATAAGTTGCCTGTAAATTTTACTAACAATTTATTTACTTTTATTTGTATCATAGCTACTGTTATTGTCTGTTATCAATTTGAATTTCGAATCAACGCCGGCATAAAAAAAGTTGAGTGGATACCTCTCAACCTTTTTTTAATAACGCAATACACTCAAGTGTTTGCTCACTACAGGAGCATTGAAAATAATTTGTAGACCCATTGAACCGACAACAAAACAACAATGTATCGTCCGAACAAAATAAATAAATAATCTCCTATACACAAATAAATATCGGCATTATCGGTCTGTGTTGCCAACCGCGACCCACTGGGCTGGGTGTTGCCAACAAAAGAAAATAATAAATTCTAATACAATGCTGTGTCACCGCATTCGTTATGCAATTATTGAGAATTGGATAGTGTACGTGAATAGGCGTGATGAGTGTGTGATTGAGTATGGATTGGCTTTACAGAATCGTTAATTAAAATATTAATGGATAATTTAAGCGAGTAAGCAGCAGCATTTATTCTTAGGTTTATTAATTAATCATATTGATAGAATATACTGTACTAGGGTTCGCTAGCAGTTTCGCCCGCGTGGATGTCGTTTATCGCGTATTTCGCGATTTTCAGGGTAAAAGTAGCCTATATCCTTCTCCGGGTTCCAGACTATCACTGTACCAAGTTTCATCAAAATCGGTTCAGTAGTTTAGTCGTGATAAGGTAACAGACAGATAGACAGAGTTAATTTCGCATTTATAGTAATAGTAAAGATTAATAATAAAAAATAAGTGGTATGAACGCATTTCTCAAATACTTTTTTCTATTAAGTAACAAAAAGTAGTAAGTAATAAATAAAAAAGTAACTTACATGATAAGTTACACTGACTAATTTAAGTTTGATTTAATGTACATACGAACAAGCTGCATCTTGATGAATAGTTGTATTTATAGAAGTAATTATATTAGAAGTAGGGAGTAATTACTAACTAACTTCTGACATCTAAATGCGTGCCTTAATAAGAATCAAAGAAATTCGTGCCTATTAAATTTCTAACAGTCATCCCTTCCGTATCCATTAATATTAATTAATATAAACTTAGGTATGAATAAAACAAGTTAAGTACAAACGCAATATGAATGTCAAGTAGATGTCCGATATAACTTGGCACACGGCGAAATAAGGAACTAAAGTTAAAGGTACTGAATTTGAAAAATTGTTGAAAGTTGCCTTAACAAGCAGCGCCGCCTCTGTGTACCAAGTTATAGTGGACACTCTCTAAGAGCGGTGTGTTAAGATTAAAATGCCCGATTTTTAAGATTTTACGAGATGATACGCAAAGGAATTTACTAACGAATGTAGCTGCTGTTATAATACATTCGTAATAAGTGAAATAATTAGGTTGTTACTTTTGAGTTACGTGAAATGTTTTTGACCAGAAGAATTTTGTATACTTACCTACCTGGTTTTTTAAATAAAAAATATATCTTAAAACTCGTGAAAGCTCGTACTTGTTTACAAAGTAGCTTTCTTACTAGATTCAGAATTACGAAAGTTTATTTAAATAAAATAAAATAAATGAGAAAATATTTAAAATTTAAAACGATGATTTGATAAGGATACTAGTTAATCAAGTATTTTATCATTCCCCTGGCTGTTGGATTACGAAATAAGCGTTATTGGTGCCATTAAATTAAATCAGGTATTTTGATTAAAGTCTACGATTATCGTTTAACCATTATTTTAACTTTCTTTTAGATCTAACTGAATTTTAAAATTCTGCATCTTAT